>VDFB02193867.1:690807929-690828394 GCA_007258455.2 Sequoia sempervirens
TTGAGAAAATCAGGGAAAGTTAGGTGAGCGATTTTAGGAAATCTCACCTAACTTTGACCAAGGTCAAAGTGTAATTTGTTTTGAAAATATTACATCTTTGAACTTAGTGTAATTACAATTTACAAAATGACATTCAAAAATGTCGAGAAATATTTACAAGATGCATAATGGGATGCACCGGAAATGTCTAACACTGGAGAATAGGGGGCCACTTCACGTTTCTTTGCATTGGGCGTGGAAGTCTTCAAATTTCCTCCTAGTCTCCTGCACGAACTTCTCATCTGGACCAACGGTGTAATCCACAATGGTGTGAATTCTCGTGATCAATCTCATGGCAGATGAGTGAACCTTTTTACACCTGTCAAGATGCGTCTTCAAGTTGTCCAATGTGAGCCTTGTATCACAAATGATGTTCAGCGAAGCTTCTGAGAAGTCTGAACTATCAATCAAATTCGTGATGGCTTCCTTGAAGATCAGGGATATTTCTGTGGCCGGTAGGAAGATACGATTGTCCTCAAGAAGTTGACCAGGCAACTCTCTCATACTTTTGTCAAGAATAGTGCGATGCCCGTCGACATCTTCCTGTACTTGGTGAAGATCTTCTATGAAAGATTGAACCACTTGAATCCTGTGTTTTAGTGATTCTTTTACCTCTACAAACTTTTCTTTGTCGGGAATTACCCCAACCTCCACCAATTTGCTAAGCTTTACCTGTTTCATTTCCGACCATGACAATGTGTATTTTTCTACGTTCTCAAGGCCTCCGGGAAAGTATTTCTTTATCAAGCCTCGTGGTGAGCTTGGCCAACATGGTGGTTTTCATCCGCTACCAAAAATTATCTCGAGATCCGCGGTTCAATGATCTTTTCAACAAAAGTCATACAACACCCCTCTTTGGAGGCAATTTCACCTTTCTTGGGATACCGGGTCTTCACATTTACCAATCGGCCGGGACAGCATTACTTGGAGAACCGAAAAGTCTCTTTACAATAGTGGCATAATGCTCTGCCCTCTGTTTGTACATGATACGAGCTTGCTCTACTTTATCCAGCCTTCCCGCCAAGATATCCAAAGTGACTTGCGCATCAACTTTTGCACTTTCATTGGTAACCTTGCCAAGCTGGACCTTTGTTACCGTGTAGTCCTCCATATTGACATCACCTTCTTTGATTCGTGGTATGCCAATTTCATACTTGTACGCACTTATCAACATTCAGCCTCGAGTATACTTTTGCCTTCTTCTTCCCTTTGGCCTTTGGAAGAACTATCTCTTCAAGGTCGAGCTCCTCTGGAGAAATCATTTGCTTTTTACGCTTCGACACTTGAGATATTAGCCAAGGAGGAAGAAAAGAAGTGTGAACTTTTGGATTTACTGTCAATTCAGTCGCCATTGCCACTTCTGAAGTTATTGTCACATCTAAACTCACCATTGGTATCGTGACAATTGGAGAAGTATTTGTCATCATTGCTCCTGTAGTTGACACATTGAGCTGATCACGCATTGACTCATTCATGAAACGATTGAATTCATTTTCAGAAGTGATATCATACGTTGGCGAAGACAAACTAGGAATGGACAATGGTGGGCTTGACAGTATATCAACCGTATGTATGCTTGTCACTGAAGGAGTATCAAGCTGGGTTGATGCTGCAGGGATAGGGGATATCTCGGCTGCAGGAATGCTTGTGGTAGGAATAGGTGATGAGGGAACAGGAGGTGGAGGAGTTCTTGAATCTGGAGGGGTATGAGGAACGTTTGAAGTCACGGGCGATGATGTTCTGTGGATTTCCTCAACTACGTTCTCAGGAGAAGTAGTTATTTCTTCATCATGCTCGGGTTCCTGTTGATCACCCTCTTGTCTCTCTGATTCTGGCTCACCTTCGAAGTCACCTTCAGATCCTTCTTCAGAATCTTCATCAGACTCTTGCCCGCTTTCAAAAACCTCTTCGGCATCGGAGTCTGCTTCTTCTGAATCTTCATCTTCAGCGGATTGGTCGCTTGAAGTATCTTCTTCATCGGAATCTACCTCCTCTAAAATGGGCTTTTTACCCTTAGAGCGAGATGGATGAGATTTCGTCTTCTCTGTCTCTTGGACAGCCTGGGTATCTTTCTTACCAACAGTGAACTTGATCCTAGGGCCTCTCCGTGAAGAAGTGGGAACGGCCGCTGATTTGTTTTTGTCGAGGAGTTCTTGCTGTTGGCGTGCTTCTGCCTCAGACTCTTCTCCTTCTGAGTCTGTCCTAAAACTTTTCATTGCATGACCATGTTTGTGTAACCATTCTTCTGTGTTGACTAGGATTGGTCTCATCCTTTCTCTCATGCTGGTGACCTCTTTCCTAGACCATTGTATTGTAGGCAACGGCCTTTTAGCAATGCCTTGCTCATCATAGACAGTGTTCATGATATCACCTGGATCCTCAAAATCCTCTGGTAGGTCAGCGATACCAAGATCTCTGATTTGTTGAACTATCAATCTGCAATAGTCCATTTTGCGAATGGCTTCTTCATCTCTGCAATCCGCCCAGATGTCTTCAAAATGGTACCTGTGTTGGTGACCTTTTTGCAACTTCTTCCTAACATTTCAGTAGTCAAAATCAAACCTATACCTGTAGGTTTTGATGGTCATGATCTGCATCTCAGCATAGACAGACTTAGCTTTTTGTGCAGTTTGGATAGTATATCCGGCTGACAGTCGCTGGGAACTTTGAACCCACGCTTTGTGGTTGCTTCTTCGCTCTTTCTCGTGACTGACATCAAAATGCTTTGCATGTTTCCATGAGAACCCACTTATCCAAAGGATAACGTGGTAGCATGTAGGGGCAACTAGTGTAGCAGCCTACTCTCAAGTAAGCAAACATTGGGAATTGGAGAAAAATACATCCAACTTTACTTACCACCTTATAAGCCTCATCAGATACTCTTCTTTCCAAAGCTGGATCAAAGTTGAAGAGTAAGAAAGCACCGCTGACCTGCCTTAAAATGATGGTTTCCTTTAGCTCCAACCGATAGAAATATCCGGTATCAAAAACCATCATTCGATTCCCTTTGTAGATAGACTCTAGGAATTGTCTCATCACAGATACACCGTAAGAAGTCAGTGTAGAACTCAATGTAGAAGGAGCATTAACAACCACTGTATCTCATCATTGATTTGTTTACCCCAAATTAATATGCACCTTCGCTTCTTATGATCCTGATGTATTCATACATCCAATCGTGAAAAGTGGATGATTCCGCAAGCCTTTCACCCTGCTTAGAAACGTGATCATATCCTTGACGTCATCTTTGAAGTCACTTCTCAGGAGTCCTTTCGGCCATCTAGAAACAGACGATCTAGGCTTCTTGAGCCATTGAGTATTTATCAACTGCTTGGCTTTATTGGGATCAGCATCAAAGATCTCCTATGCTTTTGATATAGAGATGTCAATATATTTGTCCATATGAGGGACCTTGAAGACAATATCAAAGAAGTCGGGGTCGAGTCTCAGAATCTCGTGCTCGAAAGAGTCGATCACACTTCTGCTTTCTCGGATGTAATGAGACGCAACTTGAAGAACAAACTCAGTATTGTGCGTAGCTGTAGGGAACATCACCACCAAGTGGAGATTGTTGTGTACGATTGCTCTCATTGAATCAGGGAGGGGCTTCGTCTCTGTCAACTTTGCGAAGTCAACCAGGTCTTGGTGGCCAACTTATGTATCCTTTATCTCTTTGACTTTGGAAAGCACCATAGTTGGCAGATAGACGCCTTGATATTTGTACTTCATCTTGCTTTTTGCTTTCGAAGAAGAAGGAGGCTTCATAGCAGTCATCAAAAGAAACTGGAACACTGAGCACTCTTGATTTAACGATCTCTGAAAGTAGACTGCAATCCATTTAGCCAGAACAAACACCAATTGTTAGAAAACATGGGTAAGCATGAAATGAGCACAAGGATGAGAATTCATGAAGCGGATGGCGAGGCACGCAAAATGATGCGCAAATGTGGAAAAATGAGGCTCAGGAGTGCACTGGTCAAAAATGAAGTTCATTTGGAAGAAATTGGAAGAAACCTAAAAAAAGTGTAAGGGCGCTAAAATTCAGCGCCTTTACATTCTTGGAAAATTGCTTTTGGTGCAAGGGCGCTAAATTTTAGCGCCCTTACACTTTACAGTGTTAGGCATTTTTTGACATTTTCAAAATGTCACAGCGCTAAAATTCAGCGCTTTAGCATTTTCTTGACAATTTTGAAAATGTAAATGTAGGAATGAATGGCGAGGGCGCTCATGCTTGGCAAAGACAATTTGTTTGGAACATGAAAACTTTTGAACTTTTTTCCATCCCATTTCATACGCACTCAAAGATTAAAGTAATTCTCTTTCACAATGATAGATCTTTCCAATGTTCACACCAAAACGCATAGAGAGGGAGACAAAGAGATTTCAACACAAACGCATTGGATAAATACAAGTTCTCAAAGAACATCGCGTATTGAGGAGAATGGGGAAAGAAACGCGTAGGGTTGAGTATGGAAAGAAACGCGTAGGGTTCCAATGCGTAAGGAAACAAAGGCTCGCCATTCTTCTTACGATGAAGACAAACAATGCGAAGGTAAAACGCGAATGGAGAAGAACAAGACGCGGAATGGAGGAAAACAAAAACAAAAATGCGTGGGGTTGTGATGTAAAAACGTGGAAAAGAATATGTGGAAAAACGCATAGACAAAACGCATATACAAAAACAAGAATGTATAAAAATGGAAGAAGACAAGACAAAAACGACTTACCAGAACCAAGGCGCGAAAACTTGTTGAAGAAAGAATGGCGAAAATCCTCAAAAACGCGATTTACAGTTGAGAAGCAAACTCGCACAACAAGAGGAATAAAAGAACATGAAAATATAAACAACTAAAATGGCGAATTCATTCACTTAAGTGAAAATGAAAATTAAAAACCTAACTCAAGTCGAGCAATAAATTTAGGCACAAAAAGTGGCACAATTGACGAAAAATGCGAAAACATGAAGAAACGTGCCAAGGCCATGAAAAAGTTTAAGTGTTGAAGAAAAATGTAATGGCGCTAAAATTTAGTGCTATTACATTTTTTGGCAATTTCACTGCATGCAGGGGTGCTAAATTTTAGCGCCCTTGCATTTTCCAGACTTAGCCAATTTTTGGCTTCAGGGCAGGAGTGCACTTTTTCAGTGCCACTACATTTTTCGCAATTTGCAAAGTATGAACAGTGAAACGTCGCGAAAGATCTCATTTCGAAGGTCTTTGCGAGGTGAACAAGGGGGAATGCTCGAATTGACTATTCGAGACTTGGGAACGCATTTTGAGGTGGCTCAAAAATTACCTCGTTATGCGTACTTGAACTTCACAAATCCTAGGAAACGGACAAGTTTCGTAGGGGGGTTATCCGTGGAACGAGCGCTGCTAGATTCCATGATAACAGATCTCGAGCAACCAATCCCTCAATGAGATTGTTAACTGCATCACTATCTGGAGCTATGAGACTCTGTCAAAGAATGCTATGTCGATCCAGCATATCCTCACTAGCTGTGATCTAAGAGTGAAGTTCTCCTCTGCTCCTCGTTGCCGCATCGAATAATGCTGACATGACTGTAAGTTGAGTAACCTTACAGCCAATGGTCTCCCCACTGAAAATGGTATGAATAAGTGCCTGGAGCTCTGACTGAACATCGGTAAGCTCAACGTAGGCACCACCCTCGATCTGATACAAGAACGGTAAGCGAGATACTAGAGTCCTCACAAATCGGAGTGCACTAGTGATGTGCTCTCTACTCTCAGCCAACTCTGATGCCAAAGTCTCTTCTATCTTTTCTCTGAAAACCAATTGTGTTTTCCAAGAGTAGATAGCCTCTCTATCCTCTGCATCTGTGACTGCATCATATGCCACACTTAGGTGAGCAATCATAATCTCATCCTGGGGTTTGTTAATTTCCATATCTCGCTCCTCATCCTGAAGATGAAGACGGAGCTCTCGTGCATTGTACCACAACTGATATAACTCTGTGAGCATAGTATGGCCTCTAGCAACAAACTCCTCCTCCCATTCATCCAAACGCTTGTCATATGCAACTAAGTGATTAAGTTGACTTTGCTCTACTGGAGGGTCAAGAATCGGCGGGAGTGTGTTAATGGCATCAGGTCTATGTACAAGGCTAGAAATATATTGACGAAGCTGTCTGATTTCAGCCTTGAGGGCTACCTTATCTTCTCTGTCCTTCAGTATTCTATCCTTGGCACTGTCTGTAGCAACTTGTAGGAGATCAACCTGAGTCTGGCGTGTGCTACGACCAAGGTTGACTATGATAACCTCAAAATCCTGGGATTCCAACTCAGCCAAGCTCTTCCCCTGTGGAGGTATAGCAGTCTCGACGACAATCTCCATGTCAGTGTTCCTCTCTACGTGGACCATGTTTTTGACCGTCTTGTTTGGCACATCCTAGTAAATCTCATCAAAATCAGAATGATTAAGGACATAGGATGGCTACCTCCTCTTCCTTCCTAGCTGAGCTTCGATCCAAGATTGGTCTCGGCTAATGCTACTAGAAGGGTCGGTACTAGCAACAGGAGGTTGTGACGAGAGTGAACATGTAGAAGACCCACTGCGAGGTGGAGAGCCTAAATCCAATTCAATGAGAATTGGGATTGGTGACGGCTCTGAAATTGGTGTAGGAACTTGAAGCTGAACCTTAGGTACTGGCGGACTCTGAACTGGCCTCTGAACTGATTTTGTGACCGGCTGTCTATCAAGCTCCGTGTGTGCAACAGTGGAAAGCGCCTTTCCCTTTGAACTATTTGGCGCTTGTACTTTCTTGGGAGGATTACTCCTCTTCTTTTTTTTAGGTTTGGACGAGGAAGGTAGCGAAGGATTCACCACTACTGGCGGCTCTGCTCTGGGAACACTTACCCTCCTTGTCTTCTTGTTGTCGAGGTAAAGTATACTGTTCTGGATAACTCTACTTGACCTCTCCTTGATCGTTGCATATTCTTTGGCGTACCAATCAACTGCTGGCAATGGTTGTGTATCAACCTGCTCTCTGAAAAACTGAGGAAGAACTTCTCCCTCATCATCTAATAAACCTCCCACATCTTTTGACAAGAAAATAGAAATCTGTGAGAGAGAAAAGCGGTCGTAACTACGTCTGTGAACCTCGAAGTCATCTGTGCAATTTGCCCAGTAATCCTCCATAGAAGGCTCATGATATGTACCTCCAGCAAGGCGAGTTGTATAATGACCTGAAAGATCATAGGCACATGCTTCAACAAGATACTTAAGATGATATTTCTCAAGCTTTTATCTTGCAATTTTAGCATCAATTGCCGACTTGCACCAATACATTCCAAACTGAAAAGGAAAGCTGAGAGATGGTCTATGCCTGCGGCGTAGAAGATGATGAACATCATGCATCTGTCTCAGGAACTCCTGAAAGATTGTCTTATCTAAAGGATAATGTGGAAGCATAGCTGGATTTCCTGTAAACCCGTATACTCGAATGTAGGTGTATGTTGGGAACTGAATAAACCAATCTGCCCATCCATCCATCGCTGCCCTAGCAACTGCTGAGATACGAATGTGCAAATCCTGGTCCAAGTTTCTCACTGTATAAGTCAGGAAAGCTTCATGAACACGCTTGAAATGACGTTCAGCTCTAGTGAACTCAAGCTGATCATAATACTGGTAGACTTTCTGAACATTGAGAATGCCCACGGTGTTTAGTCCTCGGAACTGACCCTGATAAGCGATCAAGTACATGAGATATGAACACGTGAAACTCATGGGCAACTAGGAAACCGGTGATTTTCCTATGGAGAATATCGCTGATGAAGGATGCCCAGTCATAATGCTCCTGCCCAGAAATGATGCGACCAATAATGTAACCCATCCAAGGCTGGAAAATATTCGCATGTGCTTGACCTGAGACACAATTCAGGAGTGTAATTAGAATCGTGTACTCATCCTTGTATTCACCACAACCCACATTGTTTGGCAATTTGTTCTTCACTTGTTTTAGCCATCTTTCTGCCATCTTCTGCTGATACTTGTCCACATCAGCATCAAATGCCTGCTCACACTGCTCCATAGAAATAACTAGGCTGTTAGGGTGTTGAGGAATGCCAAAACTCCTTTCAATGTCTAGAGGCTTGAGACTGCAAATGACTCGTTCGTCAACTGACACTATCTCACGAGTAGTAAAATTGTAATGCTTAATACAATCCATCACGAATTCAACGCAATGAACAGAGATAGGTATGGAAGCGGCCTCTAGTAAACCAGACTGCTCAATATTTTGAATGATTGAAGCTTCTGATTTTAACCGGATCTAGAACTGCTTCTGGCAATACTTTGTGAAGATCTATCTCAACCAACCTGAGGAAGTCATGAGTAAGGACTGTTTTGGTCCTGTATTTGAGCTGAGTGAACTGCATTCTGAAAAATTCACTTGTTGACTATGAACTTGACTATGTTCTGACAAGATTTTTGGAGAGCTCAAAGTAGCCTGCGAGAGTTAAAAATAGCCTTTCAAAGAGTTATTTTCAGCAAAAAATATGAGATATGGGTTTTGTCCAAAAAAGAATTCTAAGACAACCCAGAATATTAGATTTGCGAAAATTCAACTTCTACTCAATCATACAAAGACTTTTCAGTTGAGAAAATTACTAACTCGAGAACGAATGTTCTAAAGTTAAAAATTCCTGAAAAATCAAACGCACGATTTCAACTCGAGGTAATTATATAGAAATGATCCAGATGTTTGAACTTGTTGAATCTACCAATTTCAAGAACATGCGAATGGAAATTTGAGAGAAATTTGAAATCCAAGGATGAAAAAGACGTTTTTGTATGTTCCTCAATGAAAATCGCCCCTGAATTCTTCAAATTGCTGATAACTGTGAACTTTATCCTGCAAAAAGATATGTTAAATAAAATTGCCTTTGGAAATTGATGAGGAATTCGCCTTTGAATTGGAAGAATTTGCCTTTACTTGAAAACCACGAATTTCCTTGAAATTTGCGCCTTTGTTCTAAAAACCACGAATTTTCCTTTGCCTTGAGAAAATAAGAATTCCTATGAGGTTTGAGAATTCGCCCTTTGATTACTGAAGGATTGCGGATTTCTTTAAGGAAAACGCCTTAGTTTATTGAAGAATTGTGAATTTCTTTTGAAGAAATATGAATTGCTTTTGAAGATGTGCGCCTTTACTTCTTGAAGAAATACGAACTTCTCTTGATAAAATTCACTTTGAAAATTGATAAAATTCAATTTTCTTTGGAGATATGAATTTGCTTTGAAAAAAATACGAATTTCTCTTAAGATTGAATTTTCTCTTGAGAAATACGAATTTATTTTGAAAGCTTTGTGAATAATAGATGAAGGCGCCATACTTTAAATAAGAAGAAATTCACATCAATTTAGCAACTGCAAGATTTCAAAACCCTGATGAAAATAGAAGACCTATGATTGGACCCCTTTCAGTTGAACTACCACTGACTAGAAGTTTGAATTTAAATAAATAATAAAATATTCATCACGCAAATAGAAAAGGCGCCAAAAATAGAAAATTGCCATTTTAGTGCTAAAATACAATAATAAATATTAAATATTATTAAACTTCAGTTGACAATTCGGAATGAAGCTTTGAAATTCACCGTTAGACTTCACTGATTCTGAAAAGTTATCTCTTGAGCTCATAGGCATCCATTTGCTCAAGATATTCCACTTTTTATTAACTTCCTACTTTATAGCTGACAACAAAGTCATGACTGGCCATCTTCAACACTGATTTCTGGGTGACTGGGTGATGTTGAGACTGAGCTGAAGAATTCAACGGAAAGCCTACTGAACAAGGAAGAAATGTCTGCTGGGAGACACTACTACAAAATCCATCATTTAACACCCTAAAAAATTAGGCGCCCCTGATTAAATTCATTTACGGGTTCCGGACTTAACCATTTTCCTAAACTGCCATCTGACACTTCAAACGGCTGCTGACGATGAACAGTGAACCCTGCTGACAAGAAACGAAGCTCACTGCATGCCTGAAGACATTCTGCATCCAACGGATATATGTACGACATCTGAAAGTTGTGTTAAGGGCCTCAAAAGTAAAAGTGCCCCTGGTTCTCAATTGCACTAACACCATTTTGACGAAAGTTGAACTTTCAACCAAATGCCCCACTTTAACCTCCGATATCTGGAGCTGGGATGACCTGATTCAGGCACTATCTGTTTTAACGGACAGCCAGAAAGGCCCACAAGAGAAGTCTCTAGAAGTGACGAAGCAAGAAAACTACTTCTAAGACCTCAAAAACGCCAGTGCGTATTTTATTTAAAATATCCGCTCCAGAGTTAGCCATTTTCCGGATGTCTTCACTTTTCAACATTTCACCAAAGACCTCGCACGTACGAGCATCTGCCAAATCCCGAAGGCTGATGGCTGGGCTCGTTGAATAGATAAAGTAATTACACTCAAAAGCCGTGAAGACTTCGAATGTAAATGACCTCATCTGACAGGCCTAAAGGCTAGGCGCCTCTGGACTGTAGAAATACAATGAAAATTTTATGTTGGTCCGCCCATGAAATTATGTGCTTGGTAGAACCTCTGCCATGATCACCTGGAACGTCCGATCAACAAGCTGGATGATGCATCGCAGAGCTAGGCTAGAGTAGTACTGATGTCAGGAAGACCTCATCTGCAAATTCACGCATCTGAAGGGTCCTTTTAACCAGCGCCCCTGAGCTATAGTTGCACTGGGAACCAATGGAGAAGCTCTGAAACGTGAAAACTCTATTATAAGTTGATCTTCAGACGACGGCTGTCGGAGCTCTGGGACTCGGATGACTGCGTTTGATATCTTGTTGGACGAGCAGACTAGTTGTGAACAGAT
Source organism: Sequoia sempervirens (assembly GCA_007258455.2). Classification (NCBI taxonomy): domain Eukaryota; kingdom Viridiplantae; phylum Streptophyta; class Pinopsida; order Cupressales; family Cupressaceae; genus Sequoia; species Sequoia sempervirens. The sequence goes on from VDFB02193867.1 coordinate 690,818,825, forward strand.
TGACTATATGAGCTACCAGAAATACTATAATCTACCCCCTCTCTTAGATGGGCGCCCTCAAGCTATAGTTGCACTTTTTCCTGAAAAGAACAATTTTCTCCTCTTTGGAACTTTGGGAACTTCGACTTCTGATGTTGTTTTGCCAGAACTGCAGGTCTCAGAATGCTTCGCTAGATAGCTCATCAGATAGCCAGACCAATTCTGAAGAGATTGACTGTATGTATGAGCATTTTCAACAAGATCTTGACCTTCAAAAAGAAGGGCGCCCCTAGGCTATAGTTGCGCTTTCTTGCTTTTTCTCTGAGAAATCTTCATAATTTAACCATAAAAACATCATCTTAATCACTGAAATGACCGTGTACAATGTGAAATACCATCGTGAGATGCTCCTCCATCGTGAAAACCTCCATTCTGAGTCTTAGCTTCAGGTTCTGATCAATAAAACTGACTTTAATTGACAAAATATTAACAAAAACTCCATGCTTGATATTGCCCAAAACTGTATTTTACATCATTTTAGCAAGGTTTAGACTATTTTATGCAAAATTCCTTGATGAAGCAAAAAATTTGGTTTGGGTACAACAATTGGTATGCCAAGGAGTACGCAACGGTAAAGGAGAGGTCAAGTAGAGTTATTCAGAATAGTATACTTTACCTCGACAGCAAGAAGACTAGGAGGGTGAATGTGCCTAGAGCAAAGCTGCCAGTGGTGGATCCTTCGCTACCTTTCTTGTCGAAACCTAAACAGAAGAAGAGGAGTACCCCTCCCAAGAAAGGTCAAGTGCCAAACAATTCAAAAGGCAAGGCGCTTGCTATTGATACACATGCAGACCCTGTCAGACAGCCTGTCACAAAGCCAGTTTAGAGTCCGCTGGTTCCTGAGGTTCAACCTAGAGTTCCTATACTAGTACCAAAGCAGTCACCAGTCCCAATTCATATTGAATTGGATTTATACTCCCCATCTCGCAGTAGTTCTTCTACATTTTCACTCTCGTCACAACCTCTTGTTGCTAGTATAGGTCCTTCCAATAGCATTAGCCGAGATCAATCTTGGATTGAAAATCAACTGGGAAGGAAGAGGAGGCAGCCATCCTATGTCCTTAATCATTCAGATTTTGATCAAGTTTACCAAGATGTGCTAGACAAGAGGATCAAGAACATGGTCCATGTGGAGAGGAATACTAACATGGAGATCGTCATTGAGACCCCTATACCTCCACAAGGGAAGAGCTTGGACGAGTTGGAATCCCAGGACTTCGAGGTTATCACAGTCAACCTTGGCCGTAGCACACGCCAGACTCAGGTTGATCTCTTACAAGTTGTTACAGACAGTGTCAGGGATAGAATGCTAAAGGACGGAGAAGATAAGGCAGCCCTCAAGGCTGAAATCAAACAGCTTCGTCAGTATATTTCTAGCCTTGTACACAGGTCAGATGTTACCACTACACTCCCGCCGATGCTTGAGCCTCCAGCAAAACAGGGCCAACTTAATCACTTAGTTGCGTATGGCAAGCATTTGGAGGAATGGGAGGAGCAGTTCATTGCTAGAGGTTGTTCTATGCTTATAGAGTTATATCAGTTGCGGTACAATGCACGAGAGCTCTGTCTACGTCTCCAAGATGAGGAGCAAGACATGGCGATTAATAGACCCCAAGATGAGATTATGACTGCTCACCTGAGTATGGCATATGATTCAGTCACGGATGCAAAGGATAAAGAGGTTATCTATTCTTGGAAAACATAGTTGGTTTTCAAGGCAAAGATAGAGGAGACTATGGCGTCAGAGTTGGCTGAGAGTAGAGAGCACGTTACTACTGCACTCCGGTTTATGAGAACCTTAGTATCTCACTTACCGTGCTGATATCAGATTGAGGGTGGTGTGTATGTTGAGCTTACTGATGTACAGTCAGAGCTCCAAGCACTCATTCATACTATTTTTAGTGGGGAGACCGTTGGCTATAAGATTAATCAGCTTACAGTCATGTCAGTGTTGTTCGATGAAGCAACCAGGAGCAGAGGTGAACTTCAATCCCAGATCACAGCTGGTGAGGACTGTTAGTTTTATGATCAGATTTAATGTACAAAAATTAATTCAAAAATCAGACATAAGAACACAGCAAATACCCTGGGAAAACCCTCCACTTGAGGAGAAAAACCCAACAACAATATATCACTTATTTATTGAATTCACACAAAGATGATCTCCTTACAAGAGGCCGATATGCAGGCCCAAATACATGCACCAATGAATGATGCAACACAGAATTACAATGGAGTAATATGTTGATAGATCTCAACCACTAACAAAATACTCTTCTACAGAATTCGCTTCCTCTTCTAGATGATTTGCACTTAACTTCCAAAGAACAATCTTAAACTGAATATGAATAAATTGAATTGGATAATCGAATGAATGAAACTCATCGAGTATATATATATGAGTGGAGATAAGACGTGCCTTTTCAAGTATCTTCAAGTCGGCCTTAATAAGTAATATAACAAATAATTGAGAAGTCGGCCACCAATAGGAAATGAAGACTTTTCATAGAGGATCGCACCTTGAGGGAAAATCACAATCAATGTAGAATGAGGTCGGCCTCATTCAAAATACAACTCTTCATTCATTGGTGACTCTTCAGTAATTAAAATATAAATCGTGCCTCTTGAAGACTTATAAATTAAATAGCTACTAGATATCATTTAATTTATCCAATCAAGTAGAATAGATCGGATGGAAGTAACAACCGAAGCTGCTATAAACATCAACAAGGACATGTTGCGCAGGCATAGTATTCTTCAACAGAGTATCAAAGCTCCAAATAGTGATGCAGTTAACAATCTCGTTGAGCGATTGGTTGTTCGAGATCACAATCAGTAGACTTTAGTTCCCACCTCTCATAATAGACATTACACACAGGAGTTAAACTTGGCGTTTCCTTCTCAAGTTAACTCGTTGTCTCATCTCATGCATATCTATTATGAGATCATCTTTATTCACTTGGAGTTACATTTAGGGTTTATGTTAATTGATGGTAGTGTTCCAGTTAACATGCTTTCAATAAGGATGTGCATGCTTGCACATTGTCCATTTAGATTAGGGTTTTCGGTTAATTGATGGTAGCTTTCCAATTAACTGTATAGTTTACTTTATTAGGGTTTAGCAATAAATCTTGCATGCATTGCAAGACTATAGTTGACTCAAGGTGATTTTAGGGTTCCCTACACCTTTTGATGTCTATAAATAAGAATTTTTTCTCATTTGTACATAACTTTTGCACGAGAGAGAAAATATGTTGTGCCTACCTTGCCTTCAATATTGCTTGTTTTGTATCTGTTCATGTGTTTTTGCTATTATGATGAATTGTTATGCCACTTGGGTTTCATGCAATTATAATGGTGAATTCTTTCCTTAGTTAGATCGACTATGTTTTGTGTTCAATAAACTTGTTCAGATTGAGCTGATAGATGTGCCACCTTACCTTCAAGTTGAGAATTTGTACTTGGTTATCGTGTGATGTGTGTGAATAATAAACTTATTCAAATTGAGCTGATAGTTGTGCCACCTTGCCTTCAAGTTGAGAATCTATACTTTGTTTATCATATATTGTTGTTTCCAGTAAGCCTATTCAGACAAGCAGATAGTTGTGCCACCTTGCCTTCACATTGTGAGTCTGTACCTGGCTTATTGGTAGATAATCACTCCTGCTCTGTTTCCTCATGCTCTGAGTTCTTTAGGGGATTGGATAGTTTAAGTTACTTAGTTTTGTGAGTTGTAGTTAAGCGAAACCAGAAAATACTTAGCTGCAACATATAGATTTTTCGTGAAAGCCTTGTACCTCTACAGCTGAGACAAAAAGACAGGATATAGTTTAAATTACTTTTGCCTTTTCAAGCATTTTTGTCAAGCACAATGAGGGAGCTTCCCCTCATGATTTGAAGAGCACTCATTGTGTAGTGTGCATAGCTGTTCGTACCAACTCGCACTCCAGAGGTGTTAGTTGTTACGCCAACACCATGCACCAAGGGTTTGATTCTATGGTTCAAAGGCAGCATATTGAAGGAGATTTGGACCTGTTATGAGTTTGCTCTTTTGGCTGAAGTTGTGAACAGCAGCTGCATGCTTGCAAATTAATCCGAGTATGATTGTAATAACCTGCTCTATTGAATAATGATCAAATAAATATATAGTGGAGGAGTTATTATCACAGTTGCTTGTATTCTTTCATGTTTTTGCATTTTATTTCCTTGCAAATATTTCAAGAAAACACAAAAAAGTAGAAAACCCTCATTAAACATCAAACACACAAAACAAAAAAAATCAGCATCAGAAATAAGGGCACGAAGTGTTATTACATTGGTATCAAAGCCAATATCCTGCCATCCTAGAGGGTTGAGGGTAGATGAGTAGTCACCATAAATATTTCACACGCAGTAAAGGGGAATCAGAAACAAATTGGCAAAAAGATAATCCATTTGCAGAGGAACCTTTGACAAATATGGGTGATAGATCAGAAGAGGGTCCACACATGAATGAAAGGAGAGATGATAGAGATGGTGATAGAGAAGTGAGAGAGACTTTGAGGGATTTACGAGTTGGTCAGTAGCAGGTAGCTGGTGTACTGTAGCAGCTCTCAGATACCTTGCAGCAGTTGAATTTACCTAGGAGGCAACGTTAGGATCAAGATGATGACAAGAGTGTAGCAGGGTCACAGAGAATATAGAGAGCACCATCCCACACTGCGGATAGGCCTACTTGACCCACTTTTCTGAAGGAAGAGCGAGCGGAGGATAATATTGAAGAGGTTGAGGAACCAACCTTTGTAGATGCATATATGGCTGCACATGATGAGTGGTGGAAACTGACACCTGAGGCACGAGAGCTCATGCACTTTGATTGATTTGTTCAATCCAAGATGGACTATTACAGGGCTCGACAGGGGAATAGGCCTCAGAACCAGAATAGGGCTCAGCATGCGGCCAACAAGATCACCCTACCTTACTTTGATGGTAGTGGCAAGGTGACATCACAGTCTTGGATTCATCGGCTGGACACTTTCCTGACACTTCGACCTATGTCTAACGAAGAAGCAATCAAGTTTTCCACATTACATTTAGAGGGAGCAGCCCATGACTAGTGGTATCAAGGAATGGTTACACTGCAACACGACCGTATCACCACCTACCAGGAGTTTGTGGATAGACTGGTTGATTGCTTTGATAAAAAGGATCCAAAAGTCTATTTCAGGGATTTGGCACAACTTCGACAGACTGGCAGCTTAGAGGGCTATATCAGTGATTTTCAAAAGTTGTCTGTAATGGTCTAAAACATTTCGAAGAGGAGGTTGGTTGTGCTTTTCATAGAGGGGTTATTGGAGTCGTTACATGGGTGGGTTAAAGCTTTCAATCCACCAACACTACAGGAGGCAATGAAGAAGGAAAGGAGTATGGAACTTGTAGCTCCATCCAACAAGTTCGGATCATCAAGCAAGTTTGGCACAAAGGGCCCTTCTTCATTCAAAGATAATAAAACATTTCCCAAGAAAAAGAAAAATCTGATTTTAAGGGAGATCAAAAGGGAAAATCAGCAACTCCATTTGATCGTGAAACATTAAATGATTTGCGGAAACGAAAGCTTTGTTTCTAGTGCAAGGGTCCATATGACGCAAATCATGATTGCCCCTTAAGGCCGAAGGGAAAAGCTAACCGTGCTATGTAGGCTTTTTATGAAGATTCAGAATCTGAAAATTCTGACCAGCAAGCTGGTCAAGAAGAATCAGATGATGAAAAGTCAGAAAAAGAGGAGGAAAAGGAAGGGGAGGTCCATCTACAGGAGGCACGGATTACTAGTATCTAGCAGGAAGGGTTTTTTAGAATGTGTGGTGTCCTAGCAGGTCAAAAGGTCAACACTCTTTTGGACACAGGTGCCACTCATAATTTTATTGATGCACGCTTTGTGGAGAAGCGTGGGATTATGACTGAGGAGTTTGAAGGTACAAGGGTGAAAGTAGCGAATGGATATACCCTTAAGTGCGAAAGAATGGTCAAAGATCTCCCGATGCGCCTTAATAACTATATCTTTAAGGTTGATTACTACGTGGTAAACATGGGAGATATAGATGTAGTTTTGGGGATGAGATGGCTCCATGCTATTGGCAAATTCACTCTTGATCTTCGTGAGATGGAAATGATTTTTGAGGTAGAGGGAAAGACTCAGATACTAAAAGCCATCAGAGATAGCAGTTTCAAGATGTTGTCATTTAGTAGGATGGAGAGCCTCATACGGCACAATATGGTGGATTACCAGCAGAAGAATGTGTGCTAATGCCGACTCAAGAGAGGGAGCATAAAACATAATATCATCTAGATATACAGGAGCTCAGAATTAAACATGGGAAGGTTTTCAGCAACATCCCACCAAGTAGACCTCCTGATAGGGGTATTGAACATATCATAGAGCTAGAAGAGGGTGCTAAGCCCATGATGATTACTCCATACAGCCATTCGAAACGTCTTAAGGATGAGATAGAAAAAACCATTAAGGAGTTTCTCGCCATGGGTCACATTCGGCCGAGCAAATCACCATTTGCCTCCTCAGTGGTTTTAGTTAAGAAGAAGGATGGTACTCTTTGCATGTGCATCGACTACAGGGTTTTGAATAAGAGAACCATTAAAAACAAATACCCCATCCCACGAATTGACGAGTTGATCGACGAACTACATGGTGCTTGTTTCTTTTCAAAAATTGACTTGAGATTTGGTTATCATCATATCAAGGTGCGTGAACAGGATATAGAGAAAATGACATTTAGATGCTACTGTGGGCATTTTGAGTTTGTGGTTATGCCATTTGGGCTAACCAATGCTCCAACTACGTTCCAGGCCACAATGAACAGAATCTTCTAGTCACAATTGAGGAGGTTTGTAATTGTATTCTTTGATGATATACTAGTATACAGTCGAACGTGGGAGGATCACCTTGTTCACTTGGATGTAGTGTTGGGGATTTTGAATAGCGAGCCTTTGTATGCGAAAGAATCGAAGTGTGACCTTGGCATGATAGAATTATTATATTTGGGTCATATTATTGGTGCAGAGGGTGTGAGGATGGATCCTGACAAGATCTGAGCCATTATCGACTAGCCCACTCCAGAGAATCTCACACAGTTGCGCGTATTTCTGGGGTTATGTGATTTCTATCATCGGTTTGTCAGCGGTTATTCGTGTCATGCTGCACCTCTCACGGACTTGATGAAGAAAGGTGCTTTCATGTGGACTCCGAAGGCATAGGAGTGCTTCATGAAATTCAAACAGATTATGACCACTTGTCCTGTTCTTGCTCTGCTAGACTTCACAAAGCCATTTGAGCTTCATTGTGATGCCTCGAGTGAGGGAATTGGTGTTGTGATTATGCAGGAGAAACACCCGATTGCATTTGAGAGCAGGAAGCTCAGGGGACCAGAGAGAGGGTATAGTATTTATGATAAAGAGACGTTAGCCATTATGCACGCTTTGTCCAAATTCAGACAATATCTCATTAGTAGTAAATTTTGTATAAAAACTGACCATAATAGTCTTAAGACACTTTTTGGGGCAGCAAGATCTTAATGACCACCAGCAGAAATGGGTCAGTAAGCTTCAGTCGTATGACTTCGACATTACATACTTCAAGGGTACTCAGAATGTCGTTGTTGATGCTCTATCTCGCAGACCACACTTGAACAACATGGTTCAGATCTCAAAGGATTGGAGGCACTTGATTGTGGCAGAATATGCCAAGGATACATGGGCATCTAGGATCATTGAGGGGTCAGTTCAGGACAGCAGATATGCAGTTGTCAATGAGCTCATAATTTATAAGGGAAGGATATATTTGACGCCAAGGTTAGAGGTGAAGAATATAATATTGAGGGCTTTCCATGATGTGCCTACTACAGGACACCCAGGATACTTCAAAACTTATAGGCAGATCAGGGAGGGATTTACATGGAGAGGACTCAAGGTCGATGTCCTTCAGTATGTTAGGGAGTGTCTCATTTGTCAGTAGAACAAATAGGAGCACACTTACCTAGCGGGTTTATTACAGCCCATTCTGATTCCTGACAGGAAGTGGGAATGCCTATCCATGGACTTTATTACAGGTTTTCCTAAAGCTCAGGGACGAAACTGTATATATGTGGTTGTAGATCGTTTAACAAAATATGCCCACTTCTTTCTGATCACAGCTACATACACGGCTACATAGGTGGCAGAATTGTTCTATCGAGAGATTTTCAGGCTTCATGAGTTGCCTCAAAGCATAGTCAGTGACAGGGACAACCACTTCATGAGTCACTTTTGGCAGGAGGTGTTCAGACTCTGTGGGACTAAGTTAACCCCGAGTACCAGCTATCACCAGCAGACAGACGGGCAGACAAAGATAGTTAATAAATGGGTAGAAGGTTAGCTCAGAAATTACATAGCTAGACAGCAAAAGGCATGGGTAAAGTAGATCTACCTTTGCGAGTTTTTTTTATAATTCCACTTTCCACATGTCTATACAGATGACACCTTTCATGGTGTTATACGGGTATGAAGCTCCTAGCTTCACTGACCTTTTGTTTAGTGATAGCAGAGTGCCTAGTGGAGAAGATTTGTTGCAGGAGAGTCAAGACATTATGAAGGATCTCAAGGAGAATATCACTATGGCACAAAATCAACAGAAACAATATGTTGATCAAAGGAGGACTGAGATATCATTCAAGGTGGGAGACATGGTCTATTTAATGTTGCACCCATACCGACAGTCTACACTCAGGAAAAGTGGTGCTAAAAATTTGAAACCACGCTACTATGGGCCCTTTCAGATTATCAGGCGAGTGGGTGAAGTAGCATATGAGTTAGAGCTCCCAGTAGATAGCTGAGTTCACAATGTCTTTCATGTATCACGCCTCAAGAAAGGCATTGGGACATCATGTGACTCCATCAGCAGTGTTGCCACCCCTAGATGATGAGGGGAAATTGATTCTTGAGCTAGAGGCTATCTTGGATTTTCGAGAGAGGCCCGTATGGAAACGAACTATCATAGAATATCTAGTTAAATGGAAGCATTTTCCAGTTGAGGATGCCACCTGGGAAGGTGAAGAGATCTTATAGCACCCAGCATTGAGATTGCTTGTGGGCAAGCAATTTCAGGGAGGGAGGACTATAATGTCCCCTCCAAAGTGAGAAATTTGTATTCAGTAGATTAGCCTATTATTGTGATCCTCGTAGGCTAATGAGATTGGATAAAGGGTCCATTTAGGCATGCAGCTTCTTCAGTAGTCAGAGCTATGCAGGATTCGTGTTCGTTTGAGGTCTATAGGACTCCGTATGAAGAACTTTCTATTTATAGTAAGTCAGAGATGCTAGAGATGGCACCCTGCTATTGTTAGTAAGGGGGTATGGTCATATGCAGTTGCCTCATGCCAGCTTCCAGTTCTGATGGTGTGCAAAAATGTTGAGTAATAATGGAGAGATTAATATTTATTTGATTAAAATAAATATTAATGGTTTTGAGCATATATTATTAAGTTATAATATAATTTTATATTA
>VDFB02193867.1:690828494-691050883 GCA_007258455.2 Sequoia sempervirens
AGAGAATGACCTCACATAAATATTTTTATGAAGTGTTGAAAAAATCATTCATCACCGCTAGGACAAGATGAACACACCATTGCATCTCCCTACATATGCATTGTCTCCTAAATACTATAGTGCATAGATACTTGCTATGCTAGGGAGAACTCCACCATATAGAGAAAGTGAAGTTGCTAATGGGTACAAGTGGGCATTCAAAAGACTCTTATCAAATCCAAAAGTGGTGGAAAATGTTAGGAAAGAGTTTGGCATGTTCATCTCAGAACAAAATCATAGTATTTGTGCTCTTCGAGACCAATATAGTGTAGATGATCGTACATGGTGGCACCTCCATGGGCAATATTTTTTGTTCCTCCAGCCTCTTACAATCAAGATTCTATCACAAGTAATTTTTATTTTTTATTATTTAACATTTGTATTGTAGACTTTAGTACTTACCATTCTTTAATTTATTTTGCATTTTTTATTTTTAAGTTGTCTTGGTTTTCTCTACAATTTCAATAGGTTGTAAGTTCTTCCACTGAACAGAATTGGGGTGCATACCTCCTTTATCCACTCAATGAAGCGTAACCGGTTGGCTGCAAAAAAAATAGAAGACTTGGTTTATGTCCATTCCAACTTGCGTCTTCTATCACATAAGAAAGATCAGTACAAGGAAGGTTCAATGAAGCATTGGGACATATCCCCTGAGTGTGCCAACTTGGATGCATCTATTGCAGAGCTTGCTAGAGTCACTATAGATGATGATGATGATGATGATGATGAGACTCTTGCACATGATGCACCTAGTACGAGTGGCAATGCATTTACTTGTGGTTCAAATGATGTTGAATGAAGCGATGACCTTGATCTAGTCCTTTTGATGATTGATGAAGATTGAATACTTAGTCTTAGAAAATTATTCAATTGTTTTATTATATTTATTTCAATTTTGTAACTGTAATGATCTTCATTTGAATTGTGACTCTAGACATATATGAGATATGACATAATTGTTGAGTGTTTTTGTCATTGATGTTAAGGTGTTTGAGCTACTTGCCTATGTGTTTGAGGTGCTTAATTTCTCACTAACCTACTTGCTAGCCTACTTGAGCCGGTTGCTTGCTTGCTTGACCTAGTTGCTTGTCTACTTCACTTATCTACTTTCCTACTTCAGCTATTTGCCTGCTTTCTTGTTTAAAATGACAAATCTTACTTTATAAATGTGATGTTAGGTTGCCATTTCTTCAATTTGGACTTTTCAAAGGGTCAATGACTTGAAATATCTTTGTGTAATGCCTTACTTTGAATGTACTTGACTTCATTCCTTCTATGGTGATGATTTATTATGAAATGCTTGAGGCGGCTATTTGAAAATCTCCTCTTATTTATTTGTTTTCATTTGTCAACGATAGTTTTTATGAAGTGAGGCGGCTGATATTTTTTTTTCTGGCAAACATATTGAGTGCGGCTTACGAGTTCTGGTGGTTGCTTTATGTGTGGCGGTTCAAATATTATTTTTAGATTCTCCTCTTTATTTCTGGTGGCATTATTATTGGTATAGGTTGTCGGCTCAAAACATTGAAAATTGCTATTGGCCTTCATGTACAATCCACTCTCCTCGCATTGAAGATGTTTTTTATGATTGTGTGATGACTTCTATTAACGACTTCCTTATCCCCTTTTTCTGAAGAGATATCGTGGTGTGAAAAAAAGAAAGGTGTTCACTCTTCATATTGGCTTTCACTATTACCAGTTTCATATAGTATGTAGACAAAATGAGAAAACAGGATATGTCATTCAAGGAAGCTTGAAAAGCAACATTTATTGTTTCTGTGTGGATGTGCCTATATGAATATGTCATTATATTTGTTTCTAGTTGAGTAAGAAGGGTGTAGCAATGAGTTGTTGTGTGGTCAAAGTTGTTTTGGGTGGTGTTATCACTAAAAATCGGTCTGGTATTCTTTTAAATGTGCCTGGTTACTTTCAACAGGAATAATTAACTATGCAACAAAAATAATTAACTGTTTCATCCAATACTATGTCCTTTTGAAGCATAAATAATTTTTTGTGCAACATTGTCTATGAAGTCGTCCAGTGTTTTGTGGGGCTATGGAAATATTAGTGTTGTCATTCTCTAAGGCTCAACGTGAATTAAAGAACAATAATTCTTCCGAGCGCGATATCTAGAACATCTCATATTTGTCTGAAAGAGTAGAAACAATGTTGCAACCTTTTTGAGTTTAATTGTTGTATGGTTTCAGAGGTGTTCTGGAAAATGTTCATTTAAAAAGTGAACCAAATCAATGTTTATATTTCACAAGCAAGAGATTCTTAATTGAAGTGGTTGAATCTTTGTCAAATGGTGTTGCTTCAACATTAAAGATTTCTAAGTTTATCATGTGAAGTGTTAGCTGTATGAGTTGATGTTCATGTAAAGGCCAGTGAACTTTATTGAAATCCTCAAAATAGTTTGTTGAGGTAGAAGAACAGTATTTGAATTCTCATGTGTCTAAAAATTCAGGGAGATGGTCTTTTGGGCTGCATGGTGATACAGTGTTCTTGATTTGAAGATGAAAGTGGCAAAGAATGTTTTTTGTCTTACTTAGATTATTCTGAAAATTTGGGGAGTACAAAGGTGTGTTGATGTGAAGGGACAATTTTCAATTTCGAGAATCTGAGTTTCGGTTTTGAGAAGTTTCTTTTGTGAGTTGGTGCTCTCAATGAGTTGGTTCTCACTTGTATAAACTAGGTTGGTGCCCTTTGAAGATAATAAAAGCAATATTTTGCAGTGGTGTTTTACCTGAAAGGGTTTTCCACGTGAAAACTGGTGTTCATCTTTTTGTTGGCATTTAAATTCGCACCTCTGGAATGCGTATTTGAAATGGACAGCTATGCATAGATAAACTGCTCTTCAAATTAGGAGGGGAAGCTCCCTCATGCTGATGGTGTTGAAAGAAAGTAAACTAAGAACTAAGTTGCCTATCTTTTTGATCAGCTTAGAGCATAAGGTTTATTAAACACAAATGCCACAGCTGAGATTTTTTGTTTTGGGAACTTCAACTATGACTAACTTAAACTAAAGACATTTCTAACTTCTCAAGTAATAAGCAGAGCAAGAGAAACTAGAAATGGACGAGGTAGATTTCTGACAAAATACTTCAATAAACTCCCTCTCAACAAACATCTACACACTTCAATGCAAGTTGAAATCAAGATCATAAAAGTAGAACATAAATAACAGAAATATGAGATTTTGGACCAAGGCAAAGGAGGCTCATGATTTTATTACTCAAACTTCTGGAACAAAGCTCACTTCTAACATGCCTGGAACAAGAAATTGCAGCTAAAGAGGCTTGCAATCTTGCTCTTACACAATAGAAAACAACAATCACACTAACTCCTTGTTGGCTAAAGAGGCTCAACAATCTGCTATCACAACACAATTAAACAACACTTGAATAACAAACAGAAGGCACAATAGGCTCAACGTTTTGTTATCACTAGCATGGTTAAAGAAACTAATGAGCAAAGGCTCTTATTTATAGACAAGCAGAGGAGTAGGGAACCCTAAAATCTCCTTGCTTTCACAATCTAGGGCTTGCTCAGCAAGCAAGCTTTATTACTAAATCTAGAAAGAAGATAACATCTAACACCTAAGAAAGCAGAAAAAGCGGAAACACCAACTATTACATTTTATCTTCTTTCTCTTCTCAAAGAATGGATAAGAATCATTCCAAAAATAGAAAGAAAGCGGGAAAGAAAGCTTCTAGAAGAAAGCTACTTTAAAGCTCGATCACATCCGCTAGGAAGTTAGAAATTGTGTCCCGGTTCGGTGCATTTATGCCATCAATAGCAAAACACCACTTTTCTAGAATATCTTCAGTATCTGCAATGGATCTCAGGAAATCTTCAACCTCATTGGTTGCCTTTTCAAACTTTGCTGACATCATGGAAGTGTGACTTGGTAGAGTCTTATGTTTTTTTTTCTTTCATTCACTTCGGTACAATCTTCTTGTTGTATTTCTTTTTTCTTATGCATCTCCCATATCTTCTCACATTCGCCCTTTGAGATAGTAACGCTTTTAGGCCATGGGAGAATGGAAAAACACTTCTCGATCATATCAGGCTTTAGACTGCAAATCAATCTGCCCTCTACTGACTGGATCTCCCTTGTAGTCAGGTTGTAATGCTTGATTCAAATGATTACGAACTCAAGACTCTAAACTGACATAGGAATAGATGTTGTTGCGAGGAGTCCAGAATGTCCCAGGTTCTTGATTGAGGTGTTGCCTGCGCTCTCCAAAGCATGTAGATCAAACACTGACTTGATGTGATGCAAGTCTGTCTCAGCTGTTTTGATGTAATCATGATAGAGGGCTGATTCAGTCTTGAAAACATTGGGAGTGTACTCCATTTCAGAAAACTTGAAGAATGATTGTAAACTCTCCTGGGTTCAAACAAGTTTTGAACAACTTCTATTTTTAGAATGCTGATTTTCTTACTCCAACGAACAAATTTTTTGAAATTTTTTCTGAGATATGGGTTTTGCTCAGAATTTTGTTGCAAGACAACCCAGATCGTCCGTTTTTGAAAATTTTGAATTTTTCCTTAAAAAATAGCTAACCCTAATTTCTTCAATTTTTCACAAAAAAAAATTGGCACCTGGGTTTTGTTCAAAATATGATTAGAAATGAACCCAGTTGATTAGATTTGCAAAATACTGATGACTGATCAAAAAAGCAGCCAACCCTAGAGTTTGAAACTTTCTTGAAAAAGCTGTGATATGGGTTTTCTTCAGAGGACTGATTTGAGAGGACCTAGATGATTGAAAACTGAATGCACTGAGGATTTCACTGACACAAATAAAAAGCAGCTGCTGCAACTTGATGAAGTTCTTGAAAATTTCTTTAGAAGAACGAAGTGAAAAGACCCAGATGACTGAAAATTTGAAAACCTTGGCCTTCTCCTTGAAAAACTTGATCTTCTGGATGAAAAAGCTTGGAAAAAAAAAGCAAGGGTTGAAGTTGCTAGTCTGAAAATTTTGATGAAAAACCAGCAAACTAAGCTCTTGAATCTTGAGAAAATTCTTCAAACTTGCTGCTCCAACTTTCTCCTTTGAATGCTACCTGCAAAAATAATAAAAATTACATGAAGAGAGGTGTTAAATAGATTTAGGGTTTTGCTTTTGCTTTTATTTTCAAAAACCCTAAATCAGTTGTTCATTGAATTTGGACGCCATCATCCTTCACTTGCAATTTTGAAACTTTTTGAAAATCTTGAAAAAATTTCTAAGGCATGAGAAGATGGGCGCCCTTCTTCACCAGGGGCGCCCACTTTAAGCAGTGTAAGTCAAATTTTTGAAATTTACAACTTTTCTTCATTTTGACCCCCTACTTCGCCTTCGATTTCCGGATTGCAGATTAATCTGACGAATGAGCTGAAGGATCCATCGCGGAGCTTGATTGATTCTAAGAAGGTTGTTTTGGAGGCATCTCTGGCAAAACACTTCATCTTGACCTTCGAATTCATGGGAGCCTTTTCCTTCCAGGGGCGCCCATTTTGTCCAGAGTTAGCCATTTTCATGATCTTCAATTTCTTCATTGACTCCTCTTCTATAGATGATCTCGTCGAATCTGGTGCTCTGGGTGTCGGATTGATTACCTGTTATGCTCATCGCGAAGTTGACAAGATATTAGGAGGGGTCTTCTGAGATGAACTTCGCCAAACAATGAATTTTAGGCCCTCAAAAGCTTGGGCGCCCATCTTGGCTGGGGGCGCCCATGTTTACCAGAGTTAGATTATTTTTTAATTTTTCTTGCTTGCTTATGAATCTTGGTTCTTAGCTCTCATTTCACCCTACTTTTAGCTCCTCGTATTTGGTGACTGCAACCTCTGATTGACGCGCTAGATATCTCGTTGGAAAGCTTGATCAACTAGGAAGAAATTACATTAGAGACACTTTTGTGAATTCATCTGTTTAAGCCCCTGAAAACTTGGGCGCCTTTTCTCTCCTGGGGTGCCCAAACCTTCCAGACTTAGTTTATTTTTATGAACTTTCACCTTCAAGTCTGAAACCTTCATTCTGTATCTTTGACTTCGATCTGAATTTTTTGGAAGACAACCAGTCGAATGATCTGACGAAGACAGGCGTGTTGAAGCCGGCTGAATACTGAAGAGATCGAGCACATTAAAAAACTTTAACTACTAGATCAGGTGCCTCAAAAATTTGGTCACCCTTCTTCACCTGGGTCACCCACTTTTCCCACACTTAATCAATTTTTGATATTTTTCATTTTCTTCCTTCTGACCACAGTTTGGAACCTCCCTGTTCGGCGTCGAATCCGGGATGACTAGATGATCTGTTGATTACACCATCAAAATCGCTGTGGAGCTGGTAGAGAACTGAGCAACTTCAACTTAGAGCTCAAACCCTAATTTCGTCATCTGGTGCCCTAAAAAGATGGGCGCCCTTCTTCACCTGGGGCGCCCAAGTCTGGCAGTGTTAGAAAATTTTCATCATTTTTCATTTTCCTCTTCGTTCTTTGTGACTGCTTACCAACTCGCCTTATGTCGAATGCTTTGAATGTTGAATCTCACGCCTTGTAGCCGACTGACCTCCATTGATGACCTCGGAGCTCCTGATATGCTTCTAAAAAGTAGAATAGACACAGTAGGGCAAAACTAATTATTTTGAGATTCTGATTGCACCAACCTGCTATGGACGTATTTTGAGCCAATCAAAATCAGTTTGAACCCTAACGGACCAAATTTCTACTTTTAGAAATTTTTGCCAGTATCCATTTCCCAAGAAACCCAGAAAATGTTACTAATTTTAGAAAATTTCTAAAAATAGCAATTTTCCTAAAATTTAGGGATGAAAAACTAAGATCTGGGTTTTGTTGGTTAAGATGCTCTGAGCAGACCTAGATCGTCAGATTTTGAAAATTTTGTGTTTTAACTCCTCATGCGAGACATGCACACCCAAATTTTGACCTTTTTGATTGTTTTAACAAGACTTTTACTCATTTCTTCAAAATGTCTAAGGGTAACAAAAATTTTAATTTTGGGGTACAACATTGTTCTTCATTGCTCTTGCTATTTTGATTTCCGTTTCATATGGTTTTAATTTTTAAAAAGTTGAAATATCGATTCACCCTCCCCCCCTCTCAATATTTCCTATGTGCTCTTCAATTGGTATCAAAACGTGGTTCCTTCAAAAGTGAGCTTAAACGCTTGGAGGTTGATCTTGATTGCACACATGGGTTCTCATGAAGGTCTTGCTATGAATAGAGATCCCTTATTCAATGGTTGCAACTATGCATTCTTGAGTGTTTGAAAGTGCACCTATCTAATGTCACTTGGTTTTGATGTTTGGAGAAGTGTAGTAATAGGTTATACAATTCCATCAACTCCTTCGTCAAATGCAAATGGAAAGAAAGCTTTTAAGAATAATGCAAAAGCTATGAATGCTATCTTATGTGGTTTGTCAAAAAAAAAAATTGTGAAGGTGATGCATTGTGATACTTCACATGAGATTTGGGAGAAGCTTCAAAAAACATATGAAGAGATGACAAGGTTATGAAGGAAAAGCTTCAAACTCATCGAAGACATTTTGAAAGTCTCAAGATGCAAGAAGAGTGTAAAGACCCTTGCAAAATTTCAACTTACTTTGTTGTTTTAGTGCCTTAGAAATTTTGTCAAACACTTTGCTTGCAAACTGATAACTGCTAGCAATTGCTTTTTTGTTTGATTTGTTCTTGTTTTGAATGATGCGATGATGTTTGAAACACTTATCTATCAATGCTAAATGTCTACAGATGTATTAGAGATGAAATGCAAGTATTTTTGTATTTTCTCAATGCACATAGATGACTGAATTCTATGTTAACATGCAACTACAGCAAGGTGGCATTTTAGCAAACACTTGGTAAGCAACCCCCAAACTCCATAGTATTGCTATTATATGTTCTCTACCTGACTACAAATATGACTATGACTGCTTTGCAATTTGACTGAAATCTCATTCAAATGTTCGCCCTCACGAATGTGCAATTACATTGATAAGATGAGAGACTTTTATGCAATACCAATGCAAATATGAAGTCTGATATGACTTGAACCAAATTACAATATTCTTTCAATGACTTGAACGAATCGCCCTTGTATGAGGAAGACAATTCTTCATTGCTGATATGACAATAACTAAATGATGTGATTCTATTATCACGGAATCTAGTAGCGCTCGTTCCACGGATAACCCCCCTATGAAACTTGTCTGTTTCCTAGGTTCGTGAAGTTCAAGCACGCAAAATGAGGTAATTTTCAAGCCACCTAGAAATGTGTTCCAAAGCATCAAACAGTCAGTTTGAGCACCCCCCTACGTTCGCCTCGCGAAGATCTTTGAAACGAGTACCTTCACGAGGTCTCACTGTCAATACTTAGTGAAATTGGGAAAAGTGTAGTTGTGTCTTAAAACAGTGCTCCAACTCACTATGAAAAAATGACTAAGTATTGAAATTGCAGAAGCACTAAAATTCAGCACCTCTACACTTAAGTGATTTTTATAAAGTGCAATGGTGCTGAATTTTAGCGCTTCTACACTTATTTTCTAGACTTAGCCAATTTTGGCTAGGGCATGGGTTTTTGCCTCCTTTACATGTTTCACTTAGTTTGCCTTAACTCGTGCCACTTTTTATTGTAGGTTCTTTATGAGCACTTAAAGGTGTTTTATGTTTTTTTTTTCCATCATTTGTGGTCTTTATCTTCATTCCTTCTTGTTGGGCGAACTCTCCTCAAGCTGCAAAATACGTGTTGAAGAAATCTCAATTCCTCCCAACAAGGCTTTATCGTTTTTCTCTTGGTACGTCGTTTCTCTTACCTCTCCTCTATTTCCTTCATTTTTATGCTTTGTTTTGAGCAAGTCTTGGTGATTTGTAAATGCGTTTGTTTTTGTTCTCCATTTCTTCATGCATTTTTTCCTAACTCATGCATTTTCTTTCTTTCCTTTCTATCTTCGATGTTTCGTGTTGATGTGTGGGCGTTTTCTTCTTCCCCTTTTCGCATTTCTTCCTTGTCTTCATGCATGTTGCTCAACCTCACGCGTTTTCTCTTTTCATCGTGGTTTCTTTGTCTATTGGTTTCCTTCTTCTTCCCACGTCTTTTCTTTTCAAATGCCAGCTGAGGTTTTGTTTGTTTTTCAGTTTATCACCATTTACACCAATATGTAACGATGTGGTAAAATGTAAGTGTTCTCCCCAAAATGCATGGTGCAAGGGTTTCTATTCAAAACGCGTTTTGCAATTGTTGGTATAATGGAAATTCATGCTTCAAAATTGTCAAAGCGTTGTTTTAAAAAATCATTACACATTATTTTTCAAGGTTCATGCTTCAGATGCAGAGGTGCTAAAATTCCCCGCTTTTGCACCAAATAGACCATCAAAAGTTTCTAACACTGGTGAAGTGCAGAAGCGCCAAAATTCAACGCCTCTACACCAAGTCCATTTTTGCTCAAGTGCAAGAGTGTTGAATTTTGGCACCCTTACACTTTTCATTATTTTTCTTCCTAACACTGCAAAACTTGCCAGTTTCACCTCGTTTCTCGTTCCTTGCACTCCATGCATCGTTTTTCATCCCTTGTCACCCGCTTCATGCTTACTCAACATCGTTACTTGCTTCACGCATCCCAATGTTGTTTTCCAACTAACGTTTGTTGATTCCACATCTTGCAGTCTCTTTTTAAATCTCATCAAAAGGTCCTCGAAGTTGTTGCTTGTAAATTCAGTTGCTCTCAGATGACTGTCAAAAAACCTCCATCATCTACAAGGGCTAAAGACAAAATGAAGTACAAATATCAAGGTGTTTATCCGCCGACTATGGTGGTCTCCAAGGTGGAAGAGATAAAAGACACAGAGGTTGGTCATCAAGACCTAGTTGATTTTGTAGAGAGAACTGAGAAGAAGCCTCTTGATGATTCTATGAGAGTAATCGTACACAGTAACTTGCATTTGGTGTCTATGTTCCCTATTGCTGCACATAATACAAAATTTGTCCTTCAAGTTGCATCCCACTACATCGGGGAAAGCAGAAGTGTGATTGATTCTTCTAGACACGAGATATTGAGACTCGACCCTAACTTCTTTGATATTGTGTTCAGAGTTCCACAAATGGAGAAGTACATTGACATCTCAATACAAAAAGCACAGAAAGTCTATGACGCTTATCCCAACAAGGCTAAAAACCTGATAAATAGCCAATGGTTGAAAAAGCCTGTAATGTCCCCTTTTTGGCCATACGCTCTTCATTTGGATTTAGCCTATTTCCGAAAATCCGTAGGCTAATCTAAGGTGGAAAATTAGGGTTTCCTCTTTCAGATACTGCTCAGTTGGCGTTCAGAGGTTGTTGTGCAGACTTACTATTTATAGCAATTCACTATTTTTAGTAAGTCTATCTTTTGGCAGTATCTGTCTAGTAGCAGTTCTATCCTTTGCAGGTTAGTGTTCAGTTTGGCTATATGTTGTTTTGATGTGAACTTACTATTTATAGTAGTTGGCTATTTTTAGTAAGTCTAAATTTGGCAGTAGCATCATCAGCAACTCAACTCAAGTCATCTTGCTATCCATCAGTTTCAGTATTGGCATTGGTTTTGGTTATCTCCATGGACTGAGTTTTTATACTTAGTCAAATTTCGTGTTTCTCAGTTGTACCCCACGCCTAGGAGTAATAACTTCATGTTGTTTTAAAAGAGGGGCCATTAAGGGGGTCATTTGTGCATTTAATAATTTATTAAATGCTTTATTGTTGCAAAGTGAAAAGGAGGTTGAGTAATATTATATTATTTCAAAAAGTAAAATGCAAAAAGGTGGCATCCCTTTTGGAAGTTGAAGTGATTCAACTTCTTGGAATTTGAAGAGTTCTTGTTGCTTCATTTGCCAATTGAAGTTTATATATTGCTGCTGTTTGAAGAGCTGATTATGCATATTTTTGAAGAGCAAAGTTACGCTGCTGGAATGAATCCAGAATCCGGCTAAGGGAAAGCTTAGCAAATTTACTCCATTCTTCGGGCCTGCAACTATGGTTCCCTAGGTGGTGGATTGAGAGTGTGCTTCATCCAGAAGTACATATTGAGCATTATTGTGGAGTTTTGGTGAGATATTTCCAGTTTTTTATGTTGTTGGTTTATCATGGCTGAAAGTGATTTTTGTATACAACTTTTAGTATGAATTTTATTAGCTTTTGGGTATTGAAGATATGCATTCCTAGCACATGGGCGCCCCTTCCCATAGAAGATCAGAATTTATTTCAAAGTATTTATTTTTATTCTTGCAAAATCGCCCTTGCTAAGGGTCGTACCATGTTGGGAGCATTGAGAATTGTGCAAGTAAATTAATGGTTGTTTTTTGAAGTTGTTTCATCATCATGACATGGGTGCCTATCCTCTAGAGGTTCATTGCAATTGATTTCACTCAATTTGGAGGTAAATTGATAAAGTTATGTGCATTTCATTGATGTACAGTTTGTTGGTCTGATTTTCTGTATTCTCTATTTTTTATCAAACTTGTTAGTTTTTGATATAATGCTGGTTTGGGCTTCATTTCTATATCGTTATTGTATTGTAAGAGTTAGAGGAAGTGTTACTCTAATCATTGATTGATTTGGAAGCATATCTTTCTTATTTGCAGCTGTTTAATTCATTGTAAAGCTGATTAGTAGTACTAACAGTTATTTATTTTACTTGCTGCAATTAGTTTAAATTTTCATACTCCTACGATTGAGTGGTTGAGTTTAAATAATCATCTTTCTTAATTGTAAGTTTCCCCCCACTAAATAAGTGGTTGTGTGGACTGTATTCCCCCCACATTAATAAGTGAAAGTGAGGATTTAAATGGTTGGCTTGCCGCCTTTAATAATGTAATAATCTCACCCACTGAATAAGTGGAGTATCCCCACTGCTTGTGGATGCCTACATCAACAGATGAATTGTAATTTCAGTTCAGTTTACTCCTAATGATCCTCTGACCATATGCTATCACCTCGCCCACATTGGGATCTTGGTGAACATTCTTGGTTAGAGTTACTTCCATGCTGATTTGCTTTTGGAGCTAACGCTAATCAGTGACTTGTTGCTGATTTCTGTGTTAAATTTTGAGAAAAAATTAAGGGGACTATTTCAGTGGTATCAAAGCAAAAGATCTTGCCATCCTGTTGATCAGTGCTTCATGTTTAGGCAGAAGAGTGAAAGAGATCTCTGGTACTACATTGAAAGTCAAAGCAGATTCTAGTTCAACTCCTTGTGGTATTCAAAAGTTGGCAATTAGGCATGGCTAATGAAGAAGAGATGAAGTTGGCTGAGACTCTGTTTATGGCTGGAAAGAGACTTGGTAAAGAATTTCAGTCAAGAGAAAATGAAGAGAACATTCTTCATTTGTTAGAACAATGTTTGAGACAAGTGAAGCCATCACCTTCAGAGATAATGGAGTTGGCACTAGCTCCTGTAGTGAATTCTTTGAATCAGCCCTATTGGTTGGGGCATCCTGATGAAGAGACCAAGTTGCTGATTTCTTCTTGTTTCATGGAGATAATAAGAATTGTAAATCCCCATTTTCCTTATGATGTTGAAACCACGAAGATCATATTAAATATGATAGTGGAATGTTTTCAATAAGAGTTGCTATTTTAAAAACATTTTCCGAAGTTGGTGCTTGTATCTTATTGATAGAATTTGAGATGGAGAATCAGATTTATCACTTGTTTAATTATCTTTTCACCTCGACTTGGAATGAGCAAGAAGAGAGTATGCTTGCAGCTGTCATAAATGTTCTGGTCTCTACAATTAAAGAAGCTGATAGTCTTTCTAAAAGTGTCCAAACTCTTCTCTTGGATGCTTATAAACATGAAGTGCAGATTTCTCCCACTGCTGATTTGTTAGTTAAAGAAATTTTCAGTCAATGTGAAGATAAGTTGAAACCATTTTTGAAGAAGATTGTTGTGAACAAAAAGGAGATTTCTGAAGCTGAAGAGGAGGATGAAAGTTGGAATCCCTTTGAAGACATTGCAAAAGTTCAAGGGGTATCCACAAATTTGCACTTATCCAAGCATTCTATAGAAGAATGTAATATGTCAGTGGAAGCCTTGAAGACTAGTGAAGTACTCTTGTTTTCTACAAAGGAGAACAGTGAGTTGGCTTGTGTTAAGAAGCCTCATGTTGAAGATTCAAAGAAAGAACTTTTGGAAACAAAAGTTGAAACAAAGATGCATGAAGAGGCCATAAGTGCAGATTCAAATGAAGAAGAAGTTGGGATGGAAGGAGTTATGAATTCAATCAGCGAATTGCTTCTTCACAATTCCAAAGGATGCTCATTTGAAAGTGAAGCTAAAGAGGAGAAAGAGATAGAGGAAGCAGTAGTCACTTTCTATTCCAAAGCTGATTTGACTAACTCCCTAGAATCATGTGTAGGAGACAACATGGAAGGTGAAATTTCTAGTAGTTATAAGGCATATTTTTCTTCATCGGAAATAAAGCTAAGGAAAAAAGCTAAGGAATTGGAAGGCACTATGGATGGAATGATGAAGAGTGTTCATCATATGCGAGACAAGTTGAGGAGTACAACTCAAACCATTTTTGAAATCTTTATCCATCAAAATTGTTCTACATCATCTCAACCAGTATATAATGATTGCAGCTCAAGTTCACACATTGCTAATAATGGAATTCAAATTTTGTCAAATCTTGATAGAATTCATAGACATGTAGAATAGTTGATTTATAATGTGCTTAGGGGAGAAGTTGTATGTTGCATTTTTATTGATGACATGAAGTCTATTAAATTTACTTTGGAGGAAATTAAATATAGTCTTTTGCACATCCTTTGTGACAAAGACATAGTGGCCAATATTGCTGACAAGGCATTGGAGTGGAATGAGCTTACCAAAGCAAAGTTACAAGAAGTGCATGAGACTCTAACTGAAGCAAAGAATCAGATTTCTGTTGTTCAATATTCATGGGAGCAAGAAAACAATAGAAGAGCTGAGGAGCTTCAAGAAATTCTTGATGAGTTTGATCTCATACAAGAAACATATGATTTGGAATGCTGTCCTGAGAGACCAAAGCATTCAAATTCTCAAGTTTTTCAAGCTTTTGATAATCTCTTATATGAAGAAGGTGCTAGTAAGGTTTATGTAAATCCTTTTTTTGAAAATGATGAAGAAATTGCTTTAGAGATTACTGAAGAAGGGGATTTGAGTTTGTCTTCTAGCATTGGAGAGTTGATACATGAGTTGCATGAAGTTGAATCTATTGCTGCTCCTAGTGCATCCACTCGGCAAGAATTGGTAATTCTTGAAACACAAAGAAATGAAGGCATTCTTATTGTTCATCAACAAAGAGTTGATGGGTTTGTTGATGAAGGTTTAATTTATTTTTTGATGAGGATGCTTGTGAGACTCATATCAGATTTTAGTTCATCACCATCTTCTCTTAGAGTGATAGATTTTAGAATTGTATTTGATGAAGGATTCATGGAATCTTTCCGGCAAGTCATATCACAAGATTCTAGATTTGATTTCTTCAATGAACAAAGGTTGGTTGAATACTTCTTGGAATTTCAAGAAGTGGCATTGCAGATGGAACAAGCGAATCAAAGGATTCATGTGAGAGTAATTATCAGTTTGAGAAGTGATTCTTCATGGTTGTTAGTTTGGGATCCTGGCATTACTTGGGAAGAAGGCAATTTCAAAGTAGATAGACCAACATATAATATTCAGAATGTAGTTGTGACCATTTGCTTTTGTGTTGGAAAAAGTATTCAATTGCAAATTAGCATTTGGGATCTCAAGTTTTTTCTTGTGAAGAATGAAATGCATAAAAAGAAGGTTGGATGGAGAGATAAGTGTCAAAAATTATGTTTTATGTTTGATGCTTCCTTCTTTCTATGTCATTTCCTCTTTATTTATGATCATACATTGGTGTTTTGGGAAGGAAATATGATCAAAAGTTGGTTTGTGGTGACATGGGGTCTCTTGCTAAAAGTGCCACCAGCTTGGTTCATGAGCAGTTATGCTCATCTTGATGGAAACTTCTTTTGTAGCAGCTGTTGCTTGTCTTCTTGGATGCTGATTTTCCAAAAATCAGATCTCAAGATGATTATTTCAGACCTCTTAGGAAGCTGGTTACTTCATTTACAGGCCTCTCCACCTCCTATTTGGACTGAATTTCTACCACAAATGAGCAAGGGAATGATTCAGTATGGTCACAGTTCAGGTATGGGTTGTTCATTGATGGTTGACAGTGAATTTTGTGGTACTAACTCATATATTACTTTTTGGGATAGCAAGTTATTAGCTGATTTGATTTGTCAAATTGAGACTCTTGATGTGAGATATGTGAATATTTCTTGGAGTTCTTTCAGTGAAATCAGTTTGCTTCAAAGGAAGCATTGTGCATCGTCTTGGATAGGGATGGAGTGTGGAGCCTTGCTCATGGTTTGGCATTGGTTTAGATGCATGTTTGAAAATATTTTTTTTGATGATCAGAATTATGGCAGCAAGATTTGGAGGTCCTACAGACTGATATGGGACCCAGGCACTAACATTTTTGGTGCATTGTCTTTTGTGGATTGTGACATGTTGATCCACTTTGAGTATTCAGTTGTTTTAATCAGAGTAGCGCAACATATTAGAGGAATAGTGTACCTGAGAAAGTTTTGGAATCCTGGTATCACTTGGGTTTTCTATTCCACAGTTGAAGATGATGAAGCCAATGATGGTCTTCTAGAGTTTATTCCCATGATGTTTCAGTTTAATTTTAATCTAGCAATTTCTTTTGTTGGCATCCAATAGTGCAATGCTTACATCAGCAGGTGTTATCTTTCACCTAGGTTGATTTGGGACCCAGGGATCACATTCAGTTTTAGTTTGGTTCAGTATGGTGATTTCAGGTTGGCATTGGAATTGCTTGATTAAATATTATAATTGTAAACTATCGAAATCAAATTTTTTCTAGTTCAATTAAATATTTATTATTATGAACTATGGAATTTGGGCTAAATTATATCAAGCTGAATATTAAACTCCAACTATAGGAATCGGGTTAAATATTACCCATCAGATTATTGATCATCAAATATGGAAATCAAATAAATCGAAATATTGTCTTTGAAACTTTAGGTAATATACGTCAATCTCCAATATAGTGGAAGAGGAAATAATTCATAAACTATATTATGAACTTTAGAAATTAAAAGAAATTCAACACTGAGGAAAAACACGTGCATACACAGAGGGCAATGACCAGGTTGTAGGAAATATGAAATGCAGCCTGAATGCTTTTCGATCGAGCCATAATTATAGGCAATGTGGACTACAAATAACATTGGACTTTTTCACTATACATCTTTACCTGCCAGATTTCTGGATTGGTGCCATATCTAGAAAATGCCTGTATGTGTTGATTGTGAATATTTAACCATATGCAAATATGAATTGGTCTCCATTCTGCTGTCAAATAATGGAGGTCGACTCACCTTTTGGAATCCAAGTATGAGATTAGAAACCCGCCACTTATCAAGTTGAACAATTCAAATTACAGTTCTGGTAGTTTACATGCCTTTAGAAGTGGAATTTGATGGGGCTAAGGCTCTATAAATAGCCACCCAATTCCTCATTCTTTACGTACTAACTTGTTTCTGGAGAATTAATCTTTGAGAACTCATTTTCTGTAGAGCATCATTCTATTTTTCTGAGTGATATATATATTCTTGAGAGTTGAGTTTAGTTAGAAATTACCAGTCTTCATTATCGAATCACCTGAGTTTGACACTTCTATTCAGCTATGACCAATATCATTCTGAATATTCATATCTGAATACTTATTTCTAAGTGAGAAAGGTACTAACTTGTGAGTTAATTCTGAGTGAGAAAGGTAGTAACTTGTGAGGGATTAGCCAATTGACTTATAGAGCTAGAAGTGTTGTGAGAATAGTCCGAGACATCATCATTTGGAGGAAAGCTAAATGTCAGGCATGGGATATTCTTCTACTATCAATTTCAATTGTAAATATTTAAATATTTGTGGTATTTGTGTTTACTACTTGTGCATAGATAGGGAGTTGCTTCATAAACTGCATTTCTATTGTGTATAGAAAGTGAGTTGTTTTTATGAATTGCATATCTATTTGCACCTAGGGAGTAAAAGGTATAAAGGATAAAAGATGCATACTTATTTTGTTTTGCATTAATTATATGATCTCCATATAAGGAGAATATCTCTGTAATAGTTATTATATACTAGGACCGAAATGAGGACAAGAGTCAAGTAAATTCTATCATCTTTTATTAGTTTAACTTAGATAAGCTTGAGTTACTCCTAAGATAAATATTTCCAGTATAGGAGGGATTATGTGAATTACTTGTTATGTTGACTCATTTCTAGCAGTTAGTATGTTGTAGGTTAGCCTGAGATGACATATTATCCAGTGAAGGACCACACCTATGCGTAGTGTAAGATTGCCTTAAGTCAAATCGGCCCTAAGTAGTGTTTATGATAGATAACCTTCATTCAAAGTACTGAATGAGAACACATTGGCCAAAGTAGTGCAAAGTACATCATCCACTTAGACTGTGTGATGCATGAGACTACATTGTCAGTTCATCGCGATCCTTTATACTAGTTCGAGATTGTGAAATAGCAAGGTTCTAGTTGTGTAGGACACAACACTATGCTCAGTTGGTTAATAGTATCGGTTACCCAATCAATCTCTTCGTTGAAAGGAGGGCCATTGGTTAAATGATAGATGTGCTAGGGACCACATTATAAGTCTGTGGTTGGCGGAAAAGCGCTTGAGTGATGCTTCTACTCCATTGAAGGCTACTGAAGAAACAAGATTTGAAAAGGAAGATCCTGGACCATCTTACTACTATTTGTTCTAAAGCTCATTGGAGCTATATTACTTAAGGTATATATTCTTGTTGCTTGTTACTTGTGAAATTATTATAGCAAAATGGAATCTTTATTGTAATTTGATATGGCATCATGTTCATGTATTATCAATAAAGAAAAGAAAAAATTTATTACAATAACATGTTAGCACGTTTACATACTCGTATGATGCAAATTTAGAAATTCTTACTTTACCGAAGGATTGGCATGTTACAAAATTGATGAAACTTAGTGAAGTTCTTGTTTAGATTGCTGCCCAGGTTCCCACCAAAGGAGAAGTCTTAATTCAATCATTTGTGTGATTTATGAAGGTCTAAGTGTATTCTTTGTCACAAAGATTCTCAAAACCCTAGGTTTTTCTTTGAGGGCTTAAGCAAGAAACTTGTTTCTTTGAGTTCACCCTAACAAGTGGGGTTTGAGACAGCTTCAGTAGAGTCTATGAAATCTGAAAACCTTAATTTTTTTGCATTTGTTTATCACTCTACATCACATATATCTTCATAATAAAAACATGATAGTGCCTACTTATTCAAATCAGAGGGAAAACTTGTTTACATATGAATTACAATTGACTTTTTTGCATATAGGCTAACCTGAGGTCATTTTACAACACTCAAAACCAACACTCACAATAATAATTATCATAATAGGACAACCTTTAGGACTACGACATCTTTTCCCTTTTCCATGTGATTTTCACCCAATTTTTTGGGAATGTCAAAAAATTTAATATATTTTTTCCAATCTGGTTTTAGCCACCAACTTACGAACTCATCAATGCACAATGTTAATAATAACATGATGTAGATATATCGCATGCAAGATAGTGCAAGATTCAATCATAAATAAGCCATACACTGAGCAATCAATGGAGTGCAAATAAAACCATACACAAGACAAACAAGGAATACATGAAGCTAACATGATACATGCATAAAGCAAACATAACACACATATGGAATATATCTAACATATAACAACAATGTTAGTACACAATAATCAATGTAGTACACCTAAAACCATAAACAAAAGCATACATAGAACAAACACAATGCATCAAAGAATACACAAAGCACGCAAAACATACATGCAGAAAACACACGAAATACATGAAACACACACGCAACATACTCATAGCACACAAACATAAAGCAAAGATAACGATCACACAGAATATAGGACATATAACAACAATTGTAGCACATAATAATTAATGGAGTGCACATCAAACCATACACAAAAAGCATGCATAAGCCAAACACGAAGCATACAAACAATACACAAAGCATGCAAAGAATGCACACAACAAACACACAAAATACATGAACCACACATGAAGAATACACGAAGAACACACGCACACAATACACTAGACAAACAAGGAATACATGAACCAAAGATGATACACGCATAAACCAAATATAACACACACATAAAACATAGAACATATAACAACAATGTTAGTACACAATAAATATTCAACATAGATTTAGTAAAGGCAGATAGAAGGGCACCTGCGCATAAAGTTGAGCCTAAATTGACAAATCAAGATAGCAGATGCCCTTGTCCAAAATTGATAATTTTTGAATGCTTCAAATAGGAATACAAAGTTGCAAGACTATATTACACTTTTCTACAACTTCTTGTTGACGAAAGTTTTGGAAGTAACCTACACATGAGAAAATACAATAAAATGTTGTGTTGTATAGGAGTTTTCCTTAGCCAAACCCTGGTTTTTGTGTTCCCACCTCCACAAACAACAAATAATGATGGTAGATAGTGTTTACCCTTAGTTGGGTAGAGGAAAAATAAACAATAATTGACTGTAATAAACTAATGATAATTGATAATGTTACCTTTGCTATGAAACTCCTATCGAAGAGATGTCACACCATAAGTTGTCACAAGAAGTTGATCAATGGATGATTGAATTGCCTTGATGACCTACAAAATGTTAGTACACATAATACAATAGATTGTTCTAGCTAACATGTAAAAGATAAATCACCTATTGATGTAGGAGCATCTAGCAACCTAAAAACTGTAAGTTTTTTATTTTGTTCTTGGGAGTCTTAATTGAGTTTGTGAATGTCTTAGACAACCATGGAAAACCATGTAGGGTCTCTTTTCATATTTTCTTTGCAATCCTAGGTTTGAAGTCTTCAAAAGGTGCATATTTTGCAAGTTTAAGTGCAAGAGGACAATAGGCTACATTAAGTTTTTGAAGGAAAAACATGTATTTTCAAATGGTTATTGTTTTTGATATTCATTCATGTTTAATCAATGAGAATACATGCTCCAACAAGCTATGGGAGGAATGCACATAAAACCATAGACAAAAGCATACATAAGGCAAAAACGATGTATACAAAGAATACACAAAGTATGCAAGAAATAAACAAAGCAAACACACGATGTACATCACGCACACACACAAAATACACGAAGCACAGACATGCAGAATGTAATGTCCCCGTCTCAAGCCTGATCTTTTCAGTGACTATTGGCTTATTCCGGAGACCCATAGGCTAGTCGAAAGGTAAAATTAGGGTTTCTTATTTTGAAGGAAGTTCTTGATTGGAGTTGGTTGTTTTGATGGCGGATTCTTTCTGGGTTTTCAGAGAGCTTCGCAATAGTATATTCTTCTTGGCATTCTGAGCATCTTCAGGAATTTACTATTTTTTGTAAATTCTATTTCGGGCAGTGAACCTGTTGGTCTTGGCACAGTTGACCTTCCTCTTCAGTTGACTCAATTGGCTTATTTAGTTTCTAGCTTCGGAATGCAGTTTCAGAGAGATAAGCTCATTCTATTTAATAGCATTATATTTTAATGTTATTTTATCACCTTCGCCTAGTCTATTAACTTAATGTTATTTTAAAAGGTGGATTTGAAGGGTGGCCCCATCATTAAGTTAATATTGAATTTATTAAGGATGTTTTAAAAGCTTTAAGTGGAACGCCATTTCCAAGGTTATAAATTATTAATTAAAAGTCAAAATTGTAGCTTGAAGAAAAGGACGCCATTTGCTGAAGGATTAGGGTTTGACTCTTAAAAGAAGGTTAGGGTTTCGAGAAAGGTCAACAGAAAATTATAAAAGGAAGCCTGGGGTTCTCATTTGACTATCTTTGGTCTATGCTATTGTTATGCTGCCGAAATGGTTGTTGAATTGCTTCGAGGAATGAATGCCTCCTAGCCTTGGCTCAACTTCGTACTTGAGAGATAGCACCTAGTGGAGAGGTTTGCTTATTTTGAGTATTTTTGGTAGTAAGGTTTGCATTGTAGTGTTGTTTTGCCATTAGAAGTTCAGTTTATTGCATTGTATGTCATTTTTCGGAGTTGCTGATAACAGGGCTGAATCTGTAGTTTCACTCATAAATCAAAAAATAAAAATAATCTCATTCTGGGTATTGTGTCATTGCATCTTATTGGTGAGGGCGCCCCTTCATGAATATTTGTAGATTTTAATACGAAGCTTATGATTTTATAATGCAAATTCGTCATCCCTTGAAGGCCGTACTTTTTGGAGTGCCTTGGGATTCGTGTTAATAATTAATAACCATTTTTAGATGCCATTTCTTATTACTAAGTTAGGCGCCATCATTTTGAGGGTCTGTTGCATCATATTTGAGATCATTTGGGTGAGAAATGAGAGAGTTATGAGCATATTGCTAGGGATCTGTGTTGCTGGTTTTTAATTTAAAAGTGCAGATTTGCAAAAATTAGAATTATCATTATGGTCCTTGAAAGGAGTTATTGATTTGGCATCATTGATCAAGCCAAGGAGAGTCCTTTATATTATGTACTTCTAATCTTTCATATTCCTATGCTCTTGGCAGGTGAATGATCTTCTTTTTGTAAACTGATAGTAGTACTGGCAGTAATTCTCAATCTTGTTCAATTATGATTTGTAATGCTCACTTTCCATTGTAAAGTTATTTTGTAATAGTTACATCTCCGCCCTATGGTAGCTACTTTCCCAGTTTGGGTTAGAAAGCACATTCTGGGTGTTGAGTCCTTTCAGCAAATCAGTTATTTCTTTCAAGCATCGTTATTTGTAATACTCCACCATATGGTCGCCTCAACTCCATTATGGATTGGGTAGCACATACTTGGTGTCGAGCTCCCTTTCAGTACTTAGTGTAGAAGACCCTCTAACCATATGCTCACCATCCTCGGCGCCATTCTTGGTTAGAGTTATTGCATAAGCATTTTGATTAAGATTCTCTGACCAATGCTCACACCTTGCCCACATCGGGATCCTGGTGTACATTCTGGTTAGAGTTGCTTCAACAATATTTTGGTTTAGCTGCTAACCTTAACAGGTGCATTGGTTTGTAATTTGTAATTTAAAAAAATAAAAAAAATTGGCTCAAATTATTTCAGTGGTATCAGAGCCAAGATTCTGCCATCCTATGAAAGTAGTCAATGATTTAATTATCAGATGAGTGACAGAGATACCAGACACTACATACAGAAGAGATGACTACAGAGAAGCCTCTACTTGAGTTAATGCATGAACTGTTTATGCTAATGAAGGATCCTGACATAAGGTGGGGAATCAGAAAGATTTATGCTAGGTCTGAAGGCCAGGATAGCAAGGTGCACATGGCACCTCATATTGATCGTAAGCTTGATGAAGAAACTTTGACAGTTGAAGAGTGTGTGGAAGAACCCCAAAATACTTCCTTAGATTTGCATGTGATAGGAAGTGATGAAGAACAGTTCAGGGAAAAGAACATACCAGCTGTCTTTCTAATGAAAATACATCCAATGAAGGTCTTGAGGCTAAGGGATTCACAAAAATTATTGGTATGACAATTGTGTGGAATGAGTTCGTTGAAAAATAACAAGATGAAGAAAATACTAGTGGTGCCCTTAAACCAGCTTATGATCATTACTAAGGTGATGTTGTTAATGGTGATTCTGATGTGTTTATTTCTCTTCTAGTTGAGGATTTGGTCAAGGATTATTCACCTCTTGCTGCTGTTCAAATCTCTCAAGAATTTTCACTAGACAAATGTATGACAAGTAGCCAAGAAGACCTCCTTGGTATTCATTGGGTTGCTAATGAAGAAATCAATGACATACGTCCCCATGATGAAGATAATGACAGTGGTGTTTTCAAAACAGCAGGCAATGGAGATTCTTCATTTCATAATGATGGTGACATTGGGTTTGAGCATCAAACTAAGCCCTTGGAGAGAAGGACTTATGAAGAAATTAGTTCAAGTGAGATTCTGGGTGACCTATTCAAAGACTCAACATTCCAAGAGAAGCATGAAGAGTACATTTCTCTTGATCAAAACAGTCATCTTTTTTCCATTTGGGATCCCGGTTGGTTGACACCAAGGTATGATAAAGAACCTTTGTGGGATGAATTTCCCTTTGATCCAGATGAAGATCAAAAATCAGTTTGCATGGAAAACTATGAGGTGGCCTTTGAAGAGGAAGTTGTCTTCGAAGAAGAAGAGGGTTCAAAGAAGCTCCATGATGATGTCTTTGAAGTGGTTGCAACCGCTAAAGAAGAAAATGTTTCTACGGAAACTTTTTGCACAATGGATGACTATGATCCATTGAGCAAGTTGGGTGCTGATATAATGTTTGATCAAGAAGACAGTGATGAAGAAGAAGAGATTGAAGACCATATGGCTCTTGAAGATGGAGAGTTTGAAGGTGTTACTAAACACAAATCTGATTTATCAATGCACGAAGATGATTGCAAGCAATGGGTTGAAGATTTTGTGGAGTATGATGCCTTTCATGACAATGAACATTCTCCTCTAGTTGATGGTGAAAGACACGGAATCTAGAACAGCTATGATGGCCGCAAAGACACAAAACAAAGTTCTAATTTTGACATTCAGCCAACCAGCAATCCACCATCTTTGCATATTCTTGAGTGGGAAGATCAAGACAAAGAGTCCTTTAAAAGGGAAGTGCGAATTCTATCCCAATTTGATCGCACTCACAGTTTGATTGAAGATCTCCACTAGAAGGCTCAACTTAAAGGGAGAAAAAGAGGAGTTAAGGATGAAGTTGCTCTTTTCAATTTGCAACTCATCAGAGACTCTTTGGAGGCGTTGAAATCAGATTACATATACTTGATGGAGGATCGGGATCGTGCTATTGAACTTGCAAAGAAGTCCTTCAGTGTTGTCCAAGAAAAGGAGAGTTTGGTTGATGAGCTCACTCTCGAGCTTAAATCAACGAAGGACAAGTTAAAGGAAACTCAGTTGACTCTAACAGAGGTTGAAGACCCGTTTGCTGATTTCAAACTTTTTAGCAAACAAAAGAATGAGCAAAGAGTTGAAGAAATCAAGCAAGTAATTAACAAGCTTGATAGTCTTCGAGATGAATTTGATCTTGAAAGCATTTCAAGAAAATCAGAAGTTGCATGTGTAGATTTGGATCAGCAAGATGAAAAGAATGACTTCCAAGTTTTTGACAATCCCTTCTTTGAAGTGGGTGTTGAGGAAACTTATGATAATCCTTTTTTGTGATGGAAGATGAACCAAAACATGGTGTTTGCACTCTTTTCAATCCATTCCTTGGGTTGAGTGATGTTAGTCTATTTTGGGAATTGAATTTGAAGTCATCTTATGTTTCATGCTCCAGTGTTGTTGAAGCTCTCATGGATTGGTTTCAGAGGTTAATTAGAGGGAATGCATATTTTAGGAGTATGCACTTGGTTTTGACCAACACTTGGGGTTGTGTTGAATTCTATTTTCAGTGTGTTAAAATCACTTTCGGTTGGGTACCCATGCTTGGGATTCTCAACTTGGGTTGATGGAGTTTATGGCTTGTGGAAAGAGGAATTTTTGGTGGGTTAGTTATCAAATTTTAAGACCTTTGGGTGTTGTCCTTCTCTTCACCAACCACTTGATGGCTCCATTTGTTCATCAACAAATAGATTGGAGAGAAATTTTGAGTATGGGTTGGAAAGATGAACAGTTGGTTGCTCCTGGGAGTGACTTTCGGCTAATACAAGGGCAGATTTTGAGACACGTGCTTGCTGGTTGGAGGCATACCAACCACTTTACTTGTGGAGTTACTCTCGTTTGGAAGAGTTTGTCTTTCACTGCTTGCCAAAGAGGTGATAGTTTTCAGTTGGAGATTGCTCTAGTATGTTTTCCTGCCATTTTTGAGGGATTAACTTGCAACTCTATGCTCATCTCATACACTCACACTTGGGAATTTCTTTGGTGCTGCTATTTTTTCTTGTGTGAAGTACTAAAATTAGATTGCTCTTCGCTAACTTTAGCCTTGAACAGCAGAGACTATTTGTTCCTTCACATCAACTCTATTTTCAGGGTTCATCTTATGGAGGCTTGTGATGTTAACTTTGATAGTTCTCTCTCATTGTTGGTTCAGGACAGCGAACTACCACTTGTTTTGATTCATCATTTTGAGATTCATGAGGTTGGAACTAGGAGAGTTTTCTGTAGTCTTCGTGGTGGTATCAGTATAATTCAGATGCGGCATAGTAGCTCCCTATGGAGACATGAGTATGAATTTGTTGAGCTCTTGCAAAGGATTGCTTTCCTCCTTGCAAGAAGATTGGAAGATGTCACATTTACAGTCATGACTTCGTTTGTTACCATATGGAGGTATGCTGAGGAGATAGATTTTGAGTTGAGTATCCTATCCTTCTTCTTGCCTAGAATTATGATTGACAGTGGTGTCGTTGATACTGTTGATTCGGGGCATCGTGGACATGAGATGTTGCATGTTATTGATCTCAGTCCTTTAAGAGCTTTCAATTTGGGTAACATGGATGGTAACACTTTGGAGTTACAAGGAAGGGTAGTGCAACATTGGCATGATGTTTTCACTGATGTGATCAGAGTAGTGCAGCATCGACATGGTGGGTCCTTCCTAAGACGTATTTGGGAACCTGGGATCATACTTGTTTGGGTATGGATTACTTTTAAAATTTCTGGAGTTGTGGTGGCATTGCTTGAAGACAAGCAATTTTGGGAAGGAAAGATTGTAATGTCCCCGTCTCAAGCCTGATCTTTTCAGTGACCGTTGGCCTATTCCGGAGACCCGTAGGCTAGTCGGAAGGTAAAATTAGGGTTTCCTATTTTGAAGGAAGTTCTTGCTCGGAGTTGGTTGTTTCGATGGCAGATTCTTTCTGAGTTTTCAGAGAGCTTTGCAATGGTATATTCTTCTTGGCATTCTGAGCATCTTCAGGAATTTACTATTTTTAGTAAATTCTATTTCAGGTAGTGAACCTGTTGGTCTTGGCACAATTGACTTTCCTCTTCAGTTGACTCAATTGGCTTATTCAGTTTCTAGCTTCGGAATGCAGTTTCGGAGAGATAAGCTCATTCTATTTAATAGCATTATATTTTAATGTTATTTTATCACCTTCGCCTAGTCTATTAACTTAATGTTATTTTAAAAGGTGGATTTGAAGGGTGGCGCCATCATTAAGTTAATATTGAATTTATTAAGGATGTTTTAAAAGCTTTAGGTGGGACGCCATTTCCAAGGTTATAAATTATTAATTAAAAGTCAAAATTGTAGCTTGAAGAAAAGGACGCCATTTGCTGAAGGATTAGGGTTTGACTCTTAAAAGAAGGTTAGGGTTTCAAGAAAGGTCAACCAAAAATTATAAAAGGAAGCCTGGGGTTCTCATTTGACTATCTTTGGTCTATGCTATTGTTATGCTGCCGAAATGGTTGCTGGATTGCTTCGAGGAATGAATGCCTCCTAGCCTTGGCTCAACTTCATGCTTGAGAGATAGCACCTAGTGGAGAGGTTTGCTTATTTTGAGTGTTTTTGGTAGTAAGGTTTGCATTGTAGTGTTGTTTTTCCATTAGAAGTTTAGTTTATTGCATTGTATGTCATTTTCCAGAGTTGCTGATAACAGGGCTGAATCTGTAGTTTCACTCATAAATCAAAAAACAAAAATAATCTCATTCTGGGTATTGTGTCATTGCATCTTATTGGTGAGGGTGCCCCTTCATGAATATTTGCATATTTTAATACGAAGCTTATGATTTTATAATGCAAATTCGTCATCCCTTGAAGGCCGTACTTTTTGGAGTGCCTTGGGATTCGTGTCAATAATTAATAACCATTTTTAGATGCCATTTCTTATTACTAAGTTAGGCGCCATCATTTTGAGGGTCTGTTGCATCAGATTTGAGATCATTTGGGTGAGAAATGAGAGAGTTATGAGCATATTGCTAGGGATCTGTGTTGCTAGTTTTTAATTTAAAAGTGCAAATTTGCAAAAATCAGAATTATAATTATGGTCCTTGAGAGGAGTTATTGATTTGGCATCGTTGATCAAGCCAAGGAGAGTCCTTTATATTATGTACTTCTAATCTTTCATATTCCTATGCTCTTGGCAGGCGAATGATCTTCTTTTTGTAAACTGACAGCAGTACTAGCAGTAATTCTCAATCTTGTTCAATACTGATTTGTAATGCTCACTTTCCATTGTGAAGTTATTTTGTAATAATTACATCTCCGCCCTATGGTAGCTACTTTCCCAGTTTGGGTTAGAAAGCACATTCTAGGTGTTGAGTCCTTTCAACAAATTAGTTATTTCTTTCAAGCATCGTTATTTGTAATACTCCACCATATGGTCGCCTCAACTCCATTCTG
Organism: Sequoia sempervirens; assembly: GCA_007258455.2. NCBI lineage: Eukaryota > Viridiplantae > Streptophyta > Pinopsida > Cupressales > Cupressaceae > Sequoia > Sequoia sempervirens. The sequence goes on from VDFB02193867.1 coordinate 690,856,031, forward strand.
GATTGGGTAGCACATACTTGGTGTCGATTTCCCTTTCAGTACTTAGTGTAGAAGACCCTCTGACCATATGCTCGCCATTCTCGGTGCCATTCTTGGTTAGAGTTATTGCATAAGCATTTTGATTAAGATCCTCTGACCAATGCTCACACCTTACCCACATCGGGATCCCGGTGTACATTCTGGTTAGAGTTGCTTCAACAACATTTTGGTTTAGCTGCTAACCTTAACGGGTGCATTGGTTTGTAATTTTTAATTTGAAAAAACGAAAAAAATTTGGCTCGGATAATTTCACAGAACACACTAGACAACCAAGGAATACATGGAGCAAACACAATACACGCATAAAGGAAAGATATCACACATATGGAATATAGAACATATAACAACAATGTTAGTACACAATAATCAATGGAGTACACGTAAAACCATAAACAAAAGCATACGTAAAGCAAACACAATGCATACAAAGACTACACAAAGCACGCAACAAGCAAACACACATAATACATGAAGCACACACATGAAAAATACACAAAGCACACATGCATAAAGCAAAGAAAACAATCACACGAAATATAGAACATATATCAACAATGTTAGCACAAAAGCATACATAATGCAAACACGATGCATACAAAGAATACACAAAGCACGCAAAGAATATATGGAGCAATCCGACATGAAATACATGAAGCACACATGTAGACTACACGAAGCACACACACCCAAAATACACTAGAAAAAGAAGAAATACATGAACCAAATATGATACACACATGAAGAAACTATAACACACACATGGAACATAGAACATATAACAACAATGTTAGTACACAATAAATATTCGACATAGATTTGGAAAAGGCAGATAGAAGGGCACCTGCGGATAAATTTGGAGCCTAAATTGAAGGGGAAATACTGCAGACACCCTTGTCCAAAATTGAGAATTTTTTAATGATTGGAATAGGGTTATGAAGGTACAGGTCTTCTATAAAAATTTCTCCAACTCGTTGATGAAAGTTTTGGAAGTAACCTACACATGCGAAAATACAAGACAAGGTTGTGTTGTATAGGATTTTGCCTTTGTCAAACCCTAGTTTTTGTGTTCCCACCTTCACAAACAACAAATGATAATGGTAGATGTTGTACCCCAAAATTAAAATTTTTGTTACACATACATTTTGAATAAATGAGTAAAATATTGTTAAATTTGTCAAAAAGGTCAAAATTTGGGTGTGTGTGTCTTGCATGAGGGGTTAAAACGTAAAATTTTCAAAATCTGACAATCTGGGTCTACTCAGAGCGACCTAATCTACAAAACCCAGATCTCAATTTTTCATCCCTACTTTTTAGGAAAACTGCTATTTTTGGAAATTTCCTAAAAATAGTAACTTTTTTTAGGTTTTTCTAGGTTTCTTTTGAAACAGATACTAGCAAAACTTTCTAAAAATAGAAAGTTGGTCCAATAGGGTCCAAACTGATTTTGATTGGCTAAAAATACTTCCATATTAGGCTGGTGCAGTCAGAATCTCAAAAAGATCAGTTTTGCCCTAGTGGGTCTATTCTGCTTTTTCAAAAGCATATCAGAAGCTCTGAGATCATCAATGGAGGTCAGTCAGTTGTAGGACATCAGATTCAACACTCAATCATTGAACAGAAGGTGAGTTGGTGAGCAAGCACAAAGAACGGAGAAGGTGAAAACTGTGAAAAATTTTCTAACACTGCTTGTCACGGGTGCCCCAGAGGGAATAGGCGCCCATCTTTTTAGGGCATTAAATGATGAAATTAGGGTTTGAGCCTCCAAGAAAATTTGCTTAGTCTTCTTCCAGCTTCGCAATGAATCCAACGATGCAGTCATCGGATCATCCAGTCGTCCGGGATTCGAAATCAAACAGGGAAGATCCAAATAGAAGTCAGAATGAAAAAGAATGAAAATCACCAAAATTTGACAAAGTCTAGGAACTTTGGGCGCCCCTAGTGAAGAAGGGCACCCAACTTTTTGAAGGGGAAAATCCAATAGTTAGGGTTTGCTAAAATACTCAATATCTCTGGAATTCAGTCTGCTTCACAACGAATATCTTTGTCAAGGCATCCAACTGGCCGATTTCTTGCAAATCCAAATCAAAGTTGAAGGTATAAGATGAAGATTCAAAGTTGGAAGATGAAATCAAATGAAAAATTCTAAGTCTGAACAAGATGGGCGCCCCAGAAGCAAATAGGCACCCAAGCGTTTGGAGTATTAAATTCAACTTTTTAACAAAAGTGTCTCTAGAATATCCCTCCTGAAACCTCCTCAACTCCGCAACAAGCCCACTCATTAGCCAATCCAAGCTCCGGGTCTCTGAATTTGACGAGATCGTCTATAGAAGAGAAAGTGATGAAGACATCATAAAAATGGCTAAGTCTGGTCAAGTTGTGCGCCCCTGGAGAGAAAGGGCGCCCAAGAGTTTGAGCTCTGAGATGATGGAATTCGTCAATGAAGCGCCTAAGATCACCACGTTGATTTTAGCCAAGCTATCCAGTGAACCTGTCAGCCAATCAATCAGATCAGCGTAGCTCCCGGAATTAAGATTTCATTAGAAGATCAAAGGGAAAGGAAGAACTTGAAAATCATGAAAAATGGCTAACTCTAGACCAAATGGGCGCCCCTGGAGAAGATAGGCTCCCATGAATTTGAAGGTCAAAATGAAGTTTTCTATCAGAGGCGCCTCCAGAACAATCTTTTCAAAATTAGTTAGGCTACATGATGAATCATTCAACTCATCCACCAGATCAACTAAACCTCCAGAAATCAAGATCAAACCTGGATCAAAATTGTGAAAAGTTGAAAAACTAAAAAAATGGCTAACTCTGAAGCAAATGGGCACCCCTAGCCAAGAAGCAGGCCCAACTTTCCATGCCTTGGTGAAATTTGCAAGATTTTCAAAAAAGTTCAAAATTGCAAGAGGATGAGGATGTCCAAGTTCATTGAACAGGCCAATTTTAGGGTTTTTGAAGATAAAAGCAAAAGAAAGCAGACCTATTTCAAACCCTAAGTCTATTTAACACCTCTCTTCAATGTAATTTTCAATATTTTTGCAGGTAGCATTCAAAGGAGAAAGTTGGAGCAGCAAGTTTGAAGTGATATTACATGATTCAAGAACACCAGTTTGTTGATTCTTCATCAAATTTTTCAGACCAATAGCATAAGGCCTTGCTCTTTCAAGCTTTTTCACCCAAAAGATCAAATTTTTTCAAGAAGGCTAAGATTTTCAATTTTCAGCCATCTGGGTCTTGTTTTTTCATTATTCTAAAGAAATTTTCAAGAAATTCATCAAGTTGCAGCAGCTGCTTTTTTCTTTGCATGTCAGTGAAACCCTCAGTGCATTCAATTTTTAATCATCTGGGTCCTCTCAAATCAATCTTCTGAAGAAAACCCATATCACAGCTTTTTTCAAAAAAAAATCAAATTCTAGGGTTGGCTGCTTTTTCGATCAGCCATCAATTTTTTTCAAATCTAATTAACTGGGTCCATTTCTAATTGTATTCTAAACAAAACCCAAGTGCCAACTTTTTTTGTGAAAAATTGAAGAAATTAGGGTTTGTTGTTTTTGTAGTCTAAATTTAAAATTTTAAAAAACGGACAATTTGGGTTGTCTTGCAACGAAATTCTGAGCAAAACCCATATTTCAAAAGAATTTTCAAAAATTTGTCCGTTGGAGGAAGAAAAATCAGCATTCTAAAAATAGTAAGTTGTTTAAAACTTGTCTGAACCTACGCGAGTTTACAGCCATTTTTCAAGGTTTCCGAAATGGAGTACACTCCCAATGATTTCAAAACCAAATCAGCTCTCTACCATGATTTCATCAAAACAGCTGAGATGGACTTGCATCATATCAAGCCGATGTTTGATCTACAGGCTTTGGAGAGCGCAGGCAACACTACCATCAAAAACTTGGGGCAATCTGGACTCCTCGCAGCAGTGTCTATTCCTATATCAATTCAAAGACTCAAGTTCATAATCACTTGCATCAAGCATTACAATCCGGCTACAAAGGAGATTCAATCAGTTGATGGCAGATTGATTTGCAATTTGAAACTTGATATGATCAAGAAATGTTTCTCCATTCCCCCTTGGCCTGAAAGTGTCACTATCTCAAAGGGCAAATGTGAGAGGATGTGGGAAATGCACAAAGACAAATATAGCAAGAAGATTTCTCAAAGGTGGATGAAGGAGAAGCATAAGACTTTGCCTAAGAACATCGGGCGAGGCGAGTTCAAAGATGAGATTGCTATCATAATCACCTTGCCATGATGTCAGCAAGATTTGAAAAAGCAGCTAATGAGGTCGAAGATTTCTTGAGATCAATTGCAAATGGAGAAGATATCTTGGAAAAATGCAACTTTGCTATTGATGGGATAGATGCACCGAAACGGGACACAGTTTCCTGCTTTTTAGCGAATGTGATTGAGATCTAAAGCTGCTTTCATCTAGAAGCTTTCTTTCCACTTTCTTTCTATTCTTGGAGAAATTCTTATCCATTATTTGAAGAAGAGAAAGAAGATAAATGTAATAGTTGGCGTTTCCTGCTTTTCCTGCTTTCTTAGGTGTTAGATGTTATCTTCTTTCTAGATTTAGAAATAAATCTTGTTTGCTGAGCAAGCCCTAGATTGTGAAAGCAAGGAGATTTTAGGGTTCCTTACTCCTCTACTTGCCTATAAATAAGAGCCTTTGCTCATTAGTTTTTTTAACCATGCTAGTGATAAAAAAACACTGAGCCTATTGTGCCTTCTATTTGTTATTCAAGTGTTGTTCAATTGTTTTATGATAGCGAATTGTTGAGTCTTTTTTAGCCAACAAGGAATTGTTGTAATTGTTGTTCCTATTGTTTAAGAACAAGATTGCAAGCCTCTTTAGCTGCAAAGTCTTGTTCCAGGCATGTTTGTAGTAGATTTTGTTCTAGAAGTTTGAGAAATAAAATCATGAGCCTCCTTTGCCTTGGTATAACGTCTCAGATTTTTGTTATTTGTGTTATGCTTTTGTGATCTTAATTTCAGCTTACATTGAAGTGTGTAGATGTATGTTGAGAAATAGTTTGTTGAAGCACTTTGTCAGAAAATCAACCTTGTTCATTTCTAGTTTCTCTTGCTCTGCGTATTACTTGAGAAGTTACAAACGTCTTTAGCTTAAATTAGTCGTAGTTGAAGTTTTTAAATCAGAAAATCTCAACTGCGGTGTTTATGTTTAATAAACCTTGTACTCTAGCTAATCAAAAAGATAGGCAACTTAGTTTTTAGGTTACTTTCTTTCAACACCATCAACAAGAGGGAGCTTCCCTTTCTAATTCGAAGAATAGTTTTATTGCGCATAGCTATCTATTTCAAATACGCATTCCAAAGGTGCGAATTTAAACGCCAACAGTAGAGAGTGCTTACCTTAAGTTGGATAGAGGAAAAATAAACAATAATTGCCTATAGTAAACAAATGATAATTGATAATGTTACCTTAGGTATGAAACTCCTATCGAAATGATGTCACACCATAAGTTACCACAAGAAGTTGATCCATGGATGATTGAATTGTGTTGATGACCTGCAAAACATTACTACACATAATACAATAGATTGTTGTAGCTAACATGTAAAAGATAAATCACATATTGATACAGGAGCATCTAGCAACCTAAAAAATGTAAGTTTTGGATTTTGATGTTAGGAGTATTAATTGAGTTTGTGAAGGTCTTAGACAACCATGGAAGACAATGAAGGGTCTCTTTTCATATTTTGTTTCCAATCCTAGGTTTGAAGTCTGGAAAAATGCATATTTTGCAAGTTTAAGTGTAAGAAGACATTAGGCTACATTAGGTTTTTCAAGGAAAAGCATGTATTTTCAAATGGTTATTGTTTTTTGATATTCATTCATGCTAAAAAAATGAGAATACATGCTCCAAGACACTGTGGGAGGAGTGCAAATAAAACCATACACAAAAGCATACATAAGGAAAACATGATGCATACAAAGAATACACAAAGCATGCAAGGAATACAAGCAGCAAACACACGATGTACATCACGCACACATTCAAAATACACGAAGCACACACAAGCAGAATACACTAGACAGCCAAGGAATACTTGGAGCAAACACGATACATGCATAAAGGAAAGATATCACAAATATGGAATATAGAACATAACAACAATGTGAGTACATAATAATCAATGGAGTACAAGTAAAACCATAAACAAAAGAATACATAATGCAAACACGATGCATACAAAGACTACACAAAGCACGCAAAAAATACATACAGCAAACACATGTAATACATGAAGAACACACGTAGAATACACAAAGCACACACATGCAGAATACACAAAGAACACACACATAAAGCTATAACAATCACAAGGAATATAGAACATATTAAAACTATGTTAGCACACAATAATCAATAGAGTACACATAAAACCATACACAAAAGAATACATAAGGAAAACATGACACATACAAAGAATACACAAAGCACGCAATGAATACACGGAGAAAACACACAAAATACATGAAGCTCACACGCAGAGTACACAAAGCACACACACACAGAATACACTAGACAAACAAGGAATACATGAACCAAATATGATACACATATAAAGCAAACATAACAAACACATGGAACATAGAACACATAACAACAATGTTAGTACACAATAAATATTCGACATAGATTTGAAAAAGGAAAATAGAAGGGCACCTGTGCATAAAGTTGGAGCCTAAATTGAAGGAGGAAGAGTGCAGACGCCCTTGCCCAAAATTGAGAATTTTTGAATGCTTCAAATAGGGTTATGAAGATCCAGGTCTGCTCTACTCTTTTCTACAATTGCTTGTTGGCCAAAGTTTTGGAAGTAACCTACACACGCGAAAATAAAAGAAAAGGTTATGTTGTATAGGAGTTTGCCTCAGTCAAACCCTAATTTTCGTGTTCCCAACTCCACAAACAGCAAATGATGATGGTCGAGAGTGCTTACCTCAAGTCGAGTAGAGGAAAAATAAACACTAAGTGACTGTAATAAACAAATGATAATTGATAATGTTACCTTAGGTATGGAACTCCTATCAAAATGATGTCACACCATAAGTTTCCATAAGAAGTTGATCAATCGATGATTGAATTGTGTTGATGACCTGCAATACAATAGATTGTTGTAGCTAACATGTCAAAGATCAATCACATATTGATGCAGGAGTATCTAGCAACCTAAAAAATATGAGAATACATTCATGTTGAACCAATGAGAATAAAAGCTCCAAGAAGCTGTGGGAGCAAGATTTCATGAAATATCCTTTTTTTGTCAATTTTCTACAATTACAGCTGAAAACAGCATTGTACGGCCATGTACGGAGCCATATCAGGATCTATGATTTGATGAAACTATGGAGAACTATTTTAAGAATCCAATGCAATTGGTTTGGTGTGATTTCATTGTGTTTTGAGCAACATATTGGAAAAATACTATCTACAACCCTATTACAGACCTAGGGTTTCCAGAAAGCTTACAAAATTCATAACTTTTGTTTAGATTGCTTCCCAAGTCCCCACCAAAGGAGAAGTCTTGATTCAATCATTTGCGTAATTTATGAAGGTCTAAGTGTGTTCCTTGTCACAAATATTGTCAAAACCCTAGGTTTCTCTGAGGGCTTAAGCAAGAAGCTTGTTTCTTTCAGTTCACCCTAACAAATGGGGTTTGAGACAACTTCAATAGAGTCTATATAATTTGAAAACTTTATTTTTTGTGCATTTGCTTATCCCTCTTCATCACATATATCTTCATAATAAAAACATGATGGTGCCTAGTTATTCAAATGAGAGGGAAAACATGTTAACATTTAGTGCCTAGTTATTCAAATGAGAGGGAAAACATGTTAACATATGAATTTCAAATGACTTTTTTGCATATAGGTTGTCCTAAGGTCATTTTGCAACACTCAAAACCGACACTCACAATAATAATTATCATAATAGGATGACTTTAGGACTAGGGCATCTTTGCCCTTTTTTGTGTGATTTTCACCCAATTTTTTTGGAAATGTAAGAAATTAACATATTTTTCCAATCTGGTTTTAGCCACCAACTTATGAACTCGTCAATGAAAAATGTTAATACAAACATGATGGAGATATATCGTACACAAGACAAGGCAAGATTCAATTGTAAATAAGGCATACAATGAGCAATCAATGGAGTGCAAATAAAATCATACACAAGACAAACAAGGAATACACTAGACAAACAAGGAATACGTGGAGTTAACATGATACACGCATAAAGCGAACATAACACACATATGGAATATATCTAACATAAAACAATAATGTTAATATGTTGGCGTTTAAATTAGCACCTCTGGAGTAATAATTGTAAACGTTCAGCTATTTCAAATGTTTTGCAACACTTCTTCGTTATTTAAAGAGGAGAAGTCCCTCTCTGCTGAAAGCAATGCGTAAGGAACGGAATGATAAACTAAGGTTCCTATCTTTTTGTACTTCAACAGTAGGACACAAGGGTGCACAAACACAATGCGCCACAGCTAAGCTTTTTCTCTAGTTTCTGTAGATCTTAACTACGACTGTTCTATCTTTTAATCTATCCAATATCCTCAAGGTAAACAGAGCATGAGGGTATAGGAGCGGGAATGGATTGGTTGGATCACCTGAATTCGCCGTCTCCTGAGAATATGGCCAAGGCTCTAAACTCTCGGATATATGTTGGGATAACGTTGGTACAAGCAAACACTCTTTACGGTAAGCTGGATCTGAGACCTGCCAAGGAGGAGGAACCCCTATCCGAGGAGGGAAATGAAACAACAAGCTATTTGATACAAGACGTAGAAAGAACTCAAATAGATAGATCAAAATGCAAGTGCCTTCTAATATTATTCTTCAAGCTTCATCAACAAATTACAAAGGTTGGGATAGCAAAGGCACAAAATCATGCACAATTACAATCAACCAACGAACTCTCATCCAAGAGTGAACAAATATTCGCTTTCAAAGTTGTTCGCAACAATGGCGCAGCAATTTTGCATAGCAAGTAAAGGTTAAACAAACAATGAGCCCAAGGCTCTTATTTATAGAACTCAAAGGAGTGGGCAACCCCAAAATCTCCTTGAGTTAACAATGAGTTCTTTCCAATCAATTAGAAAGATTTATTCCTAAAAAAGGGGAACAAACAGTTAACTGGAAATCTACTTCAGTTAACTGAAACTAAACAAAGAGTCAATTGGAAACTACTTCAGTTGACTGAAAGTAAACTAAAGGTGAACTTTAATGTAAAGTTTACCTCTAAAATTGACATCCACGTTTAGTGGAGATCTAAGATCCACAAATTATGGAAGCCGATTAGACATCCTTAATCAGTGGGATCTGACAATGCATGATTTGTGGGATATGGAGTTAACTTGGAAAGGGGCATCAAGTTAACTCCAATTACATTAAATGTCCTCTTGAGTTGACTTGGAATGAGGCATCAAGTCAATTTCAAGTATCATAAATGCCAATTGAAAGGTAGGACATCCTTCCTAGGTTTCTTTTCATACTTCACTACTTCCGGTCAACAGCTCCTTGATCCATGTGTTGACTTCTTCCGTTTCCAGATAGTCAATGCTTTAATGACACATCTCTTCTTGTGCAAGTTGTTACTCTTGGTAACTTTGGCGACTTTGTGTTTGGAATGACCTCTTCACAGCTGGCAAGCCAAGGTGCTTACTACCACGCGGGAGGTGGTAATACTGGTCTTTCTGATGCAAGATCAACCTTTCTTTCTTCTTCGTCCAGAGTAATTGTTGCGGCTCTCCACTGAGCGGGAGATCTTTTAAAAGATAAAGATCCACAGACTACTGATGATGTATGTTTTCTCTCCAGTAATGTGTGTAAGAGAGTTACTGGTGCAAGGTCTGATTGTTCAATTGGAGCCCAAGGACACCAAATTATCATTTTGTGAAGAACTCGCATGTTTCCTGTAAACACGGATGTGTTCAGACAACTTCTGAAAAAACCCCTAAAAATAGCCACCCGCCGAGAAGTATTTTCTCGTAAAAAATATGGCACATGGGTTTTGTTCGTGCTTTAATTCTAAACAAACGCAATTCCTCAAAATTTTGATTCTGAAACTTTTTCGGAAAAACCCCAAAAAATAGGGGCAGCAAGTTTGGTGATTCTGGAAAATCTGATGAGATGGGTTTCACTGGAAAATTATTTTGAATCTGCCCAGTTGATTAGATATGTGCTAGCTCGCTGCTTTGTGTGACATGCAAGAAAACCTAAGACAAGAAGAGAGGAAGTAGAAAGAAGATGGATTGGAAGATTTTAATCAGAATCCCTAAGAAAATTTGTCTTTGAATCCAGCCTCTGATTAGAAATCTTTTCTTTTTTCCGATATTCAAGAAATATCGAAGAACGGTCATAAACCTTGGCTAGATCTAAAAATAGTGTCCTTGAGAGCTTATGGTTGTTCTTCATCATCAACTTGCAAAGAAATAATGAAGTGGGACGCCTAGATCTTCTTAGTATAGACTCAAGGCTCAGATACATAAGTTTGGGAACGTAACTCATGATCAAAAGTTGATTTGGCTTGATCTGAAGTTCAAAAAGGTGATTTCCACTGATCGTGGAGTGAGTTGGCCAAGTTGTTCTCAAAATATCTTAACTTTTAGTCAACAAACTTGCCTTTGACCCTTTTGGGCATCCCTTTTGAGTTTTGCAAGCTTTTTCATTATTTTCTCTATTGAAGGACCTTAGTTTGATCCTGAATTCAAATTGATCTGCTGATCTTGAGCAGCTGCTAGTACATTTACTATCGAGTTGGGCCTGCGCTGAAGAGAAGTGCCTAGGAGGCACTAAGCTTGAAAATTGAGTTTGTGGCCCTAGAAAGAAGGGTGCTTTTCTCCTTGCCTTAGTCATTTTTTATATCTTTTCTTCAGCCTTTTATTCTCGACCTCCCATGCTTTGATCCAGAATTTTTGTTGATCGGAGGATTGGATGATCTTGATTGATATCTCATCAGGTAACCAGCTCCATTTCACAAAAGATGACTGGAGTTTGAATTCCCAGAAGTCAATTAAAGGTCCCTCTATTTAGATGCTCCAGTTTGATCTTGATTATCTGGTGACTGACTTATCAGATGCTTGTGCTTGCAGCTACGTTGTTGCGATTGACCTAGACTGAGAAAATTGTCTTGGGAGGCCTTCTGACATTTGACAACATCTGAAGACTCAAAAAGAAGGGCACCTTTTCCACCTTGATCATCATTTCGACAACCATTTTTGATGTCTTCGTCAATTGCCTCTTTTTACTCTGCTGACGGTCACTAGCGATCACTTTGTCAGAAAATCTTGTTGATTGTTTCGTTGTCGAGGCAATAGGGGAACACCGAGGATGACTGCCTTGGATGATTCATCAAGTTGCATCTGACCCTTAAGAATCAAGGGTGCCCCTTAATGAAAAAGGATCTTTTTGCCTCGTGAACTGACTTCCCCTTCGTAGCATTTCCAAAGTCAGCCAATTTTCTGCCTTTTCCAATTTTGAGAATCTCCTTCATCGAACGGCATCGTTTTCATCCTTTTTTTCCATGGTTGCATCGTCAAAGCTTTTGAAGCTTAGCTTTCAACACCTGGTACTAGCCAGTCTGCCATTAATGGTTGCGGAGCTCCTAACTTTGTTCCTAAAAAATAGAAATAGACCCACAAGAGTAAAACGTGTCTTTTGATGATTCTGACTTGACCAACATGATCGTGAAGTCATTTAATCTTATCAAAATCATTTTCAATCATTTATGAGAAGGTCCTATTTTCGGGGGTTTCCCTGAAAATAGGGGTCGTAAAACCCTGATTTTCAGTTTTTTAGAATTTTGCACAGGTGTTCCTTGACTAAAACCCACAGAGCCCCTATGTTTGGTTTAACCTAAAACAGACTTTGGTCGACATTTTCACATGATTTAACTCAATTTATAAAGAATTCCACAAAATTATTTTGGGTACAACATAATACAAAATAATCAATGTAGTACACATCAAACCATAAACAAATGCATACATAGGACAAACACGATGCATACAAAAAATACATGCAGAAAACACATGAAATACATGAAACACAAACATAGAATACACAAAGCACACACATGCAAAATACACATAACACACACATAAAGCAAAGATAACGATCACACGGAATGTAGGACATCTAACAACAATTTTACCACACAATAATGAATGGAGTACACATCAAACCATACACAAAAAGCATACATAAGGAAAAAACGATGCATAGAAAGAATAAATGCAGCAAACACACAAAATGAATGAACCACATGTAAAGAATACATGAAGCACACACACACACAATACACTAGACAAACAAGGAATACATGAACCAAAAATGATACATGCATAAAGCAAACATAACACACACATAAAACATAGAACATATAACGAAAATGTTAGTACACAATAAATATTTGACATAGATTTTGAAAAGGCAGATAGAAGGGCACCTGCACATAAAGTTGGAGCCTAAATTGAAGGGAAAAGATTTCTGACGCCCTTATAAAAAATTGAGAAAAATTTTTAATGCTTCAAATAGGGTTACAAAGTTACCAGACTGCGCTAGACTTTTCAAGAACTTCTTGTCAACGAAAGTTTTACAACTAAATTTCACATGAGAAAATACAATAAAACGTATTGTATAGAAGTTTTCCTTAGTCAAACCCTAGTTTTTGTTTTCCCACCTCCACAAACTACAAATAATGATGGTAGAAAATGCTTACCCTAAGTGGATTAGAGGAAAAATAAAGAATAATTGACTATAATAAACAAATGACAATTCATAATGTTACTTTTGGTATGAAACTCCTATCGAAGTGATGTCACACCATAAGTTGTCACAAGAAGTTCAAAGATGGATGACGGTCTTGTAATTACTAGTGGTTGTTCATTCCCAACTGGTAGGCTCATCTTTTATCTATAAACTATTGTAGATATAGCCACCTATGAGTTTTGATATTGGTCATCATTTTCCTCGAACTCCTTTACAATCAATAGCTGTTTGGGAAAATTTTCAGTGACTTCATCCATCTTGGCTGATTCCAAACTCCAATGAAATTAAATTGTGGTATTGGCACCAACAGATTGCAATCAATCTTTTGAATCCAAAGCTATGATTTTTATTTTCTCATTTAACCAATAGACATATGCTATTAGCTGTTTGTAGTCAAACTTGATATTTAATTTGCTTCTCAATGAATTTCCCCAATCTCTTTTGGGATAGCAACTTTGTTGTTGTAATAATCTACCCCCAATTTTTTAATGCTTCAAATAGGGTTACGAAGTTACAAGACTGCGCTAGACTTTTCAAGAACTTCTTGTCAACGAAAGTTTTAGAACTAACCTTCACACAAGAAAATACAATAAAACGTATTGTATAGAAGTTTGCCTTAGTCAAACCCTAGTTTTTGTTTTCCCACCTCCACAAACTGCAAATAATGATGGTAGAAAATGCTTACCCTAAGTCGAGTAGAGGAAAAATAAAGAATAATTGACTGTAATAAACAAATGACAATTGATAATGTTACTTTTGGTATGAAACTCCTATCGAACTGATGTCACACCATAAGTTGTCACAAGAAGTTCAAAGATGGATGATTGAATTGCCTTGATGACCTGCAAAATGTTAGTACACATAATACAATAGATTGTTGTAGCTAACATGTAAAAGATAAATCGCCTATTGATGCAAGAGCATATACCAACCTAAATAATGTAAGTTTTCAGTTTTGATGGTGGGGGTCTTAAATGAGTTTGTGAAGGTCTTAGAACACATGGAAAACCATGTAGGGTCTCTTTTCATATTTCCTCCGCAATCCTAGGTTTGAAGTCTTGAAAGGTGCATATTTTGCAAGCTTAAGTGCAAGACAATAATACGCTACACTAAGTTTTTGAAGGAAAAGCATGTATTTTTGAATGGTTATTGTTTTTAATATTCATTCATACTAATCAATGAGAATACACACTCCAAGAAGCTATGGGGGAAGTGCTCATAACACCATAGACAAAGGTATACATAAGGCAAACACGATGCATACAAAGAATACATAGAGCATGCAAGAAATACACACAACAAACACACGATGTACATCATGCACACATGCAAAATACATGAAGCACACACACACATAATACACTAGACAACCAAGGAATACTTCAAGCAAACACGATACATGCATAAAGGAAAGATATCACACATATGGAATATAGAACATAACAACAATGTGAGTACATAATAATCAATGGAGTACATGTAAAACCATAAACAAAAGAATACATGATGCAAACACGATGCATACAAAGACTACACAAAGCACGCAAAAAATACATACAACAAACATATGTAATACATCAAGCACACACAAAGAATACACAAAGCACACACACGCAGAATACGCAAAGCACACACACATAAAGCTATGATAACAATCACACGGAATATAGAACATGTAACAACAATCTTAGCACACAATAATCAATGGAGTATACATAAAACCATACAAAAAAGCATACATCAAGCATACAACATGCATACAAAGAATACACAAACCACGCAAAGAATACACGAGCAAGGACACAAAACACATGAAGCACACAAGTAGAGTGCACGAAGCACACACACCCAAAATACACTATAAAAACAAGAAATACATGAACCAGACATGATACACACATAAAGTAAACATAACACACAAATGCAACATAGAACATATAACAACAATGTCAGTACACAATAAATATTCGACATAGATTTCGAAAAGGCATATAGAAGGGCACCTGCACATAAAGCTGGAGCCTAAATTAAGGGGCACGACTGCAGATGCCCATGTCCAAAATAGAGAATTTTTTAATGCTTCGAATAGGGTTATGAAGGTACAGTTCTATTGTACACTTTTCTACAACTTGTTGTTGACGAAAATTTTGGATGTAACCTACACACACAAAAATACAAGAAAAGGTTGTGTTGTATAGGAGTTTGCCTTGGTAAAACCCTAGTTTTTCTATTCCCACCTCCACAAACAGCAAATGATGATGGTAGAGGGTGCTTACCTTAAATCGAGTAGAGGAAAGATAAACAATAATTGACTATAACAAACAAATGATAATTGATAATGTTACTTGAGGTATGAAACTTCTATCGAAATCATGTCACACCATAAGTAGCCACAAGAAGTTGATTGATGGATGATTGAATTGCGTTGATGACCTGCAAAACGTTACTGCACATAATACAATAGATTGTTGTAGCTAACATGTAAAAGATAAATCACATATTGATACAGGAGCATCTAGTAACCTAAAAAATGTAAGTTTCGGATTTTGATGTTAGGAGTATTAATTGAGTTTGTGAAGGTCTTAGACAACCATGGTAGACCATGTAGGGTCTCTTTTCATATTTTGTTTGCAATCCTAGGTTTGAAGTCAAGAAAAATGCATATTTTGAAAGTTTAAGTGTAAGAAGACATTAGGCTACATTAGGTTTCTCAAGGAAAAGCATGTATTTTCAAATGGTTATTGTTTTTAAAAATTCATTCATGATAAATCAATGAGAATACATGCTCCAAGAAGCTATGGGAGGAGTGCCCATAAAACAATACACAAAAGCGTACATAAGGAAAAGACGATGAATTCAAAGAATACACAAAGCATGCAAGGAACACAAGAAGCAAATACACAATGTACATCACGCACACATGCAAAATACATGAAACACACACACTCAGAACACACTAGACAGCCAAGGAATACTTGGAGCAAACATGAGACATGCATAAAGCAAACATAGCACACATATGGAATACAAAACATATAACAACAATGTCAATACATGTAATGTCCCCTCCAAAGTGAGAAATTTGTATTCAATAGATTAGCCTATTATTGCAATCCTCGTAGGCTAATGAGATTGGATAGAGGGTCCATTTAGGGATGCAGCTTCTTTAGTAGTCATAGCTATGCAGGATTGGTGTTCGTTTGAGGTCTACAGGACACCGTATGAAGAACTTGTTATTTATAGTAAGTAAGAGATGCTAGAGATGGAACCCTGCTATTGTTAGTAAGGGGGTATGGTCATATGCAGTTGCCTCATGCCAGCTTCCAGTTCTGATGGTGTGCAAAAATGTTGAGTAATAATGGAGATATTAATATTTATTTGATTAAAATAAATATTAATGGTTTTGAGCTTATATTATTAAGTTATAATATAATTTTATATTATAACTTAAGTGACTTAAGTGAAGGGTCAAGTTCTCATCAGTTGGGGCCAGTTGAGCAATTAAATTAAATGGTAATATTTATGCACCAACAATTGAAACTTAAATGAAAATTAAAAGTAATATTATTAGTCATCTCAAAATTGAAAAAAGAGGAGCTTTTTGGGTTAAATCGAACCCTAATGTGAGAAGTCTATTTATCTCTTGAAAATCGTGCAAGGCTTCATTATGATGATTGTTGTGTTGTTGATGAAGTTTGTTTGAGAAGAGAAAGCCAAGGGTTTTCAATCCTCGTGCCATTGGAGAGCGTTTCTTCTTCAATATTTGCAGCCATTTGAAACAGTGAAATACTTGTTGAATTTGGTATTTTGGAGGGCATCATTCAGGTGTTCTATTTGAGCATATTGGTGAAGGAATACAAAGATTATTCAAGGGTTTCAAGGTTTCATGTTTGCAGATCTGAAGATTGTGGAAGATTAAGATTTAATCATTTGCAAATCAAATTTATGTTTGCTGCTACAGTGACGTGAATAGTAGCGCTACAATACCCGCGCTACAATGTCGCGCTACAGTACCCGTGTGTTGTACCCAAACCAAATTTTTTTGCTTCATCAAGGCATTTTGCTTAAAAGAGTCTAAACCTTGCTAAAATGATGTCAAATACAGTTTTTGGGCAATATCAAGCATGGAGTTTTGTCAATATTTTGTCAGTCAAAGGCAGTATTCGTTGATTAGAACCTGAATTGGGGACTCAGAACGAAGCATTTCATGATCGAGGAGCATTTCACGATGACAATTATACCTTTGTATGGTCATTTCAGTGACCAAGACGAAGATTTCAATGGTTAATTTTTGAAGATTTCTCAAGGAAAAGCAAAATTGCGCCCCTATAGCCTAGGGGCACCCTTCTTTTTGAAGGCCTAAATTTTGTGGCACATGCTCATAAATACAGTCAATCTCTTCAGAATTACTCTAGTTATCCGATGAGCTATTCTGTGAGGCTATCCGAGACTCGTAACTCTGGTAACTGGCGTTAGAAGTTGAAGATTCCAGAAGTTACAGATTGCCAAAGCTGGTCACTTTCCAGCTTTTGCGCCCCTGTAGCTCAAGGGAGCACCTCTTTAAGGGGGGTTAGATCTTGGTAATCTTGATTATAGATACATTTGATCTCTTCATGACTAGTCTACCTATCCGATGAGCTATCAAATGCAGTCATCTGAGTCCCAAAGCTCTGGTAGTCGACATCAGAAGATGAGATTGCAAAGATACTCCATATCACATAACTTCCTCAAATGGTGAAATTGCGCCCCTGTAGCTCAAGGGCGCCCTTCAAGTTGACCCCTAAGATGATTGAAATTGCAAATGAGGTTTTCCTGACATCCGTGCTACTCTAGTCCAGTTTCGTAACGCACCAGTCAGCGTGTCAATCCGACATTCTGAGAGATCGTGGCAAAGATTCTACTAGACACGTAAATCAGAGGGTGGAGAAACATGAGATATATATTGTAACCTCTATAGGCCAGGGGCGACTAGCCTTTAGGCCTGTTAAATGGTGTTGTTTGCTTTTGAAGTCTTCACGGGACTTGTGCGTAATTACTCCAGCTATCCAACGAACCCAGCCATTAGCCTCCAAGATTTGGCAAACGCTCGTACGTGCGAGGTCTTTTACAAAATACTGAAAAATGAAGACAACTCAAAAAATGGCCAAGTTTGGTCGTCTATTCCATCTTGGGAAAGGCGCCTTTCTTTTTGAGGTCTTAGAAGCAATTTTATTGCTTCATCGCCTCCAGTGACATCTCTCGTAGGTCCTTCTGGCTACGCGTTGAGACAGACGGTGCTCAAATCAAGCCTTCCCAGCTCTAGATATCAGAGGTCAAAGTAGCGCATCTGGTTGAGAGTTGTAATTTTGTCAAAATGGTGTTTGTGCCTTTTCAAGCCAGGGGCGCCCTTACTTTTGGGGTCCTTAATGTAGCTTTCAAATGCCTTGTGTATATTTGTTGGATGCAGAATACTCCTAGTCATGCAGTGAGCCTGTTAGCCAGTCAGCAAGGTTCACCGTTCGTCGTCAACAACCGTTTGAAGCGTCAGATGGCAGTTTGGAGAAATGGTTAAGTTTGGTACCTGAAAATCAATTTAATCAAGGGCGCCTAATTCTTTGAGGTGTTAAATGATGGATTTTGCAGTAATGACTCCCAGCAGACATTTCTTCCTTACTTTGGAGGCTTCGTAATGATTACACCTGCTCAGTCTCAGCATCACCCGGTCACCCGGAAATCAGGATCAAAGATGGCCAGTTGTAACTTTGTAGTCAACTACAAAGTAGGAAGTTAATAAAAAATGTGATATCTTGAGCAAATGGACACCTATGAGGACAAATGAGGACTTTTTGAAATCAATGAAGTTCGCCAGTGAATCCAGGTGTTTTACTTGGTTTATCAGCTGATTTTAAATAATATTTAATATTTATTTTTGCATATTTAAGCATTAAAGGGCGATTTTCTAAAGTTGGTGCCTCTTTGTGCTAGATTTTCAAATTGCATAATAAATATTTTATTATTATTTAAGTTTTGAACTTCAAGATAGTCTCAATTTAAACTAGAGGGGTCCAATCAGAAGCCTTCTATCTCAATCGAGGGTTTTTAGTCTTGTAGTCAGTATTATGATGCAAATTCTTTCTATTTAAGCATGGCGCCTATCATTAATCATTCATCCAGCTTAAGTAAAATTTGTATTTCTTCAAAGCAGAGGCGAACTTTCACAGGTTGGGAGAATTTATCATCAATATCTAGTGGCAATTGCATCAAACAAATTTCTTTGCAGGTTCAAGTTCACAATTATCAGCAAGTTTGAAGAACAGGGGGCGATTTTCATAGAAAAAGAACATAGAAAAAATGTCTTTTGCCTCTTTGGTTCTCAAATTTCTCTCAAAATTCAATTTGCATTTTCTTGAAGTTGGAAAATTTTGGCAAGTCTGAACATCTGGATCATTTCTATAAAGCTTCCTCGAATTAAATTCATGTGCTTGAATTTTCATGAATTTTTAACTACAGAGCATCCGTTCTCAAGTTTCTAATTTTCTCAACTGAAAACTCTTTGCGTGGTCGAGTAGAAGTCAAATTTTTGCATTTCTGACGTTCTAGGTTGTCTTAGAATCTTTTTCTGGACAAAACCCATATCTCATATTTTTCGCCAAAAATAACTCTTCAAAAGGCTATTTTTAGCCTCAGCAGGCTATTTTTAGCTTTCCAAAAATCTTGTCAGAACATAGTCAAGTTCACAATCAACAGCCGAGTTTTTCAAAATGTAGTATACTAAGCTCGAATACAGGACCAAATCAGAACTAACACTGGTGCATTTGCAATAGCTTCTTTGATTTTGATAAAGGCATGTTTGCCTTCATTCATCCACACAAAAGTAGACGTCTTCTTCATCATTGCTGAAATCTCCTTTATCAGCTCTAAGAAATCAAGTACGAACCTTCGGATAAAGTTAACTTTACCGAAAAAGGAGTGCACCTGCGTTTTGCTTGTAGGGAGAGATAGATTTCTGGTTGAATCCACCCGATTTGGATCTATTTTGGTACCTTCTTTGGAAACGATATGGCCAAGTAACTTGCCCTCCGTCATCGTAAAGATTGTCTTCTTCGGATTCAAAGATATTTTGTGATACCTACATCTCTCGAACACTTTCACAAGGTGTGAAAAGTGATCATTTCGTTTATCTGAAAAATGGTTAAGTCATCAAGGTAGACGACTATGATCTTATTCCTAAGATCCCCAAATGCTAAATCCATGGCTCTCTGAAAAGTAGCACCGGCGTTGATAAGGCCGAAAGGCATCCTCTCATAAGCAAACGTTCCCCACAACATGGTGAAAGCTATCTTGATTTGATCCTCCTCAGCCACCGCAATCTGATTGTAGCCAGAAAAACCATCAAGAAGTGATAGCATTTCCGATCTGGTAACTGTTTGCAATGTATGCTCCATGATAGGTAAGGGATAATTGTCCTTTAAGGACGATTGATTCAAGTTCCTGAAATCAACGCAAATTCTGATTTCTCCATTCTTTTTGCGCACAGGAACAATATTTGACACCCATGTGGAGTGATGAATAGGAAAAATTATCCTCAAGTCCACCATCTTCTGAATTTCTGCATAGATAGTATCTTGAATTCGTGGATTATAATGTCTTTGTTTCTGCTTGAAAGTCTTCAGCTCAGACTTCAGTGGAATTGTATGAGACAATTCAATGGGTGTGAAGACCTTTAAATCTTCATATGACCAGGCAAAAACATCCTTGTACTGTTTGAACAAGGCGATAAACCTCTCAGTTTCTTCAGAAGTGCAACATTTGCCAAAATTCACAAGTCATGGCTTGTCTTCAGTACCTATATTGACTTGATTATATTCTAATGAAGTATTCACCCCTGACCTTTTCTGATCTTGGATGTAATGATCATGCCTGTCAAAAATATCCTCTAAGGATACAAAACCTTTAGGAATCTGATTTCCTTTCAACTGTATGATTCCAGATTCAGATTCTATAACCTCAGATTCTTCAGTAATTGACTCTTTGTAAGGAGTTGAACTCCCTTCAAAGAACAATTCTTTGTAGTTGTCTCCCATGACGAGAAATTCTTTGATATCTTCATTATCACTGAAGACTTGCCAGTTGTCTGAATTATCAGGAACAGCTGGTCTGTAGATTAGCTCAATAGCAAATGAGTTCTGACGAAAGTCAGAATTAGGCATAAAAAGAGCGGTTGAAACTACAAGTGCACCAGCTTTTCTATTGTTCATTCTTGAAATGTATTTGATGTTAAATGCATCAAACCAGTCGATTGCATTACACACCCTTTGCCTGTAGTTCTGGAGATGATTCTTTCTTACGTGAAACTACTCTCTGACCTGCTTAACGATCAGCTCTGCATCTCCTTCAACTTGAAGCAGCTTGATCCCCATATCCTTTGCATTTTTGAGACCTAACAAAAGTGCCTCATATTCGGCAGTATTATTAGTACAATCGAATTGCAACCTATATTGAAAAGGATATAAACGACCTTTGGGAGAGATAATCACTACTCCCACTCCAGAACCTGAAGTCGAACAGCTGCCATCAAATTGCATCGTCCACACCTTCGATTCTTCATCTGATAATTCGATGGAAAGAGAAAAATTCTGACAATCTTCCATCACTTCAGACACCATAGCATATGTGCCTAGACCCATGTCTTGATACAACACTTGAGCATGTGGGTCCTGGGACTTTACCACTGTAAACTTTGATTTGGTTTCCGGTTCCAGCTTGAAAGTACCTTTCTTCAATGGGATTGTCACGAATGACCAATCCATCTGTATTTCTCCTCCAAGATCCTTGCAAAAACTTCTACTAAGTAACATCCCGTAATTGGTAGGAATATCAGCTACTAGGATGGTCATCATGATCTTTTTCTCTAGACACGATGCTAGCCTCACTTGCGCATCTTTGAGTTGACCGACTAACGACACCGATTTGGACTCAAGTGAATAACACTTTTCCTGAGTCGGGGTGCATGAAAGTCCCAACGCGTTCATAATTTGTAAGGGCATAACATTGTCTGAAGCTCCACTGTCAATTATGCAATTGCTCAGCTTAAAACCTCCTATATATAAATATATATAGAAAGGCCTAGGCTTCTCTTCTGCAGGAACTGAGGATTGTAATAATGTCGGCTGAACGACATTCTTCTTTTTAAGAACATTCAAGATTCTATCCAACTGCTCTGGATGATCTTGTAAATACTCCAGCTGAGATATCTGCGCCTTCGTCTTCATCATGGAAGACACAATGTCAAAGCTTGTTGAAGACGTATCTAAAGCTGCTGGCAAGATATTCTCTTGTGAAGGTTTAAGATTGGAAGTAGAAGCTACTTCCTTTGCTTTTGTATTCAAATTTCATTTTTCCTCTTCCTCCTTCTGTGCTTTGAAATGCTAAGCACGCGTGAACACAGGTGAGGTGATATTTTCATGATTCACTGCGAGAGAAAAATGACGGGATTCTTCTTCTTCATTAACGGGTTCTCGATCAAAATATCCCGTTGTGGAGTCGCCATCAAACTCGTCTATATGTGAAGAGACAATGTTTGAACTGGAAGGTATGAAGTCTGAACTAGGAGCAGAATCGACAAATCCCATGAGCTGATTCATTATTTGATTTTTCGGACAAGTAGCCCCGGTGTGCTCTGCTGAATCATGGAATGTGCAAAAGACCGTAGCCTTCTTAGCTTCATTATTTTGTCTCGGTTGTCCTTGCGGAAACTTTGACTTGAAATTATTGTACGGCTGAAAATTATTCCTTCTCAGTTGGTACACTGGTTGTGATTGAAAAGGTGGTGGTGCAAGCAAAGCTGGTTGCCCTTGAGGTGGTGACTACCTTTTCAGTATTGTCACCTCATTTGCTACCTTCTGTAGCAACGGATCAGCCGATGCTTGCACGAGCGGCCTGATCGAATCATCTTTCATCTTGCTAGTTGTAATCATGTTATCTTCAAGCTTGATTGCTTCCTCCTAAAGGTGTTGTAGATCATCTTCTTCGCTTATCTTCAAGAAAAAGGCAATTTATGACGGCAATGCGTTGATGAAAGAACTCATCAAAATCTCATCAGATGGATTCAAGGTGTGAGAAAGATGTGTAACAAGGCGATTAAACCTTGCCACGAATTCTCTCATCGGTTCATGCTTCTCCATCTTTGAATTTGAGAGTTGTGCAAATAATCTATGATTGTCCTCAGCAGGCTTGAATCTTGCCAAGAACTTCTTGCTCATGACAGCCCAATTGGTGATAATTCTTGGCTCAAGATTATTGAACCAATTTGTTGTGTTGTTCTCAAGAGTCTCCACGAAAAGACGAACGGAGATGTCTTCATGTGCAACATGCAAAATGGAACAAGCCGCCGTGAATGCTGATAGATGTTCATCTGGATGTTTGGAACCATTGCCATGAAATCTCGGGAAAAACTTGTGTGATCCCTTGGGCAATTCATGATGTCCTGGTAAAGCCAACGGTCCAATATTGTCACCCCAAGGCAAGGGGGTTGGACGTCTTGCATTTCTTCCATTATGACCGTTGTGATCATCACCATTGTTGTTGTTATTATGATCACCCATCTTTGTAGTTGGAGTGGGAATATCTTCTTCAAAAATTTATGATTCAATAAACTGATCAAGAGCTTCTTCAAAAATAGGATCTGGCTAGATAGGAGGATTTCCTCTCCTTCTTCTAATGTAAACTCAGTACACCAGGATGCTTAATTCCACGCGGGAGGTGGCAAAACTGGTCTACCTACTGCAAGATCTACTTTTTCTTCTTCTTTATCCAGAGTTGTAGCCGCGTTCCTCCATTGAGTGGTAGATGTATGATTTTCAAAAATAAACGTGTGCAAGCTACTGATAATATCTGATTGTTCTACTTCGATGAAGACTAAATTCGGCTGAATAACAGGGGGACTTAGTGCTGGTTGTAATACTGGAGTAGTAGGACGCCAGATAGTCATAACCATGACATGAAGTTATTTCAAGGCCTCGTGCCCCACGGTGGGCGCCAGAAAGAACTTTTGGCGTAACAACTAACACCTCTGGAGTAAAAGTTGTTATGAACAACCTATGCACACTACGACAACACACGATAACCAAGTGCAAATTCTCTACTTGAAGGCAAGGTGGCGCAACTATCATCTCAATCTGAACAAGTTTATTAAGCACAAAAATAGATTTCTCTAAACTATGGGAATATTTACCATGATAATCGCATGAAACCCTATGTGGCATAACAATTGATCATACTAGTAAAGACTCACAAAACAGATTTATCATCACAATCGCATGAAACCCTATGTGGAATAACAATTGATCATAATGGTAAAGATGCACAAAACAGATTTATCTAAACTATGGAAAGAATTTATCATTACAACTACATGAAACCCTATGTGGCATAACACTTAATCGTAATAGTAAAGACACATGAACAAATACCAAAAGAGAAATATTGAGGGCAAGGTAGGCACATCATATATTTCTCTTTCAAGCAAAATTTATTTACAAATAAGCAAAAGCTCTTATTTATATACATCAAGGTGTAGGGAACCCTAAAATCACCTTGAGTCATCTACAGTCTTGCAATGCATGCAAGATTTACTGCTAAGCCCTAATGAAGTAAACTATACAGCTAACTGGAAAATTACCATCAGTTAACCGAAACATCTAATCTAAAAATGGACAATTGTGCAAGCATGCACGTCCTTATTGAAAGCGAGTTAACTGGAACACTACTATCAGTTAACGAAAAACCCTAAATGAAACTCCAAGTGTGTAAAGCTAATCTCAGAATAGATATGCATGAGATGAGACAACGAGTTAACTTGAAAGGGTAATGCCAAGCTAACTCCTGTGTGTAATGTCTATCCTGAGAGGTGGAAACTGAAGTCTACTGGTCATGATCTCGAGCAACCAATCCCTCAATGAGATTGTTAACTGCATCACTATCTGGAGCTATGAGACTCTGTCGAAGAATGCTATGTCGATGCAGCATATCCTCACTAGTTGTGATCTAAGAGTGAAGTTCTCCTCTGCTCCTCGTTGCCTGTCGAATAATGTTGACATGACTATAAGCTGAGTAACCTTACAGCCAATGGTCTCCCCATTGAAAATGGTATGAATAAGTGCCTGGAGCTCTGACTGAACATCGGTAAGCTCAACGTAGGCACCACCCTCGATCTGATACCAGAATGGTAAGTGAGATACTAGAGTCCTCACAAACCGGAGTGCACTAGTGACGTGCTCTCTACTCTCAGCCAACTCTGATGCCAAAGTCTCTTCTATCTTTGCTCTGAAAACCAATTGTGTTTTCCAAGAGTAGATAGCCTCTCTATCCTCTGCATCTGTGATTGCATCATATGCCACACTTAGGTGAGCAATCATAATCTCATCCTGGGGTTTTTTAATTGCCATATCTCGCTCCTCATCCTGAAGACGAAGATGGAGCTCTCGTGCATTGTACCACAACTGATATAACTCTGTGAGCATAGTATGGCCTCTAGCAACAAACTCCTCCTCCCATTCATCCAAACGCTTGTCATATGCAACTAAGTGATTAAGTTGACTTTGCTCTACTGGAGGCTCAAGAATCGGCGGGAGTGTGTTAATGGCATCAGGTCTATGTACAAGGCTAGAAATATACTGACGAAGCTGTCTGATTTCAGCCTTGAGGGCTACCTTATCTTCTCCATCCTTTAGTATTCTATCCTTGGCACTGTCTGTAGCAACTTGTAGGAGATCAACCTGAGTCTGGCGTGTGCTACGACCAAGGTTGACTATGATAACCTCAAAATCCTGGGATTCCAACTCAGCCAAGCTCTTCCCCTGTGGAGGTATAGCAGTCTCGACGACAATCTCCATGTTAGTGTTCCTCTCTACGTGGACCATGTTTTTGACCCTCTTGTCTGGCGCATCCTAGTAAATCTCATCAAAATCAGAATGATTAAGGACATAGGATGGCTGCCTCCTCTTCCTTCCTAGTTGAGCTTCGATCCAAGATTGGTCTCGGCTAATGCTACTAGAAGGGTCGGTACTAGCAACAGGAGGTTGCGACGAGAGTGAACATTTAGAAGACCCACTGCGAGGTGGAGAGCCTAAATCCAATTCAATGAGAATTGGGATTGGTGACAGCTCTGAAACTGGTGTAGGAACTTGAAGCTGAACCTCAGGTACTGGCGGACTCTGAACTGGCCTTTGAACTGATTTTGTGACTGGTTGTCTATCAAGCTCCGTGTGTGCAACAGTGGCAAGCGCCTTGCCCTTTGAACTATTTGGCGCTTGTACTTTCTTGGGAGGATTACTCCTCTTCTTTTGTTTAGGTTTTGATGAGGAAGGTAGAGAAGGATTCACCACTACTGGCGGCTCTGCTTTGGGAACACTTACCCTCCTTGTCTTCTTGTTGTCGAGGTAAAGTATACTGTTCTGGATAACTCTACTTGACCTCTCCTTGATCATTGTGTATTCTTTGGCGTACCAATCAACTACTGGCAATGGTTGTGTATCAACCTGCTCTCTGAAAAACTGAGGAAGAACTTCTCCCTCATCATCTGATAAACCTCCCACATCTTCTGACAAGAAAACATAAATCTGTGAGAGAGAAAAGCGGTCGTAACTACGTCTGTGAACCTCGAAGTCATCTGTACAATTTGCCCAGTAATCCTCCATAGAAGGCTCATGATATGTACCTCCAGCAAGGCGAGCTGTATAATGACCTAAAAGATCATAGGCACGTGCTTCAACAAGATACTTAAGATGATATTTCTCAAGCTTTTGTCCTGCAATTTTAGCATCAATTGCCGACTTGCACCAATACATTCCAAACTGAAAAGGAAAGCTGAGAGATGGTCTATGCCTGCGGTGTAGAAGACGATGAACATCATGCATCTATCTCAGGAACTCCTGAAAGATTGTCTTATCTAAAGGATAACGTGGAAGCATAGTTGGATTTCCTGTAAACCCGTATACTCGAATGTAGGTGTATGTTGGGAACTGAATAAACCAATCTGCCCATCCATCCATCGCTGCCCTAGCAACTTGAGATACGAATGTGCAAATCCTGGTCCAAGTTTCTCACTGTATAAGTCAAGAAAGCTTCATGAACACGCTTGAAATGACGTTCAGCTCTAGTGAACTCAAGCTGATCATAATACTGGTAGACTTTCTGAACATTGAGAATGCCCACGGTGTTTAGTCCTCGGAACTGACCCTGATAAGCGATCAAGTACATGAGATATGAACACATGTGAAACTCATGGGCAACTAGGAAACCGGTGATTTTCCTATGGAGAATATCGTTGATGAAGGATGCCCAGTCATAATGCTCCTGCCCAGAAATGATGCGACCAATAATGTAATACATCCAAGGCTAGAAAATATTCGCATGTGCTTGACCTGAGACACGATTCAGGAGTGTAATTAGAATCGCGTACTCATCCTTGTATTCACCACGACCCACATTGTTTGGCAATCTGTTCTTTGCTTGTTTTAACCATCTTTCTGCCATCTTCTACTGATACTTGTCCACATCAGCATCAAATGCCTGCTCACACTGCTCCATAGAAATAACTAGGCTGTTAGGGTGTTGAGGAATGCCAAAACTCCTTTCGATGTCTAGAGGCTTGAGACTGCAAATGACTCGTTCGTCAACTGACACTATCTCACGAGTAGTAGAATTATAATGCTTAATACAAGCCATCACGAATTCAACGCAATGAACGGAGATAGGTATGGAAGCGGCCTCTAGTAAACCAGACTGCTCAATATTTTGAATGATTGAAGCTTCTGATTTTAACCGGATCTAGAACTGCTTCTGGCAATACTTTGTGAAGATCTATCTCAACCAACCTGAGGAAGTCATGAGTAAGGACTGTTTTGGTCCTGTATTTGAGCTGAGTGAACTGCATTCTGAAAAATTTCCTGTTGACTGTGAACTTGACTATGTTCTGACAAGATTTTTGGAGAGCTCAAAGTAGCCTACGAGAGTTAAAAATAGCCTTTCGAAGAGTTATTTTCAGCGAAAAAATATGAGATATGGGTTTTGTCCAAAAAAGAATTCTAAGACAACCCAGAATATAGATTTGTGAAAATTCAACTTCTACTCGATCATACAAAGACTTTTCAGTTGAGAAAATTACTAACTTGAGAACGAATGTTCTAAAGTTAAAAATTCCTGAAAAATCAAACGCACGATTTCAACTCGAGGTAATTATATAGAAATGATCCAGATGTTTGAACTTGTTGAATCTACCAATTTCAGGAACATGCAAATGGAAATTTGAGAGAAATTTGAATTCCAAGGATGAAAAAGACATTTTTGTATGTTCTTCAATGAAAATCGCCCCTGAATTCTTCAAATTGCTGATAACTGTGAACTTTATCCTGCAAAAAGATATGTTAAATAAAATCACCTTTGGAAATTGATGAAGAATTCGCCTTTGAATTGGAAGAATTCGCCTTTACTTGAAAACCACAAATTTCCTTGAAATTTGTGCCTTTGTTTTGAAAACCACGAATTTTCCTTTGCCTTGAGAAAATACGAATTCCTATGAGGTTTGAGAATTCACCCTTTGATTACTGAAGGATTACGGATTTCTTTAAGGAAAACGCCTTGGTTTATTGAAGAATTGTGAATTTCTTTTGAAGAAATATGAATTGCTTTTGAAGATGTGCGCCTTTACTTCTTGAAGAAATACGAACTTCTCTTGATAAAATTCACTTTGAAAATTGATAAAATTCAATTTTCTTTGGAGATATGAATTTTCTTTGAAAAAAATACGAATTTCTCTTAAGATTGAATTTTCTCTTGAGAAATACGAATTTATTTTGAAAGCTTTGTGAATAATAGATGAAGGCGCCATACTTTAAATAAGAAGAAATTCACATCAATTTAGCAACTGCAAGATTTCAAAACCCTGATGAAAATAGAAGACCTATGATTGGACCCCTTTCAGTTGAACTACCACTGACTGGAAGTTTGAATTTAAATAAATAATAAAATATTCATCATGCAAATAGAAAAGGCGCCAAAAATAGAAAATTGCCATTTTAGTGCTAAAATACAATAATAAATATTAAATATTATTAAACTTCAGTTGACAATTCGGAATGAAGCTTTGAAATTCACCGTTAGACTTCACTGATTCCGAAAAGTCATCTCTTGAGCTCATAGGCGTCCATTTGCTCAAGATATTCCACTTTTTATTAACTTCCTACTTTATAGTTGACGACAAAGTCACGACTGGCCATCTTCAACACTGATTTCTGGGTGACTGGGTGATGTTGAGACTGAGCTGAAGAATTCAACGGAAAGCCTACTGAACAAGGAAGAAATGTCTGCTGGGAGACACTACTACAAAATCCATCATTTAACACCCTAAAAAATTAGGCGCCCCTGATTAAATTCATTTACGGGTTCCAGACTTAACCATTTTCCTAAACTGCCATCTGACACTTCAAACGGCTGCTGACGATGAACAGTGAACCCTGCTGACAGGAAACGAAGCTCACTGCATGCCTGAAGACATTCTGCATCCAACGGATATATGTACGACATCTGAAAGTTGTGTTAAGGGCCTCAAAAGTAAAAGTGCCCCTGGTTCTCAATTGCACTAACACCATTTTGACGAAAGTTGAACTTTCAACCAAATGCCCCACTTCGACCTCCGATATCTGGAGCTGGGATGACCCGATTCAGGCACTATCTGTTTTAACGGACAGCCAGAAAGGCCCACAAGAGAAGTCTCTAGAAGTGACGAAGCAAGAAAACTACTTCTAAGACCTCAAAAACGCCAGTGCGTATTTTATTTAAAATATCCGCTCCAGACTTAGCCATTTTCCGGATGTCTTCACTTTTCAACATTTCACCAAAGACCTCGCATGTACGAGCATCTGCCAAATCCCGAAGGCTGACGGCTGGGCTCGTTGAATAGATAAAGTAATTACACTCAAAAGCCGTGAAGACTTCGAATGTAAATGACCTCATCTGACAGGCCTAAAGGCTAGGCGCCTCTGGACTGTAGAAATACAATGAAAATTTTATGTTGGTCCGCCCATGAAATTATGTGCTTGGTAGAACCTCTGCCATGATCACCTGGAACGTCGGATCAACAAGCTGGATGATGCATCGCGGAGCTAGGCTAGAGTAGTACTGATGTCAGGAAGACCTCATCTGCAAATTCACGCATCTGAAGGGTCCTTTTAACCAGCGCCCCTGAGCTATAGTTGCACTGGGAACCAATGGAGAAGCTCTGAAACGTGAAAACTCTATTATAAGTTGATCTTCAGACGACGGCTGTCGGAGCTCTGGGACTCGGATGACTGCGTTTGATATCTTGTTGGACGAGCAGACTAGTTGTGAACAGATTGACTATATGAGCTACCAGAAATACTATAATCTACCCCCTCTCTTAGATGGGCGCCCTCAAGCTATAGTTGCGCTTTTTCCTGAAAAGAACAATTTTCTCCTTTGGAACTTTGGGAACTTCGACTTCTGATGTGTTTTCTGGAACTGCAGGTCTCAGAATGCTTCGCTAGATAGCTCATCGGATAGCCAGACCAATTCTGAAGAGATTGACTGTATGTATGAGCATTTTCAACAAGATCTTGACCTTCAAAAAGAAGGGCGCCCCTAGGCTATAGTTGCGCTTTCTTGCTTTTTCTCTGAGAAATCTTCATAATTTAACCATAAAAACATCATCTTGATCACTAAAATGACCGTGTACAATGTGAAATACCATCGTGAGATGCTCCTCCATCGTGAAAACCTCCATTCTGAGTCTTAGCTTCAGGTTCTGATCAATAAAACTGACTTTAACTGACAAAATATTAACAAAAACTCCATGCTTGATATTGCCCAAAACTGTATTTTACATCATTTTAGCAAGGTTTAGACTATTTTATGCAAAATGCCTTGATGAAGCAAAAAATTTGGTTTGGGTACAACAATTGGTATGCCAAGGAGTACGCAACGGTAAAGGAGAGGTCAAGTAGAGTTATTCAGAATAGTATACTTTACCTCGACAGCAAGAAGACTAGGAGGGTGAATGTGCCTAGAGCAAAGCTGCCAGTGGTGGATCCTTCGCTACCTTTCTTGTCGAAACCTAAACAGAAGAAGAGGAGTACCCCTCCCAAGAAAGGTCAAGTGCCAAACAATTCAAAAGGCAAGGCGCTTGCTATTGATACACACGCAGACCCTGTCAGACAGCCTGTCATAAAGCCAATTTAGAGTCTGCCGGTTCCTGAGGTTCAACCTAGAGTTCCTATACTAGTACCAGAGCAGTCACCAATCCCAATTCATATTGAATTGGATTTAGACTCCCCATCTCGCAGTAGTTCTTCTACATATTCACTCTCGTCACAACCTCTTGTTGCTAGTACAGGTCCTTCCAATAGCATTAGCCGAGATCAATCTTGGATTGAAAATCAATTGGGAAGGAAGAGGAGGCAGCCATCCTATGTCCTTAATCATTCAGATTTTGATCAAGTTTACCAAGATGTGCTAGACAAGAGGATCAAGAACATGGTCCATGTGGAGAGGAATACTAACATGGAGATCATCATTGAGACCCCTATACCTCCACAAGGGAAGAGCTTGGACAAGTTGGAATCCCAGGACTTTGAGGTTATCACAGTCAACCTTGTCCGTAGCACACGCCAGACTCAGGTTGATCTCTTACAGGTTGCTACAGACAGTGTCAGGGATAGAATGTTGAAGGACGGAGAAGACAAGGCAGCCCTCAAGGCTGAAATCAAACAGCTTCGTCAGTATATTTCTAGCCTTGTACACAGGTCAGATGTTACCACTACACTCCCGCCGATGCTTGAGCCTCCATCAAAACAGGGCCAACTTAATCACTTAGTTGCGTATGGCAAGCATTTGGAGGAATGGGAGGAGCAGTTCATTGCTAGAGGTTGTTCTATGCTTATAGAG
Organism: Sequoia sempervirens; assembly: GCA_007258455.2. NCBI lineage: Eukaryota > Viridiplantae > Streptophyta > Pinopsida > Cupressales > Cupressaceae > Sequoia > Sequoia sempervirens. The sequence continues at coordinate 690,887,823 of VDFB02193867.1, forward strand.
TTATATCAGTTGCGATACAATGCACGAGAGCTCTGTCTACGTCTCCAGGATGAGGAGCAAGACATGGCGATTAATAGACCCCGAGACAAGATTATGATTGCTCACCTGAGTATGGCATATGATTCAGTCATGGATGCAAAGGATAAAGAGGCTATCTATTCTTGGAAAACACAATTGGTTTTCAAGGCAAAGATAGAGGAGACTATGGCGTTAGAGTTGGCTGAGAGTAGAGAGCACGTTACTACTACACTCTGGTTTTTGAGAACCTTAGTATCTCACTTACCGTGCCAATATCAGATTGAGGGTGGTGTGTATGTTGAGCTTACTGATGTACAGTCAGAGCTCCAAGCACTCATTCATACTATTTTTAGTGGGGAGACCGTTGGCTATAAGATTAATCAGCTTACAGTCATGTCAGCGTTGTTCGATGAAGCAACCAGGAGCAGAGGTGAACTTCAATCCCAGATCACAGCTGGTGAGGACTGTTAGTTTTATGATCAGATTTAATGTACAAAAATTAATTCAAAAATCAGACATAAGAACACAGCAAATACCCTGGGAAAACCCTCCACTTGAGGAGAAAAACCCAACAACAATATATCACTTATTTATTGAATTCACACAAAGATGATCTCCTTACAAGAGGCCGATATGCAGGCCCAAATACATGCACCAATGAATGATGCAACACAGAATTACAATGGAGTAATATGTTGATAGATCTCAACCACTAACAAAATACTCTTCTACAGAATTCGCTTCCTCTTCTAGATGATTTGCACTTAACTTCCAAAGAACAATCTTAAACTGAATTGGATAATCGAATGAATGAAACTCATCGAGTATATATATATGAGTGGAGATAAGACGTGCCTTTTCAAGTATCTTCAAGTCGGCCTTAATAAGTAATATAACAAATAATTGAGAAGTCGGCCACCAATAGGAAATGAAGACTTTTCATAGAGGATCGCACCTTGAGGGAAAATCACAATCAATGTAGAATGAGGTCGGCCTCATTCAAAATACAACTCTTCATTCATTGGTGACTCTTCAGTAATTAAAATATAAATCGTGCCTCTTGAAGACTTATAAATTAAATAGCTACTAGATATCATTTAATTTATCCAATCAAGTAGAATAGATCGGATGGAAGTAACAACCAAAGCTGCTATAAACATCAACAAGGACATGTTGCGCAGGCATAGTATTCTTCAACAAAGTATCAAAGCTCGAGATAGTGATGCAGTTAACAATCTCGTTGAGCGATTGGTTGCTCGAGATCACAATCAGTAGACTTCAATTCCCACCTCTCATAATAGACATTACACACAGGAGTTAAACTTGGCGTTTCCTTCTCAAGTTAACTCGCTGTCTCATCTCATGCATATCTATTATGAGATCATCTTTATTCACTTGGAGTTACATTTAGGGTTTATGTTAGTTGATGGTAGTGTTCTAGTTAACATGCTTTCAATAAGGATGTGCATGCTTGCACATTATCCATTTAGATTAGGGTTTTCGGTTAATTGATGGTAGCTTTCCAATTAACTGTATAGTTTACTTTATTAGGGTTTAGCAATAAATCTTGCATGCATTGCAAGACTATAGTTGACTCAAGGTGATTTTAGGGTTCCCTACACCTTTTGATGTCTATAAATAAGAGTTTTTGCTCATTTGTACATAACTTTTGCACAAGAGAGAAAATATGTTGTGCCTACCTTGCCTTCAATATTGCTTGTTTTGTATCTGTTCATGTGTTTTTGCTATTATGATGAATTGTTATGCCACTTGGGTTTCATGCAATTATAATGGTGAATTCTTTCCTTAGTTAGATCGACTATGTTTTGTGTTCAATAAACTTGTTCAGATTGAGCTGATAGATGTGCCACCTTACCTTCAAGTTGAGAATTTGTACTTGGTTATCGTGTGATGTGTGTGAATAATAAACTTATTCAGATTGAGCTGATAGTTGTGCCACCTTGCCTTCAAGTTGAGAATCTATACTTAGTTTATCATATATTGTTGTTTCCAATAAGCCTATTCAGACAAGCAGATAGTTGTGCCACCTTGCCTTCACATTGTGAGTCTGTACCTGGCTTATTGGTAGATAATCACTCCCGCTCTGTTTCCTCATGCTCTGAATTCTTTAGGGGATTGGATAGTTTAAGTTACTTAGTTTTGTGAGTTGTAGTTAAGCGAAACCAGAAAATACTTAGCTGCAACATATAGAGTTTTCGTGAAAGCCTTGTACCTCTACAGCTGAGACAAAAAGACAGGATATAGTTTAGATTACTTTTCCCTTTTCAAGCATTTTTGTCAAGCACAATGAGGGAGCTTCCCCTCCTGATTTGAAGAGCACTCATTGCATAGTGTGCATAGCTGTTCGTACCAACTCGCACTCCAGAGGTGTTAGTTGTTACGCCAACACCATGCACCAAGGGTTTGATTCTATGGTTCAAAGGCAGCATATTGAAGGAGATTTGGACCTGTTATGAGTTTGCTCTTTTGGCTGAAGTTGTGAACAGCAGCTGCATGCTTGCAAATTAATCCGAGTATGATTGTAATAACCTGCTCTATTGAATAATGATCAAATAAATATATAGTGGAGGAGTTATTATCACAGTTGCTTGTATTCTTTCATGTTTTTGCATTTTATTTCCTTGCAAATATTTCAAGAAAACACAAAAAAGCAGAAAACCCTCATTAAACATCAAACACACAAAACAAAAAAAATCAGCATCAGAAATAAGGGCACGAAGTGTTATTACATTGGTATCAAAGCCAATATCCTGCCATCCTGGAGGGTTGAGGGTAGATGAGTAGTCACCATAAATATTTCACACGCAGTAAAGGGGAATCAGAAACAAATTGGCAAAAAGATAATCCATTTGCAGAGGAACCTTTGACAAATATGGGTGATAGATCAGAAGAGGGTCCACACAGGAATGAAAGGAGAGATGATAGAGATGGTGATAGAGAAGTGAGAGAGACTTTGAGGGATTTACGAGTTGGTCAGCAGCAGGTAGCTGGTGTACTGTAGCAGCTCTCAGATACCTTGCAGCAGTTGAATTTACCTAGGAGGCAACGTTAGGATCAAGATGATGACAAGAGTGTAGCAGGGTCACAGAGAATACAGAGAGCACCATCCCACACTGCGGATAGGCCTACTTGACCCACTTTTCTGAGGGAAGAGCGAGCGGAGGAGAATATTGAAGAGGTTGAGGAACCAACCTTTGTAGATGCATATATGGCTGCACATGATGAGTGGTGGAAACTGACACCTGAGGCACGAGAGCTCATGCACTTTGATTGATTTGTTCAATCCAAGATGGACTATTACAGGGCTCGACAGGGGAATAGGCCTCAGAACCAGAATAGGGCTCAGCATGCGGCCAACAAGATCACCCTACCTTACTTTGATGGTAGTGGCAAGGTGACATCACAGTCTTGGATTCATCGGCTGGACACTTTCCTGACACTTCGACCTATGTCTAACGAAGAAGCAATCAAGTTTTCCACATTACATTTAGAGGGAGCAGCCCATGACTAGTGGTATCAAGGAATGGTTACACTGCAACACGACCGTATCACCACCTACCAGGAGTTTGTGGATAGACTGGTTGATTGCTTTGATAAAAAGGATCCAAAAGTCTATTTCAGGGATTTGGCACAACTTCGACAGACTGGCAGCTTAGAGGGCTATATCAGTGATTTTCAGAAGTTGTCTGTAATGGTCACAAACATTTCGAAGAGGAGGTTGGTTGTGCTTTTCATAGAGGGGTTATTGGAGCCGTTACATGGGTGGGTTAAAGCTTTCAATCCACCAACACTACAGGAGGCAATGAAGAAGGAAAGGAGTATGGAACTTGCAGCTCCATCCAACAAGTTCGGATCATCAAGCAAGTTTGGCACAAAGGGCCCTTCTTCATTCAAAGATAATAAAACATTTCCCAAGAAAAAGAAAAATCTGATTTTAAGGGAGATCAAAAGGGAAAATCAGCAACTCCATTTGATCGTGAAACATTAAATGATTTGCGGAAACGAAAGCTTTGTTTCTAGTGCAAGGGTCCATATGACGCAAATCATGATTGCCCCTTAAGGCCGAAGGGAAAAGCTAACCGTGCTATGTAGGCTTTTTATGAAGATTCAGAATCTGAAAATTCTGACCAGCAAGCTGGTCAAGAAGAATCAGATGATGAAAAGTCAGAAAAAGAGGAGGAAAAGGAAGGGGAGGTCCATCTACAGGAGGCACGGATTACTAGTATCTAGCAGGAAGGGTCTTTTAGAATGTGTGGTGTCCTAGCAGGTCAAAAGTTCAACACTCTTTTGGACACAGGTGCCACTCATAATTTTATTGATGCACGCTTTGTGGAGAAGCGTGGGATTATGACTGAGGAGTTTGAAGGTACAAGGGTGAAAGTAGCGAATGGATATACCCTTAAGTGCGAAAGAATGGTCAAAGATCTCCCGATGCGCCTTAATAACTATATCTTTAAGGCTGATTACTACGTGGTAAACATGGGAGATATAGATGTAGTTTTGGGGATGAGATGGCTCCATGCTATTGGCAAATTCACTCTTGATCTTCGTGAGATGGAAATGAGTTTTGAGGTAGAGGGAAAGACTCAGATACTAAAAGCCATCAGAGATAGCAGTTTCAAGATGTTGTCATTTAGTAGGATGGAGAGCCTCATGCAACACAATATGGTGGATTACCAGCAGAAGAATGTGTGCTAATGCCGACTCAAGAGAGGGAGCATAAAACATAATATCATCTGGATATACAGGAGCTCAGAATTAAACATGGGAAGGTTTTCAGCAACATCCCACCAAGTAGACCTCCTGATAGGGGTATTGAACATATCATAGAGCTAGAAGAGGGCGCTAAGCCCATGATGATTACTCCATACAGCCATTCGAAACGTCTTAAGGATGAGATAGAAAAAACCATTAAGGAGTTTCTCGCCATGGGTCACATTCGGCCGAGCAAATCACCATTTGCCTCCTCAGTGGTTTTAGTCAAGAAGAAGGATGGTACTCTTTGCATGTGCATCGACTACAGGGTTTTGAATAAGAGAACCATTAAAAACAAGATACCCCATCCCACGAATTGACGAGTTGATCGACGAACTACATGGTGCTTGTTTCTTTTCAAAAATTGACTTGAGATTTGGTTATCATCATATCAAGGTGCGTGAACAGGATATAGAGAAAATGACATTTAGATGCTACTGTGGGCATTTTGAGTTTGTGGTTATGCCATTTGGGCTAACCAATGCTCCAACTACGTTCCAGGCCACAATGAACAGAATCTTCCAGTCACAATTGAGGAGGTTTGTAATTGTATTCTTTGATGATATACTAGTATACAGTCGAACGTGGGAGGATCACCTTGTTCACTTGGATGCAGTGTTGGGGATTTTGAATAGCGAGCCTTTGTATGCGAAAGAATCGAAGTGTGACCTTGGCATGATAGAATTATTATATTTGGGTCATATTATTGGTGCAGAGGGTGTGAGGATGGATCCTGACAAGATCTGAGCCATTATCGACTAGCCCACTCCAGAGAATCTCACACAGTTGCGCGGATTTCTGGGGTTATGTGATTTCTATCATCGGTTTGTCAGCGGTTATTCGTGTCATGCCGCACCTCTCACGGACTTGATGAAGAAAGGTGCTTTCATGTGGACTCCGAAGGCATAGGAGTGCTTCATGAAATTCAAACAGATTATGACCACTTGTCCTGTTCTTGCTCTGCTAGACTTCACGAAGCCATTTGAGCTTCATTGTGATGCCTCGAGTGAGGGAATTGGTGTTGTGATTATGCAGGAGAAACACCCGATTGCATTTGAGAGCAGGAAGCTCAGGGGACTAGAGAGAGGGTATAGTATTTATGATAAAGAGATGTTAGCCATTATGCACGCTTTGGCCAAATTCAGACAATATCTCATTAGTAGTAAATTTTGTATAAAAACTGACCATAATAGTCTTAAGACACTTTTTGGGGCAGCAAGATCTTAATGACCGCCAGCAGAAATGGGTCAGTAAGCTTTAGTCGTATGACTTCGACATTACATACTTCAAGGGTACTCAGAATGTCGTTGTTGATGCTCTATCTCGCAGACCACACTTGAACAACATGGTTCAGATCTCAAAGGATTGGAGGCACTTGATTGTGGCGGAATATGCCAAGGATACATGGGCATCTAGGATCATTGAGGGGTCAGTTCAGGACAGCAGATATGCAGTTGTCAATGAGCTCATAATTTATAAGGGAAGGATATATTTGACGCCAAGGTCAGAGGTGAAGAATATAATATTGAGGGCTTTCCATGATGTGCCTACTACAGGACACCCAGGATACTTCAAAACTTATAGGCAGATCAGGGAGGGATTTACATGGAGAGGACTCAAGGCGATGTCCTTCAGTATGTTAGGGAGTGTCTCATTTGTCAGTAGAACAAATAGGAGCACACTTACCCAGCAGGTTTATTACAGCCCCTTCTGATTCCTGACAGGAAGTGGGAATGCCTGTCCATGGACTTTATTACAGGTTTTCCTAAAGCTCAGGGACGAAACTGTATATATGTGGTTGTAGATCGTTTAACAAAATATGCCCACTTCTTTCTGATCACAGCTACATACACGGCTACATAGGTGGCAGAATTGTTCTATCGAGAGATTTTCAGGCTTCATGGGTTGCCTCAAAGCATAGTCAGTGACAGGGACAACCACTTCATGAGTCACTTTTGGCAGGAGGTGTTCAGACTCTGTGGGACTGAGTTAACCCCGAGTACCAGCTATCACCAGCAGACAGACGGGCAGACAAAGATAGTTAATAAATGGGTAGAAGGTTACCTCAGAAATTACATAGCTAGACAGCAAAAGGCATGGGTAAAGTAGATCTACCTCTGCGAGTTTTTTTTATAATTCCACTTTCCACATGTCTATACAGATGACACCTTTCATGGTGTTATACGGGTATGAAGCTCCTAGCTTCACCGACCTTTTGTTTAGTGATAGCAGAGTGCCTAGTGGAGAAGACTTGTTGCAGGAGAGTCAAGACATTATGAAGGATCTCAAGGAGAATATCACTATGGCACAAAATCAGCAGAAACAATATGTTGATCAAAGGAGGACTGAGATATCATTCGAGGTGGGAGACATGGTCTATTTAATGTTGCACCCATACCGACAGTCTACACTCATGAAAAGTGGTGCTAAAAATTTGAAACCACGCTACTATGGGCCCTTTCAGATTATCAGGCGAGTGGGTGAAGTAGCATATGAGTTAGAGCTCCCAGTAGATAGTTGAGTTCACAATGTCTTTCATGTATCACGCCTCAAAAAGGCATTGGGACATCATGTGACTCCATCAGCAGTGTTGCCACCCCTAGATGATGAGGGGAAATTGATTCTTGAGCCAGAGGCTATCTTGGATTTTCGAGAGAGGCCCGTATGGAAATAGACTATCATAGAATATCTAGTTAAATGGAAGCATTTTCCAGTTGAGGATGCCACCTGGGAAGGTGAAGAGATCTTATAGCACCCAGCATTGAGATTGCTTGTGGGCAAGCAATTTCAGGGAGGGAGGACTATAATGTCCCCTCCAAAGTGAGAAATTTGTATTCAGTAGATTAGCCTATTATTGTGATCCTCGTAGGCTAATGAGATTGGATAAAGGGTCCATTTAGGCATGCAGCTTCTTCAGTAGTCAGAGCTATGCAGGATTCGTGTTCATTTGAGGTCTATAGGACTCCGTATGAAGAACTTTCTATTTATAGTAAGTCAGAGATGCTAGAGATGGAACCCTGCTATTGTTAGTAAGGGGGTATGGTCATATGCAGTTGCCTCATGCCAGCTTCCAGTTCTGATGGTGTGCAAAAATGTTGAGTAATAATGGAGATATTAATATTTATTTGATTAAAATAAATATTAATGGTTTTGAGCATATATTATTAAGTTATAATATAATTTTATATTATAACTTAAGTGACTTAAGTGAAGGGTCAAGTTCTCATCAGTTGGGGCTAGTTGAGCAATTAAATTAAATGGTAATATTTATGCACCAACAATTGAAACTTAAATGAAAATTAAAAGTAATATTATTAGTCATCTCAAAATTGAAAAAAGAGGAGTTTTTTGGGTTAAATCGAACCCTAATGTGAGAAGTCTATTTATCTCTTGAAAATTGTACAAGGCTTCATTATGATGATTGTTGTGTTGATGATGAAGTTTGTATGAGAAGAGAAAGCCAAGGGTTTTCAATCCTTCTGCCATTGGAGAACATTTATTCTTCAGTGTTTGCAACCATTTGAAACAGTGAAATACCAGTTGAATTTGGTATTTTGGAGGGCATCATTCAGGTGTTCTATTTGAGCATATTGGTGAAGGAATACAAAGATTATTCAAGGGTTTCAAGGTTTTATGTTTGAAGATCTGAAGATTGTGGAAGATTAAGATTTAATCATTTGCAAATCAAATATATGTTTGCTGCTACAGTGACGTGAATAGTAGCGCTACAGTACCCGTGCTACAGTACCCGTGCACCAAGGGTTTGATTCTATGGTTCAAAGCAAGCATATTGAAGGAGATTTGGACCTGTTATGAGTTTTCTTTTTTGGCTGAAGTTGTGAACAGCAGCTACATGTTTGCAAATTAATCTGGGTATGATTGTAATAACCTGCTCTATTGAATAATGATCAAATAAATATATAGTGGAGGAGTTATTATCGCAGTTGCTTGTATTCTTTCATGTTTTTGCATTTTATTTCCTTGCAAATATTTCAAGAAAACACAAAAAAGCAGAAAACCCTCATTAAACATCAAACACACAAAACAAAAAAAATCAGCATAAAAAATAAGGCCACGAAGTGTTATTATAGTACACAATAATAATTGGAGTACATGTAAAACCATAAACAAAAGCATACATAGGGAAAACACAATGCATAAAAAGAATACACAACACGCAGAAATACACGCAGCAAACACACATAATATATGAAGCACACGCAAAATATGAGAAGCACACACACGTAGAATACACAAAGCACACACGCATAAAGCAAAGATAACGATCACACAGAATATAGAACATATAAAACTATGTTAGCACACAATAATCAATGGCGTACACATAAAATCATACACAAAAGAATACATAAGGAAAACACAATGCATACAAAGAATACACAAAGCATGCAGAGAATGCACAAAGCAAACAGACGAAATACATGAAGCTCACACACAGAGTACACAAAGCACACACACGCAGAATACACTAGAAAAACAAGGAATACATGAACCAAACATGATACACATATAAAGCAAACATAACACACACATGGAACATAAAACCTATAACAACAATGTTAGTACACAATAAATATTCGACATAGATTTGAAAAAGGCAAATAGAAGGGCACCTGTGCATAAAGTCGGAGCCTAAATTGAAGGGGGAAGAGTGCAGATGCCTTTGCCCAAATTGAGAACTTTTGAATGCTTCAAATAGGGTTATGAAGAGGCAGGTCTGTTCTAATCTTTTCTGCAATTGCTTGTTGACCAAAGTTTTGGAAGTAACCTACACACGCGAAAATACAAGAAAAGGTTGTGTCTTATAGGAGTTTGCCTCAGCCAGACCCTAATTTTCGTGTTCCCACCTACACAGCCAACAAATGATGATGGTAGAGAGTGCTTACCTTAAGTCGAGTAGAGGAAAAATAAAAAATAATTGACTGTAATAAACAAATGAAAATTGATAATGTTACCTTAGGTATGGAACTCCTATCAAAATGATGTCACACCATAAGTTGCCACAAGAAGTTGATCGATGGATGATTGAATTGCGTTGATGACCTACAAAATGTTAGTACACATAATACAATAGATTGTTGTAGCTAACATGTAAAAGATAAATCACATATTGATTCAGGAGAATCTAGCAACCTAAAAAATGTAAGTTTTGGATTTTGATGTTAGCACTCTTAATTGAGTTTGTGAAGGTCTGACACAAACATGGAAGACCATGTAGGGTCTCTTTTCATATTTTGTTTGCAATCCTAATTTTGAAGTCTTGAAAAAATGCATATTTTGCAAGTTTAAGTGTAAGAAGACATTAGGCTACATTAGGTTTTAAAGGAAAAGCATGTATTTTCAAATGGTAATTATTTTTTATATTCATTCATTTTGTATCAATGAGAATACACGTTCCAAGAAGTTGTGGGAGAAAGATTTCATGAAATATCTTTTTTTTGTCAATTTTCTTCAATTAGAGTTTGAAAATAGCATTGTACGGCCATGTACGGAGCCATATCAGAATCTATGATTGGATGGGACTATAGAGAATTGTTTTAAGAATCCAATGCAAGATTCAATCATAAATAAGGCATACAATGAGCAATCAATGGAGTGCAAAAAAAACCCTACACAAGGAATACATGGAGCTAACATGATACACGCATAAAGCAAACATAACACACATATGGAATATATCCAACATATAACAACATTGTTAGTACACAATAATCAATTTAGTACACCTAAAACCATAAACAAAAGCATAAATAGGACAAACACAATGCATACAAAGAATACACAAAGCATGCAAAAAATACATGCAGAAAACATATGAAATACATGCAGCACACATGTAGAATACACGAAGCACGCAAACGCAAAATACACATAGCACACACACATAAAGCAAAGATAACAATCACACAGAATATAGGACATATAACAACAATTTTAGCACACAATAATCAATGGAGTACAAATCAAACCATACACAAAAATCATACTTAAGGCAAACATGATGCATACAAAGAATACACAAAGCACACAAAGAATACATGCAGCAAACACACGAAATACATGAACCACACATGAAGAATACATGAACCACACACGCGCATAATACAATAGATAAACAAGGAATACATGAACCAAAGATGATACACGCATAAAGCAAACATAACACACACATGAAACATATAACAACAATGTTAGTACACAATAAATATTCAACATAGATTTGGAAAAGGCAGATAGAAGGGCACCTACGCATAAAGTTGGAGCCTAAATTGAAGGGTCAAGATTGCAAACACCCTTGTCCAAAATTGAGAATTTTTTAATGTTTCAAATAGGGTTATGAAGTTACAGGACTGCTCTACACTTTTCTGCAACTTCTTGTTGACGAAATCTTGGAAGTAACCTACATACGCGAAAATACAATAAAACATTGTGTTGTCTAGGAGTTTGCCTCAATCAAACCCTATTTTTTTTGTTCCCACCTCCACAAACAACAAATAATGATGGTAGAGAGTGCTTACCCTAAGTCGGGTACAGGAAAAATAAACAATAATTGACTATAATAAACAAATGATAATTGATAATGTTACCTTTGGTATGAAACTCCTATCAAAATGATGTCACACCATAAGTTGTCACAAGATGTTGATCAATGGATGATTGAATTGCCTTGATGACCTACAAAACGTTAGTACACATAATACAATAGATTGTTGTAGCTAACATGTAAAAGATGTAACGTGCCAACCCTTCAGTAAAGTAAAAATTTCTTAATTTACATCATGCGAGTAAATAAATGTGCTAACAAGACATTGCAATAAAAAATTTATTTTCTTTATTGATAATACATGAACAAGATGCCATATCAAATTACAATAAAGATTCCATTTCATTATAATAACTTCACAAATATATGTAACAAGAATGCATACCTTAATATAGCTCCAACGAGCTTTAGAACAAATAGTAGTAAGACGGTCTAGGATCTTCCCTTTCAAATCTTGCTTCTTCAGTCGCCTCCTGTGGAGGAGAAGCATCACTCGAGCGCTTTTCCGCCAACCACAAACTTATAATGCGGTCCCCCACACATCTATCATTTGATAGATGGCCCTCCCTTCTATGAAGAGATTGGTAGAGTAACCGATTTTGTTAACCAACTGAGCATAGTGTGGTGTCCTACATAACTAGAACCTTGTAATCCCACAATCTCGATCTAGTATGCAACAATGGACTATGGTGAACTAACAGTGTAATCATCACACAATCTAAGTGGATGTAGGTACATTACTCTACTTTGATCAAAGAGTTTCAAACAGTATTTCTACTGAGGGTCATCTATCACATACACTATCCAAGGTCGATTTGACTTGGGGATATCTTACACCACACATAGGTTTATCCTTCAATGGATAGTCAATCATCCCAGATAACCTATCACCATACTAACTACTAGAAATGAATCAGCATAACAAGTATTTCTTAAGTTCCCTCCTATACTAGAAATCTTTATCCTAGGAGTATCACAAGCTCTTCTGAGTTAACCTAATAACTTAGTTGTGGATCTTACTTGATTCCTGCTTTCATTTCAAACCTAGTATATAGTAACTAATGCCACATGCACTCTCCTTATATGGAGATCATACAATTAATGTAGAATACAACTAGAATGCAACATTTCATTTCCTATGTACAAGCAGCAAATACTAACATAAAACATCCCATGTTCAAACATAGCTAGTATAATTAAATACTTATGTTGTACTTTATGTAATGTTGCTGAATTCCTCAATCAAGTAATTTCTCCTATCATGGAGTACTTAAAAACACATTATAAAAGCAACTCTAAGGCTTCAATTCCCTTTTCTGTAAGCAATCAGGCTTAGTGAATAGTATCCATGCAAACAACATTCTCCTATTATGGAGATCATTACAAACATGTAAAACGTAGCTACGATTGCTTCATTAACCTTTTTCCAAAAGACAACATTTATGCACAAACAAAAAGTACAATTCCAAAAGTATTTAAATGAATAACTATAGAGAATGATAGTAGAAGAATATCTCATGCCCATAGCTTTTCCCAAATGATGATGACTCAGCCTACACTCAGCAATTCTAGCACTTGAAAATAATAGACAATTTCCTCCCAAAACTCAACTTTCCTCACTCAGAAAGGGATAATCATGTTGGTAATGGTTGCAGCTGATAATATATATGAATCTCTAGTAATTCAATAATGATGAATGGAAGAAATGAACTGAACTCAATTCTCAGAATAATACGTCTTACAGAAAATATGGTGAATTCTCTATCAAAAGTTGAATGATTTCTCTTCAAAAGGATAAGTTCTCCAAAGATAAGTCAGTGAAGAATGAAGAATGGACGGCTATTTATAAAGCCCCAACACACATCATATTCCTTCTAAAAAGGCATGTATCTTGCTAGCATTGTAATTTGAACAATTAAACTCAGTATGTGGCATAATTTCAATCCCATACTCAATTTCAATATGGTGAGTCGGCTTCCAGTGATTGACAGCGCAATGGAGACTAATTCCATTGCACATAGTGAATTGACACCTACAAGTTTATTTACTAGATGTGGCACCAGTCTCATCTAATGGCGGTAAGGATGATCACTAAGAAAAGTTCAATGATAATTTATGAACACAGTCTCTTATCCAAGCTGAGTCGTCATTGTTTCAAAGTGTCCAATATTGATATCAATGATAATACCAGGTGGAGTTTTAGAAAGCCATGGATTCCTCATTCAATGCATTCAAATCTCGTCAAGCAATTGCCATGATTAAACACGTATGGATAGGGGACTTGGTTGTTGTTAGTGCAATTTATAAACTCCTCTGTGTGTGCCCATAGCCAGGTGTTGCATGATTTCTCCAGACGTAGCATTTGATTAAATCTGTTTCAAATGTTCAATGATATGATTCAGGAAATATTTAGTTTAATAATATTTTGATTTCCATGGTTTAAAAGTCAAAAATCAATTGCTTCAAGAAATAAATCGATTCCCATGGTTGAATGGTAAATATTCAGCTGAGTATAATATAACTCGATTCCCATAGTTAAAAGATTAATATCAAATCAATATGGGAAGTAATTCGATTTCCCCCTATGAGATTTTAATATTTAAATTTATTAGGAAATAATTTTATTTCCTAAGTTGACAAATTAATATTAAATTATATTTATTTTATGATATAAATATTATTATAGTTTTAAATATATTAAACATATATATATTTAAATACCCCAAGTGTATATATATATATAATATTTAATATATAATTATTTATATCGTGAGCCAATTAGCATACATCCGATATATATACATATATATATATATATAATTTCAGGAGGCAATAACAATAATATTATTAATATCCACATATTACAGGATGTATGCATATATACATATACATATCTATATATACCACTATGTATCTATGTCCACATTTGTTTCTCTTACATCCATTTACATTACGATCGTTATGATTGTAATATCATTAGATAGATACATGGATATACATCACTCATAAATGCATACAAAGGTAGATAGAACTCCTAATGCAAATATACGAGCTACAGATGACTTATCTAGGACCAACATAACTGACTCAGTTCACTCAATCTAAGGTGATGTGTGTGTATGCTTAGATAGTTTATTTTACCGGTTAACCGACCAAGTTCCTCTCTTGAGTCATACTTCCCCTCCCCCTCAAGCAATAATTCATATACCTGCATCCACTAACACACACTTTTTGAAGTCATATGTTCATAAGATAAGTAGTATACATAAGCATTTCAGAAGTTAGAATATTCACAATTCAATAACCATCTATTCTTATTCATGTAGTATTTCACCATGAATTACATCAACTGAGACAACATCAAATGAAACAAGATCAAGGGATATAACATTCGTATTGAAAACAAGGTACAAGCATCATTAATTTCTCTCCAGAATTCACATTACATTCACAATTTCCCTATCTAGTAACAGTAAATAGTAACTTCACAATTTGGGACATAACAAAAGATAAATCACCTATTCATGCAGGAGCATCTAGCAACCTAAAAAATGTAAGTTTTTGATTTTGATGTTGGGAGTCTTAATTGAGTTTGTGAAGGTCTTAGACAACCATGGAAAACCATGTGGGGTCTCTTTTCATATTTTCTTTGCAATCCTAGGTTTGAAGTCTTCAAAAGGTGCATATTTTGCAAGTTTAAGTGCAAGAATACAATAGGTTACATTAAGTTATTGATGGAAAAGCATGTATGTTCAAATGGTTATTGTTTCTAATATTCATTCATGCTTAATCAATGAGAATACACGCTCCAAGAAGCTATGAGAGGAATGCACATAAAACCATAGACAAAAGCATACATAAGGCAAACACGATGCATAGAACGAATACACAAAGCATGCAAGGAATACACACAGCAAACACACGATGTACATCACACACACACACAAAATACACTCAACACACACACGCAAAATACACTAGACAACCAAAGAATACTTGGAGCAAACAAGATACACACATAACGTAAAGATATCACACATATGGAATATAGAAGATAAAACAACAATGTTAGTGCACAATAATCAATGGAGTACACGTAAAACAATAAACAAAAGCATACATAACGCAAACACGATGCATACAAAGACTACACAAAGCACACAAAAAATACACACAAAAAACACACATAATACATGAAGCACACACAGAATACACAAAGCACACCCGCATAAAGCTAAGATAACAATCACATGGAATATAGAACATATAACAAAAATATTAGCAAACAATATGTTGTACCCAAACCAAATTTTTTGCTTCACTAAGGCATTTTGTTTAATTGAGTCTTAATCTTGTTAAAGTGATGTTAGAAGGTCATTTTTGGGTTTTTTAAATATGGAGTTTGTGTTAGTTTCATGTTAGTCTTTTACTGAGGAAATTCAAGAAAAGTGAAAATTTGAAGGAAAATCATCAAAATTTTCCATCTCTGGAAGAGGGAAGCACATTTTAAAAAAGGCACCCTATCTTTTAGGGGCTCAGATCCTGTTTTTAGGGTTTGTCATTTCCAGTAGACATTTGTTTGGTATCACGCTAGCTTCATAACGAGCTATCAAGCCTGTCAAACAGACCTATTTTGTTTGAGTTATGGAAGGTATAGCGCAAAACGAGAGGAAAGACAAAATTGGCTAACACTGAGAAAAAGAGCAGCTTTTCAAAAAGGCGCCCATCTTTTTGAGGTGTCAAATGAAGGTTTTTGACTAAATGCCACTTGAGATGTTTATCTCACGTTTATTCAAGCTTCGCAATGCATCCATCAGTGGGTGAATCTGAGTTGTCAAAGTGCCTGAGTCAGAGGTCAAACATGGGGTCAAATCTTGGTCAAAATATCAAGGAAAAAAGCAAAAGAGCACTTTTTCAGAAAGGCGCCTGAGCTTTTGAAGCCCTTAATGCCTTCTTTTTAATGTTCTCAGATATTCAACTTCTTCGTGTTATGTTTAACTTTCCGTTGCCTATCTCCGTCAGATCAGAAGATGACTCAGCAGCTTGTAGTCGGAGTTTTAGTGTTATGTTGATCAGTTCCAGAAATGGCTAAGTCTGGTGGAAAAAGAGCAACTTTTCAAAAAGGTGCCCTTGATTTTCACCCCTCAGATGATGTTTTTTGGAGAAATGTGCCTTTGCAGCTGTCATGTGGAATGAGGTCAGCTCCGCAGTGAGCCTGTGATCCAGTCCTGAAACTTGGTCAATCAAAAGTTATGAAGGATTTGTTTTCCCCTTCGTATGAGATGGAGATGAGTAAATTTGACTAAGTCTGAGAAAAAGAGCAGCTTTTGAAAAGGGCGCTTGGATTTTTGACCCTTCAGATCTTAATTTTATGATATTCAGTCTCAAGGTACCTTTTGATCAATTTTTGTTCTGCTTTGCGATGCACCTGTCAGCCAGCCAATCGATGGAGTCAATCAGCCAGTGTCAGGGGATGAACAGAGGTCCCGAAGGAGGTTCAAATCCAAATTTTCATTAAAATTGGCTAAGTCTGGAAAACGCCTAGAGAGATCAAAGTTGATTTTTCGAAAGAAGTTGACTGGTGCGCCCTAACTTGAGTTCTGACTTCAGTTCAACTGAACGATTTATGGGTTGTCATCTCTAGTTCACATTTTGGCATGTTGAGTGTTATTTCAGTCTGCATGTCGAATTAACTAGTTTGCATATCCAATTAACTGACTTTGCATGTTGAGTTAACTTGTTTGCATGTTCACTTAACTGAAGTGCATGTTTAAAAATCAACTTGAGTTTGAATGCATGGCGAATTAGTTGAAGTTTTGTGAAGATTTTGTGAAGTTAACACTTCATTATATATTTTAACTTCAGTCTTCAAAAGGGATGCTTTAGTTAAGATTTTTAACTAAAGATTTAAAGCATGAATTTTGAGTTGTGAAGTATGGCGACCTTAATATGGAGTTGTCAATTGAAGCTTAATTCGCATGATGCTTTAAATAGAATTTTGCAACTGAAGTCTTAATAAGGCGACTTTAGTCCTAAAACCCTTAAACCCTATCCCTTGTACCCTCTATCTCTCTACCACTCCCTACCACCCTCTCTCTCTCCCACTCACTCCTGCCCTATTTATTGGACCCATTTTTTCAAACAGGCCAAGCTATGTTGCCAATTTCACCAAATTGGCAAGCCAGTGGGCCCACTAGCTTGCCAATTCGATGAAATTAGCAATGTAGTGGTTTGTTTGAAAAAATGGGTCCAAGAAATAGGGTATCCCAGTGATTTACATCACTGGGAGATGTAAATCACTGAGAGATCCCATTTTTTCAAACGGGCCAATTTAGGTTGCCAATTTCACCAAATTGGCAAGGTAGTGGGTCCACTAGCTTGCCAATTCAATGAAATTGGGAATGTAATGGCCTGTTTGAAAAAATGGGTCCAATAAATGGGGTCGGGGAGACCCCATTTCTTGGACCCATTTTTTCAAACAGGCCAAGTTAGGTTGCCATTACATCACCAGGAGACCCCATTTTTTCAAATAGGTCAAGTTAGGTTGCCAATTTCATCAAAATAACAAGCCAATGGGCCCAATAGCTTGCCAATTCAGTGATGTGACACCCCTCCATTTTGGCTCTTTTGATCGACAATGTTCTTCTTTGTTATGATTGTTTATGTTTGTACTTTGACTTTAGTACTTGGTTACTATTTGATTGCAAATTGTAAAGTGATGCGTATGTGATATTTTGATTTCATGGAATTTTACTCTGATATTATCATTATGGCATGTTTTGGATTAACTTAGCAGATATTTGAATTAATGATGCTTACACTTTTGATTATATTATTGATGTTAGAATCATCAGTTAGTAATTTTGTATTGGTGAAGGGGATGGGATTGTATCACTCGCTTGCGAATGCCCTACGATTCTGAGATTTCCTCTTCACGATGTGTTTGATCATATCATATATATATATGCATGTTCAATATACTCTTTGTTCGCAGGTTGACAAGTACAGGACATCGACTCCATCTGTTCACAGGTTTGAGCGTGTCCATTGGCAACAGTATTCGATTGGGAGATAGTAGCTAGGTTTTCCGTGCCAAGTCATCACCCTAGTCATAGTGTGTCGTCGGGTTTTAGTCGGGTTAAGTTGCTTCTTCATTGTTCATTTCTCCTTGATTTCATTTAAATTGCAAGTTGAAAAAGGTAAATAAATGGCTTTATATATTTAAGTTGTTTATTAAATTTGTCTGGTTATAATTTTATAAATGTTATTTAATTTATTCAGTAATTTAATTTAATTAATAAAATGATCTAATATTGGATTAGACTTATTTTATTGATTAATTAAATTAA
Organism: Sequoia sempervirens; assembly: GCA_007258455.2. Lineage (NCBI taxonomy): Eukaryota > Viridiplantae > Streptophyta > Pinopsida > Cupressales > Cupressaceae > Sequoia > Sequoia sempervirens. The sequence continues at coordinate 690,906,531 of VDFB02193867.1, forward strand.
TTATGTTGAAATAAATCAAGTTATTCATTTTGGAAATAGTAATTGTTAAATTCTTTTCAATTTAAAATTTAAAAAAGGGATAAGTGTTAAAGTTGTTTTGAAAAGAAAATTTTAAAGTTGAATGCTTTTTGGAAATGTTTAAATGCATTTGGAATAAATTTTAAAATAAATAATAAAGTCATGTTGAAAAGAATTTTAGTTTTAAATTCCTTTTTGTTGAAAAAATAAATTTTATGTGTTAAATCCTTTTTGAAAAACAATTTTGGTTTTAAATTTTAAAATTCAAAAATATCCCCAAAAAATGCAATAACTATGGTGGATGGGATATTTTAGGGAAGTTGACTAAATTTGGGGAAGTTTTTCATTTTTGGGAAGAAATTGTTGTTAAAAGAAAAAATGAAGGTAATCTTGTTGGGATTATGCATTGTTGGATTTGGGTAAAGATTTGGAAAAGCTTTGGAAGAATTAGAAATTGCAGCTCATCTTTCTTCTTCAAACTCTTCTTCAAGCCTTGGAGACAATCACAGTTTTTTGCCTCCTTTCTGACCACATCGAGCACAGAATCGATGAGCTCAGCCCCCTCAGTGTAATGGCCCTTAGCCCAGTTGTTGCCTGCTCTAGACTGACTGAAAACAAAATTATCAGGCTTGAAGATCTAGCCATAAGGGCCTGACCTCACACTATCCATGGTTCCATGCTCCAGATCCATCAGCACAGCTCTTGGAACGAATCTCCCACAGCTGGCCTCATTGTAGTACACATTCACTCTCTCTAGCTGCAGATCAGTGGTCCCCTGGTATCTCCCAGTGGGATCAATTCCATGCTCTGCACACACCACTTCCCAGAATTTGGCCCCAATCTGGTTGCCACACTGCCCTCCTTGAATATGCAGAATTTCCCTCATTTTCACTTCAAAACACACTACAAACTAAACTTTGCAGATGAACAATCGAGAGCAATATCACTTGCAGAAAAATATGAACAAGAAATTGTGATATGGAACGAATTTGGTCATATTCGTGTCTATATATAACTGAGAAGCCCAACGGCTAGAAGATGTCCCCACTCAACTTTCAAAGTGGAAAAGACCCGTTGAAGAATGGGATTAACTATTTGCTCATCTAACGACTCTTATTTACCTAGTTTACTGAATTGAATTTGAATTTGTTTGTTGCTTCTGAGTTTGAAATTTGAAATTTGTCTACTAGGTCAAAATGATCTTCCATATTTGATGGGTAGTTATAAAGTTTAGCAATAAAAATGACATTATTGACTGGTGTAAGGGTAGTTATAAAGTTTAGCAATAAAAACGACATTATTGACTAGTGTAAGCCATGATTACAAGTACTAGATAAAGCTTCAACATTTTGATAAAGTAGCCATCAACGGCTGAATCTGCGCAGCCTCGCTAGCTTTGGAGTTGAGATCATTATTATTTATTTCAAACATGTTCTTGCCATCATCTTAACTCCTAACTCAAACTATCTAGGAGTTCACATAGCCACACAGGTGCCATGCTGGCACTCAAATTAAATATATTGTTAATTAATTGAGAATGTGGACAACCTAATTATTTTGTTTTTACTATTAGTTAGTAACAGTTTATAATGCATGTTTGTTTGGAGCTTTGGATACTAAACATGTGGCATGTATTACTTTTAAGAAGTCACATTACTGTCAGTCATTAATGAGTGTGGTGGTATATTTGCGAGTCATAACAAGTTGCTTTTAATACTATACATTTGCTTTAAACAATTATTATGGTATATTGTGTTAAAGTAGTTCACTTTAAATAATTTATTAGTTTTATGAATATTATATTTAAAAGTTCTTTAAAGTTATTTTGATATTCATATATTTTGTGAGTTGTATTAACAATAATATAAAAAATATAAGGAAAAGCATATTTTTAGTTTATCTTATGTACTTTCTTCATTCTCTATTCTTGTATCTACTACAATGCATATGTGTGCAAATTCCTTGTAATTTGTACTTTTAAGTACATAATAATTTGTACAATGCATATGTGTAGATGGTGGCAAAGACATAAGAATAATGACTATGTTGTTAATCTATGTTGTTTATTGTTTTAGAAAATTGCATTTTCAATTTGGAAAACTTGTGCAAACAAATTTAAAAACCTTGTTAAAATCTTGAAAGAATTTAGATTTCTTGAAGAAAACAATCTCTTTCAGCTGAAATTTCCAAGTTTTAACAATAGAAAATAGAAAGGAAATAAAAGAAAAGTTTAAAACCTCTTTGTTGGATTTGGGGAATTTCCAGAATTTATATCATGAAATTGTGTTTAAAATTCTTCTTCTTAAATTTCTCCTATAGAAAATTTGCCCAATCTGGTTATAAAATATATATATTGTTATGTATGCAAATTGTTTATCATTCTAAAGAGATTATGTGAAAAATTTTATAAAATAAAAATTTCTGTCTTCTAGTAAAATTCGTCAGAAAACAGAGGAGTCTGGCTTTTGGTTTAAAATTAAAAAATTTAATATAATTTTTGTTATTGTTTATATGTGGGGGCTCGGAGGCTACCCCACAGCTGCCCCCATCCATGGGAGGCACTGGCTGTGAAGGCAGTGACCCCATGTGGGGAGGGGCTGTGTGGCAGTCCCCAGCAGAGGCTGTGTCCCCTATACTAGGGGCTACGCCTTAACAATAGACCCTCTTTCTTTTTTAATTTTTATTTTATTTTAAATTTTAGTTTTTATATTATATAATATAATGTATATATATTATATATATATTATATGTATATATATATTATAATATTATTTAAATAAAAAAAATTATAATTATTTATATATAATATATATATAATGTATATATTATGTATTTTTAAATAATTTGGATTGTGGAATTTTAAATTGGTTGATTTAAAAATATTTATATATTTAAACAATAGTTATATATTTAAACATATATATATTTGTATATACATTAAGTATATACTTTTATATGTATATTTAATATATAGTTATATTTAAATATAGATTATTTTAAGATGATTATTGTTACGTTAATAGAAGCAAAAAGTGGATTTTATAACAAATGTTTTTTATTTAAAAAAAAGTTGATTTTATAATCAAATGATTTATTTAAAAAGTTGATGTTATAATCAAATGATTTTATTTAGAAAAATTGTCTTAATCATTATGTATGATTGAACAAATGGAATTAAATGATTAGTTTTAAATTCCTTAATGTCGTCAATGTGATTTGATTTACTTTTGAGTGCGTGCAAATAATGTTAATTATTTAATTGATTCCATGCACTATGTCATTGCTTGGCTTGGATTTAGGAAATCCTAACATTAGTTTATTGAGTTGCCTGAAATGCTTTCTAAATGATGTTTTCGTTCATTCTCGATGTTGGGCAATTGAGTCATTTGTTTATGTAAGTCTTCCAGATGGGGCTTTTCAGTTAATTGTGTGGGTTGTCATAAAATGTTGCCAACCTTTGGATTGTCTTGGGTAGTGCGTCTAGATGTATCCTGTTGTTTTACCCAGTTTTCTCGAACGGGGATGGTTTGTGCCTCCTTTGGATTAGGAGTGGTTTATGTGGTTTGTGCCTCCTTTGGAAGGAGTGGAGTATGTATTTTTGTTTCCTCCAATGTTTGGAGTGAGTTTCCTTTATTTGTTGCCTCCTTGGATTGGAGTGGTTGTCTTATCTAGTTTACCCATTGAATTGTGGTTTTGTACCGTGGGTGTTGTCAATAGGAGAGTGGCTCTATGTGGGGGTCCATCACACGAAGGGGCTCTAGGGTAACTCACTTAGGGTTTAAGTAAGTGATAACTTAAAAAGAAATAATGAAAAAATCTCATACTAATTAAGATAATGAATGTCTCTCTCATGACTCATGCACTTATCAAGGCTTGAGATGAGACGAGAAGCACAGTTTGTATGAGGGTCCGACGGCTGGTAGAGGCAAGCTAGGGTAACCCAAGTGGGGGTTTGATAGCCTAGGAAGGTTAAGCCTGGGTAACTCATAGCAAATGATGTGTGACACTCTCTCTATGTCAACCATGAGTCAGTTTGTTGTACTACGTAGAAGATCATTGTTCTCTAGAAGCATTGTAACCATTGTGTTAAGTAATATTGTGTTTGCATTTTTTTCAGTTCAGTTATGTTTTAGCCTGTGTCTAGAGGTAGATGGTCTTGTATAGGAATTTCGTGTTACTATCTCCTAGCACGGGGGGTGAACCTTCGGGTATCACATGGATGGGTGGAACGTGCACCTTAACCCGTTGGGTTGTCCTTTTGTTCGTGTGGACGAGATTTCCAATTGGAGAGCTCGTGGGATCCAGATCCTTTTCAAGCTTTATTCATTTCAGTTGTTATTGTAATTTATTACCCCTCATTTGTATCGAGGTGGAAGATGTAATTTGTAACCATGTTTATTGGGTTTACCTCATTTGGGGAATGAGAGTTGTAATCGTATTGTAAATTATATTATTGGAAACATGTGGTATCTCGTATGCTTTGATGTAATTTTTACCATGTATGGAATGTATGTGTATTTAATTAAGTAATTAAATGTTATGGTTTCAATTCATGTTTCTTTTTTGGGTTTAAGTAAACTCAGTCTCGTAACCTTAGGGGTTGTTGCAATGGGTAGTGAACTTGCATGTTAATTGTACTTAAACAAAAAAAAAATAGTTGTTTGAGTAGTTAATTGCAACTTCCCCTAGGGTTGTGTGGCAGGGCGTTACAAGTGAAATTGGGAATGTAGTGGCCTATTTGAAAAAATGGGTCCAAGAAATGGGGTCTCCCATGCATGTTTCATCATCTTGCATGCCTTTGAGCCAATGTGAACCGTTGATCCTAAAAAATAGTTAGGTGTTGTTCAAAGAGTATTACATACTTAAGGAACATTGTGAATCATTGATTCGAAAAAATAGGTCATTCATTTCAAATAGGGAATACTTTCAATGTAAATATAATATATTATAGTTAATATTTTATATTAAAATATATTGTAATATTGTAATTTTATATATTATTATTTAATTGTTTTATTAAAATAAAAATATTATAATTTATATTATATTATAATTATTATAAATGTAATTTAATTAAAGTTAGCTTCAAAATAGTGGAAGATTTTGGTAAAGAAATTTGAATGGATTGAAAAATAGTAGAACAATGGTGGGTGGAGAAGGGGTTCCTCAAACTGGCAAACAGATGGTCATCAAGGATACAAAGGCTCCACGAATGCAGGTGCCCATCCACATGGCGGTCGAAGCCAGGCCTAGAAACCCATGCATCATCCAGCACAAAGGAATTGGATGTTAGGGAACCAGAGGTCAGGAAGGCCCTTGTATCAACCGAGTGTTAGGAATGACTCCGCTTGGGCTCCTCGAAAAAACTAGATCCGATCTAGCTTTAGGAGACAAAACGAAAGAGAGGGCGACAAATAGGCGATCAAAACATGGATCTCGAAGACAATTTTCCAAGGTAGAAATCTCTATTCCCCCCAAATTAGAGAAGTAAAATAATGAAGATCCCAACTAGTTACATGCCACCGTGATGGGATTATCTCTCAAGGACTGTGGAATGTTTGTCAAATGGACTGGATGCAATATCCCTAAATAGGAAATCATAGATTGGTTTGCAGATCACTTTGAAGGCTGGGTAAGAGAAAAAACCTTATTTAAAATTTCTTTATGTTAAAATGCGTAGAACAAAGTATCAAAAATAAAATTTTATTTGGGGAACCTCTACTTTTCAAGAGTTTTTGATTTTATAAAATAGACTGGGAACCAAACTTTAACCCCAAGCAACATAAGTCAAAGAAATTCCCTCATTGGATTAGTTTGGATAATTTACCCCCTGAATACTGGAGTGAAGAAACATTAGGAAAAATTAGTGAAGCCCTAGGGACTTTCATTGGCTTTGAAGAAGATTTTTTCCTTGGAAAATCATAAGTATCCAAAATTTTGGTTGATTTGAACACTGAGCTGAGATTCTTGGACAATTTAGAGATCCTCACTAAGAAAGGAGAATGGTTTTAGAAGGTCATAGTTGACACAAAAGGATGTAGGTGCATTTTGAGTAAGGGATATATAGCAAGCTGCTCGAAAGGGGCAGGCAAAGTGACTGACTTGGCCTTAAATGAAGGATGGTGTGGAAGGGGCCCCATACAAACATTAAACTAGGAGAGAATGAAGCTAAAATCAATTCAAATGATTAGCTAAGTGAGGAGGTAATGAGGAATATGAACGACTCTAAGTTACAATGCTTAGATGATGAAAAGGAAACAAACCCTAGTGGACACTCGACAAAATCAGTTTTCCTTGAAGAGCTAAGAAACTTAATGAAAGAGATAGAGGAATTGGAAAAGGAGATCAGTAATAACATATTGGCCATCTGGGCACAAGGAATGAATGAAGGAAGCAATAAGGAAGTCATAGACATCAATCAATATGATTCCATAGCTTCACCAAAAAGGAAAATAAATGAGACAGAGGCAGCCTTGAGGTGGGAGATTGAAGCTACTTGTATGGGTGAATATATTAGTGACAACTTTATAAAGATAGATATGGGAAATGGGGAGGAAGAACAAGATAGGATAACTCAGGACATTCCATTCCCCTTTAATAATGCAAAGGACAATCCTAAAGAAGTCTTCAATGGATCTATAATTCTAGTGGAGAAATAATTGTTGTTGGAGGTTGCAACTGAGTCAGAGGAAGAACAAAAGGAAATAACAACCCAAGGTAGATTAGGGATTAAGCAACAATCATCTAAGAAGTCCAATTCGAACTATGGGAAAAGGAATTCTAGAGGGAGAAAATTACTACAGGAATTGAGATCTATGGATGGTGATGTTGAAGGACAACAAAAGCTCACTATGTTGCTAGGGTCAAGGAAGGGTGCTCCCCTTCCCAGGTCGCCATGAGGCTACTTTCGTGGAATGTTAGGGGCCTAAATGCCCCTAAAAAATAGTGTTTGGTCAAAAGAAGACTCGCTTTAACCAAAGCAGATGTAATTTTAACACAAGAAACAAAACTAAGTAATAAGGATTTAGAGTCACTCAAGAAGAAGATCGTGGGGTGGAATGTTGTCAGGGTTCAAGCAAGTGGGGCCTTTGGTGGGATACCAATTTTTTGGAAACCAAATATGGTACAGATTGAAATGCTAGTAGAGAATCCATGTTGTTAATGTTGTTGCATGAGCAGTATTCACTCCAAGCTAAAATTTGGACTCATAAATATGTATGGGCCTAATTCATGCATGAGAAAGTGTAATCTATGGCAAGAAATTGAAGTGTTCTTGAAGGAAATGCAAGGGAAGAATTTTATTCTAGCTGGGGAATTTAATGCAGTATTAGAGGACAAGGACAAATTGGGAGGAATTCAAAGAGAAAATCAATCTCAAAAGGACTTCAAAGACTGGATCATAAGATATCAAATGCTCAATATAGATTTTATAAATGGTATCTTCACATGGACGAACAAGAGGTTGGGTCCTTGTATGATAGCTAAAAAATTGGATAGGTTCTTGTTTTGGGGAGGTTTAGATAGTTTTCCATTCCTATTTGAAGCTAGCATTTCCCCTAGTGTTGGTTCAGATCACCTTCCAATTCAATTGGATGTCCAAGAGGATAGAAGACTTACTCTCTCTCCCTTCAAATTTAAAAACATGCGGCTCAAGGACCCAAGCTTTCTGGGGCTAGTAGAAGAATAGTGGGCTAGATTTCAAGTAACAAGATCAAAGATGTATTATTTAACAACTAAATTGAAATGTTTGAAGTAGAAGATCAAGGAATGGAACTAGAACCGTTTTAAAAATATCTTCGAAACAAAGGAGAGCATAGAGGAAGACCTACACAATGTGGAAGATTATATAATACATAATGGAATGAATCAACAAAGTTACCTCAAAGAAAAAGAAATCTTAGGGAATTATGAAGATGTTATGGTCAAAGAGGAAGTTTTTTGGAAGCAGAAGTCTAGAGAGGTTTAGCTCAAAGAAGGGGACAAGAACACAAAATTCTTCCACAACAGTACAAGATAGTGAAGGAGTGTGAATCAAATCACTAGTTTAAAATGAATGAATGGATCCACTGTGGAGGAGCCAAAGGAAGTGACTGAAGAAGTGGTAGGATTCTTTAGTAAACTGCTAAATAATTTTGAAGGCTCAAATCTGCAACATCAACAAGACTTGTTAAGAAATATTCCAAAGCTAGTCATAGAGGCGTAGAATAAGATGTTGAATGAAAAATACATTAAGAAAGAGATAAAGGCGACCTTCTTCTAGCTTCACCCATACAACGTTTTGGGCTCAGATGGTTAGTCAGTTGGATTTTTTTAAAAGTCTTGGGGTCTGATATGTAATGAGTTGGTGGATGTGTTGAAGCCTCGTGGAACTCTAGTTACTTACTCAAGGAAGTTAACAACACCTTCATAACTCTAGTACCCAAGAAAGAAGCCACAATGTCACTAAATGACTATAGGCCAATTGCTCTTTGCAACACAATATATAAATTTATGACAACTTAGTCCATGGAAAACAAATTAAAGCTCATTCTCCCAATGGTGTTTGTCAAAGAAAAAATGGGTTTTGTTCTAGGGAGGGCGTTCTTGGATGGAATAATTATTGCACAAGAGGTGATATATTCAATTCAATAGAACAAACAAGCCAACATGATAATCAAATTAGATATCAAGAAATCCTATGATATGGTGGATTGGAGATTTTTTATCAAAGTTCTTGAAGACTTTGGGTTCAACAAGCGGTGGTTGGATTGAATCTTTAACTGCATTTCCATGTCCAGATTTCCAGATCTTGTAAATGGTACACTTGAGGGTTTCTTTGAAGTATCAAGAGGGTTGCGACAAGGAGATCCAATCTCTCCCTTTTTGTATATTATTATGGTAGAAGCTCTAGGGAGGATAATAGCCCTTAGCATTAGCTCAGTATGGATTGAAGAAATAAGGGTAACAAATGATCTGCAGGTTGTATCACATCGACAATTTGCTGATGACACAACATTAATGGGAGAAACCAAGAGGAAGGAGGCATTACACTTGAATTCAATTCTCGGGAAGTACGCTAAGGCCTTGAGACAAACGGTGAATGAAGGAAAATCAGAAGTCTTTTTCTTTAACACAACTATATAAAAGGAGCAGGAGATCTTGAGGATTCTAGGCTTCAAAAAAGGTGAACTGCCTTGCACTTACTTGGAAATTCCATTGGCTAAGGGGGCTAGGTCAACTAGACTTCGAGACCCACTCAACCTTAAAACGAGTGTAAAATTGAACTCATGGAAAGAAAAATGGTTAACCTGGGCCGAGAGGACTATGTTGATAAAATCAGTACTATCTACCCTTCCAATCTACCTCATGTCAGTAATGTGTATCCTAAGTGAGTGTGCTTCAAACTTAACAAAAATGTATATGCAATTCTTTTGGAATGGTAATGAAGAGAAGAGCAAAATTGCTCTGATCACTTGGGAAAAACTATGTAGAACCAAAGAAGATGGTGGGCTTGGCTTTAAACACTTGGATTTGCAAAAAAAATCTCTTAGAGCAAAGCTCATATGGCGCATGCACTATGAACCACAAAACAAGTGGGCAAAAATTATTCATCATAAGTACTTAAAGGACAATGGTAATGGTGGCATACTAACTATTTCCATTCTTCTAGCTGGCTCTCAAATTTGGAACTTCATGCAAAAATGCAAAAAGGTAGTTTGTGACTATCTCTCATGGGATATTCATGATGGAAGCAAGGCCTTGTTTTGGGAGGACTCGTGGGTTGGGCTCCCAACCTTGGATAGTCTGGTTGAGGTGGGAGAGGTCAAACACATGCTAAAAATACTTTGGGGTGATTGGGTCAAGGACTACATTGTCTTAAATGAGAGCAATTTGGTGCCAGGATGGAAGTGGAGGGACTTCTTAGGCCTTAATTTACCATAGAGAGAAGTACTACTCCTTACCAAAGTATTGAAAAATAAAACTTTGACTTTGCGAGATGGTAGTGATTCTTTGATCTGGGTGGGCTCTAAATCTAGTGGTTATAATGTAAAAGATGGATACATGATATTGTATAAGGAAAGAGGTGGGATTGTAGATAGCCTACATATACACCTGTGTTGAAGTAATGTTTGTCTCCCCAAGGCAGGAACGTTTACATGGGTAGTGATACACAACAAAAAATTTAACAAATGAAAGGTTTTTTTGCTTAGGATTTCAAGGCCCATTGAGATGTGTCATGTGTGAATAAGCTAAAGAAACAACTAACCACCTCCTCCTTGGTTGCCCATATGTGCAAGAATGTTGGCACTAGCTATGTGCAAGGCTTGGTTGGGTGTGTGCCATGCCTAATGATTTGCTTAGTTGGTTTCTTTCATGGTTGATTTTGAAAAGGAAATCAGTGTATGGGGTGTATGGACTCTTAGTCCATCAATTATAGTATGAGAGCTTTGTAAAGAAAGAAATAGGAGACTATTTCAAGATAAGAAAATGTGCTCTGCCTCTCTTATCCATAAAATTGAGGTTGTTTTAGTGGAAACACTAAATGCCAAATTGGAACAAAGAACGGTCAAGGAGAAGGTTTTTTTGGAATGGGATGCAAAACTGTGTTTGGCTTGGCCTTCAGTTCGGATTCCATCTTGGGTTGGAAGTGGTGGCACTAGGACTCAACAAGCTCAAGCTTCAATAGTTTCGTCCCCCTCACCACATGGGTGGTATAAACTAAATTTTGATTGAGCATCCAAAGGAAATCCAAGTCCATCTGAAGCGGGTTACATTATCAAGGACTAGTAGGGCAAAACCATTCTAACTTCATCCAAATAGTTTCCTGAAGGAACAAACAATGAAGCTAAATTTCTAGCCGTCATCCATGGGATTAATCTTTTCAGAGAACTAGGGGTGGCCAAGATAGCAATTTAAGGGGATTTGGCATTGGTCATCAATGCCATCAAAAGTGGAAACATTCCCAACTGGAAACTTCGTGCTCTCCTCACCAAGGCCTTAGAATTGATGCAAAAATTTGAGATCTTCACAGTGAATCATATATATAGGGAGGGCAATAGTGAGGCAGACACATTAGCTAATGCGGGAGTTGATGGCAACTAAGGAATTTTCCCATGAGCTAATTGGGTGTCATAGTCTAGGCCTCACTTGGCTAGATCGGGCTCATGGGCATCCCATGCGCTAGTGGAGGAAGGGAAGTTCTATGAAGATTAGTGATAGGTGGCTCATTTTCTATGTTTTTCTTTCTTTGGTGTATGTATCTTTCCATGGTCTTTATTCTAATGATAGGGCGGGGTATAAAGTTTAATCTTATGCCCTTGAATTTTAGAACTACAAATGATGTAATACTCTTTTTTAATATCAATATAATGCATGCAACTTCGGTTGCATATTACTAATAAAAAAAAAGAAAAGTTAGCTTCAAAATAATATTATATAATAGTCTATAATACTATAGCATATTTATATTATAATGTATTTTTAAAGATTATACCTAATTATTAATTTGGTACCAATAATAGATTTATAGATTTAGTATTCTTTTATATTATTTTATTATTAATATATTTAATCCATGTATAATCTTATAGTTATATCATAGTATTGTGTATTTATATTATGTTTTTAAATTTTACGATTATGTTTCATTATTAATTTATTATTATAATAACCATATGTTACTATAATTATTATTAATCTATAATTATAATTATATTATATTATATGTTATTATAATTGTATTTATCATATATCATATTTAATATATATCTTTATTATATTTATATTATGATGATTTATTTTTTATTAAAATTTAATTTTTAATTAATAATATATTATTTTAATACTTAATAATTTTTTATTTTTTTATTCGTAATACACAATTGAAGTTGCGAAAGATTATATTAATATCTTCAAAAATCATGAATCCCTAAGGCTTCAAGTTACATTTCAGTTGCAGCAGGAGCAAAACAACCCCCAACACACTAAATAGACCTTTCCACTAAACCTTGGAAAGGAGGTCAACACCCTTTCCATTAGAAAACCCTTCTTTGTTGAAGATTGTAATGAAATTTGATGCTTTATTACTGCAAGAGTGGATCGATTCCTCCTTACTCCTGTCCACTCTTGTGCATTGGGAGGATCACATGCAGGGGAAGAATCTTGGGGGTTGGCCTCATTGCTCACACCCGTGATAGTCCCCTCATCCTTGAGGATTGTCAGACCCATCTCAGACTCAAATAGTTGATTTTGAATTCTCTGAAGAGTGGGAAATAATGAGGTCACTTACAATATCAGCCACATGTGAGGAGTCAGAGGGTTGTTCAATAGGTGGAGAGGGAGAATTTTCCTTTGAAGTGGCCTCGTGAAGAATTTGTGAGGAAGACATCATTTTGAGATCCAGGAGAAATAACATAATGTTGAGGTTCTACCCCAATCCACTAGGATGGCCTTCCGAATTTTGCCTAAGTGTCGTCAAGCTCATGTGTTTGTACCTTTTGACATTGATGCATAGGGTAATTAGTTGAGAAACATTTTCGACATCTAAAAGCATTTTTTCATAGTCAACTAGATGTCTCCAACACTTGTTTCCCACTTTCAAAGAAATCTCTACTAGGCACCCAATAGATAAATCCATTTCTATGCAAACTCAAGCATATGTGGAGCTCCTATAACTGATTTTTTCATTAGAAATACAATGATACTTACCCAAACCATTTCCAATAGTTCGCAAGCAATCCAACTCCCAAAAATGAAGGGGAAGATATGGCAATCTCATCCAAAGGTAGGCAGATGTGAAGGTCTTCATACAAGGATCAAAGGAAGCAAACCAGGGCTTCATACATATGTATTCTCCCTAAAACTTCCATGAGCCATATTTTAGTACCAAATCCATGTCTTCTGTTGAATCACATTCCAAATTGAAAAACCCACAAGTGCAAGGGTAAATACAAATCTCTTCTTCCATATACTCCTTCTAGTTCAGAGTGATCTGCATGTGTAGATCACTCAAATTGGGCCATGATTTCGTCAATCTGCAAATAAGGGCATTTTTTGTAGATACTCCTCTCTGTAACTGGAAAAATCTCCCAGGATTATCTCAGGAATATGAGTCGAAAGCCACACAAGAAGAGGACTCACCTTGTACCTTTATTGCAAAATAGGAGGGGAGAGTTGGGAGAAAACCTAGTAGTGTTGTCGTTATTCAAAGACCTAAGGCCATAGTTATCCCTAAGATCATACCTTCCTTGTCGGTCAGAGAGCCCCTATGAAGGGGTGTGATTCTACACCCCCAAACACAGATCCTCATGATCCAAAGCAACCAAGCCACCCATGCATGAAATTTTTTGGTTGGGAAGGCATCCGTAGCCACTTGGGAAGGCACAAGCCCTCGCTCCATTTTGTAGGGCCACCTTGAAGTCTAGGTGACACCCATCCTACCCTTCCCGAGATTTGCTGACATTGCCATTGCCTAGAGACACCAGATGCCTGCCATTCATTATAGTGTGTGAGGTATTGGGAGCAAAACCAATCTTTTTAGGAGCATTGTTGCCATCCAAAGTGTAGCCACCGTTAACCTTGGCAATGCAGGATCTACGCAGGTTATGCACAAAGGTTTTTCGCCATCGCGGGGAGATAGCCCTCCTTTGCACGGAGCAGAAGCAAAGGAATTTTTAGAGTGAGACATTGCACTTTGCATTTCACTTAATAATTTATTATTATTTATAATATATAATAATATATATTATATTATTATTAATTATAGTATTTATATTAAATTTCTATTATATTATATCACTAGAAAAATCCCAGTAAATTTTTTTATCCATTTGTGTATGTCTACACATCTATTAATAATAATAATGTATAGTAAGTAATAATAATAAATCTTTAATTCTAGATAAAAAATAGCATATTTTACTAATATTAAATTAGAAACATGTAAATTTTATATGGAAATTATATATATTTATATATTTAAAAAGGGTATGCAAATAATTCAAGCCTAAAATTATTATATAAAATATACATTATATATTACTTATGCTAATATATACTTAGGGTAAAGGATGTTGTAATGTTAAAACCTAATATGATCTTGGCCATAATTTTTATTTTAATAAACATACTCTAAAACCCTCATTGAAACCTTATTTTCAGGTTGCAGCTTACCAAATTGGAGAAGTGAAAGGTCAATACCAGTGAGGAAGAGTTTGGAGGAGCAAAGACCAATAGCGGTGGGAAAGTAGTAAAAAAAGGCCAAAAATAGTCAAAAAAATGGTAAAAAATGATGAATGGTTGAGATTCGTTTAACCGTCTTGCATCCCCTCTCAAGCAGTGTGTGTCATTGATGGATAAAATTAGTCGGCTATTTTCAAACAAGACATGCCTTCGGCGTAATGAAATAACTTATATATGATTCAATTATCTTGTATGTTTTTGGTATTACAATTTTTTTGTTGGAGATATTGAAAAGGCACATTTAAGAGTATTATTCTGCGCATTTTTTGAATATATTATCTAGTATGAATTTTTATAGTAACAACTAAATAAATTTCTTACTATGAACATAGCTATATAAATTTTTATATATATTTACGTATATTTTTTGGCATATTACATATGTCGACTTTCAAACCCTTCTAGTACTAATCTTTTATGAACTTTTTATCAACAAAGATATTTTTAGTGAAAGTTCTATAACCTTAAACATAATAATTTTTAACTATAAATTTGCTAATTACTCATATTATTTATGAGATAGATGACAATTTTTTATTTTGAATATGCAACTTTGCATCTCAACCAAATATGTGGATGGTTAAGACAACATCAATGACCACATGAGATATATAAGAGAATGTGAATAGTAAGTGAATTTGAATAGTTTGAAGGGATATATGCATAACTATGTGGATAGATATTTCAAGAGAGTAAGGGATACGTTTAAAATTAGAATTAAGATGTGTTTAAATAAATTATATATATAAATTAATTAAAGACAATTATGGTGTCTTAAGTTGAGTCTAGTTTCAAATAGGGAGTTCTCAAAGGAATATCAATTATAAGCAAGATTTTAAATATGAATATGGAGACATCTATATGATATAATATTTTCAATAATTCCAATGAACATATAGAGTAACAAAAATCAACATAGAAACAAAGGTTATAGCTTATAGAATCAGGTTTCACAACTCAAAGGCTAGGGAAAACATATAATTTTGGACATGTACACAAGGAACATTTTGAAAACATAAAGAAAACTTTAAAGATAGGAAGGCCTGATCAATAGGATCTAATACGAAATGTAATATCACTTATCCTCCTAAATTTTTTAAGTATTAGCAATGGATTTAATAGATTAAATGTTAGATTTAAGATAAACTAAAAGACATAATGTTACTAGAACGATGTGAATAACTAATAAAATAACCAAGGTAAACTATAGTATGTAATAATTAGACAATGATTTCGAAGTAAATAATTAACAGAGTAAATTAAATACACATCCATATAATTCATATAGATTAACACATATTTGTAAATCGTAGAGGTTGCTATCTAACACTCAAAGGAATAGTTACAGGTCCAAGCTCTCTATGAGAAGGAAGCATCCCCAAAGGAAACTAGTTATTACACATAACCTAACCTATCTCATGGCATAAATAACACAGCCCTAGCCAAGATACTCTCGAGTGTGTGTTGTACTCTGAGTTGGACACACACTATGTGCCTCTTCTCTAAACGCCTCAAAGCTAGCAAATTACCATAACCTTCACTCCTTTGTGCCCTCTAAATTTCTTACTTCCTTTTTCTCTTCTATCCTTGAATGTTATCCATGCCCCTTTCCAAGTCTCACATAGATGCTTTATACAAGCTTTAAGGGGTGGTTTCCAAACCATCACACCCTTTCACAAAGGTTGTCTTTTAATAATTTAAATAAATAATTATTCTTTCCCTTTTTTAAGAGTGTTTATACATATTCTTTATTAATATTTCTTTTAACCAGAAAATCATAATATCCTTTATTTTCTATCTCCCTTTTAATTCTAAAGGGTTATTTTATAGTTTTCTCTTCTCTTGGGGAAAGTTGCATAACACATTACATTAGTTAATTGGTATGAGATTGATTTTTATGGTGTAGATGCCCATAACACAAGACCACAAAAAAGAGCAATGGAGAGTGGAATATCTCTCATAGTTGGTCAAGTATCAACTTGCCAACTAGCCCAAGGTGCTACATGAGCAATTATAAAAGGTAAGATAACAGTGTTATAGCCGAGTCAAACCATTGTAAGGGTAACAAGACACAAGATCAACTTCAAACCAATAAATCAACAAAGTTGGACCTTATTGTTCCAAAATTTTCCTCTAAGGTTAGTCAACCTCCCTATAATATTATGGATCAAATTAAGAAGGCTAATCTAAATTTCACCATTCAGAAAGCTTTGTCCATTCCATCTTAGAGGGATTCACTACAAGAGGCCTTGAAGGGACTCAATCAATCAGGTGGTTTGTCATCAAAAGAAGTCCAACTACAACTCCAATAAACCTAGCGCAAACTAAAGAAGATGGGAATTTAAATAATATTAGTAAGGCACCCCCTTTTGTCTTTAATCATCGAAGATCCTCTAGTCCAAAATTGCATGATAGACTCAAGGGATAGCAATTTTGTTATGCTAAAGAAGGTAGTTGATCTCCTTGGCATTAAATATGAACCAATATCTAAGGGAGTTGTGAAATTGGATGGTGTTGTTGTCAAGATAGTGGGGGTTATCAAAGATATAAAATTAACCTTACATGCATGCCTTATTTGTACTGTGTTGCAATATATATTAGTCATAGATTTCCTTGCCTTCTTTGCTATTTACTTATTCGAGGAATTCACTACTAAAGTAGGTGGGTACCTTTCTTTTAATGGGTCCCACATACTATAAAATAATATTTGGTACTAAAATGACCATAAAAGTAGAGCTAGATGCCAAAAATTATATTGATCCCTATACCCCTAGTACCATAAATATAAATTACACATTACATGATTAAAGAGAGGAGTATACTATTCACAAGGTTGCAACTGATTTGGAAGAGATACATGATTGCTTATTGGATGAATGAGGAAATTCCTTTCAATTTTATCCCTATACTGAGGAAAAGGAAATTGGCTTAGGAACCTATTACATTCATGAGGAGGATGCTCATATCCCTAATCTTATGAAGGTTAAAAAAGATTTAGGTCTATGACAATTATTTTTTGATGGTTCAAGAAATACGAATGGTGTTGGTGTGGGGGTGATGCTAGTATGTCCCATCAAGGAGAAGTATTAATTTTCATTTAGATGCAATTCAGTTACACCAATAATGTGGTTGAATATGAAGCCCTAGTTTGCACAGAGGAGAGTAATCAAGTCTCTCTAAGTCTTTGCGGACAACATATCAAGCTCATTGTTAGGCCTATTGTACTAAATGTTGGACTAATCACCAGCGTCTCCCTTTGGATTCAAGACATGGACCAACCACCTCCCTAGATCTATTTATCTTTGGCATTTGTATTTGGCATTAATAGGTCGATATTTTTGCACAACGAAAAATGTGTTCCAACAAATGGTATCATATTTTGTGTTTGCGAGTTTGAATCCCCTCAGGTGTTGTTGAGGGGGATTGTTGGACTAATCACTAGCATTTCACTTTGGATTCGGGACATGGACTAACCATGTCCCATAGATCTATTTATCTTTGGAATTTGTACCAGGCATTAATAAGACAATCTTTTGGTGCAATGAAAAACATGTTCCAATACTAGATAATTAGAAAAATTAGCAATTATTTGACAAAGATTGACATATTATCAATTTTATTCAAGAGGAGGTAGAATTTTCTATCGAAGATCAGTCCAAAATACAAGATCAATATGGAAATCAAATCTTGTAGTTGAAAATTAACAAGTTACCAAAGGGTCTCATCACCCTTGAGGGAATTTTTTATTTAGATGACCAACTTAGGCATGAAACATGGAAAAATAGGTTAGGGGTTCAAAACACATAGGGTTTTATACTAAATTTGGAATGTTTCATCAAACTCACTATAAATAGAAAGGAAAAAATGGGGTGTAATGAACCTACCTATTTTATATTTCATTCAGGAAATGAGATCCTCCAAGATAGAATTAACTATCAACCCTTGGGTGAGTCAATTCAATGGAAGATCTGACAATTTTCTTTATGCGTGTGTGGATGGGGGCACAGTTCAAACAATGCTTTTGGGAGATGGAAATAAAATAGAAAATGACCTCAAATAAGTAACCTAAGACCTGATTCATGTAGATGAAGCATATCTCTAACAAAATTAGTCAATTTTATGCAAATTGGAGGAGTGGAAGATACTTAAAACTTACCTCAAAATCAATTGCAAAGTGTCCAGGACCCCCTGTCCAAAAATGGCGAATGGGTCCTGAGACAACTTTTTGAATTGAATTTTTGAGAGCCCCTAAAGACATATCTGAGATGCATTTTCCCATTGGTTTCATGCGAAATTGATGAAAAATAAGCTCAAGGTCCAAGTTTTCGTGAGATGACAACTTTTCTTGCAACTTTTACTACTTTTGCAATTTTACTCTTTAGAGATCTCCAATATTCAATCTTCCTCCAACCTAAAATATAAAACACAAACACAAGAGGGGAAAAAATTGTTTATTTCTGGTGAATGGGGATTTTCCTTAGTAAAACCCTATTTTGGTAATTAAACCTTGAATTGAAATAATGAAATATGTTAATGAATGATGAATGAACAATGCAATATTTCAACTCACCAAACCCTTGAATAAACCTTTAGAAATTTGAAATGTTGAGCTTGATCTTGCATGAAATGGCTTCAATGCATGTGGATCTTGATGCTTGAATTAGATCTTGAAAGCTACATCACAATGTTAGCTCCAAAAACATGCATGATTGCAAAAGAATTTGACATGATGCTTGAGATCTTGATTGTTGAAATAAATGCTTGATAAATCTACTCTTGAATGCTCTTGACAATAATATTGACTCTTATTAAGTTCATCTCTTGCTAGATGTTTTGAATTGATAAAATAACCTTGTGTTTATAAGCATTTATCCTTAATTTTCCAAAAAATTAAACATTACAAGCCAACATTTGAAATTTGAATTTGGGATGATAAAAATACTACCAAAACATGATTTAAAAATGGGTTCCAAATCCTAGGGAGGACCCATTCGCCCATGGGCGAATGAGTCCCAAGTCCCTATTCCTAGAACACACATTGTTCAAGGTGAAGTGTTATGTATTGGCATTTATTATTGTCAAGATTCCCCTTCATAAGATGTAATTTATTAGGCTTGTAAATGTAAAATAGGGATTATTAAGGAATAATTAAGTTCATTTAATTAAGAGGGCCCAAATAAAGTGTGAAAATGTAAAGGGATACATTTTTCAACACTACATTAAGGAATTATTAAGTCCATTTAATTAAGAGGGCCCAAACAAAGTGTGAAAATGTAAAGGGATACATTTTATACACTACAAGGTAGAAAAAATGAACCTAGTTGCAAAGAATGATGACTACAATCCAATCGTGATTATAGAAGGAAAATATTTGAAGTTAGGGAAGGTATGTTCCAAGTACGACAATCAAAATTTCATTAAGCTTTATCAAATTTATGATGATATGATTGCATAAACCAATGAATATTTAAAATTACTTTACCCTGATTTGGCCCATCACACCAATGAGTTAGACCTAGATGCTAAGCCTCTCAAATAAAATCAAAGACTTTTCAACCCTGAAATTGAGCCTTTGATGAGAAAAGAGTTGACTAAACTAATAGATGCTTGGATCATATTTCTCATCAAACATTCTTCATGGGTAGCAAAATTGGTTCTCATAAAAAACAATAATGGGGAATAAGGCTTTGTGTGGACTTCATAAACTTGAATAGAGCCTCTCTAAAGGATTATTACCCCTTCCTTCTATGGAGTAAATTTTGCAAAAGTTTAGGGGCATTGAGAGATTTTATTTTTTGATGACTTTTTAAGTTACAATCAAATTATTTTCCAAGAACGTAATCAACATAAGATGACATTTACCACCAAATGGGGTACCTATTCTTATTGCAAGATGCCTTTTGGGTTAACCAATGTTGGTGTTATCTTTAAGAGAGCTATGGATATGGCATTTGAGGGTATATTCAAAGAATTTGTGTTGGTCTACTTGGATGACATGACAGTTTTTAAAACATACAAGAGATCACTCAACCACCTTGAACAAGTATTCAAAAGTGAAGGGAATATGGTATTTCCCCAAATCTACACAAGTGTTTATTTGCCACATACCAAGGAAAATTACTTGGACATATTGTTTCTAAAGAGGGTATGGCCATTGAACTAGAAAGAGAGGAGTCCATCTTGTCCATTCCACTCCTTGGAAATAATAAAGTTATAAATTTTTCTTAGAAGAATTAATTTCATGAGAAGGTTTATTAAAAACCTTGTCACTCTAGTAAAACCTCTCACTATCATGGTGAAAAAATAACATGTACTTCAGTTGGATAAAAGAAGGAAAGGCTATTTTTGAGGCCATCGAGCAATCCATTGCTCAGGTCCCTACACTAGTCAATCTAAATTATGACAAATACTTCATCCTATACACTTTTGGTAGAGAAGAAAGCATATATGTTGTCCTAACGTAGCTTAATAATGAAAACCTTAAGCAACCTATTGCCTTATTCAATGAAGGACTTAAATATTATGAGATCAAGTACAAATATGTTGAAAAAAGGGTCCTTCATATTATTAGGTCATTGAAAAAAGCCAGCCATATGTTTTCTTACAATAGGATCCAATTGATGGTCCCTCATGCCAACATCAAATAATTTTTGTTAACCAAATATATCAATGAAAAAGAGCTAGGTGGATCACCATGGTGATGGAATATGATGTTGATATCAAGATCACCAAGCTCACGAGAGGCAAAGGAATTCATGAAAAACTTGTGTAAGCCAATGCAGAAGTTTCCCTATTACTACAAGATGATCAACCAATTGACACTCACCTTGATCCCTATTACTACAAGATGATCAACCAATTGATAGCCACCTTCAAGAATAAAATATTTGGATGCATGATATGACCACATTTTTGCAAACAAGTAGATATCCCCTAGGTATAGATAAGAAAAAGAGAATACAATTCATAATACAATTCATTTCATATGTCTTATTGGATGGCATTCTTTTCAAAAATATACCTTAATAGAGTGTTGTTGAGGTGAGTTGAGTAAAATAAAGTTAGCACAATATTGGAATAATTCAATGATGGTTCACCAAGTGTCAATTTCCCTACAAGGCCCACTACAATTAAAATCATGAGGTCTAGTTATTACTGGCTAGATCTTTTCAAGGATGCCCATGAGTGGGTAAAAGTGTGTTTTCTTCTCTAATAAGAAAATATTAGTTGTGATACCCCTTCATCCCATTTTGTTTGATCAACCATTTGCATAATGGTTTTTAGACTTCATTGGTCTGATAAACCCTCTATCTAGTGCTAGTCACAAAAGGATTTTGGCAACTACAAATTACTTCACTAGGTGGACGAAAGTTGTAGCACTAAAGGATGCTACCAAGGCTCCAATCCTTGAATTCCTAGATGGAATCATAACTAGGTTTGGTGTTTCTTCCACCATCTTTGATGATGTTAAAGAATTTGTGGGAGCTAACCTCAGCAAGTGGGTAGTCAAACACAACATTTATTTGAAGACCTCATCTAATTATTACCCTTAGGGTAATGGTTTGGGTAAGTTCAAAAATAAAAAAAATTGATCAAAATAGTCAAGAGGAATATTGAGAGCGATCAAAGATTATGGAGCATTAAGTTTAGGGTATCCCTTTGGATTGATATAATTACCCTTAAGATATCAATTAACAATTCCCCATTCATGTTAGTTGATGAGAGGGAAGAAAGGCTTCTATTATCTCTATAATTTCCATCTCTTGAGGTAGCACAACAACTAGAATTAGTAGAACACGACAACATGATAGTGAGGTTGTCCAAGTTAATAAAATTAGTAGAAATCATAAACAAGGCTAGGTAGGCCCTTCAGGATCATCAAGCACAAGTCAAGAATATTTTTGACAAAAAGATTGTCAACAGAGTATTCAAAGGAGACTTGATGTTGAATTGGGATGTAGAAAAAGTCAAGGTTGGAAGGTATACCAAATTTGATTCTATCTAGAGTGGTCCTTATATCATATCCATATGCAAATAAACCAATGCATCCAAGCTTTCTAGACTAGAGGGTTAGATTCTTCCCATCCCAATGAATGGAATACATATCAAGCCTTCTTTCTAAGGTTATGATTCAACCATGTATATATTATTCTAGATATTGTTGCTTCTTAAGAAGTGATGCTATACACTCTACATTATCATTAGGAGAATGTCTAATCTAGATCTTTTGTTGTTTCCCTCCAAGTTTATTTTGCACATGTTTTGTTTTATCATGTTTTTAGGTTGCTCTATTTTTGTTGTTATCAACCCTATGACTTTGTTTCTCAATGGATGCTTAAGAATGTTGATTCTCCATGTTTAGTAGGTAAATATCTTGTGGAAGTTGCCAAAATGTTGATATTTTACCCCATCTTATGGCCCATCAATTATAACCGATTTGAGAAATATTTCATGGGCCATATTGTTCAAGTGATTTATGCTTATGGTCATTGATTTCCCTTCCCTTCACCTTATTTAGACACCCAAATTCATGAAATCCAAAAATTTGGCTAAGTGTGAAGGTTATCTAAGAAATTGGGTGTTTATGTTCCAATTTTGAAGAGGTTTTAGGCAAAATTGATCAAGTTATGATTTTTTGGGTTTTATCTCTCCAATTAGACATTATTCAAGTAGTTTGGTTGGGTTTCCCCGTGAAGTGCATATCACTTGGTTTTCCCTACGAAAGGAAGAAAAATATAAAATTAGCTATATATAGTTTTACGGGCATATGTCAATCAACTTCTTGCATGGGCACAATGGGATGTAAGTCCCATAATTTGAAGGTTGGTGGGGATTTTGCAGCTAATTGGTTTTGTGGGAATTCCCAAGTGAATCGGCTTGGGTGTTTATGCTAAGCTGGTTGTAGGACCAGTTTCATTCCTCCAAGTGGAGGGGAAGTATCACTCAGGAGAAGTGATTGGTTAGTTAACCAATAACATAACCTATCTGAGCTTACACACTCACAGTAGAATGGCTGAGTTTAGACATAGTGTTAGGAATTGGTAAGTCATACTTAGTATTAGTGTTTGCATTAGTAAGGGTCATGATTACTATTGAATGCATGCTTGGATGATGTTTATATGTTTGGAACTTATGAGTCCTTCCTTATATTAATGTGCTTGATTGTGTGGTTGAATGAGTATTTGGGATATATGCATATATGCATATGTCGACATATGCGTACATTGGATATAATGAGATGTCCATGCGAGTAAGACAACATATGTATAGATATGCATATATGTATATAAATGATTAATATGATGCTATTATGAATATAATCACGTGGTCATAATCATTTGGATACTGAATGGATCACTTGACTATCATGTTGCTATATATATATATATATATGTTTGTATATATATACAAATACACATGTAAGTGTAAATGCTTAATAGAGGAGTGTGTGTGTGTGTACATATATATATAATATTATTATTATGTGAATGTTAACTTGTTTGTATTCATTTATATATCAAATGTATATATACTTGTTTGAAATGGAATATATATTAGTATATAGATGCATATACATATATATAAAAGATGTAGTGTTAAAGTTATTTGTTGACTTGCATATATATATATGTACATGTATATATATAAATATATATTTATTTGTATATATGAATATGTGCTTGGTGATCGATTAACATATGGAATGCTTAGAGGCTGACTTATTACTTGAACAAAGGCCGATTTGTATATGACAAATATAAAGCATTGAAAAGGCCAAATATAAAGTATATTGGCAATGAATAAAGGGCGAACTATATGCAATATATAGTGCAACAAATGAGTCAATATGAGGAGTTTGACTTAGTCGATTCTATGAGAGAGAATACATATGACTTAGTAAACAACAATTATCTAGGGACACCTCATCAAATATTGATGGATTCTTACCAACAACAAAGCAAATATAAATGCATGATGATAGGATAAGTTAGAGCAAGGCGTTGAAATGGTCAAAATGTCATTTAAATTGCTGAGCGATTCATAATTCTTATATTTCCTATTGAGCATAGACTTAGTCAACTTATGCAATGTGTTACATTTTAAATGTTGACTCATTTAGTAAGTAAAAGTCATGTCAAACTGTAGGGAGATAGTTTCTTGCTTGGTGCCATATGGTGAAAGTTATAAATGTTGTAGAAGTCCATTTTGGGAGTAAATCGACTGTCACCTTTTGATCATGTGCAGATTGTAATAGTCATAAGTTGCTATCCAACTTAGAGGTCGACTTGTAGCTTAGTGTGTTGAGTAAAATCTTTATTTTCTGCCACCTTTTTGTCAAGAGAAGTGAGTCGACTTGTTTTGAGTTTGCTATCAAAATACATGCCTTTTCTATAGACTATGAAGTTTGCTTGTTGTTGTATAAATAGAGAGGCTATTGCTCTCTTTTGGGACACATTCCATTTGAATTCTATTGCTTTCTATTCTTCTTTTCTAATCAACATTATTTTGCAAAATCATTCTGAGTATTCTGAGAGAGCTTGAGTATTTTGGGGAGAGCATACTATCAATTTGAAAGAAGCATATTATTCACTTGAGAGAGATGTTTTATTGAAGCTATGCTAGTGGGGTCAAAGTAAATCTAGTAGTTGTTATTGGTTAGCTGTGCAACAACAATCAATTGGATAGGCGTAATATAGGCATGAGGATACATCTTCCTTTATTTGTCTTTGTTTATGAAAGATTGATTCTTGGGTGCTTTATTTGATCTATTGAGTTTACTTGCATTATGGAAATATAACATTTGCTTTGAAAGGAAATTAGAAGTTTTTTATGTTATTTTGTGAAGTGCTTGTAATTCCTCCGCAATAAGGGGAATTGTTTTTCATAGGTATTAATATACTAGATATGAATAAACAAAGGTAGCTTAAGGGTTACTCATAGCTAAAGTTATTTGATTATACTAGATAGCTAGTGGGTTACCCCTAGGTTGAGAGGTATATTGAAACCTAGTGAGTTAGAGTTGCCACTTGATCAGTGGCATTGCACTCTTAAATACAAAGTTATCGTATTGACAAGAATAGACTCACAGCTTAAACCCTTTAGTTAAGGAGATTATACTCTCGAATGGAATCATCTATTATAACAATTATTTGATTGAGGTCATTCATTGATAAGGTTATACTCTTAAATTGGTGATATTTTATTAAATGGAGTTAGTTATTTAATGTATGATTATGATGAGGCTTATGTAGCTATATTCGAGATTATAAAGTCATACTTCAGAGTAGTTTTTCTTTTGAAAAGAATAGCTTGTTTATGTAAAGATAAGCTCATATGTTTTACCTAAGATAAAATATACATTGAAGGAGTAACTAGTGCTTAGGCTTATTGGTAGAGTTACCATTATATTTTGGGAAAATGGGGAGTAGGTTATTTTTAGGGTTAAAAATTACCCATTGGAGGAAATTTCCTAGGCATAGTATAAGATTGGTCATAATCCAAACTAACCCATAGTAGTGTATGTGAATGTGAGGACAATCTCTCGAAGTACTGAGTGAGAATACTTTGGCCAAAGTAGTGTAAGTAGCCACTATTTACACTGTCATTTCATTGTGTGCCTTATATCCATTCTAGTTTAGGAATTTTCATACTCATAGGTGTAGGTATTGTATGATTAGGTTTTGGTTTGTAGAACACAACACTAAGCTCAGATAGGCATTTGTTACGAGGTTTCCCAACCAATCTCTTTGTCGAAGGGTAGGGCCATCTCACCTGTGAGGTAGATGTGTGGGGGATCGCATTAAAGTCTGTGGTTGGTGGAAAAGTGCTTGAGTGATGCTTCTCCTCATCAGATGATAGCTGAGGTTTGCGGGTGTTTGCACCGGTATGGGGGACAACTGGAGTGTTTGCACCAATGAGCAAGGTCATTCAGAATGTATAAGTCGATGCGGCGACATCAGGACTAGTTTGTATATCTATTACCATATAAAGCTTAAAGGAGCTATGTTTGTATCATATGCCCATTTATATGGAAGGATGTAATCATGAATGATATATTTGAGTTCATTCAATATGACATCTATGTTATGGAAATATTTGTGAAATTACAATGAAATACAATGGAAGTTTTGAAATAGTGTTAATTCAATTGTGCATGTAATTTATATTGTGGAAAGAAAAAAATTTATTGCTATGTTTTGGCATCACAGTTTATCACTTGAGGTGAAAACATTGGAAATTTTACTGTAAAGAACACCGGGGTTGTTGCATGTAGTATCAAAGCTACCAGGTTCAACTTTGGAACCTATGAGCTCATTACATAAACAATGAGCGAACCTTATCAGAAGATAATGGTAGAAAATTTCTTATGCCAAGATAGCAAGAGAAAATAAATAAGGGAAAAGAGAAAGGAAGATAAGATTCCTAGAAATTTGTTTAATTTTGGGACTAGATAAGAGTTGTCCCTAGAGTTAGAAACTCCTAAACCAACAACTTATTACGACATTACCTTGGATTGCAAAAGATTATGTAATCAGGTTATGTAGGAAGGTTATGAAGGATAACCAATAGGTACCTTCACCCTAATAGATATCTATAAGACTTTGAGGGATAATGAGGATAAAGAGAATCTCCCTTATTGATAGAAACCTATAGCTTCAAAGAATCAAGGATTTTTGGATTTAGTAAGAATACTATGAATCTGTGAGTATGCATTATTGGCATAAATTTGGAACTTAAAAACAAAGTAGAAAGTCAATGAAGGAGGTATCCAATAGGTTGGAGAACTCTTGAATTGAATCTAATTCTTGTGTAAGGCTAAGAACTTGTAAGAAAGGAGAAAGTACCTTGGAATAAGGGAAAAGACCATAATGGTCATAAAAGAAGTAATCAATGATGTGCACATAGCTCCACCAACCAAAATTGACGAGATCAATTTGGAGTCTTGATTAAGATGATAAAAGAAACCAAGCAACTTTAGAGTGCTTAAGGTTATGAATTCGCCAAGTAATGGGACAAAGTTACTTGGAAAGGTGATTGTGATAAAGAATCTTGAAAAGGTAAATTTTATTGATCTGAAAAAGGTTTGGATAGTACATAGATTGGTTGGGGTATAAATTAAACTCACTGTGTCAACATAAACCAACATATGTTTAGAGGTTCCAAAAGGAAATGGAATACAGTGTAACACTATGTGTTAAAACTATGTGAAGTTATAAGGAAATAATGCTCTAAGCTGAAAGGTACATAAACAAAAGAGGCTTTGTGGGTATGGATAATCCTCCACAAAAAGGATATTGGAAAGAGAATTGGAATATCAAAGTGCCTCTTAGCTTGTAAAATTGTTGGTTATTCATTAGATCTCTTATTGGATGACCCAAAATGTTGAATCTATTGGATTAGAGAATAGTGATGAGTCCAACTTTGGGAAAAAAGTATATTCAAGGTATTGGAGGCAAGAAAAAGGCAATAGGAAGCCTACAACAAGGAATTCTAAATCATTTCAAGAAAGCAAATGTTTGCTATAAGTCAACTTTGAGTTAATCGAATGTCATGGAAACACTAAGGGGGGAAGAAAGAGAGTGGATTGACTCGGGTTAAGTACCCCACCCAAAAAAAATTAAAAAAAAAAATTAGGTTTGGAAGAACTTTAGACTTTTTCATAAGTCATGATGTCAATTAAGTCATGTATATCATGACCAAAAGGATAAGGTATTGGAATTTTTGGAGAAAAATAGTGGAAAGGTCAAGGAATGTGACCTATTATCACACCATACCTTATATATATTTGATTGTAAAATAAATTTCTATTATCATTGATGCCTTAGGAAAAGGATAGGTAGATAACTTGATCATGAAAGGGAAGATCATTTCCTATGGGATCGACAAGGGAAGATATAGATTACTCCATAAGAGGAGGAATTATTTATCACTAGTATTATATACTGGGAATGATGAAATATGATTAGCTTAAAGAAAGTGTCTTACTACTCCTATTGCCCCTATACAAGAAGTGGCTATTGTTGATCTATTCATAGATAGTTAGATTATGTGTATAGTGTGAGATATGTAAATGTCATGAAGCAACTTGACACTATTAGCTAACTATGACAGGAAACCTTGGGGATGATAAGGTTTAGCTATAAATCCATAGAGATGGTATGAAAGATAAGGCAGGATGTGGCACTATGCAACCACATCAATTATCTTTACTTGATTGATCACTTGATCATACCTTACTCTTGAATGGAACCCTAGGTTTGGGATAACCTATTTAGGATGAGAAGTTCATTTGATTGAGAGTGAAACCTTAGGTGAGGATTTACCTACTGGGTTGGGAAATATACTTGACTACTCATTGATACCTATAGGTTGGGAATAACTTACTTGGTTGGGTTGTACATTTGGTCTTGATTGGAACATATAGGGTTAGATTAACTTATATAATTAGATTAGTCATTGATTGATGACTTTATCCTAGGATTAGGGTATACTGAGGTTGAGATTCACCTATGTGATTAAGTGAATCACTTGAGCTAATGAGAAACATTTGTGCTTGGTAATTAGGTATGCAATTAAATTTGATATCTTCTAGGAACCAACATGATTGAATGAGAATTAATACTCGAAATTAGTAGGGATGCTCATTGGAAAAGATATATTGAGTTGAAATTTGGTTTAAAATTTTGGAAATGACCCAAGTATAGAAGAAATCCAAGTTGTGGATATCCTAAGATAAAGGAGATTTATCTCCATAAAATGTCTAACCATTATTAGTTGGGGATTAAATGTGGCATGAGACCACAAAATAGGTTTTCATTTAGTCAAAGAATAGACTATTATGGGATGTAAAAGAACCTATGTACCCAAAATTTTAAAATATTAAGGAATGAAATGAGATAAAATGATGTCATAGTTGGTACATTGCAATGATAAAGTTATTTGTTGGATGAGGAACCACTATAATCTAGAAAAAGGAGTAATATGTTGCATGAAATGTGGTAAGATAATGTCTAGTGTGCCAGGAAATGAAGACAAGATGTTTTCATTGGTAGGACATGTGTACTCTCTTGAGATTATAGAGGGGGAGTGGTTGAACACAAGAAAATTTAACCTATCTATGTCGGTGGAACTGACATAATGTTGTGGTGGAAAAACTCACCAAGGTAACCAATGTTGGTTGGAAATTTTGATTTATGGGATTTTGATCCTAAATAATATATTGTGTGAAGTAGTTGCTTAGTATTCCTGAGAAGGTTGTCTCAATTGTGAATGAGCAAATAATGATAGGGTTGTGTGAACCATGATCATACTATGATACATTCAATTGAACGAATGTGCAATATATTATTGTATCCAAAAAGGAAAATTGGTAACCAAATCTTGAATTATTTGTTGAATACTTATAAACTTCTATTATCGAGGTTTGATTCATTAAATGGAAATAAAGGTTAGAAACTCTATTAGGATGAAATAGCCTAAGAAATGGGGCTAACCTTAGATATGAAAGGATTTTCAAAAGGTAATAGAGATCAAAATAATCAAAGAAGCCTTGTCAATGCAAAGCTTGAAGTATAAAGCAGTAGAGTTATGTTCGGAATTGATAGATGTCCAAGAGCAATGTTATGCTCAAGACAAACAAGTGGTCAAGATCATTACTTTTAATATTAAGGAAAAAGGATGTGTAAGTGATGGACAGTCACGGCTTCTGAGTTGTCCAAGGTGTAAATACCAAAGAAAAGGAAGGGACCCACAGTGTAGTGTACAATGCACCAACATTCCTTATCTATTTGGATTACACTAAGGATCAATTCATTAGCTAATGAGAACGTGCTTTCCAGTCACTATATTATAGGTTTCATGAGGTATATAGATACTGTTGTACATGAGATGTACATATGAGGTATGATGATTACCATGCACAAGCTCTTTAGGAGAGTAAGTATGTGTGATGCATACAAGTTTTCCCTATGTGATAGCAAGGACACTTGATGCAAGGTCCATGAAGGACAAGGTTGCAAGGAGCGATGCTACATAGGAAGAATGTTTTATGATTCTTCGATGAATTGAAAAGGGTAGTATGAACCTATACTCAACTTTATCTATATGTTAAAGTGTTATGGATCATCGAGGATGATGATTTAGAAGGGAGGAAGTATGTTATACCCCATCTTGTTATTACTATTTTACTTTTACCTTCACGGGTAAATAGGATGGGAAATGCTATCTGATTTTGATATGATTAATGGGATACCGAAATAGGTATGATGTGAAAGTGTTGATAAATGCTTTGAAAGAGTAATTATGTTTACATTGATTATGAACATGTATTTCTATATGAATATGCTTAAGTTATGATGCATATGGATTTATTATGAACATCTAACTACCATTGCGAATGTGCTAAGCTAGTTGCATGAACATGTTCATTCCTCCAAGTGGAAGGAAGTATCACTTAGGAGAAGTGATTGGTCAGGTAACTAGTAATGTAACCTATCACACGCTCACAATATAGTGGTTGAGTCTAGACATAGTGTTGGTGTAGAGGCAAACTAATGTGTTATGTACTTGGTAATTTTACACAATTCAGGGATGTACCAAATTGAACAGTCCTCTTGACATTGCAAACCTACATTAAATTATCAACCAGCGTGTGTAAACCTGTGATGGCACTCCACTATATGTGTCCTCATAGGCTTGTACTAACCTAGATTACCTTAATCTAAATTATTCAAACTATTCTACTTGATGGAATTGACAAAATTGTAAAAATAGTGAAAATAGTTACAAAACCTAGTGGCTACGGGTACCTAAAATAGAAGTTGTAGGTGTTTGCTAACAATCTGTGAATGTAAAAACAATCTAAAACTATCTAAAATTAATCCTAATCTTCAGAGAACTATTTCCTATCTCTATGAACAAATACAACTTCTAACTTATCCATAAATCATTTATTTGGAATGCATATATAAGATAGAGAAAACGAAATTAATGAAAGCATATAAATAACTAAAATTTAAATGGAGTGATGAACAATATCTAAGTGGCTAGCTTAGAAGACTGCTTCACTTAACTAAAAACCAGATCTAGTTCAAATTCTCATACATCCATAAGTCATACAATGCCATTTATTATACAACACCAGATATTAGACAAAATCCTTCTTCAAATTTTATTCCATAATTTCATTGTAACAATTGAAAACTACTAACTACTAAAAGTTTGTAATGAAATTAACTAACTAATCTATGAGCTCATCACCCGACTTTATACAAAATGGGGAGAGTCTTATTCAAACTGCCAACTAACAAACTAACAACAATCATAAATATCACTCCTAGATACGAGGAGGTGAAATAATGATTTGACTTATTCTTCTAACTAACTGGAAAAAGAGACCTATTTAGATAAAGACAACTTGCCTGTGAAACACATGGATAACTGCCCAATATCTAAGAACATACATCTTCCAACATTTATTCTTCTATAATGACCACGTTCAACTCCATAGTTCCCTTCTCTTAATCAGCTCAAATTCATTAATCCCCCGCTCTACAACTTGGAACTTGCTATAAATACTCCTTCCTTGCCACCGCATGTAAAGCTGCAAAAGAGTTCAGCCCATCCAACACATATATAGCTACAACATCCATTCACATACATATATATTCATATTTAATCCATGCAATTATATGAATAATTCACCATATTTAATTTTCACAAAATGGGTTCAAGGTGGCAAGGTATGCATAATAGGATAATATACTACGGAGATATTGTTTGAGAGATACTTCAAAAACATAAGCAGATTGTCTTAAAAGTATACAAAAGGCAATAAAAAGATGCTAATAACCAGAATCATCATTCCCCCCAACTTGTCATTTTGCTTGTCCTCAAGAAAAATATCAAACTAGATCATCTAAGGAAGAAGATTATAAAACAAAGCAATCTGCTTGAAATCCATGACTGTATTAACTCCTTGTCCCTGTTTGAGGTAAAAACCTTTGTAGCATGCAAGTTTGCTCATTTTGCTCAATTTTGCATCCCTGTCTTCATCTGTAATTCGTCCAGTCCAATGTGGAATTGGGTGAAGTAAGATAGGAGGATGGTAGATCAATGGAAGCTACTCCACTCCCCTTACTCTTGAGAGCTCAATGTACTTATGTATCCTATCAAACATGCTCATAAATTGTGGAAGGATGAGGCTCTTTCCTCTTTAATTCGAGAGTTAGACTGTCCCATTTTTTCCTTACATATACTATGTAGTTTTGATGAGTGGTTAATACCAATTGCTGAATTCTTCTATAATCTCTAAGCCTTAAGTCTATAATTATCTTTCCTGACCCTTTATGAGAAAGGAGTCTCAACCATTGAGAAATAACAATGTTAGGATTCATTACTTCTTGTCTAATTTGTATTGCCATTGTCTTCTCCTTTTCCTCACAATTCTCCATTAACTCCCCATGGAGCTGCTCATTTCTGAAGTAAGACACTAGAGATCTCACTTGAAAATCCCAAACATAAAGCAGAGGATTCCAATCAGTGTCTTCTGCCATCACATAGTTATGCAAATAATATTCACATAACCGGTCTTGCTCCTCCAAAGAGATGTTGTTGAAGTAAGTGAGAAAACTATGTCTCCTATCTAAAGCAAAAGACCGGTCATTAAAAAATTTATTAAACTAAAAACTAAGAAATTTCTCCTTTAGAAATAGTGCATAAACCCTAGACAGAGGTCTACATTCAATTATCTGGATAGCTCTATCAACTACCTCTGCCAATTTCTCCTCTAGTTTTTTCAATTCCAAATTCTTAGTTTCATTCAAGATTTTCTTTTCTTTTTCCCGGTTTTCTTTTTCTTGCCTGAATTGAGTAGTGATTTTCATCAATTCAAAGCCCAAAGACAAAGTAGTATGGTAGGCTGGTGTTTTTGCAACAGGGGGCTGTAAATTCAAATCAGTTTCAATTCCCATCTTACCTTCGGCCATCTGTGCCAAAATATCTAATTTATTTCCATGAACATAGGTCTATAATTTTTCTTCCATCTCTTTGATCCTCATTTCCTTTTCCTTGTCCTTTTATTCATACCCTTGTACTCATTCCTCCAATCATTTTATCCTGTTAAAGGCTTCCTGAAGTTCCTTTATGATGTTTATGTCCTCTTATAACTCTTTTTCTTCTTCAAAATTTGGATCATCACTGTCATTACTTGTGGCATCAAAAATTTCCCTAAGAGAATCACTAGGAACTATCTTTTTAGTCTTCTTAGCATTAAAAGGATCCTCATATTTTGAGGAAGATGACAATACATATCTTTTCCTCCTAGCAGGTGCATCAACATTTTTAGTTTGATCGCTATCAAGTTCATCTCTTTCTTTATCCATGTCTGTGTCAATCATCATTGGAATTCGATGCTAATGTTCCTCAACCTTTCCTTCTGGAAACGATTCCTCCAAGTCCTTCTCAACTTTTTGTTTCCTTATCCTTCCTGAGCGGTGGCAAGTAGTAGTTTCCTGAATAACACTACTGTCCTTTCCCTATTTATTTTTCTTTTTCCTTCCTTCGTCTTCTTCCACAACATTTTCTTTCCTAGTAGGTCCTCTCTTTTTCCCTTTTTCTTTTTGAGGACATTGATGCAGTACATTTTCTTACTCTAGGGTTTTTTGAGGATGAGGGTTGCTCTGTTTCCACAGCTGGCATATCATATTTCTTATTCTCACTTTTGTTGTGGGTAGGTGAAGCAAATGGTGAAATAAGGGATCTCTCTCTTTTAGGTTCATCATACCCCAAATCAACTTCAGGGTTAGGTTCATGTAAGGGTTCTTCTTCTACTTCAAGTGCCTCAAGCAACTCAGTAATTTCCTTGCAATTTTTGAAAGCATCCCAAATAACCTGGGGATGTTGAATTCTCAAGCTACTCTTAACTAATAAAGTTATCAGACAATGGTGAGATAATGTAGTGTCATCTTGCCTTCTCTAGTACTCAGAGGCCATTCTTTTCAACATGTTATATGGAAAATTGGGCACATTAACAAATTGATCATGTCGTAAATGGTTCAACAATTTGAAATGAATGATATACAATAGATTATCGTGGCCATCACAAGTAAGGTATTTGATAATATAAGAAGTACATTTCCCCCAAAAGAATGGAAGGGAAACTCTTTTAGTACCTTGTGATGTTGAATCAATGTTTTCACCTTGTTCATAGAATGCTTCCCTCGTTGCAACTATATCTGCACGAGTTGGGTACTTAGAGCTTGTGCACAGTATCCCCGTTACTTGAGCAATTACCATCTCTGAGCCATCCACCACTAATCCTTTGATTGTTGCTTCATCGTACTTTAGTCTGGCAGCAAAATCCCTGACTGTCTCATTGTCATATTCTGTCAATTTTAAAAAATAATCCAACCACCGCACTCTGGTGAATAGAGGTATAACCATCATATCCTCTAATATTTATCTGCGAGCACATGGCTCTCTATGAATGATATCACCTCCCATATTCTGCCAATTCTTGTAACCTCAAGAAGTTGACATCTTGCAATTTCAACTTCACCACTTAAAAACCCTCAATCAACTACTTCTCCAAATGTCTTCTTTGTACCCGATACTAATAATCCTTCAATCTCAACTCAATAAAGCATTCAAATTCTATTTCTTAGCCCATCTCAGGGAAGAAATCACTTTTATTAGAAACACAAAGAAGGTTTGCTAGTTTTAAAAGGATGGTATTAATGCAACCTGACAAACTTGGGTGGTAAAATAAAAAAAATTGATAGCGAAAATCATAACAATGATACCCCTCCCACCAACTTAAAAGTGAAGTGACCTCACTTCATACAAAACTGGGTTAGGGTGATAGGATAATAATGAAAATAATTGGTGATAAAATTCACATGCAAAGATTAAATAATAAATAATGATGGATGCGAAAAGAAAGCAAGATTTAATTACATGAAGTTACCTTTTATACGTGTGAAATGGAAAGTAACACTCAATGCAGTAATGATGTGAATGAGGCATATAACACAACGTACAAGTGATGTGATCCATATTGATTGTATAGGAGTTGATGAAAAGTAGTGATTGTACCATCTACATGTGTTTTACTGAAAAGTAAAGGACACATGTGTGCATTAGCATAGTTTGTGGGAAATCAATTTTAAATTTGTCGAGTAAGAGTAGCATGCAAACATTGACTATTGCTGCATGTACATGGAGTATAGGGCCTGATTGAAATGCAAATGTTAGGTCCCATGTGACTAGGTTCCAAGAATTTAAAAGTACAGGTCCCTCTAAAGTGAAACATTGTCATTATAGATATTGTGTAGTGTGTGCATGTGATTTAAAGCATGGAAAATTAACCCTGAGTAATCTTAGAGGCAGAGTTGTGTAACTCAACCTTTGTACTACCAGACGTGATGGGTAAGTCACTTCCTTCAATAACATCATCTTTTGGAACAACATCCTTTGTTGTAGATCCTAAATCAATTGAATAGTGCACACCATATTCATTCATCAAAGATATGATGAAATCATCATGCTCAAGTGGTTTCTTGTACAACTTGAGTCTATGTCCACTAACCATTAGAGAAAATTTGACTTCATCAATAGTTTGTAGTTGAACGACACCATTAGGGAAGACTTGCTTGATCTCATAAGGTCCTAGCCATTGTGACTAAATTTTTCCTAAAAATCTTTGTATCTAGAATCATATAGAAGTGCTCAGTCACCAATAGTAAATTCCTTAGTCTTTATGTATTGGTCATATTTAGTTCTTTTTTTGAACAACTTTTGTATGATGCAATGCTTGCAATCTAATTTCATCCAAGGCATTTAAATGTTGCAATATTTCTTTTTGAGATTTTGTTAAGTTCAACCCTAGATCAATTGATGTACGTAGGGTTTTGTATTCAAATTCAATGGGTAACACAACTATTTTTCCATAAACCAACTCATAAGAGGTAAACCTTGTACTTGTTTTCCAGGTAGTTCTATATTCCCAAACAACTTCTAGTAATCTGGATACCCAATCTCTCCTATGAAGTTGTATTGTTTTTGTTAGTATGTTCTCAATCTCCTTGTTGGTGACCTCAACTTGTCCATTTTCATGAGGATGATATGGGGTAGATTTCTTATGCCTTATCTGATATTCCTTAACCAGATGAGCTATGAGGTCTGATGTGAATTGGGGCCCTTGATCTCTCACTATCTCTTTCAAAACACCATACCTAGTGAATATTTCTTCATATAGAAATTTGGCAACATTGTCATCTCTGGCAAACTGTAATGCCTTTACTTTAACCCATTTGGTCAAGTAATTAGTACATACCAGTATATATTCCTTGTTATTTGATGTGGGGGATATAGGCCCAATAAAATCTAACTGCCATTTTTCAAAAGGAGCTAGGGCTAGTTAAGGTTGCAATGGCATCTCATCACTTCTTGTAGATCTCCCCATTCGTTGGAATCTATCACAACTCCTAGTATATTTAATGAAATCTTTGTGAAGAGTTAGCCAATAATACCTTGTTGTCAAGATTTTAAAAGTTGTTCTCTTGGCTACAAAATGTCCACCACAGGGTTCATCATGGCAGGCTTTTAATATGTCAAACACTTTACCCTCCTTGATACATCTCATAATGTTGTGAGGACCAGTGTAAAATAAGAATCCATAAATCCAAGAATAGGGAAAACATTTATGAACTAGTTTTCTTTTATCTCTTGGAGAGACGTATGTTGGAACTTTCATGTTACCAAATAATTAGCTATATCAACATACCATGGATTATGTATATTCAAACCAAGTAAGTGTTCATCAGGGAAAGAATCTTCAACTATCCCTTCATTAGATGGTGTGGACAATCTGGACAAAAAATCAACCACATTTTTTTTTCCTGGTTTATCAATAATGTTATATCAAATTCCTGCATCAACAATAACCACCTTACAAGTTGTCCACCTACTACTGGCTTGTTCATCAAGTATCTAATTGTTGTGAGATTTGTGTGTATGAATACTTGATAACTTGTAACATAGTGGCTAAACTTGTTAATTGAATATACAATTGCAGGCATTTCTTTCTTTGTCATAGTATAGTTCAATTTAGCTCCTTGTAGGTTTTTGTTGATATCGTAGATAACATATTCCTTATTTCCCTCTTTTTGTCCTAGGACAACTCCAAATGCAAAGTCTAATGCATCAATGTGAATATGAAATGGTAATGTCCAATTTGGACCTCTTAAAACTCGTGCATTAGTCAAGGTTGTCTTTAACTTATCAAAGGACTACTGGAAGTCAGGAATCCATTGGAATTCAATATCTTTTGTCAACAAAGTAAATAAGGGTGCAACCAATTTACTAGAATATTGGATGAATCTTTTGTAATAACCTACATGTCCTAGAAAGATTCTCACATCTTTTTGTTTTAGAGGAATAGGAAGTGTAGTTATGATCTCAATCTTCTTGGCGTCAACTTGTATTCCTTCACTATAAATGAAATGTCCCAAGACAATACCTTCTATCATCATCATAAAACATTTCTCATTGCTTAATGATAAATTAGTTTTAGTGTATCTTTTTAAAACTATTTTTAAATTTTTCAAAGCTTGATCAAATGTTTCACCATATGTAGTGAAATCATCCATATAAATCTCCAACTTATCATGTGCAGTATCAAAAAATATAATAAGTATTGCCCTTTGAAATGTGGTTGGAGCATTGCACAACCCAAAAGGAAAAAGAGAGTATGCATAGGTACCCCAAGGATAGATAAATGTGGTTTTGTCCTAATCTTCAGGAGCAATCTTGATTTGGTTGTAACCATTGAAACTATCAAGAAAGGAAAAATATTTCTTCCCTGCCAAAGAATCTGAAACTTGGTCAATAAATGGCAGTGGAAAATGATATTTTCTGGTGGCAGTATTAAGTTCCCCACGGTGAACACAAACTCTCCATTTACCACCCTTTTTAGGTACTATGACTAGTGGTGAAACCCACTCACTGTCTGAAATAGGATATATAAATATTGCATTCAAAAGCTTTTACAATTTCTCTAAGAGCTGAATTCATACGCCTTTGTGACTGCCTTATGGGTTTGAAACCCTCATTGATGTAAATACTATGCATGCATAAGGCATGATTAATACATCTCATATCACTATAATCCCATGCAAAAGTTGTTGCATGTGCCTGTAGCACAACATGCAAGGATTTGTGTTGTTCATTAGTTAATACATTATTAACATTCAACATATTTCCAAGCTTGACCTCTAATTGTATAGACATGTCTTTGTTATGCCTTGCATAACCACCCCCATTTTGAGTTGGAACAAAATGGGTCCCCCTTTCTCTTTCTAGTTTCTTTTTGCTTTTGGTTACTTGCTTTCCTCTTTAAAATTATTTTGTTTTCCTCCTAATTTTGACTTTTGATCTATTTGATTTAATCTTGGTTCTGTCTCAACCTAAGTTGGTTTTCTTCTTGCTAGGAATTCAGTAAAATAATTATAAGCAATGGTGGATTTATTATAATATGTCTTATTTGCTTCTAAGGACTAATGCAGACCTTTCTTTTGCAGGATTAAATCCTACGCATGATGACATTTGCTAGGGGAGCTCAGTTGGAAGGCATGCCT
This sequence comes from Sequoia sempervirens, assembly GCA_007258455.2. NCBI lineage: Eukaryota > Viridiplantae > Streptophyta > Pinopsida > Cupressales > Cupressaceae > Sequoia > Sequoia sempervirens. Next base: position 690,945,404 of record VDFB02193867.1, read on the forward strand.
CAATCCAGTTGGTCCTAAAAATCAGTTAAGGCAAAAGTCGGCAAGACCCCAAAGATGTCACAACGAGCAAAATTCATGTACAGTCAACTATCGGCAAGACATCAATCGAGGTCGCGGTGACTAGGAGCTTCCCTTCGACATGAAATTCTCATTCAGAGAAAGGTCTCGGTGAGATCTAAATGTTTCACCAATCAACAATGGAGGGAGTACATGCTGGCGGGAGATTTTGACTTCGGGGTGAAGTCTCGGTGACTTCATGAAGTCTCACCGACTAGCAAGGATCGGGGTAACACTTTGGCAAGAGTTATCTTTTCGGTGGAGGGTCTCCCCGAGTATTTTGTGTCTCACCGATCGGTTCATAAGTGAACACCTCGGCCAAACAATCAACATTCGACATGTGGTCTTGGTGAAGTCTTTTGGTCTTGCCGACTGACGGTGAAAATTTCCCATCGCGAAGAGATCTGTTTGTCGGTATGAGGTCTTAGTGAATTCGCAATGTCTTGCTAACCGCCGATAAGAACATGCATCGGGGAGAGTGGTTCACCTTCGGCATGAAGTCTGGCCAAAGTGCATGAAGTCACACCGACATGAAAAGGGGTATCACCATAACTCTTGCCGAATCTGAGGGGCATTCGGCAGAGGATTTTGCTTTCACCATAACATCGGTCTAACCAAAGGGAGCTTGTCACAGCCTCTGGCCAATGGTGAGGAGTCTTGCCGACGACAAGGAGGGCTCGGTAAGAAGAAAGGATTTTGAGGTAAGATCTCCCCCGAAACCATGAAGTCTCCCCGACATAAAGAAGTGTGCTCGCCGAGAGAAGAAGAACTTCTCCATGTGGTCTCAACAAAAAGATGTGGTCTTGCCGATAGGTTTTTGCGAGCTCGATATGACTTCTGCAGCTCGTTGAAGGGTCTCATCGACTGGTCTGCTCTATGCCGATAATTGTTAGAGGACAGAATTGCATCGGGGAGACACAATAAGTGTCTCACCGACATGCGATTTAAGGAACACCGCTCTTGACTGCTCGGGAATCTGGTGTGGCATGTGATCGTCCAATTAGAGGGAGCTAAGATGGGCCATTGACCGATTGACCACACCTATGGAGAAGACTAACAGAATGCAAGCAAGATGGATTCCTCCTGAGAACGAATGATGATGGATCGACTCAGGCGACGGTATTCAGATCTGCAATGAGGCCTGATGGTGCTTCCGGAGGACGGTCAGCATGTAGAGAAGTCCAGAACAGAAAGGAGGTTGAAGGGAAGAAGAAACTGTGACTCATGGGGACAACTGTAGTGATTATTGGCAAGGAGGTAGAACAGTATTGATGGAGATATTCTGAGCATTCAAGGTGACCCCAACAGAGTTTTAAGGTGGACACAAAGATAAAAGAGTTAATGTTGTGGTTGCCAAAAAGATCTAAAAAGGCTTCTCCTGAGGATGGAAATCCTTCATCAGCATGGACAGCAGGGCTTCACATTGAATGCAGCTTTGACCCTCCTCGAAAAGATCTAAGAGTCGACTCTCCTGGAAGAAGATATTTTGTAAGCCCTAATGCAGGGGGACAATGCATTCTTTTTGATGCATTCTGTATATAAGGCATTCTGGCCTCTTTGTAAAAGGTTAGAAATTTTAAGAGACAGTTAGAAAAGTGGTAGATAGAGAACTTCTTAGTCAGTTAATAGAAGGAGATAGAGTTGCTTCCTAATTCTTAGTGATGGGAGCCCTTTTGTCTTCTGGTTCAATAGTTAGATTCGGTATGGACTGTAATGTATTTTCCAAGTTCTCTTAGTGTAGTTGGAAACAATCTGGAGATGCAGATTCTCTGTACACTGGTGATTGTGCCAGCTTTGTAAATATTGCTTATCTGTTTTACTGATAGTAGAAGCAATCAGAATTTAATCTACTTCATGTTGTGTTCTTAAATGATATTTTTCCTAAGTTGATCATTTGATTTGTGAAGTCTTCAAGGAGTGAAATGTTATTTTGTGTTTTATTTAAATGGTAACTTAAAATCAGTTATTTGAATTAGCACTGTGAATGAAAAAGGTTGTGTGTCAATCACAAGTTTACTTTGTTCTGTAGTTTTAGTTAACAAACTCCTTGAAAGGTAGCAAGTTTTGTTAAGTTAGAAGAATTGTCATTCTTTTCTGTTCCAAAGCTCTGACCTATCTTTTGTTGTTTCTTTAAAAACCCCTAGTTAAATTAGGTTTTATTTCATGCTTGATCTTAGAACAATCCAGAAGCTCAACACCAGTAGGCCCCTTGAATATTACTGTTACATTGACCAATTGAGCAACATGAACACAGTTGAAAACCAACTACATAGACCTTGGGAGCTAAGATATCCATGTGATCATCTTTCTCTTTCAGGAGAAATAGAGTAGCAATATTTTGTTTGCATGTTGTTGTGCCAAAAGGACCGTCAACATAAATTGGCGCTAGAAGGAGGGCCTAGAAGGGAAAGCTGGATAAAGCTCAGTCTTTCTCCTCAGAGAAGCCCCATAGAGTTTTTTGATCAACTAAAAATCCATCCCCGTTGATAGAACTCAAGACCCTAACAAGACACAAGGTTCGTAAAACTAAGGCCACCATCATACCACCCTTATCAGCTGTGCTCACTCCACTAGGCTTTTCACCAATACCCCAGTGGGTACACATCAATCCACCATCCAATCCATCTCAGTTGTTATCACAGTTGGTTCAACCTATTCAACAACTGGTTCAACCCATACAACAGCTGGCTCAACTACCACCACCGCCACCAATGGCATTCTTTCAGAATAATCCCTCTCCATTGGGGACTATCCCTGGAGGTTTTCATGATATGCCCAAGAACCCTAAGAAATTTTTCCCCAAGTATATTCATGGCGAGTCAAGGAGTGTTGAAGAGCACATACAAGCTTTCAAGGATGCTTGTACCAGAGCTTAGATAGCTCACCATGATGTGGTTTGTAGGTTGTTTCCTTACTCCTTAGGGGACATGGCATACAATTGGTACCTTAATCTTCCTCAAGGTTCCATTTTGACCTGGACACACTTGGAAAATGCTTTCATTAACCAGTTCAGGGTGTATGTGGATCCGGCTCTTTTATACCACCAATTTGCCACCATCAGGAAAGAGCCATGTGAATCCTTGCCCCTGTTCAATACCAGATTCTAGCGAATGTATATGAGATTGCAAGATCCCTATCTAGTCACTGAGGATAGTGCCATTCAAGCTTACTTTAGAGTTATAGACCCCCTGCTTGGCTTATTCTTGCAAAGAACTTATCAACCAGCTGATATTGATTCTCTATCCAAAGTCTATCATCTAGCTATCAAGATACAACAACAAATTAGTACTCAAAAAAGAGGCCTAGGAGGAGGTTTCCCTTTAATAGGCTATCAGATGCATAGCTTAACTCCTTTATTCAACACTGTCCCAGGAATGTCTCCTTCCCATTATGGGCCTATGTCTGAATTGCAAACTCAACCACATGTCCCATTCTTTGCTACTGGAACTTCTGATCCCTTTCAACAATTGCAACTTCCTCAAAGTTCCCATGGTCACCATAACCAAATTGGAACACCAAATCAGGGTGGTCAGCCACCTGTTGCTAAGAATGTGGAAAGTGAAAAGACAACTCAACTTACAAATGAGGTAGAAACCTTGAAGAAAACACTGTCTCAAGTTACAAATGATATGACTCAACTTCGATTGAATCCTTCCCAAAACAATCAGGGTAGCTATCATAATCATAACAACTACAACCAAAGGGGTTATCAAGGCCAAAACTCCTCTAATCAAGGATACCAAAACCAAAACAGAGGATATAATCAAAGGCCAAATAACATCAGGCAATGGAATATAGGGCCCAATAATGGTGGAGTCTCTCACAACTATCAAGCAAATGAGGAGAAGACACATACTGCAAATGTGGCTAACCTCAACTTCATGACCAATTGGTGCAGGTTGCATGACACTACGACCCATTCTGAGGTAAACTGCCCCCAAATGGAGAAAGTTGTCAAGATGGCACACGAATATGCTCACACATTCCAGGGGAATTCAAACAAAGGAGGTGACTCAATGGATACTGCAATGGATTATGACCTCTTTGAAGAAGAGCCCTCATTCCCAAGGTAAGAGGAGAATGAACCAGAGGAAGATTCATATGATGCCCAAGCCTTTCAGTCAAAAGGAGGACACTTCCTGAGAAATCAAAGTAAGGGTCCATTCACTACATCAACACCACCTAATCACATGGTGCCTCCAAATCAAGGTGCTGATAATTATCCTCCTCCACCAAAAGGCCCACCTGACCTCCATAACAAGGGTAATTCCTCTAATGTTTTCAAAAGTAATTCAAGTTATAATATAGATTTTGATGTTGTTTCTGAGATGCAGAGACAAAAAACTTCTTTATCATTCTTTGACATCTTAAAGTGGTGCCTTGCTCAAAGGGAGATAGTGTTGAAAGCTTTAGAACTAGCTGATAAATCAAAAGGAAAGAGCAAGGTTGCACCTGCTGTAGACATGAATGCAGCCTTGTACAGAAATAAGGTAGGTACCCCACTGTTTCTCCTGAGTTTAAGAATCTATGGGAAGAATCTACATAACTATTTGTTGGATTCAGGGGCTTCAGGAAATGTCATGCCATATTCTATATGTAAGAAATTGTGGTTGGACCCTGGCCAAACTAACAAGAAGGTCATCCAACTTGACAAAACAAAGGTCAATGTAGTTGGGAAGTTAAAAAACGTACATGTCCAAGTAGGATCAAACCCTAGGATTCAAACCAATATAGATGTCCAAGTGGTAGACATCCCAGAGACTTATGGTATGTTACTAAGCAGAGATTTGATGAAAAGTCTAGGGGGATATCTTTCCCTTGACTTTTCACATATGTGGCTGCTATGGAGAGGGTTCCCAACTCAGATTAGGAATGAAAGTGAGCCCCGCCTCAAGCATATCATCACAGAATATGATTGCCCCAATGAGGTAGCCTACTTCGAAACTAGGATAGGTGTTTATAAAAGAGAAGAAGCTTTAACCTTTTCTATTCTTGATCCTAAAGAACTGCCCATACAAAAGCTCCTTGATCTTATGATTGATAAAAATCAGCAGGCATTAGTCAGAAAATTGCAACAAGATCAACTGGTCTTGGGAGAAGGTGTAGAGCTGCAAAGTCTCCTACTCCTTAATTGGTGTAGGGTACACTACCAAAGTCATTCTAAATTGACTTTTCCACCTTGTATTGACATTTTAAATCATGTTTCCCAAGCTGAGGAAGCTAGCACAAGTCACCCTAAGACCATTGCAGACTACTTCTCATTTGAAGCTAAAGAAGCAACGATGCTAGCCAGGGGTAAGATACTTCCAAAAGAGATTCCTTCCCAAATTGAACTGGCCTCAATCACATGTCTTAACTAGCATACTCATGTGGAACAACCCCAAGGCTTGCTCAACATTCCTGCACTCACAAGTATGTCAGAATCTAAGAAGTTAACCAAAAGCACAAGGGACTGTCTAAAGGATAGCCACATATCGGACGATATAACTAAGCAAGGATTAGAAATTACATCTGAAGAACTTGTTCAATGCCTCCCCTTCACATTTGATGGAAAATATCAAACAGTCCCACCCCTAGCTCATTCAACTCAAATGTCCACCATGACCTCAAAAGAACCAACCCTAGGCTATGATTAGCTATGGACCCTCACATTTGATGGATCCAAATCTAAGACATGTAGTGGTGTTGGAATTGTACTAACCAGCCCTAAAGGGAAAACCTTCTTTGCTTCTTACAGGTTGTAATTTGGATGCACTAACAACGTAGCGGAGTATGAAGCTCTGGCACGGGGATTGATGTTTGAACATAAGAAGGTCACTGCTTTGATGGTCAAGGGAGATTCAGAAATAGTTATTAGGCAAGTGCACAACTAGTACACCTGTCACAATAAAAGGCTGACAACATATAGAAACAGGGTATGGAATCTGATCAAAGACTTTGATGCATTTGAGATTAGCTTAATCCCTAGAGAAGGCAATCATGTAGCTGATTCATTGGTTGTTGTTGCAAGCACCGTGGAACCTATGCAAGGCTCTAACCTCAGGAAATTCTCAGTGGAATTAATTTCCACCCCTGAAGTTCCTGACAACATCACGAACTTTCAAGTCTTTGATGATGATCGACATATTCTGACTTTCTTAGCAAGCTCAGATGTGTTTAAGGGGCAAATTATTGATGAGTCTAACAAAGATCAAGGGGATTGGAACCCTGAGGAATGTGATACAAAAGGAGTTCTTAACTTAAAGCATAATAACATTCCCAAGGGAATGGTGGCCTTGGGGAGAATTTTTGACTCAGATCCAAGGGCTCGAGAGAAGATATCAGCTGAAGAAAAGGGAGGCGAATACGAGACAGTTAACCTGCCCGATTCTGGCCCTGAAAGGAATGTCTACATAGGGAAGGTCTGCCCCGAAGCAATCATGAAAGACATATTGAAGGTACTTAAGAAAGATATTTCTGCAATTGCTTGGGGATATGAAGACTTAAAGATATTTGATGCTACTATAATAACTCATACTATTCCCCTGAATCCTGAAGCTAAGCCATTTTGACAAAAACAACGCTCTGTCAATGCTTTGATTGAGCCATTGATCCTTAAGGAATTCTAGAAGCTACTCTCTACAAGGATAATCTTCCATGTGTGACATTCAACCTGGGTGGCTAACTTAGTCCCAGTTTGTAAGAAGAACAGGGAGATCAGGCTATGTGTCGACTTTAGAAATCTCAATAGAGCCTCAGAAAAGGATAACTACCCGCTTCCTTCTTTGGATGAAGTCTTGCAAACTATCAACGGATCTCAAATGATATCATTCCTGGATGGTTACTCTGGATATAATCAGGTAATGGTCGACTGTGAAGATAAAATGAAGACAACCTTCACTACGAAATGGGGAACTTTTGCATACCGAAGAATGCCATTTAGTCTGATAAATGTCGGAGCAACTTTCCAGCGTGCATGGACATAGCGTTCAAGGACCTAATCGGTAAGTGCATCATTATCTATATGGATGACCTGACAGTGTTCTCCAAGGACCGACTGAACCATGCTACTGATTTAGCCAAAGTTCTTCAGAGGTGTATCTAGTATGGAGTCTCACTGAATCCCAACAAGTGAGTGTTCAAATTTTTTGAAGGAAGGCTCTTGGGACACGTAATTTCTGAGAGAGGGATTTCAATCGATCCAGATTGAGTCGAGTCCATCCTGAAAATCACCTAGCCTAGAAGCAAGAAAGAAATGAGGTCTTTCTTTGGGAAAATCAACTTTGTGAGAAAGTTCATCATGGGCTTTGCTGAAATCGTGAAACCATTGAATGAGATGATGAAGAAAGACGCCAAGATAGAGTGGAATAAGGAAGCAAAGACTGCGTTCTCACAAGTCAAGTGATCCATCTCAGAAGCACCCGTGCTCACCAGCCCCGACTATCTCAGACTGTTTTACATCTACTCTTTTGCCTATGAGCATTCATTCGCGGTTGTTTTAACTCAACGAAAAGGAGAGGCAGAGGAGAGGCTGATTGCATTCATGAGCTCTCCATTCAAAAATGCAGAAATCAAATATCCACCTATGGAAAAGCAAGCTTTCATGTTGGTTCGGGCTATCAAGAAGTTATGACATTACATTCTCTGAAGCCAAGTCATCGCTGTGGTTCCTAATGCAGCTGTGAAGTCCCTACTCATGCAGAGCGAGCTGGGAGAAAGGAGAGGAAAATGGATGGCCATCCTACAAGAATTCAATCTGGAGATACACCCTATGAAACTAGTCAGGGGTACAGGTTTGTCCAAGTCCATGGTGAATGCTGGCGATAACATCATCTGTCAGCAATACACGACCCAGTCTTTCTCTAACAACCCCTGGTATGCTGATATCATTTGCTTTATGCTCAAAAATTGATGTCTAGAAGAAATGAATGCCACTCAAAGGAGAGCCCTGAGACTCAAGAGTTCTCATTACATGCTCAAAGGAGGGTTGCTATACAGGAAGAATTTTGAAGGAGTATACCTGAGATGCCTTGATCATCAAGAGGCTCAACATGTGATCTCTGAGTTTCATGGGAAACATGGTACAGGTCATGGTTCTGCAGATTCATTGGCACACCAGATCCTTAGATCTGATTATTACTAGCCTTGTGTGTTTAAGGATTCCCATCAACATGTGAGGACATGTCACACCTGTCAGATTTCTGCATCAAAGGAACGCCATGCAGCTATGCCATTGCAGCCTGTCTATGAGGTAAGGCCATTTTCCCAATGGGCACTGGATTTTATTGGGGTGATTAACCCAAATTCTTCTACAAAACACAAGTTTATCTTGACTATTACTGATTATTGCACAAGATGGATAGAGGCTATACCCTGTAAGAACAACACCACAGAAGTAGTGATCAAGTTCCTCACTGAGTGCATCACTACAAGGTTTGGGGTACCCTTCGCTTTGGTATGTGACAACGGGTCTGCTTTTTCTTCTGCTGAGTTTATTTCCTGGGCATATGATCACAAGATTGTCTTAAAATATTCTTCAAATTATTACCCACAAGGCAATGGAGTTGCAGAGTCAACCGATAAGAATCTCTTAGGGGTAATTAAGAAATTGTTAGAGCATAACCCTAGAGACTGGCATACCCAGCTGAGGTTTGCATTATGGGCAGATAGGACTAGGATTAAGACTGCTTTGAACACCTCACCATTCAAGCTGGTATATGGCCAAGAGCCTATTCTTTCCTATCCATCTGCAAATGCCTATCCTTGAGTTCATGCAGAAATTCTACTCTAGTGACAATAGGATAGAAGTCATACTAGTTGCTGTGTTGAAATTAGAAGAATAGAGAGATGCCGCATTGCAACAATTCTTTAGGCACCAGGCTGTTGTCAAACGTTGGTTTGACAAAAGAGCCAAAACCAAAGCTTTTAGGATATTTGACCTTGTATTGTTAAGGGATAAATCCAGTGAAAAGAAGGGCAGTCACCAGAAATTTGACAAACTCTGGCTAGGTCCTTATCAGATTGCTGAGATCTTGGGGGAAAATGCTTTCAAACTGAGTAGCTTAACTGGAGAACCTGTTCCCTTGCCTGTCAATGGGCAGTTTCTCAAGCACTATTTTGAGTCATAAAGCTTGTTAATTTCTGTTTTGCATGTAGATAATTCGTTGTTCTTTATGTAAATAATTTGTTTGTCTCCTGCTTGTAAATAAGTTGTATTTATGTAAATAGTTTATGTGTTTCTGCTTGTAAATAATCTACTGCTTCTCTTGATGTGAATAATTTGCTCTTTGTCTGTAAATAGTTTTCTGTTTGTTTGTTTGTCCCTCTGTCCTTTTGTCTTGCTGCTTGGTTTCCCTTTGTTTTTTTTTCGTTCTTTGGGGGTCTATCTGTTTCTTTCCATCTTGGAATGGTGGTTGATTATTTGAAGTATACGTTGGTCGCTAGGAGAGAAGTGGCTTAGGTATTTTCAAACTTTCTGATTGGGTGATTTTGTCCTAAACTCTACGTTTCATGCTTGTTGTCAATAAAATTTGTGGGCGTTTTGAAGACAAGGTGCAAAGTAAGTAACCTTCATTAGCTCCTCTGAATCTACCACAAATCATTAAGCTCATCTCCTCTTGTAATGGTATATTTGTCCTAGAACAACAATGTTGTAAGATTTGAGTGAAAAATTCAATTTCCAAGTGCTGTTATGAGGTCCATGGTAGTTTTCAACCTAGATCAGATGTTAAACATCTAACATATTGAAAAAGAACTAAATGAAATATCTGAAACTCTATGAGAAACAAAAACAAAAAAAAAGAGAAAGGAAAAAGAATTATCTAAAGAGAAAGAAGATTCAATATGAATGGGTGATTCCAGTATCTCTACTGGGGCTATGGACGCCTGACTGGCACTAAAGCAATGCTATGAGAAAACTAGAGGTATCTCCGTCGGGGCTATGGACGCCTGACTAGCAGTGAAGCAATGCCCAGGATATCATTGCACGACAGCTAAAAGGAATCAACTCATGTAGCTCAAATCTTGCACATTGTTGTTTGAAAGATAGGGGAAACTTTATGAAAGGATGATGCACTATCAAGCACACACCTAGATTTAAGGCTAGTTACTGTTGGCTTACATTTGAGATTCTAGCTCAACCTTGCTTGTTAAAACTAACCCAACTGGAGTTGTGACGGTCATGTAACCGGAGTTCTGGGTAGTTGAAACCTTTAGCTTATTGAAAATGGTTAAGCCATTTTCCCAACCGAGTCACCATCTGTTATGCCTTGCATAACCACCCCTATTTTGAGTTGGAACAAAATGGGTCCCCCTTTCTCTTTCTGGTTTCTTTTTACTTTTGGTTACTTGCTTTCCTCTTTGAAATTCTTTTGTTTTCCTCCTAATTTTGACTTTTGATCTATCTGATTTAATCTTGGTTCTCTCTCAACCTAAGTTGGTTTTCTTCTTGCTAGGAATTCAGTAAAATAATTATAAGCAATGGTGGATTTATTATAATGTCTTATTTTCTTCTAATGACTAATGCATACCTTTCTTTTGTAGGATTAAATCCTACGCTAATGAAATTTGCTAGGGGAGTTCAGTTGGAAGGCATTCCTCAATCCAGTTGGTCCTAAAAATCAGTTAAGGCAAAAGTCGGCAAGACCCTAGAGATGTCACAGTGAGCGAAATTCATGTGCAGTCAACTATCGGCAAGACATCAATCAAGGTCACGACCATTAGGAGCTTCCCTTCGGCATGAAATTCTCATTCGGAGAAAGCTCTTAGTGAGATCTAAATGTTTCACCAATCAACAACGGAGGGAGTACATGCCGGCAGGAGATTTTGACTTCGGGGTGAAGTCTCGGCAACTTCACGAAGTCTCATCGACTAGCAAGGACCGGGGTAACACTTCGGCAAGAGTTATCTTTTTAGTGGAGGGTCTCCCCGAGCATTTTTTGTCTGACCGATCAGTTCATAAGTGAACACCTCGGCCAAGCAATCAGCATTCGGCATGTGGTCTTGGCAAAGTCTTTTGGTCTTGCCGACTGACGGTGAAAATTGCCCATCGTGGAGAGATATGTTCGTCGATATGAGGTCTCAGCAAGTCCGCAATGTCTTGCCGACCGCCGATAAGAACATGCATCGGGGAGAGTGGTTCACCTTCGGCATGAAGTCTAGCTGAAGTGCATGAAGTCACACCGACACGGAAAGGGGTATCGCCATAACTCTTACCGAATTTGAGGGGCATCGGGCAGAGGATTTTGCTTTTGCCATAACATCGGTCTGACCAAAGGGAGCTCACCGTAGCCTCTGGCCAACGGTAAGGAGTCTTGCCGACGACAAGGAGGGCTCGGTAAGAAGAAAGGATTTCGAGGTAAGATCTCCCCCAGAACCATGAAGTCTCCCCAACATAAAGAAATGTGCTCGCCAAGAGAAGAAGAACTTCGCCATGTGGTCTCAGCAAAAGGATGCGATCTTGTTGATAGGTTTTTGCGAGCTTGATATGACTTCTACAACTCGCTGAAGGGTCTCATCAACTAGTCCGCGCTATGTCGATAACTGTTAGAGGACAAAATTGCATTGGGGAGACACGATAAGTGTTTCACAGACATGTGATTTAAGGAAGACCGCTCTTGACTACTCAGGAATCTGGCATGGCATGCAATCGTCCAATCAGAGGGAGCTAAGATTGGCCATTGACTGATTGACCACCCCTGTGGAGAAGACTAACAGAATGCAAGTAAGATGGATTCCTCTTGAGAATGGATAATGATGGATCAGCTTGGGTGATGGTATTCAGATCTACAATGAGGCCCGATGGTGCTTCTAGAGGACGGTCAGCTTGCAGAGAAGTCCAAAACAGAAAGGAGGCTGAAGGGAAGAAGAAACTGTGACTCATGGGGATAGCTATAGTGGTTACTAGAAAGGAGGTAGATTAGTATTGATGGAGATATTTTGAGCATTCAAGGCGACCCCAACAAAGTTTGAAGGTGGACACGAAGACAAAAGAGTTAATGCTACGGTTGCCAAAAAGATCTAAAAAGGCTTCTCCTGAGGATAGAAATCCTTCATCAGCATGGACAATAGGGCTTCACATTGAATGCAGCTTTGACCCTCCTCGGAAAGATCTGAGAGCTGACTCTCCTGGAAGAAGATATTTTGTAAGCCCTAATGCAGGGGGACAATGCATTCTTTTTGATGCATTCTGTATATAAGGCATTTTGGCCTCTTTGTAAAAGGTTAGAACTTTTAAGAGACAATTAGAAAAGTGGTAGATATAGAACTTCTTATTCAGTTAACAGAAGGAGATAGAGTTGCTTCCTGATTCTTAGTGATGGGAGCCCTTTTGTCTTCTGGTTCAATAGTTAGATTCGGTATGGACTGTAATGTATTTTCCAAGTTCTCTTAGTGTAGTTGGAAACAATCTGGAGATGCAGATTCTCTGTCCACTGGTGATTGTGCCAACTTTGTAAATATTGCTTATATTTTTTACTGACAGTAGAAGCAATCAGAGTTTAATCTACTTCATGTTGTGTTCCTGAATGATATTTGTCCTAAGTTGATCATTTGATTTGTGAAGTCTTCAAGGAGTGAAATGTTATTTTGTGTTTTATTTAAATGGTAACTTAAAATCAGTTATTTGAATTAGCACTATGAATGAAAAAGGTTGTGTGTCAATCACAAGTTTACTTTGTTCTGTAGTTTTAGTTAACAAACTCCTTGAAAGGTAGCAAGTTTGGTTAAGTTAGAAGGATTTTCATTCTTTTCTGTTCTAAAGCTCTGACCTATCTTTTGTTGTTTCTTTAAAAACCCCCAGTTAAATTAGATTTTATTTCATGCTTGATCTTAGAACAATCCAGAAGCTCAACACCAGTAGGCCCCTTGAATATTACTGTTACATTGACCATGAGCAACATGAGCACAGTTGAGAACCAACTACATAGACCTTGGGAGCTAAGATATCCATGTGATCATCTTTCTCTTTCAAAAGAAATAGAGTAGCAATATTTTGTTTGCATGTTGTTGTGCCAAAAGGACCGTCAACAGTCTTGTACAAAGGATCGATCAAGTTTGGGTATGATTGGCAAGTATTGTTGGGGTAACAAAGTATGAATTATTTGGGATACTTCTTGTGAAGAACTGGTAGGTATTATGTAGTCCAAAGGATCTTCTAAACAGGATAAGCAACCTTGTTGTTGTGGGTGTCTCCCACAATCATTTTGTATGATATGAGCTATCAATTCATCCTCATCTTGAATATCCAACAGAGGACTATGCTCTATGGTCATTAAGGTTTGTAATGAATAGTTGTCTTCATCATCTAAGTTTGGCCAAATGGTATGTTCAAGGTCTTGATGTGGCTAGGCTGGTGGATAAAGTACTAGATTCTTAGTTATAACTCCATTGGATATGATCATTTTTCTTGATCTACAGCCTATGAAGGCATCGACCATGGCTAACCAAGGTCTTTCTAGGATCAATGGATAACCAACAAGATTAACTTTGGGCTGAATAACTATAAAGTCAACAGGGTAATCCCAAGAATCTAATGCAATGACTAGGTCTTCAGTGACCCCTTCAGGCTTAATTGTAGACCTATCAACTAATTGCAAAACTATTTGAGTAGGCCTTAGATTGGCTAACTATAGTAGTTGCATTGTATCTTTGGTCATTACATTAATTGCAACACCCAAGTCTATCAAAGTATTCTTAATAGGAGTCCCATTGATCTTAACGTCCGCAAATGGACTACCAGGCTCAGTATACTTAGGGACTATAATATTCCCCAACATGATATCTTCTAGATTGATCAACTACAACAAACAGATAATCATGTCCCTTCCTAGACATTGGTAGCCCCTCGACAAAATCCATTGAAACACATTCCCATGGATGGGATGGAATAGGTAGAGGCGTGTACAACCCCAATTTCTTGTTACTAGGTTTACTTGTTATGCACATTACACATCCTCTAATATATTTGGATATAGTTTCTTGCATACGAGGCCAATAACAATACTTTTACAACTGAGTTATTGTTTTGCTTACCCCAAAGTGTCCAACAATCAATAAGGTGTGTGCTTCTCTGATTACCTATGCTTGTTCATCTTTTTGAATGCATAACTTTCCCAAGTGATACAACAATTTATCTTGCACATAATAATCTTTCTCTTCTACATGTTTTCCTACAATTAGAGCTAGATAGATTTCCTTAAAGTCTTCGTCGTTAGCATACTATTCCTAAAAAATTTCATGTACCATGGAACTACCTTTAAGGATAATTGAAGCATTCATAACAGGAGGCTTGGATAACATATTTGCTACTTTGTTATGGGCACCTTTTTGATACTTAATAACCAAATGAAACTTTTAAAGAAAACCCATCCACCTAAAATGCTTACTTTGTTGCAGTTTGGATTGTGAGTGCAAATACTGAAGTGGCTAGTGATCAGTGTGGATTACAGTTTCTTTCCCCATTAAGTAGTGTTTCCATTTTTTAACACTCTGAACTAATGCATAAAGTTCCTTATCATAAATGGAATAGTTACTTACTACTCCTGAAAAGGTTTCAGAGTGGTAACAGACTGGTTTACGTCCTTGCATGAGTATTGCTCCCATGGAAAAGCCACTCGCATCTATCTTAATGTCAAATGGTTGATGTAAATCTAGTAAAGCCAGAACTGGTGTAGTACTCAAATTTTCCTTCAAAGTGTCGAATGCCTTCTGTTGTGGACCTCCCCATTGAAAAGTCACCTTCATATTAGTTAATGTGTGCAATGGTGATGCAATATAAGAGAAGTTTGCAATGAACTTTCTCCAGTACTGGACTGCACCTACGAAACTTTTGACTTTTATGATTGTACTTGGCCTAGGCGAGTTTATAATAGCTTCGATCTTCACAAGGTCTACTTTCAATTGACCACCTCCTATGACATAGCCTAAGTACACTAAGGATGTCTTAGCGAATTCGCATTTAGAAATCTTTACAAAGAGTTTTTTATTTTCTCAATACATCAAATACTTTCTTTACATGACTTACATGATCTTCCCGAGTTCGACTAAATATAAGAATATCATCTAGATAGACTATGAAAAAATCATCAATGAAAGGACGAAATACATCGTTCATGACTCTCATAAAGGTAGATGGTGCATTACAAAGCCCAAATGGCATGACCAACCATTCAAATAGTCCTTGTTTCATCTTAAATGTAGTTTTCCAAATGTCATCTTCTACAATTCTTATCTTATGATAGCCACTACGTAAGTATAACTTAGTGAAATAAATTGCATGTTTTAATTGATCAAGTAAATCATCTATTCAAGGAAGAGGATACTTTTTCTTTACCGTTATCTTTTCCATGGCTCTATAGTCGATGCACATTATCCAAGACCCATCCTTCTTTGGAACCAACACAATTGGAGAACCACAAGGAGATGTACTGGGATGAATAACTCCTTTCTCGACCAACTCTTGAACCTGCTTTTTGATTTCCTCATTCCACATGACTGATAAATGGTACATTATGATGTTAGGAAGTGGCACATATTGTTGCAACTGGATTTCATGTTGTATCTCTCTCTTGGGTGGAAATCCCTTCGGCTCCTGAAATAAGTCATCATAAGCGGAAACAAATTTGACCATTTCAAATTTATGTTTTGGATCACACCCCTTGAATGCCTCAGGTTTTTCATCTTATTTGTCTTTTACAAGCATTAATACAAAGTTCTTACTAGAATTGACCAACCTTTTCATTTGACTAGCATTGACTAGTGCAAGATTAGTCTTAACCTTATGTGCACGTACAATGTATTCTATCCCAACCTTAAAAATATGATACTTATTCTCCCCCTATAGAAGATTTCTTTTTGGTCATACAGATAAGGGCTCCCTAACACAATCCCACAAATATCCAAAGGAACTATGTCTACCTCTACCTCATCAACAAAGTTTGCAGTGATAGCAAATCTCAATTTACATTGTTTCGTTACTTGCAGTTGAGCATCATTGCAAACCCATCCAAGTTGATATGGATTTGGATGAGGTGTTGTAGCTAGATTAATTTTCTTTACCACCTCTTCAGATATTAAGTTGACTTGAGAACCCGTATCAAACAAAGTATCAACCTTAGTATGCTTTGTTACAACCCGAATGTGAAACAATTCATTTCTTTGCTTATCAACCTTAGGAGAAGATTCTTTACTTGTACTTGCATTTGCATTAGAAAAGCTTGTATCAGAAGAGAGAGATATACCATTCCCTTTACCTTGGATCCTGGCATCAACAATCTTTGTCTCATCCCTACAGTTAGATCCAAGATCTTGTTGAATCACTACAACAGTCTTTTGCTTGCCTTTATTGCCTCCATATCTTTTCGGCCTTAATTCTGGATGCAACTTCCAACACTTCGAATCATCATGCCCCTCTTTCTTGCAATGTGAGCATGTGGGTTTATCACCCTCCTTTATTGTAGTTGTCTTCTTCCCTTTTCCTTTATCTTTATCTTTACCCTTAGGCTTACCCTTAGAATTAGATGGTTTCTTTGAGAAATTATCACTGAAAGTGTTCTTACCCCTTGACTCTAAATGATTGGCTTGGATAGATACTTCATCTGGGGACTCAACATTAGAGTAATATGTCTTAGGTAAGAATGCAAACCACCTATGTACTTAAGTAGTGTATCTTGAGTATACAATGGAAAATTTAAAGCAATAGCCCGTTTTCTAAACTCATGGGTGTAATATTGGAAAGACTGGCCCTTACCTTGCCTAAAGGTTTTCCAATTCATTGTTAATTGCTGCATATAACCTAAAGGGTAAAACTAATTTTTAAGGGCAACAAAAAATTCCATCCATGTCATACTGACATTACCATGGCAAGCAAATTCTTCTTGAGTCTTACTCTCCCACCAGGTGAGAGTTGTACCTCCCAACTAGAGAGTGGCCAAGTGGATCCTAGAAGAATCTTCTACTAGGCCTTGAATCCTACAATACACTTCTACCTGCTAGACCCAATAATCTAACTTTTTGGCATTTAACTCCCCACAGTACTTAGGTAATTCAAATTTATATCCAGTTTAATAATAGGCTTAGATTTGCTCTTAAAAGGATTAAAAGGAGTAGAAGAAGAAGGAGAAGATGGAGGGGATTTTGGAGGTTCTTCACCATCTCTGGATTGCTTCTTCTTGTCTTTGAAATCTCTATAATCTTCCTACTTCAATGAATTTCCTTCTTCATATTTCCTTTGTTCTTGACTTTCTCTAAAGAGAACCTCCACCATGGCCTTCATGTCCAAGAAGGATTTCTGAAAACCTTCTTCATCAAGCTCTAGTTTTCCATGTTTAGTTGCACTCTTTGACATTTTCGGTGGAAAGGTTCTTCACTTCCCGATCTAAAGATTATACTCTACAAGGGTGCCTACACCTCTTTGGCTCTTGGATCTTGTTAGCATTCACTTTTGCAATACTAGTCACACAAAGCTCTGATAACAAACTTGATCTGATTTAGGATCTATGACAATTGCTTACAGAATGCTTAACTTTACAATGATTAATTCAAAGCTTATCAAAATGAATTAACATAACTGAAATGCTTAAATGAACATAGCATGATAAAGATGATGAACAAAATAAAGAGAAAAGACATAGAAGATAGAATACAATTGATAATGGAGTTCGCTGAAATTCTATGTCTCAAGGCTCCTCTCCAACGGAGTGACCGATCCTTTTATGCTCTAAAATCAGGATTACAACTAGGTTACAAGTCCATTCCCTTCCAACATAGTGGCGTAACATTCCTTTGTTGCACAAAAATGGATTCAAAGTCTTTCAAATGTAGTCTCTTTCTCATCTCCTGGAATGAATTTTCAAAAAGCCCATATCCCCTTTTTATACATGAAATTTTCCATAATGGGGTCTAACCACCATATTTACAAAAATATCCCCTTAAACAAAAGAACCTCTTCATATCTCATTCACAACCCTTTTTGTTGTTTTCTAGTTTTGGTTTATTCATTTCCTAGGGGAGTTAAAACCATATAAAGTTGGTTTTTAACAATTTGGGCTCAAAATAACATTTAAATAATACACCACCCCCATACATGCTAAAGCCGCTAAGCGGCGCAACGGTGTATAAGCCTTTTGGTTGGCGGGGGGTTGAGGATTTGACCCCTACTGACCATTTTTAAAACCAATTAAAACCTTTAACATGTGAAAACAAACCGGAGGCTATTTATAGTTGAAGCCAATTGTGCGAGTGTAATGGTGGATGATGAGGCTCATACGGTGGAGGTTAGGGGGTCCAACCCCTTAACCACTTTTGTTAAACAAACCAACTGACCGACAAATGAAGGAGGAGGGTAGGGGTGCCATGTGGCGCCCAATGATTGGTCCACATGCCATGCCCTAATTGACCAACTGTGATGATGTCATACCCATGTTGTCAAAGACCGGTACAGACTACCACATCACCTATTGACTATACCACTAACTAAGCTACTGATTGTGTGTACAGATGCCATGTGTCAAGCTCTGACTGGTCCAACTCACTGACTGTACTGTATTGTTTGTTGCGTCAGCATGCTGACGCCAAAATCCATATGGCTTGGTCAACCCTAATAGCCACCAACTTTGACTTGTGATATCTTTGACATATGGACTCAGATTTCAATGAAACAAGCATAATTGGGTTCGTGTTGATGAGCTCTTCATTTTGATGTTCATTTCAACCGATTTGAGTCAATCATTTTTTTTCCTTTTTGACGGGCCTTAGGTACCTGTTTTACCAAACTTTGATTGGCCATGAATTTGACATAGAAACTCCTTTTTCACCCATTCAAGTTGTGTTGGATTCAAGTTTCTAAGCTCTTCAAGATGACGTTGAATTCTAGAGCATAGGAGACACTTCAATTTTTAGTGAAAAGTATCCCCCTGGATCAATTGGATAGGCATAATACAGGCATGAGGATGCATCTTTTATTTGTCTTTGTTTATGAAATATTGATTCTTGAGTGCTTTATTTGATCTATTTAGTTTACTTGCATTATGGAAATATAGCATTTGCTTTGAAAGGAAAATAAAAGTTGTTTATGTTGTTTTGTGAAGTGCTTGTAATTACTCCGTAATAAGGGGAATTGTTTGTCATAGGTATTAATATAGTAGATATGAATAAAAAAGGTAGCTTAAGGGTTACTCATTGCTAAAGTTATTTGATTATACTAAATAGCTAGTGGGTCACTCTTAGGTTGAGAGGTATATTGAAACCTAGTGAATTAGAGCTGCTACTTGATCAGTGGAATTGCACTCTTAAATACAAAGTTATCATATTAACAAGAGTAGACTCGTAGCTTAAACCCTTTAGTTAAGGAGATTATACTCTCAAATGGAATCATCTATTGTTATGACGATTCTTTGATTGAGGTCATTCATTGATAAGGTTATACTCTTAAACGAGTATCACTTATTATGTGATATTTTACAAAATGGAGTTAGTTATTTAATCAATGATTATGATGAGGCTTATGTAGCTATACTCTAGATTATAAATTTATACTTTAGACTAGTTTGTATTTTAAAAATAATAGATTTTTATGTAAAGATAAGCTCATATGTTTTACCTAGGATAGAAATATCCATTGAAGGAGTAACTAGTGCTTAGGCTTATTGGTAGAGTTACAATTGTATTTTGGGAAAATTGGGAGTAGATTTTTTATGGGGTTAAAGATTACCCATTGGAATAAATTACTTAGGCATAGTATAAGAATGGTCATAATCCAAACCAATCTGTAGTAGTGTATGTGAATGTGAGGATTGTCACTAGAAGTACTAAGTGAGAATAATTTGGCCAAAGTAGTGTAAGTGGCCATTGTTTACACTATCATTTCACTGTATTCCTTATATGATTTATAGTATAGGAATTTTCATACTTGTAGGTGTAGCTACCATATGATTAGCTTCTAGTTTTTAGAACACAACACTAAGCTCAAATAGGCTTTTGTTATGAGGTTTCCCAACCAATCTCTTCGTCGAAGAGTAGGGCTATCTCACCTATGAGGTAGATGTGTGGGGACCGCATTTAAGTTTGTGGTTGGCAGAAAAGCACTTGAGTGATGCTTCTTCTCATTAGACGATAGTCAAGGTTTGTGGATGTTTGTGCCAGCGGAGACAACTAGAGTGTTTGCACTAGCAAGCAAGGACATTTAAAATGTATGCATTGATGCGATGACATTAGGACCAGTTTGTATATCTATTGCCATATGAAGCTTAGAGGAGCTATATTTATATCATGTGCCCATTTATATGGAAGGATGTAATCATGAATGATATACTTGAGTTCATTCAATATGACATCTATGTTATGGAAATATTTTTGAAATTACAATGTAATGTAATGGAAGTTTTGAAATAGTGTTATTTCAATTGTGCATGTAATTTACATTGCGGAAAGAAAAATTTATATTTCCATGTTTTGGCATCATGGTTTATCACTTGAGGTGAAAACATTGGAAATTTTATTGTGAAGAACACTTGGGTTGTTACACCATAAAGCTTGTAATAAGGAAAGTTCTCACTCATATGATGGCTAGGTAGGCCCTGTTATCTCATCTCACCAATATTCTCTTGAAGATGTTTCTCTTGATGAGTTGTATGATGATATTACCTTTTATCAACTCCATTATCATTTCCCCCCTCATTTGAATTTAGTTCAATGGAGATCCTTGAGATTGAAAATCAATAGTTTCATGTTAAAAGGCTCAGTATTATACAAAAAGAACCATGAGGTAATTTATATTTGATGTCTAAGAAAGCTTAAAGTCTTCACCATTTTGGCTAGCTTTCATGATAATTTTGGTATTGGTTATGGATCTGGCCCTACCACTACACATCAAATCTTATGAGAAAGATATTACTGTCCCACACTTTTCCATGATACACATATGCATGTTTGCATTTTTTATGTTTTCTATATTGTCGCTATAAGAGAGAACTCGATCTTGTCATTTGAAATTGTGGTAGAGTTACACCCATTTGTGTAATTGGGACTTAGTTTTATTGGTATGATTAATCCACCCTCCTCTATGATTCATAAGTATATTATCACCACCATTGATTATTGGACTAGATGGGCTAAAGCAAATGCATAAAATTTATTGATTATAATATCATAACCCATTGTAGTTATCCCTTTGTATTGGTTTGTGATAATGGTCCTAGATTTTCCTCTTTAAAATTTTCAAATTGGCATTTGACTATGGGATTGTACTTAAATTTTCATTGAACTATTATCCCTAGGGAAGTGGAGTAGCTGAGTCCACAAATTTTTTTTTTTAATGTCATTAGAAAGTGATTAGAAAAAATCCTAGGGAATGGCATACCCAACTAAGATTTACCTTATGCGAAGATTGTACTCATAGAAAGGTTGCACTTGGAACGTCTCCTATTCCTTTGGTATATATCTCAGAGCTTGTATTTCCTATGCACCTTAAAATACCCACTTTGTAGTTTATGAATGAATACTATGATGTTGAGAACAATATGGACACTAGGTTGTCCCAACTTCTCTATTTAGAAGAAAAATGTGATGTGGTTATTGATATTTTTTGAAACATCAAGGTATTGTTAAAAGATGGTTCAATCAAAGGGATAAAATCAAAACTTTTCATATATCTAACTTAGTCCTTTATTGGAATAAGGTCCATGAGATGAGAGGCGAGCATGGTAAATTTGACAAACTTTGGCTTGGAACTCTCCAAATTTTTGAGATTCTAGGGCACAATACATATAGATTAAAAACTCTCACAGAAGATTTCCCATTTCCTATCAATGGGTAGATGCCTAAGAATTATTTTCAAGCTTACCCCAGGTCACCTTAAGATTTCTCCTTTTGTACATAGTTATCTTTAGGTTTACTATAGTTTCATTGGTTTTATTTTTTTTATATGGCTTTGGGGTCTTGTTTTCCTTTTTGGTGTGTTTTTGGTAGAGAAATAAATTATTATTAGGGGGTGTGATTGAGTATTTGTTTAGTAAAAATTACTCGTGTGATATTATGAATTGATTAAAGTAATATTTAGTTGTGTTGGATAACTTGAGCATTCATTCTTGGGAAAGGAATATGTGGTTAATCCAACTTGAAATATTTTGAGTTCTTATATTTTTTTATATATATTCAAAATAATTTGAGGCTTCTAAGATGTCTGAGTGATATTGTGTTAAGTGAAAATTTTAAAATCTTCACTTCAATGCCACTGTGATTCATAGGCCTAATAGTGAGCTTTATTTCACTTGAGTTGAAAAGAAAAGAATTTGAAACGAATATCAAGATAAAGAAAAGAAGAAAAGAAAGAAATTGAAAATTTGAATAAATTCAACTTTAGGGACTATCTCTATTAGGGTTGTAGACACTTGGATGGAAGTAGAGCTATGTTTGATGAATTCATAGTGATGCTATAAACACTTGAATAGCAGCGAGGCAATGTCCAAGTTTCTTTTGGAGTGAAGATCATTCATGTAGCTTAATATATTGGAACTTAAGTGCTTTTAGTTTCTTTATATGGGAAATGAATACATATGCACATAATTGGATCCTCAATATAGGGTTGGGTGGGTTTTCCAATGCTTCAAATTTCTTGATTGAAGGTAAGCGTTTGTCTAACTTATTGAAGGGTCAAAACCAAAGATTTTTCATTTGTGAGGTTTGTTTATCTTTGAAATTCTCTATAGAACATTTCCTCGGTAAATTCACCATTTTTTGTTCCTTACACATGCAACCCATTGAAAATGAAGACCACCCTATTTTTTCTTTCACGTTTGGTTTCTTTGAGTCTTTGTCTTGGTCTCAATATTTTTGGAGTTAGTGTATTTCCTTTGGAAAATTTGTAAGTCTTCGCCTTTCTAGTTGAGATAAGGTTTTGGTCCTTTGGGGGTTTCAGATGTTTTTGAATTTTTAAGGTCATTTTGGAGTCTACTAAGGAGTTGCAAAGTTTTCATTTCTATCTGAATGAATCATATTTCCTCATAATATCCTCATTTATTTAAATCCCCACAATATTTGAAATCTACAATGTTATGGTTATTTCAAAAATTTGATCTGTATTGGGATGTATCCTTTAGCTACTCATAATATCACAATGATAATATCCTTCTCAAAATTCCACAATGAGTGAGATTACATGGGTAATTAATTTTAGTGGTTGCTTCCTTGTTTAGGACGTACAAACATTAATGGTGATAAACTTGTTGGATGTTCAAGTTTATTATGTATCTATTAGTTGGTGAAATTTCTCATTTCATTCACATTTGCATCCAATTGTGTTGATTAAGATATGGTGCCTTGTGATTGGTATAGCTATTGAGTGTGTTTATGTCACTTTATGGGTTATTTGAATAATCAAAGTATGTTGACTATCCATCATTCATTTCAATAAAATTGATAAAATTGTAGGAATTTGGTTCATGTCGGCCTATGGAGGAAACTTGCAAGATTCATATAAAATATGGTGTCCTTTGAAAATTATTTAAGTGTGTGTATTATAAATTTAGGGTAATTATGGCCATGTTTAGAATTTTTATCTATATTATTTTCGTGGGAGTTTTATTCTACTATTGACTATGCCAGTGAATACCTAGGGTTTTGAATAATGACATTGTAATCTAAGTTTTGTATAGTTGGTGCTCATTATTATTTTAGGGTTGTGTAGACAAGATAGCTTCTATGATTAGGAGTTCTTTTGAAAAATAAGTGATTTTCATGGATCTTTGATCCTTTTAATAACCCTCTAGTTAGTTTTATGGTCAAAACATTTAGATATACAATGCATACTAGGGTTTATCCTATAACCATTCACATTCCTACATATTTTTCCTAAGACTAAAGCCTCATAATTTATATATTATTGAATTGTGGAATTCATATCCCTATCAAGATATATACTTCACCTATTAGAATTTTTGTTACATGTCTCATTTCCCATATCTCTGTTTTGATTATATTGGAAAAATAGGTTTTGAAGGGACCCAAAACCATTTACATCACAAAAGAGAAAATGTTGTTAAAAGAAGTAGACATTGAAGCACAAGCAGTAGCCAAAAGTAAACCAACAACCAAAAAATAATGACCCAATAACAAAAACACAAAATTAGGAAACAACACAAAAAGAGACACTATTTCATATTTTTCAAGGTGTTAGCCACCTCGATCTCTTGGTTGCAGTGCAGATTGACCATGTCCATTAATTCTTGCTTTTCTTCATCAAACATCTTCCGAAGGTTCCCCCTAGTTTTGGTACACAGGCCTTTTTCCTCATCTTTGTTGATCTTCTTCCCCTTACCCTTCAAAGACTGGTCCTTCTCAATCATCTCCATGAAGTATAATTGATCCTCCCTAAGTTGACTAATCTCACCAAATAAAACCTTCAAGTACTCCACACTATTCTTGATCAAGCTATGACAGACCTGCAATAATTTCTTGATGTCTTCATTCGTTTCCTTAATATTTCCCTCCATTTCACCTAGGCGATTCTCACAATGGGTCTCGAAGGAAACAAAAGAGCACTCTAAATCAACCAACCTTTCAATTAGAATGTCCGAAGAGGATCCCTTCAACTAGTTTAGCATATTCTCCTTTAGACCCTGAATCTTAATATTTACCTTATTAAATTCCTGCAAGACCCACTTGGCAAGTTTGAAAGTGCACGTGTTCCTTGAATGAGCCATATCCAAAAGCTCAAACATATAAGTTTGTCATCTTTCAAATATGAAAAATCCTTAGAAAGAGGATTAACCTTCATTGGCTCAAGCTTAACAAGGTCCGGATTCACACCCTCCTCCTCATGCACAATCCTCTCAACTGACACCTCATTGCACGACTACCAAATAGGGGAATCATTGATTTCAACAGCATTATCCACCACTCTTTTCCTGATCCAGAGCCTTCTTACCCTTCTTACCACCTTTCACATAGTGCTTTTTCAACTTTGCAATCCGCTTGGAATCCCTTCATAGAATTTCCTTCACCTCCTTATCCCTAGCCTCATCAGATAAGACCTTTACATGACCAACCGCATCAGAGTCTTGGCTATGGGGATCAGTGTTCTCCTTAGACTAGGAACCATTCAAGATTATATCAGTGTCGCTACCAATAGAAGGGGAGCCACGGGAGCCTGACTCCTACAAGACGAGCTTCTTGGTGGCACCCTTCCTCTTTAAATTCCCCTTATTTTTTTAGAGGGGGTCGTGCCACAGGAGATGACGAACCACCCTCCTCCTCCTCATTCCATTCAGCTTCACCAATATTACCATATCTTTGTTGCATCCAATAACTGCATGCATTTCCATAAATCTATAATAGTGCCACAAATTTTGATTATTAGGAAAATTTCATCGCTTTATTCAGCATCAGGATAATCTACATATCCTTGGATGTTCTACAACATCTATTAGCTTCTCATTCATCTACAATGTACCGACACTTCCAATATCCCCACCATATTTTAATATCCCACTAATCCCCACTGGGTCATAAATTTCACCTTTATTAATCTTTTATGTGGGGTTTCATGATGGTTGGGACATATTCATAACCTTGAGAATTTTTGTAATATTCATATACCTACATAATTACCATAATTGTTCCTCATTGTAGGAATCCAACCATACTTAGGATATATCATATTCCCACATGTTTTTCCATAATGTCTTAAGCCACTTGAAGCTCTACAATGAGCTAAAAGAGTGAAAGATAAATTTAATATCCTTATGCACATGGAAACCCCACAAATCCATGTGCCCATTGAAAGAATGTAGTAACTAAAATAGGTGAAAGAGTGTTTCAAAGTGTAGTTTTAGGGGATTGATAAGATTTATTTGTTGCATACCTAATACCCTAGAAGTTTTGTAAAGCTTAATACTTTGGAAATTTTGTAGTGATTTAGTAAGCATGTAAAGTGATTATTTTAATTAAAAATGATTGTAATTTTTGAGTATTTGCTTATGGAGATTTAGCTTATATAGACATGAATTGGAAAATGAATTTTCTTATGCAAGTAGTGCTATTTTGATGGTTATAAGTGCCTTGTATAAGATTATTTATTGTATGAAAAATGGTTTCTAGGATATTTATTAAGTCTTTTCATGTAGATCTAGATGACAAGGGTCACCAAAATGAAGTTCAAATTTAAAGGGGTTTCTTCCCAATCTAAACTCACTACAAGATGGAATTTTGTGGGAGATATTGACACAATCTACATAAACATGGATGATTTCAAAGAGAATATTTGGAATTGATCCTACTCCCAAGTAAAAGAAGTTGGTGGACTTGCACAGGTTGTTGGATTTCCTACATTAGTTCAATGCCAAAAGCTAATCATGGAAAACAGATAGCATTATATGAATAAGTCTAGGAAGATTGTTGCTCTTGATGGAAAATTCCTAGTAGATTTATCTATTGAAGCAATCATAAAGGATTTTAGGATTCCAACCCATCCTATAATGACTGAAATGACCAAGGAACAAGGAAAGCAAGTTTATGAGCAAGGGCCTAAGCAATGTTTGAAGATTATTAATTAATATTGGATGAAGAAACCTAGATCATCAATAGATAAGATACCTGACAATATATAGAAGTGTGATTTCATTCCAGAAATCGATGATTTAGTCACATTATTAAGAAAATCTATGGGCATTGGGGTAGCTTCTACCTTTGAGGTTTGGATGTTTTACTTCATTGAGGAATATTAAATGGTGATAAGAAAATATACTGGGAAAACTCATTAGTTATAACATTCACACCCAATTCATGATGCTAAAATATATTGGAATATTTTATATGACATCTTATGTTGTATATATGTTGACAATAAATTTCAAATATAGGGGTTTAACATATAAAGGAAATATTGGCAATGCCCCTAGGCAAGCAAAGGTGTATTATTGTTATCCAATTGTTACATAATTCATCATCTCGCTATAAAATAGTTAACGATGCATTCACAATGAACATTCCAAGTATGATTCAAGGATATTTGAGCAAAAGGTTGTCCAACCAAGCTATGCAGTTGATTCAAAGTTTTTTTTATTGGTACATTCAATTTAAAAAATTCATATACTTGAGAATATAAGGCTTCGTAGGAGCTCCATATAGGTTTCCCAAGTACCCTATTTACAAGATAGTCCTAGAAGTAACTAGACACTTATGTACTTCATAAGCTTCTCAAAGATTTGCATCAAGTCGATGTGCCATAACCTCTCATTATAGGAAGGGGATAATTTTATTTCCCTTCTTCCCAATTAGTAGAAGGATCTGATGTATAAATAGATCTTTTTATATGGTATTTCATCATGCCAAAAAATATTTTGACCCATATGATAAGTTGAAAAATAATATTGGAATACGGTGCAAACATAAATTGCATATTGAAGATTTTTGGGAACATTTTCAACATGAGCATGAAGTGAGAAAGAGATCATACTCAAGGCTTCTATTGGATTATATTAGAAAGTTTCAAGTCATGATGGTACCAAACCAGGTAGAAGATTATGGAGAACCAGTGTAACAAGAAGAGTACATAGAAGTATCTAATAAACCAATCCCACTCCCTAAATGGTCTGAAGAGGAGATCACAAATTTCCAAGAGATAATAAAGCCATTTCTTAGGTTAAGTGAGATAAGGGTTGAGATATGTAATGCCCAAAATTAAAAATTTTGCTTCATCAAGGCATTTTGTAAAAAGTGATAAAAGTCTTGTAAAAATTGTCAAAAAGGTCAGAAAATTGAAATTTGCATGTCACACATGATGGTTAAAAACTCAAAATTTTCAAAATCCAACGATCCGGGTCTCTTTAGAACAACATTGTCTACAAAACCCAGATCTCAGTTTTTCAAACCTACTTTTTAGAAAAATTTCTAAAATAGAAAGTTTCTAAAAATAAACTTTTTTTGGGTTGGATATTGGAATTTTTTTCTAAAAATAGAATTCTTGTTTCTAGGGCTCAAATCAATTTTGATTGGTTGAAAATACTTCCTCATCAAGATGGTCCAATTAGAATCGTCAAAAGATCTGTTTTTCTCTGGTGGATCTATTCTGCTTTTTTAGAAGCTAAATCAGGAGCTCCAAGGTCATCAATGGAGGATGGGCAACTAACAAGTGTTAGATTCAAGGTCTCAAACACTGCATAGATTGAGAAATGGTGGAAGATGTTGTGAAATGGAGAATGAAGGAGGAAATTTGGAAAATCTCAAAAATAATGAAAATTTGTCTAACACTCGAGATGTTAGGCACCCCTGTCCACTCAAGGCGCCTAATTGATCATGCCTTAGAATATTTTCAGTCTTTGACATATGGTGAAGGAAGCTAGCTAACGCAGAGTGGCAAAGATGGAGAAAGTAAAAAGTTGAAAAAATGAAAATAAAAAAACTAGATCTAGCAAATAAAAGCACCCTAGCTAGCTAGGGGCACCCAACATTTCAAGCGGTTAGATGCAAGATTTAG
The DNA here is from genome assembly GCA_007258455.2 of Sequoia sempervirens. NCBI lineage: Eukaryota > Viridiplantae > Streptophyta > Pinopsida > Cupressales > Cupressaceae > Sequoia > Sequoia sempervirens. Next base: position 690,973,908 of record VDFB02193867.1, read on the forward strand.
GGTTTGTGCCTCCAATATTTTTTTCTTAGAATTCTTTTGGCTTCATAGTGAATCTATCAGTTGGGTCATTGGATCAATCAAGAAGTAAAATGAAAATCATGAAAAACCTCAAAAATAATCTCTTTGGGATCCATGATGCCCCAACTAGCCAGGAGCACCTAGGATTTTAGGAGGTTAAAATCAATTTCTAGGGTTTATCAAGATGTTCATCTTTTTTAGAATTCTTCAAGCTTTCTAGTGGATGTCTCAGCTAGATCATCATATTCGTTAGTCACTAGAAATTTCAGATTAAATGGAGGAAAAGCCACAAGAGATAAATTTGAGAAATTGAAAAACATCTAAAAATGGTTAAGTCTGGCAAGGATGGGTGCCCCAACTGGCTAAGGGCACCCAAGATTTTAAGCATTCAAAGTTGTATTTAGGGTTTGCAACCTGTAAGAAATTTCTTCCACATTTGCACAGGCTCTTTAATGAAGTCATAAGTAAGCTCAGAATATTTGTTAAACATGAGATATTTCTAATTGAACGGAGGTAAAAACATGTGCAAAATGAAAAAGATCAAAAGAAAATATGAAAATTTCAAGAAAATGGCTAAGTATGGGATGTTTAGGCACCTTAGCTAGCCAGGGGTGCCCAAGATTTTGAGAGCTCAAAAGGTGTTTTTAGAAGATGCAGCCTCCAGAACACTCTTCTTAAATTTGATCAAGCTTCACAACAAGCCTATCAACCAGCTCACCAAATCTATCAAACATCCGGAAGCAAAGATCAAACTGAAGTCAAAACAACAAGCAAAGTTGAAAATCTTGAAAAAATATTCTAACTTTGAAGAGGAAAGGTGCCCAAGGTTTGATGCCTTGGAGAATTTTCAATTTTTATCATTCATCATTCAAAAGGTGTCCACATTCAATGTTTCCAGCTCTGGATTGGCTTCAAAGTTTTAAGGCATAGGAACAAAGTGCTTTTTCATCCTCAACGTCTATTTAAGAAGGCTTTTGGAATTTATTCTTCATATCTTGTAGGTTGGCATTCAAAGGAAGACAAATATCTTTTTCTTTTCATCAAGATTTGGAGGCTCAAATGGAGTGCTTTTTTAGTTTTCGTCATGGATTCAGGATTGGTAAGTGTAGAGGCATGCTTTTTCATGATTCAATCTTCTAGGACATTGCATTTTAGAAACGAGTGGTTAGCTTTTTCAATTTTCATCAATCTGGGTCCGCTCGCTTTTTACTCCTTTTGAAGAGACAATTTTATATTTCCAAAAATCTGCTTTTTTGGCACTTTTTGAGGAAACCCTTGGCTTTTTCAATTTTTGATGAACTAGGTCTCTTCAAAACGTGATTGACTACAAAACCCAGACCTTGGATTTCTCTAACAATTTGTTTTTTGGGGAAAAATCAACACCTTTTTGGGGCAATGATATTTTCCAAGAATAGAACTCAAAAGCAATAGTTAACTCGATGCTTTTTTTGAGTTTTCTTGCTATTCTTGTCTCACGCTTATCTATTCTTTGTGAAATAGAAAAAATGAAGTTGTAATAGTTGGAACTTTCCCTACTTTTTGCTTTCAGCAGGTTGTTAGTTAGTTGTCTTGTTTTAGTTTTGGAAACAAAGCTTGCGAGTTGGCAAGTTTTGTTGTAAAAGCAAGGAGATTTTAGGGTTCCCTACTCCATGTTTGTGTATAAATAAGGGCAGCCTTTCCCATTTTTCTTGAACCGTTATTGTGATAGAAAATTGCTAAGCCTACTTTGCTTACAAGTTGTTATTCAGTGTATGTTCACTTAGTGTAAGAGCAAGCTTGCATGCCTGCCTTTTGCTGCAAGTTATTATTTAGTTCATGTGTAATTTTTGTCAAAGTGTATTATGTTTTAATCCAAAACTATAAGCATGTTATTGCTACAATCCTATTGTCCTAGAAGTGTAATCGTCATCAAAAATTTGAGAAAGGAAATCTTATGCTTACTTTTCTCTAACCTACTGTCTCAGGTTTTGTTTTATGTGTTTCACTTATATAATCTTTTATTTTAGCTTGCATCTAAAAGTATAATGTGTCTTAAGGTGTGTGTTGGAAGTGAGTTTATGTGAGTTTTGTGTTGAATCATTCCTCGTTTACTTCTAAAACTCAAGTTGTGAGTTTACTTGATTTGCTAGAAGTGTCATTAGAGTAGGCCTAGTTGTAGTTGAAGTTTTGGAAAAGAGAAAACCTTAGCTATGATGCTAGAGTTTTATAGCCTTGTGCTCTTAGCTGAGAACAAAAAGATTGGAAAATAGTTTAGTTTACTTTCTTTAAGCATCATCAGTGAAGAGGGAGCTTCCCCTCCTAATTTGAAGAGTAGTTTATTTGTGCATAGCTATCTATCTATTTCCAATCCACATTCTAGAGGTGCAAATTGAAACACCAACAAGATACAACTTATGATTTGATGGATCAAAATTTTGAATTCATATTTAACTTAATGGAAGAGGAAGAACCAAAATCCTCTAAGGAGGAGCCTTCCAAGGGTAAAGAAGATGAAAATATAGAGAAATTTGACGGAGAAATAGGCTGCACATCTTCAAACATTAAGGAAAAGACAAAGGAAATAAGGTTAAGAAGGGTGAAAGACACCTACAACTCGTACCGAAGTATACAAAAGGAAGAATGAAAAAGTAGAAGGTGCTAAAAAATAAGCTCCAAAGAAGGTTAAAAGACCCAAGAAAGTAACTGTGAATAAATAACTTTCACCTGGCACCTCTTCTCCACCCCATGCTTCTATTCCTCATGTTTCCTCTTTGCATGATAACACCCAACCACCTCCCTCTTCTACTATTTCCACTACAACAATTCTTGAAGCTACTATCTCTATTTCTACCACCTTCATTTCACCCATTACTATTGATTCATCTCCTAATGCTTTGCTTCCACCACTTTCCTCTTTTCCTTTACTCTCATTACCTCAATATAATATGCTAATTCCCATTCTTTATGAATCTACTTCTACTATAACCACTATTTCTTTGACCACTCCACCTATTTCTCTTCCTTTCTCCTCTCCTCCAAGTTAACCATAGTCTTCTATTTCTCACTTTGCCCATTTTCCCAAGGAGGCTGTAGAAAATATTCTTTCTAAGGAAAATAGGGTATTGTTGCCTTAACTTTGGGTTGGTTCTTCTACTGTTGAATCTCATGATAATATTATTCCCCCCAACATTAGAGAACATTGAGAAGGTGTATCAAGAATTGAAAGCTACGATGATTTAAAATGCAAGTGTTAATCCACTTCTCCAAATGAATAATGAAGCTACAATTGAATAAATTGATGAAGGTGAACAGGTTACTAATGAAATGAAAGATCAGTCCAATAATCAATCCATTTTTTAACATACATGGCAAGAATTTATATGAAATCCCTATTGGTGAACATATTCCAAATAAAGAACAACCTTGTGGTGCTCTAAATAAAAGCGAGGAGGCAATAAATGTAAAAAATATCAATACAAAATTCCTCATACTTCTACTCCTCCACAAGAACAAGTTGCAAAAGAATCAACAACACCTAATTGATCATAGCCATAGGTGAAATAAAAGAGACCAGTCACTAAAGGTCATGATTTGGATTTGGCTAGTCTATTAAATAGGATTAAGCAACTCAAAGAGAAGAAGAAAGAAAAAATAAGGTCCATATGAACAGAGATACATCAAGATCTATAATTTTGCATATTTTCATGCCTATGGTGATAAAGATAATAGAGATTTAAGACTTGAGTATTTCAACATATCTACCTTCAATTTGGGTCCTACTTCCATAATTCAAGAAATTGAAGAATTACATGGGTCTATAAATACAATTTTATAAAGGATTAATAAAGATGAGACTACAAAGGCTCAACTAAAGGCACAAGTGGCATAATTACATGCCTACATTAAATATTTGGTCAGCCCAATATGAAAGAAGGATGGTACATGCATTCCTCTTGTGGTTTTGTTAAAGCAATAAGTTGATTAAACAGAGAAGATGAATTCTATGACCCATGCAAAAAATATTGGATTGATAGTATTTTTTACCAAGGAAACAAAAAAATTGATGATGCAATTCAAGTGCAGAAGAATTTCTTTCCCTTGAAGGATGAAGTAGATAAATTAATAGAGGATTGTAATGAAAATGAGAAATTCCATTCTATAGTTTTCCTTGAGTTAGAATCCATAAAAGGTTACCTTTTGAGTTAATGATAAGAGAAGGTATTTTAAGCAAATACAAGCTGAAGGAGCCCCATTTTTGGATACATGTAATGGAATTTAGAAGAGAATTTTTTTATAAAGATGATAGACATGATTACATATAAACATTCAAATAGATGATGTTTTAAAGAATTGTGCTGACTTTTTGAATATTTTGATTGGGACTAGTGTTAATAAAAATGTAGAATTTGATACTCGGTTGATCAAGCAACAACGAAAGTTGCAATTGTATGAAGTACAACCATATGTACATTTTTCTCAGGTTGGTTTAGATGTTGTTGCTTAATTTGTGTTAGAAATTAAGAGTTTTCAGGAGAGAAAATCTATTTGGAGGGATTCTCATAGTAATTTTATTAGTGATTATGATGCTCAGTGTTTTAGAGTCCATACTGCTTTAGGTCCTCAACCTGAGGAGGTTACTCCAGTACTGATTGTATTTATGAAGTATGTATGTAAGGAAAAGGTAGAGGGTAGAATTGTGATTTATTATTATATGTTGTAGTACCTTCATGTGTTGCATGTATGCCTGTTCCTTTCCTTGTAGATTTTATTAGGATGACATGCCACTTTTTTCCATGTTTTTATTCAAAGATGAAGATTGGGATCTTGTGGCTACATTAGAAATTGTACCAAATCTACATCAACTATGTGCCAAATATCATATTGCCCAAAAGGTTTCATATCTTTTAAAATTCAACATAAAGGTGATGTATTTTGTCTTTTCCTATAAGGATAGTTGTTAGGGAAAGTGTAACTGAATTTAGTTGGAGATGGAAGATGAATATTAGATGTTGTCCCAACTATTAAATGCAAATGTAATCTCAACCCCTGGTGATGTATGAATCCTAGCCATTCATTATATACTAGGTTTATTTACTTCTCTTATAAAAGGCATTCAATTCTCCTAGTACAAAGTTAGTTAGCAACAATAGTAGCAGAGTTAGTTAGAGTTCAAGAAATATCATATATTTTTAATATTTAGGTGTTAGAGAGATCAAGAATTGTTGTAATCAAAACTATTTTAAAATCAATACAACCAAAAACATTGACTTGGTGTTGTGTGGATTGTTTCAACAGTTTCTCACGGTTCCTTTTCAAATGTTAGATAAACTTTAGTTGCATTGATGATGAAGTTTTTGGATATCTGATAGATCTCTAGTTCATACCATTTGTGGCTTGTTGATTGTATGTTACTTTGCATGGTTAGTCTGAACCCATATTAAAATTTGGTTTGATTGTGGATATTTTCTTGAATTGCACTAGATATTAGGTGTTTAAGTGAATGTTTATGATTTTTTTTCCATTGAAGATTGCACTATTTTCTAATCTTTGTGAGTATTTCTCTGATTAAGAAATTTTTTGTTTATTTGATGGATTCATCTATCTACAACACTAAATCATTATTGTAATTTTCTACAGGAATTTCTATCATTTTCCTTTCTCACCCTAATATTTTGAAGTTTGTTTAGAATAAAAAAACTAGTTTTAGAATAGTATCAAAAGTATTTTTAGATCTCAAATCTGGAGGTACACTTATGGTTTCACATTTATTTGGATCTATTCATAGCTCTCATTAGCTTTCCAATGAATAAAATTAAGGCCCCTCATGAAGAAAAGAAAACACATTATACTACTAAGTTATTTTCAAGTCAAGACCTCCAATTCAAAGCTTTGGGGTAGTCATTTTTTGAGTTATTGGGATTTGATTTCCTTTTAAGAGAGATAAGATACTAATATTATGTCTAAGTTTTGACATGAAAAAACAATCATCAACAAATTGATTGAGAGATAGAGAGAGATGGGAAGATAAAGAGAGAGGTAGAGATAGAGATGGAGGAAGGGAGGGAAGGAGACAGGGCGATATATAGAGAGATAGAAGTAAAGAAAGGGAGAGAGAGGATGGGAGATATAGCTTGATATAGATAGAGGGAGAGGAAAAGAGGGGGAGATATAGATAGAGGGAGAAGGAGAGAGGGGGAGATATAGATAGAGGGAGATATTGAGATATAAAGAGGGATAGAGAGAGAGATAAAGACATAGGGATATAAAGGTAGATAAAGATATGAATAGATAGAGTACAATATATAGAGGGAGGGAGAAGAGAGGGAGAGGGAGATATAGAGAGATAGAGAGGGAAAGGGATAAAGAGGGGGATATAGAGAGATAGAGGAAGAGAAAGGGAGAGATATATAGAGAGGGAGAGAGGAGAGGGCAAAGAGATGGAGAGGGGAGAGGGACAAAGGGAGAGATATAGAGAGATAAAGATGGATAGAAAAAGAGAAAGGGTGAGATAGAGATAAGTAGAGATAAAAAAATAAATATGGAGAGATAGAGAGATGGAGAGAGAAAGAGGGAGAGATAGGAAGATATAGAGAGAGAGAGAGAGAGAGGGATAGGGAGAGAGGGGGGATATAGAGGGAGTGATAGAGGGGTAGAGATGGGTAGATAGATAGGTCTAGAGGAGAGGGGAAAGAGTGAGGGAGAGGAAGAGAGGGAGAGGAAGAGAGGGAGATATATAAAGAGATATCTAGAGGGATATGGAGATAGATAGAAGTAGAGATCTAGAGAGAAGGGGAGAGAGAGGGAAAGATAGAGAGAGGGAGAGAGAAAGAGAGGTACAAGGAAATACGAGAGAGATAAAGAGATATAGGGAGGGATAGGAAGAGATATATAGAGGGAGATATGTGTGGGAAAAGATATGGATAGAAAGAGATAGAGATAAATAGGGAGATAGAGGCAGGGAAAAATATGGATAGAAAGAGATAGAGACAAATAGGGAGAGAGAGAGAGAGAGAGAGAGAGATAAAGTCAGAGAGATGAAGTGAATAAGAGAGAGGTAGAGGTAATGAGATATAGATAGAGAAGAAGAGGGATAGATAAGGAGATAGAGGATACAATAATGAGAGAGAAAGGATGTGATAGAGACAAGTAATAGAGAGAGGTATAGAGAGGGGGAGATAGATAAAGAGAGGGGGGAGATCAACAAATATAGAGATAGAGATAAGGAGGGAGAAATAGGACACTTGTGTGTATGAGTGAGAATTATATAAATAGATAGAGAGGGAGGGAGGTTGAAATATAAAAAAGAGAGGAGTAGATGGATATAGAAAGTAGGAATGATAGGAAGAAATAGATATCTATAGATATAATTTAGAGATAGAGAACTAGAGAGATAGAAAGATAGAGATAGATATAGAGATAGATATAGAGATAGAGATAGAGATAGGAAGTGGTATATAGAGAGAGGTAGAGAGAGAGAGATGGAGAGATAATGAGATATATATAAAGAGAGGTAGATAGGACAAATATGAGAGAGAGAGAGAGAGAGAGAAAGGTAAATAGAGCTATAGATATAGATGCCAACGAAGAGGGAGAGGAGGAGATAGGGAGAGATAGGGAGAGAAATATATAGAGAGATAGAGATAGGTAGAGGGAGAGATAAGGATAAAGGGATGTGGAGGTAGGAATTGAGGGGGGGAGATAGAGAGGAAGAGATAAAGAGATATATACAGAGAGGGAGAGATGTGGATGATGAGATATAGATAGAAACAGAGAGATAAGGAGATAGAAATAGAGGGGGAAAGAGTGAGAAATAAGGTGATAAAGACAAGTAATAGAGAGAGGGAGAGATAGAGAGGGGGGAGAGATAAAGAGAGGGAGAGATATATCTCTATCTCTATTTCTATCCATTCCTCTCTCCATCTCTTTATATCTTTATATCTCACACTTCCTTTCTAAATATTCTTATCTCTCCCTCCTTGGTTTCATTTTTTCTTCACAAAAACACAAGTGTGTTATAACACAAGTGTACTATAACATACTCATGTTTGTATCTTCTTCAGGTACAATCGACCCTTAGAGTTGGATTTTCCTTGGGTATCCAACCCGAAGGGTTGGACTAGCATGTTAACACCCAAAGTGTTATTTTTGTAAATTATAAAAAGTTTTTAAATAATGAGTGTGTTGTCCATTAGATTTGCATGTGTTTCAATGTTGAGCTAAAAAATACCATAATAATGTCAAGCCATCTTACCTTTCTAACCATACAATTTTTTCTACATTTCAAATATGTTGAGGTTTTGATCATTAATATTCTTTTAGTGTCTTCTTTTTTTGAAAACCTATGTATACTATTTTTTGTTTCATTTTTTATCCATTCATCAAACTTTGAAATAAATAACATTTTTTTATTTTGGACTCTATTATATACACATTCAAAAAAAAAGATTTTTGATTGGTTTCCAAAAAAATTAGAGGGGATCACACTCATTTTTTTAATTTTTAAGATGTGTCCACTATGAATATTAGTAAAAAAATATATATTCATTAAAAAATTAGCAAAAAATTAATCATAAACTACATAGAGTTAGCTAATTTTTCATTGAATCAATTTTTGAAATACTAAAAAAAAAGCTAACATTTTAGGGGGAGCACACCAAATACTTTGTTATATTTTTTAGACAAAAACAAGAGAATTTTTGTGATCCCCCCATTTGAACCCCTAAATCTCTGCCATTTTCAAAAATAAATTAGTTGTTTAGAAGGTAGATTCAAAGCACTGTAACTCTTATTCTTGTTGTGTGGAAGTTTTAAATTTTGAGTGTAACTATCTTTAATTTCTCATCCAAGATCAATTTTTTGTAATTTTTGAAGAACAAGTGGTCACTTAAGACCCCCTTTTGGTCCTCCATTTTCATGCACTTAACCTAATAGATTATGTTATAACACATAAGTTTTAACACTATCATAATTTCTATTAGAAAAAATAAGACTTTAATTTCCTTATTAAGATAATCTTTTATTCTATTAGAATTGTGAAAAACACAAGCCACAGGATCAAACAACGAATAGATACACCTTCATGCAAGAGATATGAAAACAATATGTACAATATTCCTCAACAAGAAATAGCTATAGAATGAACCTCAAGAATCTTGAAGAAAAAAAAGAGTCCTTAAAGGTTGAGAGTTCAAGAGAAGAAGTGTAAATCTCGAAGAGATAATACATGAGGGTTGAGTGCTATATAGGAGCAACCCTAATAATTGCTCACTTCAGTTAACAAAAAACACTTAGTTAACTGAATAAAGAACTCCTAAGTTTAGCTTAAGTGCATGAGAATAAATTAGACTAATAATCAAAATAAATATTAATTAATTATTAGCTAATGCATGATTACTCTAACACCCCCTTAAGATGAATTTAGGGGGTAGCTAAAAAACCTAAAAAGAATGCATGATGGGTCCCGAAAAACAAGGCTTAGTGAGGTACCCATGTACAAACAAAAGATCTCTCAAAACTGGAGAAAAGGAGAAAACCACAATGGGAGAAAAATCCTCTCTAAAAGAGAGAAAGTCGAATGAAGGATTGAAAAATCCTCTAAATTAAGGTGTGAAGGACTGAGAAGCCTCCAACCAAAATAAATTCCAAAAAAGAGGAACATGTAGAACATCATTGAAGAACGAAGAAGCTATAGACTATTGTCAAATGATGGTTAATATAGTGTTGAAATGAAGAACCTCCTCTGAAAATGAATGATGATCGGGAATAAGATAACAAGAATCTGCATGAGTGCCTACAATGGCACTACTCAAGTCAGATGAAAAACAAAGGCAAAACATTTTGAGTTTGAAGATAAAAATTTCAAGATCAAGAAGATAATAATCTACATGAGTGCCCCTAACAAAACTACTTGAATTAGATGGAAAACAAAGGAAAACATCTAGAAGTCAAAGATACAGGTGGTACATGAATCTACATGAGTGACCCCAATGACACTACTCAACATGCAAGTCAAAAATGCAAGTACCAAATATTTTGAAGAACACTGATCAAGAGAGATAATAATCTCCATGAGTGCACCCAATGACACTACTTGAATCAAATGGAAAACAAAGGCAAACATCTAGAACTCAAAGATACAAATGACACATGAAACTACGTGAGTGACCCTAATGACACTACTTAACATGAAAGATGCAAGTTGAGTATACATGTACCAATAGTCTTTGATCAAATAAAAATGGAAGGTTGCCTCTAGAAATAGGAATGCAAGAGTATCCATCTAGTAAATGATCCATCTCATTGAAATACAAGTAACCAATTGTTGATGTACGTTGCATTCGAAAGTACATAGGAACAAGAACTAGATGCATAGATCACTCCAACACGAAACCAAGGAACCATTAACGCTAATAATAGAAACCCCCCCATAGTGTTGAAAAGGGAGAGCCATGATAGGAACACTAGAATGTGTGAAACCAAGAAGTGTATGTAGGAGAAACAACTTACAAATAAAAGAGTGTGCAAACTAAGGCATACACGCATCATGCAAGAATCATTGGGATCCACTATTGTCGTGGAAAAGACTCTCACTTAGCAAAGGTGTGATGGAAAACCAAAGGAAAACATCAACCCCCGATGGAACTTTATATCATAGTGTGATCACAAAAGGCACAACAAGATGTGAGAAATCCTTAAAAAGTATACACCAGAATGACATTTTATCTCAATGCGTCTACAAAAGAGAAAAATGCATACAGTGGAAGCCCATAATGTCCAAAAAAGGACTACATGCTAAAAATACAATTATCTAATAGGAAATGAGGAAAATAATAGCACTAGGATGAAGTACATGAAAAAATATGCATTTTCAAAAAAATGACACCTAAAAAGGAGTCTGGATGCAAAAGATATGGCCTGTTGAAGTCTCCAAAATTAGAACTAAACAACAACACTGATAAAATAGAATTATGGAAAAAACTAGAAACCACCTACACCACTATAAAGAGCGTGGAATTCTACCCCATTTCAAAAGAAATTGCACTGGAAAAGACCACTAATTGGCTGAGATATGGCCTCAGGAATATTAGGTGTAAAACTGAAAAGCCCAACAGAGAGGGGCTGAGTAGAGCAAAAAAAAAACCTCCTTTGCCAAATTTTTCAAAAATACCTCCAAAGATTGAGTTCCACTGAATTTAGTGTGTTGATAAAAAAATTCTCTAGGTAGGCTACATGTGACATTATTTGCAAAAAATATATATATTGCAAAAAAACTATTTTTATTTTAAGTTAAAAAAAAAATATAAATTACTATTTGTTATTTGAAGTTAAAAAATCCCATGGGAAGGGTGCTTGAGGGGAGCCGCCACTGCCATTGACAGGGGTGGTAACCCCCATGGGTTCCCTCCCCATGTGGGGCGGGGCTCAATGGCCTCCCACCCTGTCGTGGCAGGGGGAGGTACCCTCGAGTACAACCCAAAAAAAGATATATATTTTTTTAATATAAAAGTTTTAAAAGCTAAAAAACCTATAGTTTTTTAAACCTTTTCTACTTTTTAAAATTGTAAGATTTATTTTTTTGGGATAAAGTTACCTTGATCTATGTGTTGGGGAGGTTGTATGACCTCCTTATCAATTTTTTTTGCCTCAAAAGTTGTCGACACCGAAATAGGTTGAATTATATATCAAAAATCATGGAATAAGCCTCTTGAACACAACTGTGACGTTCTTTTGAGCCCAAAATGCCTCAAAATCATAGCTACCTTTCAAATCTGGAAAAAAAAACTGCTTCAAACCCTTGTAGATCTGACCTCAGAAATCCAAATCAGGCCAAACAAAAGCCAAATTTGACTTTCTCAATAGCTTTGAATCCAACATTGAGGTCATTTTCATACAAAAATGCACCAAAAATGCCCACCTCTAAAATTTGCAAAAAAGCAAAAGGGATTCTAGATCTGAAGCTTGTAACCCTTGTTGAAGAAAAACCTCATAAATCAAGAAGGGGTTTGTTGAATCCACACTCTAATACCATGTTAGAATTGTGAAAAACAGGAGCCACAAGATCAAAAAATGAATAAAGAGACCTTCCACGCAAGAGATCTGCAAACAATATGTGCAATATTCCTCAACAAGAAAAAGCTACAAAATGAACCTAGAGAATCTTTAAGGAAAGCAAGAGTCCGCAAAGGTTGAGAGTTTGAGAGAAGTGTGAATCTCAAAGAGATAATACAATGAGGGTTGAGTGCTATATAGGAGCAACCCTAATAATTTCTCACTTTAGTTAACAAAAAATCACTTAGTTAACTGAATAAAAAACTCCTAAGTTTAGCTTAAGTGCATGAGAACAAATTAGACTAATAATTAATTAAAGATTAATTAATTATTAGCTAATGCATGATTACTCTAACATATTCTAGTATATAATTAAATTTTTTTCATGGAGAAAAAATCTTTATTAATAAATTTACTTTTGGTTCTTTTAGGAAAAATAAAGTATCTAGCTACAACATTAGAGCATAATATTAAAAGACAACTATTGATTTTTTTTTATACATAAGGGTAGGATTATATTAATATCAAAAAATTTACATTATCTTTTGCTAAACAAGTGACCAAAATTGCAAAATCTTCTGTTAGGACCAAAAAAATCCATATACCACCCTAAAATATTGCTACTATTAGGACAAACCAGAGAGAAACTAGGCCAATAGGCCAGGTTTATGCATCCTACAAAACCAGACTATACTAGGACGATACTGAATTACAAAGCTTATGACATTGACATATATGATACAATATATCACTATATAACACCAAACTACTCTATACATTTATAACACCATACTGACTATTGACAAGAGTCGAACCCTCCATTAACACTGTTGTCAGATGAACCTATGGGCATGAGCGAACGTTTGAATCTTAGAAACCCAATTGAATTGACCCTGACTGTTGTGAATTTTGTGTGATCGATGAGCACCATCCCCCTTGAGGTCGAGTAGAAATGGGTAATATTTGATTACCTCCCTATGATCCTGAAGCAGAGGCATGTCTCATGGTTGAGGAACCCCAACCCCCAACATGGCCGCATAAAGAATATCCTTCAACTGTATTATTAGATCAACCTTTAAAAGCTTCCTCACAATTATTTCAGCCTCAGCTTCAGGTGTGTGAATCTCCAATAAAACAACCAAAAACTAGGAGAGAATGTTGGTGTTGACCTGATAAGTCTCGCTGTCCCCCAAAAATTCATTGCCCAAAATGATCTTCACCACCATCGAGGTTAGGGCATCGTCATGACAAATATTGAATAATTATTCTAGATACAATATCTTCAAATAATTACAAGGAACTAATAAATAGTTGGTATAATATTTTTAGACAAAAAGATTCAATAAATACATACTTGTTAATTAAATATATATTTTTTCATAAAGGAGGAAACATACCTCATGGAGATGTTGTTATTACTTATGAGAAAAAACTTGAAAAAAAAAAATTGCATGGGTATTTGACTAATGAAAAAGGAGAATTGAAAATTATACTTACAATACTACCTTGACTTGTTGAAATATAGAGAAATAAATTACAACCTATAACTATAATGTGCATTGAAACATTTGAGATTGATAAAAAAACTAGATATAACTAAGGAGATTGTAATTATATTCTTCTAGTAAAAGAGTCCACAATAGTAAAAATGATGCCTAAAATATGCTCAACATATAACTTAATTCTAAACACAACAATCAAATAGCTATTAACAACATAGAAGCACATGTAACTATGACCATAACTAAAATTATAATAATGTAATGCAAATTAGAAATAAAAAACTCTACATATTAAAGATCGTCTTATAGAGTATGATGAAGCAATAGTGAGCATGATATCATTTACTCATTTTCTTTCATTTGTTTCCTTCTAAATCTAATACATTTATTGAAATAATATTTTTCTAATGTTTTTTTTATATGCAAGATGAGTATTATATTAATATTAATTAAAAAATTACAAGTGTTTGCTACGCAAGGAACCTGAATTCAACCACCAAAAAATACAGAGAGCCACCATGCCAAAAAAATACCAACCACTGGAATCACCTTACAAGAAAACAACTAGCCCATCCAACCCCACAACTACACCTGACCGTCCATTAAATAGAGCAAAAAGGCCACTTGAATGCCAACTACGCAAATAGGTCACCGCTCGCATTTCATCGAAGGCAAAAATAAAAAAACACTATATAGACACAAACCAACTCAGAGCCATACTCACAGAAAACCATTAGCCTTTGCAAAGGCCTCAAAATCTTTAACCCAATCAACACCACCAGCCACCTGCAGCCCAAAGAATTTCTTCAAAAATTCCATGGCCACCACCACTATCATTCGATGTTGCATGAGGGCTGGACCACATAAATCCAACAAGAAAGGATATATGTTCACTGCTTCATTTGAACACTAAAGGAGCTCCAAATCACAAGGCCTCAGAATACCCTTACCCTTAACCACAACACGCAGAACCTTGTCCACCCCCTCCACCAATTTTTTCCTAAACATCTTCACTAGCAACACCTTCAGCTCAGCTTTGGGGACTTCATTGTCTAGGAGGGAGGCCAAAAAATGGAAGGAAACATGCAAATTATCCCTCCCATATTCCATGTTTTCCAAATGCCTGGCACCCAAAACCATCTTAACGGCCACCACTAACAAAGGATCATTGTTGGACAAGATGCGCTTCAACCTTTGGTATGTGATTTCCTTGAAAGAAGCCTATCGTGCCTTCGATTGCAATGAAACCAGAGTGTCTGCACTAAATCTCACCAAACCATCCACTAAAACCTGAATAATAAATCTCAAGCACTTCTCCATCAACACCCTTGCACTAACGTCTGGTAGACGAGAGGAAACAAATAGCCACCACCTTCAAGCAAAAAGAGAAAATAATAATAATAATGCACTGGCTTTGAATTGAACCTTCAATAAGTACTAGACGCCATTCACCAAGCTGTCATCACCCAAGATAAATGAGGCTTCTTCAAGCATGCTAGATTTCCTTTCCGTAGGGATTAAATCCTTCAGATGATATGAGTGTTGCAGTCAAAGCATAGGAAAAGGAGCCAAATCTACCTCTATCTAGCTTCGTACAGTAACGACAAGACCACCCATTCAAATGCTTTCCAGGGCGTACTACTAACATCGATCTCCTAACATCCTCCAAGCAATCACTATGGCATAAATTGCCACATCCCCTCCCCTAATTTGGAAGGACGCCCACCCTACTCCCCATAGAATTTAGATCCTGACTATATTTGTTTCCTTGATGTTGGGACCGACTACACCCTTGTTAGAAAGAAGATCCACCTCTACATTTCCTTCCCTCAAAATATGATTAAACATTACTTGCTCGAAGCTACCAATCATCCCCAAAGCCACATCCAACTTCTCCCATAACTTCTAATTTGGAATCTATTTGGACCTCAAAGCATTGATCACAAGAGTGGAATCCCCTTCAATTACTACTCTCCTCACCACCAATTCCTTACAAAAATACAGACCAAGAATAAGAGCCTAGAATTTAGCAGCATTATTCGTACCTTCCGAGAGAGACTTCGTCAATTTCCCCAAAACCTCTCCTTAACAATCTCTTACAATAGAACCCACACCAGAAGGACCAGGGTTTCCCTTAAAGGCCCCATCAAAATTCAATTTTACCCAGCCTGGATCAGGTGGAGACCAAATCACCTTACTGCGTTCTTCCAAAGATGCAGCCCCCCCTGAAATCCCATAGGTAGGAGCTTTAATGCCAGACCAATTTTTTAAAATCCAAGAATCCCAAATGAAGAAATTACCTCTCTTTCGATTCAACTCTTCCAATCTAGCGTTGAAGTGTTCCACTAAACAAGCCTCAATTTTACACTGCAACCTTGGAATTGACAACTCCATACCCTAGAAGATGTGCCTGTTCCACTCCTTCCAAACTTCCCATAAGACCATTGACGGGATTGACAACCATAAATCACCAAAAATTGAGTTCTTCAGAGGAGAAGGCCATGCCTTTAACAAATTTGTCAATTTATTAGGCAAAGTTGTTTTTCAATGGAGTTTCAAACATAACCACTACCAAATTCAAAAAAAAATGATCTACAGTCTCTTCTGCTTCATGGCATAAAGGGCACCTAGATAGACCTTAATAGCCTAATTTAGAAAATCTATCTCCTATGAGAACTCGGCCCTGAGCAGCTGCCCATGTAAAAATACTCGCTTTGGGCAGATAAGCTTTATTCCAACACAAATGAATTGGCAGACTTGGACCTTCAACCCCTGAAGAGGCTAAAATAGCATACCCAATTTTAGCAGAGTAATCCCCAATTGGTGAAGCATTCCATCTTAATTTTTCCCTACCCTGTCTTCGCCAAATTATCCTATTCGCCAACACTTGTTCAAAGGCTTCCACTTCTTGCACTTCTAGACCTAACTATCTAATGGATTTCCAATGATAATAACCATCCTCTGATGAAGAAGGGACTTCAAATAAATCCCTAACCTTAGAACCCCAAACTTGTTTAGTTCTTTCCCTGACTCAGAGTAAAGTTGGGTCTTTCACCAAAATAGGAAATCCTTCCAAAGAGTCCTCCCAAAACAAAGCCTCTGCACCATCTTTTAAAACCCAAGTTAAAAAATCCAAGATAAGATCTCTTGAGTTTTTAATGAAATTCCAAATCCAAGATCCATTAGGAAGGGATTTAGCTGTAAGAAAGCAATTAGGATCCCTTGTTCAAATATTTAGCTGGAATAATTTTTACCCATTTAAGCTCAGATTGGGAATGAATTACCCAAGCCAATTTCACCCCTAACACCTTATTTTGCAGAAGCAGATTTTTCAAGCCAACACCATCCTCCTCCCTATTTTTACAAACCTTCTTCCATTTGACAAGTGGAAACTTCTTCTGCTCCGAATTCCCTTTCCAGAAAAAATCCTTCATTAAACGGTTTAGATATTTGTTGGACCAAACAAGCAACTGCAAAAAAGACATCATGTAAATAGGAAGGGCAAAAATAACCAATTTTACCATCGTTAGCCTTCCTGCCCAAGATAACCATTGATTTTTCCAAGAGGAAAGCCGCTTCTTGCACCTTTCAAGCAAAGAATTCTAGATGCCCCCATTTTGAATGCCCTTCGCAAGTGGAATCCCCAAATATTTGCATGTAAATTGACCCTTTTTGAAACCCAAAATTCTTAAAATATGCACCTCCATTATGCAACTGGTGTTAAAAAAGAAACCTCTGACTTTGCCACACTAACCTCTTGTCTCGAAGCTAGAAAGAATTTCTCCATAATATCTTTTAATCTTTGAGCTTCCCTTGTCGAAGCAGAACCAAACAACATGGTATCATATGCAAATTCTTGTTGTGTAATAGATGGAAGGTAGCTTGTGACTTGAAGACCATCCACCCAACCACTCTTCTTGCTTTTTCTATGAGCAACCCAACACTTCTGCCATAATTATAAACAAGAAAGGAGAAAGAGGGTCTCCTTATATTAGCCCCCTGGATGTCGAGGAAAATCCCTCAGGAGACCCATTCACTAGGATAGAGTACCTTGAGCTTGCAACCCAACCAATCAAGCCAATTTTTCTAAAAACCAAAAGCCCCCATAATTTTAATCAAAAAATGCCAATTAACCCTGTCATACACTTTCTTGATATCTAACTTCAACAACATCTCAGGTTTCTTTGTTTTCTAAATTGAGTGAATTACCTCTTGGGAAATTATCACACCATCAAGAATCAACCTACTAGGAACAAAACCTGTCTACTCTTCAGAAATAATAAAGGGAAGAATTTCCTTCAATTGATTAGCCACCACTTTTGCAAGAATTTATAGAGCGTATTGCAAAGGGAAATGGGGAAAAATTCATCCCAAGACTCTGACTTCTCTTTTTTGGGAATAAGAGCGATTAGAGTATTATTCATCTCCCTAAGGATCTTACTTGAGTACCTTGAATCTTCAATTGCCTTTGAAACTTCCTTACCCACAAACCCACAACACTTTTGGAAAAAGGTCATCGGGAAACCATTTGGCCCAGGAGCCTTTTCTAGTTGAAGATCAAAGACAACTGCCTTAATTTCTTCCTCTAGAATTTGGCGTTCAAAAACTCCATCTACGAAGAAGAGACCAGTTTTGGAATATCATTAAGAATTGAGTTATGAGCCTCCAAATTGGAACCTTCCCAATCATTAAGAAGATTTTGAAAGAATGAAACTATTGAAGCTTTAATCTCAAGCGAGTCTTCCAAAAGATGACCATCTATCACCTTAATACAAGCAATCCTATTCACTTCACATCGAGCCTTAGTTGAGTTGTGAAAGAACTTAGTGTTTCTATCCCCCACCTTCAACCAAATTTCTCTTGATTTTTGCCTCCAAAAAATTTCTTCTTTGGCCAGAACCTCATTTAATTTTCTTGACAACTCTTTTTCTTTCTCAAAGCGAACATCATCCATACCTTTTTTAATGATATCCTCAATTAAAAAATCCAAATCTTCCTCCACTTTAAGTCTTTCCTCAAAAATATTTTTGAAGCAGTCCTTGTTCCATTGTTTTAACTACTACTTTACATATTTTAGCTTAGTGACAATATTAAACATTTTGGAGCCACCTAGAGTACACTCCATCCACCAAGACTCTAACAATCCCATTATATTAGGATATTTAAACCACATCATTTCAAACTTAAAAACATCGAACAAGTCCCTTTTCTCCCTCAATTTGTAGTTGAATTGGATAATGATCTGAACCAATTCCCGAGTTAATTTTGTTGTCTAGAGTGAAAGGAAATAGACTCAAATTACCTTTAAAGAAAAACCTGTCAATCTTTTCAGCTATACTACAAAAATATTTTATGTGATTGGTCCAAGTAAAACTACCATTGCCCGTTTGAATCTCCACCAACAAGTTTCTCCCAACAAAGTTTTGGAAGTCAATTTGAGATTGAAGAGCTTTCCCCACTCCACCTCTTTTATCTTCAGAACATAAAATAGCATTAAAATCTTTGCCCAAAATTCAAAAGTCCTAACCAACCCCATTGAGAACCTCATCCAACTCTTGCCATACCATCCTTTTATACGAGCATAAAGAAGGACCATAAAAATTTATGAGCAAAAAATGAAGATTTGAGATCAAACTGCTTACCTGGCATACCATCCAGTGTCGATGAGAAACAACTTCTTCCACTAGAACTAATTGACGCTTCCAAATGGTTAATAGGCCACCCGAAGCACCCTTTTCCCCTACACCCAGCCATTTCCATTTTTTCAATTTTCTACTAAATTTAGCTAAATCCTGATCACCTAATTTTGTTTCTTGTAAGAGACAAAATTATGCCTGACTAGCTTCAATATGATGCCTGATTAGGCACCATTTGTTAGGGGATTTTAAACCCCTAACATTCGACGTGATGAGCTTCATTTTTGTTCAGGAAGAGCTTTGCTCTTCCCTACTTTCATCATTGAGTCAATTTTATTTTGACCATTTGCCTCCCCATCCCACTTTAACTTTTCCTAATTCAAAATCCTGCCACACTTTTTGCTCTCACCATAGTTAGGTGTTGTTGTATCCATATCCTTCTGATGAATCCCTAGCTTAACCTTAGCTTTGCCAAGCCTTGAATTATTTTCCTTTTTTTCCCCGATTGCAAACTAAAAACCTCCAATCCTGCAACTACCCCTTTTAGAAACTCTTCATTTTCCAAACCTTCTGGACCAACCTCTTCTGCAAGTTCCCAGGCATTAGCTTTGGTCGCCTCAGCCAAAACAACCAATTCTTTGCCAACCTCTATCATAGAATCCAACTCCACATTCCTACAGTCTTCACCTAGGATGTCCAGGGCCTTTGAAATCTTATCATCCAAATCCATGTTCTGAGCCTCCCACTGCTCGACCTCCCCAGCTTTCTTTTCCTTAGAAAAAATACATGAATATGCCTGAGCAAATTGTTCAAGCGAAGAGGGTTCAACACGTTGCTCCTTGCTAGGATTTAAATGAATAGACCTGACAGACACCTCTGGTACTTCACCATTGGCAATAGAATGAACTTTTAAACGTTTTTTCTCTATATTCTTTTTCTTTAGGGAACCTTCAAGCTCTGAAGCCACTTTGGACTTACCTGCCTTATTAGATGTCAATCTACAGCCCAAACGTCACACTAAACTATTGCGAGTGAAAGAGTCTCCCTTCAAATTTTGAATCCAACACCCATAATCTGAGATTAATTCAATCTCATCCCAGATGTGACAAACCGGGTTGTTTTCTACACAAATCCGCACATAGGAGTGTGCCTCTTCTGCCTTTTTCCTTTCTTCTATGTAGACAAATGTCTCTAAATGATTCCTAATCTCCTCTAGGATGTTTGGAGCCTAATATTTTGTAGGAAGGTTAGGAAGGCTATACCATTCTTGCAAAGTCTCCATAACATGAGTCTCAGGGTTGAAACTGACCTTCCAATGCCGCAGATAAAAGCCACTACCATCCAAAACCAAAATACCATCCACTATCTCATCCCTTAAATCTTTAGTCAGAGAAATAACCAGAAAAAAAAACCATTTTGTAGGGTTTTGAATTGGAGATCAGAACCCATCTAGCTTCCCACCATTTAGCTAGGTAATCCCAGTTAAGATCCAAACTATACCATTTCCCAATCAAACCCAATTTTTCTAACCTTAAAACCTTAGCTTGAAGCTTCACAGAACTTAAAACCAAAGTAGCCCGACCACCCAAAATCCCATTACCATGTGACAAAGTTGTCTAGCGCATGCCCTCAACCTTCACATCTTCCCTATCCTTCTCCCATTTTGAATCATCATTTTTCCTCTGTCATACCACCTTATTGAGACCTTTTCTCTGATTAGGGTTTCAGCCCCAACCTGGTTCCTCCAACCTTGAATAACCTCCAAAAGCTATGTTGCCTCCTTGCTGTCATGTTTGCACAAAACTACATTTCGATAACCGCCTCTACCTTGGCGACCTCTATTACCCAACTCATCCATGTTAAGCCTTCGACCATCACGACCCCGCTCATCTGCTCGGGAATCAATATGGTTATCATTTGGTGGAGGAGCACATTTGTTTGGCTTCAAAATGCCATCAGTGTGCCCCTAACAATTATTCTTGAGATCATCCCGACCTCTTGCACACCGACGCCCTGCACCTAACCATTGCATGCCACCTTGACACGCACCATTTTTTGCCTAATATTCTTCTAATGTTACATTACTCCACTAGAGTTGTATTTATTTCCTATATTTACATATATTTTCTCATCAACACAACAACAAAACCACAGTAGAAAAGCTCCAATACTACTATTTATAAATATAGTAAAGAAAAAATCAAACACAATTTAAAATGCTTCATGTAACCAAATCAAAATTTATGAAAGAGTTGAATGAAAAAATGACATTGGAAAACTTGCAACTATTACTCCTTTTCATAATCTAAGTTACAAATTTTTCATAATCTAAGTTACAAATGTCTTTATTTATGAACTTACTATATAAAATAGAAAATATATTTTTTTTGACATTTATTTAAATACATTTATTTCACATATTTTCAATCTAG
Source organism: Sequoia sempervirens (assembly GCA_007258455.2). NCBI lineage: Eukaryota > Viridiplantae > Streptophyta > Pinopsida > Cupressales > Cupressaceae > Sequoia > Sequoia sempervirens. The sequence goes on from VDFB02193867.1 coordinate 690,995,523, forward strand.
GATATGTGTCTCAAATGCTTACAAGTATAGGGAAAATTCATGGTTTGAAATCCATAAACAGATCTATTTTCACTGATTTTTTAATTGAATATTTTAACAAATTAGAGGCGAAATATACAATGCAACAATTTCCATCAATCAACCATATATATCTACAAACACTAACTAACATGCAATTTAAAGACTCTAGATGAAAAAAATCATCTAGTACATTCTGCAAGATAATCCATTAAATAAGTTAATTCCATCGCTTAGAAAAATATAATACGAGCAATATTTCTAAGCCAAACCTCTAGTTGTTTATATGACATGAATTTTAAGTAGAAGGTGAATTTATATTGGATTACGACAATATCATCTTGCATATTAACTAGTCAACTAAACCATTATTTATTATGTTTGGATTTTGAAAGAGAATATATTGACATTTCTCCTAGGATGTTGCATTATTTTCTCATTATTTCAAATATACAATTTAACATATCTATTTTTATTATAAATATTGAAAATCAAGGCTATTATTAATAGTGTTATGTTTTAATAGGTCAAAAAATAGTAACAATTCATTTCAATTAACCATTTAGTGAAGATAGACGCATGTTTGATTTAATAGAAGTAAATGTATTATAATCTATGCAAACTTAAAATGTTATATTATTATAGAATGCAAAATTTTCTCTTTGAAACATGATTTGCATATGTAAATAAATAAATTTTAATGCAACCATGTTAATAATGATTCTTATTCTCAAATTAATCACCATATTGTTTAATATTTGTTAGTCGTCTAACTTACCACCAACTACACTTTCAAATGTATATAATGGAAGGGACTAGACACAACATGAAACTTTCTTAATGGTCATTTATCTTTTTGTAACCGGTGTGAACAAGTAAATAAATTATATATTTTAATTGAAACCAAACCATATAAATCTTCACGATTGAATAGTCACTAGGAGATTGAAAAAAAATAGTGATTTGCAGAATAAAAACCCCACCATTGGTCAGGAATAGGATGATGTGACCACAAAATGATATTGTAATCAAATGATTAAAATAATACCTCTATTTCAATATTTAACATAAATTTTACAATAGAAAGTTTAAAAGGCCTTGTAGATATTAAATATTTCCTTTGCTAGAGAATACATAGCCTGTAGAAATGAAATCAAGTGAATATTAAAGAGTGGCTTTTATACTTGAAAATCCAATTATGAGAACTTAATGAAGGAAAATTCAAAATTTAAAGGAGGGGGAAAATTTACGGAATAGATAAAATCTAAAAGGGAGAAAATATTTGTCAAATAAATTAAGGAAAATAAAGAGATATTAAAATAAAAAATTGGGCAGTTGGACATTTCATGAGAATGTGTTGGTGTAATATGTACTTCACCTTGGATATGTCTCTATCCCATGTGTGATATTTTACTTATCAAATAATCTTACTTGGCATATTAGAAGTTATTAATTTTCATCATATTAGCTAATAACAATATGTGTACATCTTAACTTAAGGTACACATGTGCCACCACTACCTCATCAGTCCTTGATTGATGGTAATTAGGTGTCATCTCTATTCAATCAAGGCCACCTTTGTATTATTTATATTGAGTGAGCTAATCCATAGATTGGTAGTTCAACTCTTAACTTCAAAGCTAGTTTGTGTGAATTGATCCAAATATTGATAGTTAAATTCATGATCACTAGACATGTCTGTTGAATATCCAAGATACTGAGAGGGGGGTGAATCAATATCTTCTTAAACTTATTGAAAAAATACCATTTAGTTACTCCAATGCATATAACAGTAAAGATAAGCAAGAGCATTAACAAAACATGAAATCACACAACACATGAACACCATGATTTTTACATGGAAAACCTAAAATGGGAAAAACCACAGTGAGTGTTAGCTCACAATATACTATAACCGGTTATAAAATATTACAAAAGGGGTGGCTCATTGCTAGGACTCACTGTCTAGAATGAGAGACTCACTGCCTACATAATTACAATGACAAATGGCTTACAACCGAAAAATGAACTAATAATGTGCACCTAACAAGTGTTGATTCAGTTCCTTTGAAGCTCAGTAAACTGACTTAACACACTTCATCATTTTCACACTTCTTCACTTTCACATCATCAACAACTTCATCTCTTACAATCTCAAAAACTATCCAATATATTTAGTTGATACATCTGCAAGCATCAATTAGGTTGGCCTAATTAGATGCAACCTTTATTAACCAAAAATCAACTGTCGGCTTCAAGAATTCACAAATTCTTTCCAAAGACAATTCAAACATTCAGCATGCAACAACATGTCAGCATGGACCTAAGATAGGTCACACATACATCCGCAACACAAAATCAATTTACCATAACTCCATCTATCTATTAGGTCGACCAAAGATAGACCTAATAGCAAAAATGTAACAATAAAGTAATGCCAACCAGTCGTACGAGCACTTGAATACATGAGATTCTAAATATACATGGTTCCAACATCCATAAACCATTTCCCAAAACCACAAGCAACAATAATCAACAACAAAGGATTACAGACCAAAATACCGAAGGATACTAACTGCATACCGGTTCAAATATCGGATCAAACTTAACCTTGCAGTTGCAAATCATATAACATGGTGACATCAATGACAACAAAAAAACAACAAAATGATATGTTCTTCTTCATTTTTCCAACAATCTCCCCCTTTCTCATTGATGGAAAAATGTGCCAAAATTTACAAGACCTCCTATATACAACATTTCTCCCCCTATCACAAGTATTCTCTTCCTCTATCACTTTTCACTCCCCCTTTGACATCAAGGAGAAAGGGTGGCCCAAAAGAAATATGAAAACTAAAGAAATCAAACATTAACCAAAGGATGGCGAGCCTTGAAGCTCTTTAAGAATACCTTGCCATGTTGATTTACCATTCTTCCAACTTTTCTTTGCAATAATCAACATCCTATTCAAGGATTCCAAATCCATAAGACTATCCTCTGCATCATCCAGAGTACTAGGAGTCAAATTTATCTTCTCAAGTTTCTCTACACTCGCCAAAGCATTGGCAACCAAGGAGTACTCAATTCTTACAAGGTCACCTAATTGACCAAATTTTCTAATGATTTATTCCTTCTGCTTTTGTAAAATGAAAAATTTATCTCTATGAGTAGAGATGGCATTCTAGGTTGATCTATCTTTGTCCTTAGAAGCATTATAGGTACTAGAGACAATAGTCAACTAGGACTCAATGGAGTCCATAAGATTTTTAATATTTTGAGTGGCATCCAGCCACTTCAAGCAATAAGCAAAGACAACATTTGCTTCAGACTCACAAATTTTCACAGCTTCCAGATTCTTCTCAACATTTTTGTGTGCTAGAGCACACTTGTCATACAACACCAACAACCTTTTCTCTGCCAGCTTCACCTTAACGTATTGCTTTGTCTTCTCACCAAGTTTGGAGGCATACTCCTTAAAGGATTCCAATAATAATCTCAAATTTTCTACCAAAGTGAGAGATGTATCAATTGAATTACCAGGTGTGGCCTCCTGCAATGCTTTAAGAGCATCTTCAATGAGCTATGTTCCTTTCTAGTGTGTCTCCAGAATCTCTCTTCTACTGAATGCATGCAATGCATCACACAATACCAACTTATGAACATGAGAAATTTTATCTAAGTCCACACTTCCTTGAATCATGGGAAGTTGTAGAATCTCCGGAGGAATCACTGGCTGGAACCTGATTTGCTTGGATAGCAAGCCTTTCAACACATCATCACTAGAGGAGAATTCTTTGGGAGAACTATGAGATTCTACAACCTACCTTAGATTTTCTTCATTCTTCCCAGTTCATTCCTTATTATTCTCTTCTTTCTCTTCCTTTTCTTTCTCTTCTTCCTTATTTTCTTCCACTTTCTCTTCTTCTTATTCTCTCTCCTTTTTCAACTTCATCCTTTCTATTTTCATCTTTATCTTTGTCCCTATTGCCATCTTCATCATTTCCTTCACTTTCAACTTTATCTTGCTCTCCTTCAACATTATCCTTTTATTTTTCAACATTATCTTTTTCACCCTTAGTATGCTTTGAAGGGGCATCATCATGATTCTCTAGCTCAGCATCACCCTCATTTTGTTTCTCCATCTCCAGAGGATCATTTGCAACACTTGTATCCTGAGGGATCATATCTGCATCATTTATTTCCACATAAATACTTGTATCACCTATACCGAAAGGAATATCTTCCTCAACATCTTCTATAGAAACTTCTTCTCTTGTCTTAGGTGCAGAACCAGATGGTAGTGCACCAAGCATGCCATATTTCTTAGTCGTATCTCTAATTACTTCTGAAGTTTCCTTCCTTATTTTCTTTATTTGCTTTTTATCCTTTGTCATCAAAATATTCACTCTTTTCTTCATCTGAAATATTTCTACACATATCTTCTTCAGGGTTTTGAAATCATTTGGGACCAAAGAAGACCCAATTTTCTTAAATGCATAATTTTCGATCTTTTCTTCTAATTCAACAACCTCTAATCGCCTTTTCATCAAGGCTACCCAAATTTTCTTAGGCACATTATTCTTCACATCATCCCACTTAACATCCAATGTGATAACATATTGAATAGTGGCTAAAATTAATGTCTTTCTATCCTCTCTCCCCATTGGATCATAATATTTTGTTGTAGGCTTCAACATATCTTCAAAATGTAACAAAGAATTGAGTATAGCCTCTAATTTGAAAGGGGAACTAGATCTTACCAGAATGTCCTTCTGTTCTTCCTGGTCCGAAGAGGCTTCTTCAGGCGCTTTGGATTTCTTCGACTCTGGCTTGGTGTGCACATGAACACCAAATTCCTTTTCTTCATATTTGTCAAAAAATGACACAATATGCAATCTCTTAGAACTAATACTAACTTCTTGAGAAGCACCTTCACCAGAGGATAGGCTTCCTTCTTCTCTTTCTTACCAATTTTGCTTTAGGGTCCTCCTCCTCTTCATCTTGATCATCAGTAATGCTAATTTTTTTCTCCCTTGTAGCTTTTACTTTCTTTCCTCTCTTCTCAGGTACCACCAGAGAAGTCTATTTCCTTTTCCTAGATCTTGTAGTAGGTCTAGAAGGGGTTGGGCCTTTGCCTTTATTAGTAACATTGGGTTCAATTTTCACTGTAGGGGCTACAGAGGGTTTAGAAGGAGCAGTTCTATTGGATCTCCTTAATCCTAAAGATTCTCCCTCCATCTGCTCTCTCTTAGCCCTACCTTGTGCAATCTCCTCACCAGTGTAACCTGCTTCTCTAAGCTTCTTTTCTACATTCTTTCTTATTATTGGCTTCTCATGCTCCAAGTGAACCTCCATAGATTTTTCAGCATAAGTCCCAATTCTAGGTTCATTGGCATCTTTAAGACTTTTTAACAACATTTGCACATAGCCTTTGGCTTCATCTTCTGTAATTTCATATCCCAATGATTGAATCCATATGGTTTCAAAAAACTCAATCATACATTCATCAGAAGAGACATGAAATATGATATCATTTTTGTATTTCTCAACAAATTTTGTCAAAATCCTTTCTCTCTCATTCATGTTGCTCTTGAATACAAAAAAGAATGTTGTTATAGCATTATCTCTATTCTTCAAGTCACCCAAATTATGCAAGTAATCAAAGATATGATGTGCCATTGGTCTAGATGTACCCCAGAACACCATATTATCCATTCTAGGAAGTCTCTTCAGAAAATAGAATAATAGACACATAATCAATGAGCCAAATTTAAATGCATACTTCCTTTCTCTGGTCATCCTTAAGTTCTCAAGCAACTATTGTCAAAGAAGTTTGCACACATCATAATTTTCACCATTAATTGCCATGTCAAAACCAGTATAAATAGTTGTGGTAGAAACAAAGTTATCTCTATTAGTGAAGTAAATTTTATGACCAATCATTATAGCAGCATACTTCATAGCAGGATTAGTGATAGGCTTTGTAGTAAGTTCTCTCCTATCATATGTGGCACCGGTGATTTCCATCACCACTTCATTCTTCACTGCTTTCAACATGGGTATCGGTTTGGTATCGCAGAGTCTGGCAACAACCTTGATTGCTTCCTTAGTTATTAGATGGAGTCTATTAGTCCACAAGAATTTATCATGTAATCTATTGAGAATAGGTTTTACATATTTATCATCAACCGTGGAACTAAAATTAGGAAAGTAGTTCCATTTGTCCAATTTATTTGCAATAATATTTGAATATTTGGGTTTCACCAAGAAATTATCTCCAGTGAGCTCATTCTGCCAAATATCTATCAATGTATTGTGATTGAATTCATCATTTTTCACTTGAATGTACATTCTTGTATCTTCAGTCAGCATAACTCGGTGAGGGATCGATGAGAAGGAACCCATAGGGTTCTCTTCGAAAACCTTTATAAAACACTTCCTCTATGATGATCTAGGCCTTTCAAACACTTTAACAACTACAGGGATTTCCATTCTTCACAATTTCAAGCTCAAACAATTTCAAAAAGATGATTCACACCAACCCACAACAACACAAGATAACCAAATACCTTTTTCTTCGCAAAGAACCAAAAGTAGGGTTTGCACAGCTCGAACTCCAAATCGCCTTAAGAACACTCCAAAATGTTTTTCAATTTCTTCAAACACAAAAGTGATTAAAATTCCTTACTAAGACACTTTATAAAACAACGAATTGCCCTAAATCACATTAAATACGATAGTTTTCAAAAAGCTACTAAAAACTCTTCTTCTCAGCACAAAAAAACCCTAATTTGCTCTAGAAATGATCCTGCTTGCACTTTTTCTTTCAGTTCCACTTTCATAACCTCTAACTATCCATTGCTTACAACATATCCTCGTGCCAAAGACTGACATGCCAAACATCAGGGGTTCAAACATTTTTTTGTTAAAGCTCCCCCTAAGTGTTGGAAAAATGAGCAAGTTATCTATTTGTTGTCATTGATGTCACCATGTTGGTAGTATGTTGGCAGTTGGGTCTGGTACTTTTATACTAGTGGTTATCCTCTCTGGTGGTTGGTCCAGTATTTTGGTTGCCTTTCCAATATTCTAGTCTACACTTCTCTGAGGATGATAATCTCTAGTTGTAGTTTTTGGGAAACTATTGATGGATGTTAAAGGCATGCATGATCAGATTATTTCTTGCTCTGGTGCTCATAAAGCATAGTAGAAACCAATAGATTGATTGTTGCCTTGTTGCGTTGAAGATTATTCCTGGCCGACTTGTTAAGTTAATTTTGATTTGATGTAGATCTTATGTGCGACCTATTTCTTGGTCCAAGCCGACATGATGAAATGTGCTAAAGATTGTTTTGTGTTTGGAAATATTTTATGAACTATTAGAGCCGAAATAATAATGATTAAAACATTTTAAAAATACTTTGTGGAAGCCAACCTAATTAGTGCTTGCGATGGAGATCAGGTATATGTATAAGTATATCGTGAATAGTTTGGAAGCATGAGTGAATGAGTGAGTAAGTGCGAATGGGTGTGTGGGAATATGTGCAGTGAGTTTGTAGGAAAGTGACAGATCTAAAATAGTGAAGAGGTAATGAATGTGAAGGTGTGATTAGAAAGGCAGCAGCTATGAGCATATCCGAAACTATATCAACACATGTTAGGCGCATCTTTCCAATTAATTGTTGGGCTGAAAAGCCTTACTTTACTTTTGTATAATCTTCTGTAGGCAGTGAGCCTCCCTGTTGGACAGTGAGTCCTTTTGTAGGCAGCGAGCCTTTGTACTTGGATATTGAGTCCTTCTTTTGGTAGAGAGCCTCTTTTTAATATACTATATAGTGTGAGCTAACCCTCACCATGGTTTTTCCCTTATTGGGTTTTCCACGTAAAAATTTGGTGTTCATTGTGTTGATTTACTTTTTGTTATCTGTGTTTCATGGTCATATTTAATAATAGAGTTGTGTGGTTGAATATTTGATAAGTGATAAAGTTTTAAGTTTGAATTTGTGTGACAACTAATTCACCCCCCCCTCTTAGTTGTCCTACACGTATTTAACACTAAGACCCTGCTAGGTCTAATTCCTAGAGGAATTGTCTGTACCGGATAAGGGCACAAACTCATCTATCGATTCAGGCTCTTCTTTCTTCCTCCAAATCTTATTCATTTCTTGCTTAACCTCATTCATGTCAATTTTCTTCATTGGTTCATTATTTTCTACCAGATCAGACTGCTTTCCCTTTATACTTCTATAAACTCTTTAGATATGTCCTAGTTTGTTGCAATTGTAGCAGACAATATTTTTCTAATTAGTTTGTCCTCCATTGACCCTTGACCTGCATTAATTAGATTTGTGTCCAAACTTGTTACATGTATAGCAATAGCCATTAAAATATTGGTTCATTCTTCCTCCATTAGACCAATTCACCATATGAGTTATGCATTCACTAGCTCTATGTCCAACTTTCTTGCATGCAAAACATTGACCAGAGAAGGAGCAAGGAAACTAATTCATCCTAATCCTACACTCAGTTGCCCTGTGACCAAATTTATTACATGAAAAGAAAACACCATTGAAGGATGGATACCTTTGAGCATTTGGTTGTCTGATAGGCGGTCTTTTGGAAAAGTTTCTTGGATTTCTTTTCTACTTCCCTTTATTATAAGTCTTATGATTATCCTTAGAGTTTTCACCTCCTTCCATTCCCAAGCCTCCTTTGTCTTTACTTGGTTTCTGCCCTGAAATCAACTCATCAACCTTGTCGGAGCTAGATTTGAAATTATTTTCATAGAGTTTTGCTTTCTCCAGATCAACTTTTAGATTCACCATTTCTTGTTCAAGCTTAGTGCATTCATTAGAATTTCTTTGCACCATTTTATTCAAACATTCTTTTATTCTTTTATTTTCCTCTACTTGCACCTTCAAACTAGTAATTTCTTCATTAGCTTGCTTCAACTACTCACTTACTTCCCTATGTCTTTCTTTCGCCTTCTTCAACTACTCTTTGAATTTTTAGACACATTCATTTGCTTCATCAAGATTTTCTTTCAAATCTTTGTTTTCACTTTCAACCTTGTCAAGATCCTCAAGCGTAACCCAAAGCTCTTCTTTATCATCCACTTGTTCCATCTTCAGGATCTTCCTCAAGCTGTTAGGCTTCTCTGGAGGAACCAAGCTCTGATACCAATTGTTGAATATCCAAGATACTGAGAGGGGGGGTGGATTAGTATCTTCTTAAACTTATTGAACAAATACCATTCAATTTATCTAACACATATAACATTAAAGATAAGCAAGAGCATTAATAGAACATGAAATCACACAACACATGAACATCAATATTTTTACATGGAAAACCCAAAATGGGAAAAACCATGGTGAGTGTTAGTTCACACAATAGTATAACCGGTTATAAATTATTACAAAAGGGGTGGCTCATTGCCAGGACTCACTATCCAGAATGAGAGGCTCACTACCTACAGAATTATGATGACAAAATGGCTTACAACCAAAAAATGAACTGATAATGTACACCTAACAAGTGTTGATTCAGTTCATTTGAAGCTCAGTAAACTAACTTAACACACTTCTTCACTTTCGCATCATCAACAACTTCATCTCTTACAATCTCAAAAATTGTCCAATATATATAGTTGATACATCCACAAGCATCAATTAGGTTGACCTAATTACATGCAACCTTTATTTACCAAAAATCAACTGTCGGATTCAAGCATTCACAAATTATTTCCAAACAAAATTCAAACATTCAACACACAACAACATGTTAGTATGGACCTAAGATAGGTCACATATACATCCACAACAAAAAAATAATTTACCATAACTCCATCTATCCATTAGGTCAGCCAAAGATATACCTAATAGCAAAAATGCAACAACAGAGTAATGCCAACCCGTTGTATGAGAACCCGAATATGTGAGATTTCGAATATACGTGGTTCCAACATCCATAAACCATTTCCCAAAACCACAAGCAACAATAATCAACAGCAAAGGATTACGAACCAAAATACCAGAGGATACTAACTGCATACTAGTTCAGATATCGGATCAAACTTAACCTTACAGTTGCAACTCATATAACATGGTGATATTAATGACAACACAAAAACAACAAAATGAGATGTTCTTCTTCATTCTTCCAACATTTTCATCTCCTTAAGTCTTGCATGAAAGTGACTTATTTATATGTAATTCATGCATTCATTTAATGGTTAATTTGGTTGATTTAATTTGATTATCTATTTATTCTACTCTAGAATAGCTTGTGTTCTTATAAATATTATAACTTTCTTCATGTACCTAGATTGAGACTCATGTTATTAGATTCCCACAAAATATGACATAATGTTAGAGCATTATTGGTGTTTGGAGTTTGTTTGCGTATATTGAGGAGAAATTTTCATTTGGAGATTCAAATTGAAAGCTTCATATTGGTGACTCCTTGGATTTATTTTTTTGAATAAAAAGGGGGTAAAAACTTATTGAAATCAAAAAATTAAAATTACATTTTCAAAAAGCTCCCAAGAAAAGAAAGCAGAAGAATGCCTAGCCAAGACAAAAACCACCACCCACACTACAACAAATGCCTCAGCCAACCAAATCATCAAAAATAACCCTCTCTAAATCATGACAATAGTCAAGGGATAACTACCCCCAATCCTTAATATTCCAATCCTCATCATGCTCTAAAGCCCACTTGGCCAAACAATCAGTAGCCCTATTCCATTCATGCGAGATGTGGGTAAAAGACACCACCTCCAACATATAGCACATTTGAAGAATCTGACGAACAACCAAAGCCAACTACTAATTAACATCAGTCAACTTTTTTTCATTCAACAAATTAACAATAATCTGTGAGTCAGATTGATAGATTATCTTACACCAACCCAAAGCACGAGAATGCTCAATAACCCAAAGAATTTCCAACCCCTCTATAAAATTGTTAGAGTGTTGCCCTTTATGAATGGAGAAAAAGAAAATAACTGAGACAGAACAATCTCTTCCAACACCCCCAATCTCAACGGACCCATGATTACCCCTAAAAGAACCATCTATATTGATCTTAAAAATACCCTCTGAGCCATCTTCCAACCCTTTGAATCTTCTTTTTATCCTGCCTACCTCTTCTGACACAAGTGGAGTCAGAAGTCAACCCCTGTAAGCCCAATCTATTCAAAATCTCATCACCACTCCTTTCCAAAGGATACACCACTTCACATTTAGCTTCCACTGTCTCCTAGATCATACCAAAAATTATTTTCCAAACCTATTGCACCACAATCTTATCCCCATGGAAAATCCTACAATTCCTTTCTAACCATATTTTCCAAAGGATGAAGATAGGACCAATGCACCACACAATTTAGAGAAAAAAATCCTGAGTAGGCAACCTTCCTCGATTGTTCCAGAACTCAAAAAGGGAAGAAGCATGAATTCAAGGATGATTCCAAACACCCCACCAAAAATTCTAAAGCAACATAGAAAAGGAAAAATGGAAAAATAGATGGGAAGAATCCTCCTCACCACAACCACATAAAACACAAATAGAAGGGCCCTGGAATCCCCGCTTCCAAAGATTATCCCAATTCAAACATCTATTCCACACCAGAGTCCACACAAAGTAGTTACACTTCGGCTAGGAGAATTTGTTCCACACATGCTTCCACTAAGGAACCTCCACCCCACCATATTTATGAGCCAACAACTCTTGATACCCACTAGCCACAGTGAAGGCACCCTTAGGATTTGGACTCAAGGAAAGAATATCCTTGTCCCTAAGAGAGTTGCACTATCTACCAATCAAAATATTTTGAAGCTCGACACAGTCCTTCTCCAACCCAATAATAGGCCAATCGCAAGGATCCTTCCACCTAGCCACCACCAACTTCCCACAGAGGTAAGAAGTCTTAAAATCAATCACTCTTGACGAACCAGCCTCCACGAAGTGTTGGCCAAGATTCAACAAATTAGGATATTGTCACATAATGGGGGGAAAACCATCCCAAGAATTGAACCAAAAGAGCACCTCATCCCCTTATTACAAACCCAAAACAATCCCTCCTTGATTAGCGCAACCCCTTTCTTAAGCATTCTCCAAATCACATAACCTTTCCCCACAAAAGGATAACGAGGGACCTAACCCCCTGAAGGTACTTGTGAGATAAAATCCTGGCCCATATATGATCCTATTCGAAACACCATCGCTAATAAAGCTTTATAACCAATGCCAACCCAGTTAGAATTGATTATCACAACCCAAGACCCCCAAACTACTTCAGACTACACACAATATCCCACTTCACAAGGCTCCACTTCGAAGAAGACAAGCTGCCCACCCATAAGAATTGTCTATCCAAAGAGTCCATATCCTTAACAAATTCAACCGAAGCCACCTATGGTATACATCTATAAATGGGAAGAGCATGCACCATTGATTTAAGCAACTGAACCCGCCCAACAAAGGAAAGCCATCTATGAGTTCAATGATTAACCTCCACACAAAACTTTCCAAAAATATTCTGCCAAGACTCCCTGGGAAGAATACCAAAAGAGATAGGAATGCCAAGATAGATTAAAGGAAGAGACCCAATTTGAAATCTCAAGATAAGAGTAATCCTCTACTAAATGAGTCGTGAAGTGTTGAAGAAGAAAATAGAAGATTTATCTTCATTAATCATTTGACTAGAAGCAACAATATAAGTATCCAAAACCTTGTGCAAATTTGTAGCTTCTCTAACCTTATCCATACCCATCAAAGCAATATCATCTATAAATTGCAAGTGGGACAGAGGAGGCAAACCATTTGCCCATACCCATCCTTGAATAAGAGCCAACTCCACATTACGCTTCAACATCCTCCCCAAACCTTCAACAAGGAGAATAAACAAATACAAAGAGAGAGGATCCCCTTAACGAAGGCCTCTAAAATCAGCAAATAGAGAAGAAGGCTCACCATTTATCATAACCAAAATGGAAGTGGAAGTAACACATCACATGACCCACTGGATCCACTCCTCAGCAAAACCAAAGGCAATAAGAACTTTGTGCAAGAAGGACCACTTAACTCTATCATAGGCCTTTTCCATATCCAGCTTGATGAACATAGCCTTTGTTTTGGAGGACGCCATATAGTGAATATTTTTAGTAGTAATGACCACCCCATCCAGAATTTTTCGATCCTCCACAAAACCACTATGTTCCTCAAAGATAAGCCATCTAAGCCATCGCTTCAACCTTTCAAAAATTAACTTGGAAATGATTTTATAAACCACATTACAAAGGGAGATAGGTTAAAACTAACTCGGTTGTGGGAATGAGAGAAAGGAAGGTAGAATTCAAAGCCCCAACATCTACTTATTCCTTTGAGACTCACAGACAAATTCCAATAATTCTAGCTTAATGATATTCCATAATTCTTGAAAGAATTCAATCAGAAATCCATCAGGACCTAGAGCTTTCCCTTTCTTCATTTGAAAGACAATAGCCTCCAATTCTTCCAACGAAATGAATCCCAAAAGGTCCTCATTTGTCTCCCTCATAAGCAAAGATGGGATACAAGAAAAAACATAGTTTTCTTCCATCAAAACATCTTGAGAATCCTCTCTAAATAAAGAAGTAAAGAACTGTGAAGCTTCTCTCGACATATCTTGCCAGGGATGTAAATGCTCACCCCTATCATTCACAAGAACATGAATAGAATTACCATGTCTCATGGATTTCACTAAATTGAAGAAGAAGTATTTTTGTCCCCCTCATGTAACCACTCGACCCAAGCCTTTTGTTTCCAATAAATCTCCTCGCGCAGCTCGCACTTCTCCAGAGCTTTCAAAGCCCTTACCTCCTTCCTGAGTAAATCCTCTAAAAGGTCCAACTCCCTTATCTCTCAAGTAATGACATCCAAGTTAGCTTGAGAAAAAATCTTAGCATGAAAAACATTTCCAAAACATTTCATGTTCCACCGTTTGAGCTAATACTTCACATATTATAGCAATTTGGAAAAAGAATACATAGCAGTGCCATGAGTGGTCTCCCCATTTGCCACCATTCAACCACATACTCCTACACAAAAGGATCTCTTAACCACATAAGTTGAAACTTGAAAGAGGGGGATCGAGCCACATGAGCCAAAGTAACAGATAATTTTATAGGCCAGTGATTTGAGCCCCTCCAGCCTAGGATCTTAGAACAAGTAGACAACAATCCACAAATCTAGAAATAGGAAACCAAGAACCAATCAAGCCTCTCAATAATACAATCCTCTCCCACTCTCCTATTGTTCCAAGTAAATTGACCATTACTTTGCTTGATATCAACAAGATTCAAAGCATAAATGTTATCATGGAGTAGAAAGGTGGAAGGCTCCAACCTCAAAATTCCACTTTTCTTCTCATCCAGATCAATAATGGCATTGAAGTCACTTGAAATAATCCAAGGATAAAGAGGAGCAGAGCTTCGAATAAACCTAATATGAGACCATAGGTATTGTTTACCAAGAAAATCAGTAGGATCGTAGATATTGGACATAAGAACTATTTCTCCTATTTCCAAGCACGATGCAGCTGCCAAAATAGAAGAATTGTAGGATGTCCACCAAAGAGAGTGAATCTTCAAAGGATTTCATAAACAAGCCACACCCCCCACATTACCTTGGGAACCAATGCACTAGCATTGACCTCACCCCCAAAGTTCAAGCACCAAACCACACATATTCTCAATAGACAACTTAGTTTCTTGTAAAAAAAGCACATCAAGAGAATGATTTCTCACCAATTCACAAACATACTTTTTGTCAAGGGCCACTGTTTAAGTCCATTAAATTCCATGAGAGGATGATCATTTCTAAGGGTTGGAAAAATGCAAGTCAAGAGTCTTAACAAATCCTGACTCCACCAATGACTCCCCCATCAACTTGATTTTCTCTAAATCCTTCTTTCTCCCAGCCTTGGAAGACATCTACGCCATCCCTTTTTTTAGATCTTTCTGATGAAGCCCCAATGAGGGAGAAGCCTTGATTCCTTTTCCAAAATTGGACCCCACTTTCACCAATGAAGGATAATTCTCCCCCCACTCTTCTTCGTAGCAGTGAGATCCTCAGGCCTCACTAAAACCAACATATTGATATCAGAGTCCATATTCAAAGCACCAACATCCTATGAATTTTGAATATTATAAAAAATATTCCCTCCTGAACCATGTCCAAACCACCTTGATCCAGAGCCATCCAAAACCTCAAATATATTAAAAGTGTCCCCTTCCTATCGCTCCTTAAAATTTCTCTTCTACCCACAATTCTTGTTATGGGCCTTAACTGAAATGAAACCCTCTGTACTTGCAACATCACTAGGAATGGGATCCTTGCCTTTGTCAACCTTAGGGGCTTGCGAGGAGGCTGAGAAGTTTGAGACTGAAAGGATTTTTTCTTTGGACATCTTCACTACAAATGATTGTATTCATGACACATATGACAACGAAAAGGAAAAGTCTCATAATCAAGTTGTTGCACCTAAGAAAACATACCCACACAAATTTCTAAAGAATTTGGATGAGGGTTACTCAAATCAATCTCAACGAAAATGTGAGAAAAATTCATTACCTTTCTATCTTATGTTTGCTAAGAAGGACCTACTAGTTTCCCCAAAAGTGAAGCAACCATTTGCAAGATGTCCTTGTGCCAATATTCAACCGAAAACCAAGGAAGATGCACCCACACTGGAACATGATTTGGGAACTCCTCCAAAGTATTAAAACCAGCATGTCATGGCTTAATAAATAAACCAATCTAGTTGTGGAAATAAAGTCCACCCTTGAAAACCCTATTACAATATGCCATACAGTTGAAAACCATCATGAAATAACTGTTAGCCAACAACATCAGTTCCATTTCACCCTTCGGGGCCTAAGTCTGTTGAGCCCACAACTCCAAAAATTGGAGAGAGACCTGCATTCCCATGAATTTTCATATCAAAGCATGCTTTGAGAAATACTCAACATCCTCCATAATTGATTTTGGTTGAATCACCAACACTAACCTTTCTTTGCTTCTTTCCAAATAACCGTTGATTTTCAAGATTTGAGGGCCTCTAAACGGAGCAGACACTCCAACCCCCGAATTAGACAATTTTTTCTCAACCACCTTCATTGAAGGAGATGGATATTTCACTCCAAAAGCAACACAAAATTGAAAGAGGATTTAAACCCAAAAGCTTCCCCTACATCTATTGGTAGGAGAGAAAAAAATGCACCCTTATACCACCCTACAACTCTTCACCAAGCCCACACGAGCAGCAAAAGAAGAACACCACCTCATAAACTTGAGCCAAGCATCAAACGATTATTAAAGGAGAAAAGCAAAACCCTTATAGCTCCCCCAACTTCACCAAGAACCACCGCACAACAAAGAAAAAGAGAAAAGTAGCTTGCATCAAAACAAACAAAAGAGGATCTTCCCCTAAGAAGAAACTCGCCTCAACACCAACAAAGACCCCCTTTCGTCTAGCACCAAACTCAAGCAACCACAACTAAGAATCTCAAACAGCAGCGCCAAGTCTCCCTTAAATCCCCACGACACCAACTCCAACCACCGGCCCGAACAACAAAGGAGCAATGAAAGAAAAAGCTTGCAGATCGAACACACCCCCCACAACAATAACGACTCCCCAGTAGCATTAGCCAACCATCAAAACCAAGAACCAACACAAAAAAACAACATGCACGAGGAGATTAGGGCATGCAGGCCGCAGCCAAGTCACGAGCCTGCACATGGTTTCCTCGCCCACACGCCATCCTCCTAATTGACCCAAAAACATCCCTTTGCATTACTATCGGTGACTCCTTAGATTAGAGCCTACCGTAATTTCAAGATAAATTAAGAAAAAATGTTTTTTTTAAATTTTTTTTTCCAATATAGACATTTAGAAGTCATTTTATTTAAGTTTCTAGCTATAAATATTCTAGCACCTTTTGTAGAAAGAATAGTTTTGGAAGACTTTGACACAAAATTTAGTGCACCATTACATCTAGAGTGGTTGATAACCTACAAATTGGAATTAGATTTGTTAAAATTGAGTAAATTAAGAAAGACATAAATTTTGACCAAATTTGAGTAAGTTAAAAAAAAAGAAAAAAACATTTAAAAAAAAAATATAATAGAATTTTATTTTCTTTGTGACCATGTAATCTATTTCTACTCATGATGCCTAGTTTTTCCAAAAACTTAGTTTCTTAAAGAAATTTGTTTATTATTTTTCTTAGTTTTGTACCCTCAAATGCACATATCTTTCACATAAGGAATCTAATCAATGAGCTATGTTTGGAAAGTGTATAGATTTTTAGAGCACTATCTCCTATTTTCATTAGTTTGTTCTAGTTTTTCTTTGAGATTATACTTTTAGTTTTCTCTCACATTCTTAAAATTATGAATCAACTACAAAACACAAACAAGTACTATAATCACACTAAATAATAAAGTGCCATGAACATTGCTTAATAATGGTGTGTGAATTGAGCTATTTGGGGTAATATTAATGTAAATACAATCAACTTATGAAGTACCATCATGCATGTACTTGTCTTTTGGAGGTTAATACATATGAATTTTTATAAATATAGTTTTATTTATTTTTAAATAAATATTACATATAAAAATATAAATAAGCAATATCCTCCAATTTAAAAAATTAAACAAATTAAAAAAGGGTGCAAGGTACCCATATCTCCTCTACCCCCTCCCATGGTAGGGAGGTACAATGGGTATCTTTTAAGAAGGACATGAGGGATAATACCCTCATGGCCCCCATTTGGAAGCAATGTGGGGGGTTTTCCTCCACTAGTCTCATTTTGTTTAAAAGTATTATATATATATAACTAAAACTCCTACCCACTTCCACCTAATAGCACTACTAGTCCACCATATTTATCAACAACACTAACCATATAATACCCACTATCCCTTAGAGTGCCACCAAGGATAGAGACCCCCTTTTTAATGTAGTTTTCATAAATAATTCTCAACTTCATGATGCCTTATCTTTATTATGGAGGAGTTTTATTTAGCATTTTTTTTTTTAAATAGGGTAGAATTTGGTTTCCTATGTGATGATATATTATGTTTCTACTCATGATTTCTATTCCTCTTCAAAATATTAGTTTCTTGAAGATATTTATCTATTCTTTTCTCATTTTTGTATCTTCAAACGCCCATATCTTTCACATGTAAACTCTAATCAATGAGCCATTTTATGAAAGTGTACAAATTTTAGAGCACTGAATCCTAGTTTCATTAGTTTGGTCTAATTTTTCTTTCAAATTATACTTTAGTTTTCTTTTCACATTCTTAAAATTGCAAGTCAACTAGAAAACACAAACAAGTATTGTAATAACACTAAACTATAAAGTTCCAAAAAATTACTTAATGATGGTGTCTAAATTGGGCTATATGGGGGAAATATTAATGAAAATGTAATCAAATTATAAAGTTACATCATACATGTACATATATTTTGAGAGTTAATGCATAGTCATTTTTATAATTTAACAAATTAAAATAAATTCCCATCCTCAAAGGCTTAATCCATGAGGTTTTAGTGTTCTTCACTGTAGGAAATAATGTGGGACAATTAATATAGTCACATGAAATACATGTTATGATTCCAACTAAATATTGATTTATCAATAATAAAAAAACTAAATATTGATTAGAGTTCACTTTGAGTTGCATCAACTCTTTTGGGTCCTCCTATTCTCTCTATAACATCATTCTTATGGCTTGAGACATCCTCATTCAAAATGATTCACATCTCCAATTGAGATCCATTCATTTATGGTAAATGCTCTTGAATATTGATTCTAGTTCATATATTATTTTGAGAGCCATTCATTATGGTCAATATTCCCAGTCTTCATGGTAATTGATCCCATCAATTAATTATTGTCACAGTTCAACATCCACATCAAGGTATATCAATAGCTTCTAGATTAATTCATTTATCTTTCTCTTTTTTCTAGGTGAAGAGTATTGTACATGGTTACATAACATAACCTTATTGCTAATATCCATTTATCTATTTTATTTATCCTAAATTACACATATGAGGGTGCTAGTGTAATACTTATTTTACCTTGGATATGTCACTATCCTACATTTGATATTACACCTATTAAATAAGTTTACTTAGGATATTAAGAATATTTAATTTTCCTTATCTAAGCATCTAATAATGACATGTGTACACCTTTACTTGATGCAAAATACACCACCTTCCTTCCTAAATCACAACCTCTTAACAACAAAAATAACTTGCTGCTCAAAAACAAAACCAAATAACAACACCATAATTTGGTTTGAATTGATTAAAAACTCACACAAACATATATATTGATTTCTACAACACAATCTTTAAAAATGAATTACAAATGAAGACCCTTCATATGTTTTCTCTCTTTGTAACCTCTGTGCTTCCACCGTTTTCATCTTGTGTCTCTACCTGCACTTTCTCCTCTCCTTGTTGCACACTTGTCTCTGTATTATGCCATTTCTCTTGTTCTTCTCATGTTCGACCTTCTCACCAAGCCAATACCTCTGTGCTCCAAGTCAATGCCTCTATTCATCCAACCCATTACTGTTGGGTCTAAGGCCTTGAGTGATGTTTTTTTTTTTTTTCTTTCTTCACTTTTTCCTATTCTATTCAAGCCTATCGACCTCCTTTTTCTCACTGTTGTGCACCAAAAAAAACTTTTATTGTTTGAAATTCTGTAGTTTTTAGTCACCCATTCACATTCTCATGGGTCCTCTTTTTCTTACTCTATCAACTTGTTCACATTTCCTTAACTTGGCATGCCTTCTATCTCATCGAGCTTCCTCTATTTTTTATTAAATTTTGTTATGTGCCACATGCCATGCCCTTTTTTGTTTCCATTGCTTTTTTAAAACAAATGAAATGATTTATTTTCACCCATGACCCCTGTTGTGAAGGTGAAAAGGCGTAGATTGTAATGTAGATTTTAATTATAGTCAAATATTGTTAATGGTAACTGCCAATTAATGAATAGATCAACCTCAAACAAGAATTTGTTCCTCTTCAAATTAAATTCCAAGCCAATTGCCTACACTTATGCCAATTTATTTGTTTAAAATTTTTCTAAAGCATTTGACAAATCCATTTTGTACATATCCTGCAATCATCGCAGTAGAGACAATTTCTCTTTGAGGTATTCTCACAAACAGTTCAAGTGCTCGATCTATGCTTTCACATTTTGTATATGTGTCTACTAGGCGGTATTTGATGGTTTCTCATGTTCTATTCCATCATAATTTAGACTGCGAGCATGATGGAAAAAGATAGTGAAGATTTGTTTTACACTAGACAATCACATTTCCTGAGACAACAATTTCTTTTAAACACATATGTTTTCATCGTTGTAGAGTTTAAGAGGTTTAGGCAATGATCTTGAAAGAGAGCAAACCAAATAAAACAAACCAAAAATTGAAATAAAAAAGAACCAATATTTTTTCTTCAAGCGACGGTGTTGATTGCTTATTCACCCGCGTGCTCCTGCACTAGACACGTCAAGTAAGTGAAATGTTCCTTGATTTGGTAAAATTAGGAACATTGAAAGGTGCATGGGATGATAATCCCATGTTTTTTTTATCTAAACCTACTCCTTGTCCATGGGAGCCTTCCCTCTACTACTCTTCTACTCAACCTCACCACTCAAGCCACCTCCATTTGTGTTATTCCATTTCTCTAAACAACTCCCTACCACAAGTCCACATTGGTGACCACCACATTCTTTTGGGGTGCTACTCTTTATTCCTTTATTGCACTGTTGTAATAAATCAAAATCCAATCTACCCTTTTCTCTTTAAATATTCCCTTTGAATGGTTGCAAATCATTGTACTTACTTCATTCCTCTTCCTCTATTTGTTGCATCTTCGCACTACAACAAACAATAGAGCTAGATTCTTTCATCTGATTCTCCTTCTCTTTTAGAGTATTGAACATATATTTTTGTCCATCTTTCTAGATGGAATAAACATTCTTTCTACCATCATAGATAGCCTCCCTGTTGAACTACCATGGTCTACCCAATAACACATGACAAGCAGTCATATGCATCACATCACATAACACCTCATCTTTATAAGAGTCATTCTCAAAATTAACTAAACATTGCTCACTCATAGTCATCTCGTGTTCCTTATGTAACCAAGAAAATTTGTACGAACAAGGATGCTTACACCTTTTCAAACCTAACTTTTCTACCATCTCCTCTAAAACTAGGTTAGTTGTACTACCACTATCTACTATAACTTTGCAGCACTTACCTCCAACCTTGCACACAATTCTAAAGAGACTCCTTCTTTGGGATGGTTCCTCCACCGCCTTTGGGTTTACCAACACTCTCCTCATCATGAGAGATTCACCTTCTTCTGGGTCTTCATCTTTAAGTGACACATCCCCTTCCTTATCCTCTTATTCCAAGTGGTTTCTTATTGCACTCTTTTTTATGCCCTCTTATATTTGAGGACACTCGTACGCATGATGACCAACTTCTCCACAATAGTAACATCCACCTAGAAACCCTATGCTACTGCTACAACGTCCTCTTGTTGATACCTCCTTTTCTTTGATGTTTTGGCCCACCTCTTTACTCCATTTGGGCTCGAATTCTTCTTCAATCTGCTTTCCTTTATTGTTGCTCACTTGTCCCTTTTTAGTTGTAAATCTTCCCTAAATTTTAGAATTGTTTAATTGTCTTCTCATTAATTTCTCCTTAGCTTTTAATGCATATTGGTATTCTTCCTCTGCCATAGTAATTTTTAGCATATACTCATTTCATCCTGAATGTTAAATTGCAAGCCACTCACATACCTGGCTACCTTTTCCCTATCGATTTCATGCCTTCCAAATTGAATAGTCAGCTTGTAAAACTCCTTTGTGTAATATTTTACACTCATATCTTTTTGCTTTTTATTTTGCAACCTCTTGAATAACTCCATCTCATAATCTCCAAGTATGCATTTTTCTTCAATCTCTTCACCATCTAGTTCTGCCTCGTTATCTAGAAATCTCCATCTATTTTCCATTCTCTCTGCAACCCTTTCCACCATAATGTAGCATGCCCTTTCAATTTCGTTTGGGCTAAATTTACTCACTACGGGTCTCTAATTTCCTTCATTTCAAAGTATTCCTCTAGCTCTCCAATCCAATTGATTAGCTCTTCTGGATTTAATGTTCCAAAAAAGTTTAGTATATCCATTTTACTATTTTTTGTTATTCTTGAAAGAGCTCTCGAAAATCTATCTTGTCTGACATCCTCTAGCCCATCTTCTTCTTCTCCTCCTCCTTGCCCTTCCTCTTTGCTTTCCTCCTCATTCTTAGGATATCTTACATTACCAACAACTAATCTCACCTCATTTCTGATATAATCCCTTATCATTTCTCGAAATCGTTCCAACACTACCTCTAATTTGGGTCTTCCTCTTCATGACGGCATCTCTTTCAATCAATGACTTGTTCTCTCAACTCTCAATTGTTCAAGACTCCACACGCACCTAGAACAATTCTCTCAAGCTCTCAACAACCATTACTCACTTACCACAATTCTTGGTGGATCCTCTCTATGCTTAGGATTGCCTGCTTTGATACCAATTGATGCAAAATAGACCACTTTCCTTCCTAAATCACAACCTCTTAACAACAAAACTAACTTGCTACTAACAAAATAAATAAATAAAAACACCATAATTTTTTTTGAATTGATTAAAAATTCACGCAAACATATATATTGATTTCTGCAACACAATGTTTACAAACGAATTATAGATAAAGACCCTTCATATGCTTTCTCTCTTTGTAACCTCTATGCTTCCACCATTTTCATCTTGTGTCTCTACCTGCACTTTCTCCTCTCCTTGTTGCGCACTTGGTGCTTTGTATTATGCCAATTCTCTTGTTCTTCTCATGTTCAACCTTCTCACCAAGTTGATACCTTTTTGCTCCAAGTTGATGCCTCTATTCATCTAACTCCTTACTGTTGGGTCTAAGGCCTTGAGTGATGATTTTTTTGTTTCTTTCTTCACTTTTTCCCATTCTATTCAAGCCTATCAACCTCCTTTTTCTCACTATTGCACACCAAAAAACTTTTCTTGTTTTAAATCTTGTAGCTTTTAGCCTCCCATTCACATTCTCACAGGTCCTATTTTTCTTACTCTATCAACCTGTTCACATATCCTTAACTTGGTGCACCTTCTATCTTATCGAGCTTCCTTTGTTTTTTATTAAATTTTTCTATGTGCCTCATGTTGCGCCCTTTGTGCTTCTGTTGATTTTTTTAAATAAATGAAATGATTTATTTTCACCCACGACCCCTTTTGTGAAGGTGAAAATGTATAGATTATAATGTAGATTTTAACTATAGTCAAATATTGTCAATGGTAATTGTCAGTTAATGAACAGATCGGCCTCAAACAAAAAATTGTTCCCCTTAAAATTAAATTCCAAGTCGATTACCTTCACTTCTGCCAATTTATTCGTTTAAAAGTTTTCTAAACCATTTGACAAATCCATTTGTACATATCCTATAATCATTGTAGTAGAGATAATGTCTATTTAAGGCATTCTCACAAAAAATTTAGGTGCTCAGTCTATGCTTTGAAATTTTGCATATGTTTCTACTAGACAGTATTTGGTGGTTGCTCATGTTCTATTCCATCATAATTCAAACCATGAGGGTGCTGGCAAAAGATGGTGAAGATTTATTTTACACCATCCAATCACATTTCATGAGACAACACTTTTTCGAAACACATATCTTTTTTCATCATTGTAGAATTTAAGAGGTTTATGCATTGATCTTGAAAGAGAGAAAACCAAACAAAACAAACCAAAAGTTGAAATAAAAGAGAACCAATAATAATAATAATATTTTTTTGGGCAGTGTTGATTACTTATTCACCCCCGTGCTCTTGCACTAGACACGTGGGGTAAGTGAAATGTGGTAAACTCAAGAACATTGAAAGGTGCATGGGATAGTAATCCCATGTTTTTTTTTTATCCAAAGCTACTCCTTGTCCATAGGAACCTTCCCTCTACTATTCTTCTATTCAACCTCAGCACTCGAGCTACCTCCATTTGTGTTATCTCATTTCTCTAGACAACTCCCTATCACAGGTCCACATCGGTGACCACCACATTATTTTGGTTTGCTACTCTTTATTCCTTTATTGTGCTATTACAATAAATCAAAATCCAATATACCCTTTGAATGGTTGCAAATCACTGCACTTACTTTTTTCCTCTTCCTCTATTTGTTGCTTCTCCTTCTCTTTCAAAGAATTCAACATATATATTTTTTCCATCTTTTCAAATGGTGTGAACATTCTTTCTACCATCATAGATGGCTTCCCTGTCAAACTACCATGGTCTACCCAACAACACATGAAAAGCAATCATGGGCATCACATCGCACAACACCTCATCTTTATAAGAGCTAATATGTAAATTAACTAAACATTTTTCACTCACAGTCATCTCATGTTCCTTCTATAACCAAGAAACTCTGTACGAACAAGGATTCTTACACCTTTTCAAACCTAACTTTTCTACCATCTCATTTGAAACTAGGTTATTCGTACTACCACTATCTACTATGATTTTGTAGCACTTACCTCTAGCCTTGCACACAATTCGAAAGAGACTCCTTTGGGATGGTTCCTCCTCCACCACCTTTGGGTTTACCAACACTCTCCTCATCATGAGAGATTCACCTTCTTCCGGGTCTTCACCTTTCGCAACACATCCCCTTCCTCATCCTCTTGTGCCAAGTGGTTTCTTGTTGCACTCTTTTTGTTGCCTTCTTGTATTTGAGGACACTCATAAGTGTGATGACCAACTTCTCCACATTAGTAACATCTACTTGGAAACCCTCTACTGTTGCTACCACATCCTCTTGTTGATACCTCCCTTTCTTTGGTGTTTTGGCCCACCTCTTTACTCCATCTAGGTTTGAATTCTTCTTCAATCTGCTTTCCTTTACTGCTGCTCACTTGTCCTTTTTCAATTGCAAATATTACCCAACTTTTGGAATTGTTGAATTGTCTTCTCATTAATTTCTCCTCAACTTTTAATGCATATTGGTGTGCTTCCTCCACCATAGTAATTTTCAGCATACTCATTTCATCCTAAATGTTAAGCTGCAAGTCATTCACATACCTGGCTACCTTTTCCCTATCGATTTCATGCCTTCCAAATCAAATAGTCAACTTGTAAAACTCATGTGTGTAATCTTTTACACTCATATCTTTTTGCTTATGATTTTGCAACCTATTGAATAACTCCATCTCATAATCTTTAGGTATGAATTTTTTCTTCAATCTCATCACTATTTGGTTCCATCTCATTATCCAGGAATCTCCATTCATTTCCTGCTCTCTCTACAACCCTTTCCACCATAATGCAACATGCCCTTTCAATTTTGTTTGGGATAACTTTACTCGCCGTGGGTCTCTAATTTCCTCCATTTCAAAGTATTCCTCTAGCTCTCCAATCCAATTGATTAGCTCTTATGGATTTAATGTTTCAGAAAAGTTTGGCACATCCATTTTACTGCTTTTTGTTATTCTTGAAAGAGCTCTCAAAAATCTTTCTTGTCTAGAATCCTCTAGCCATTCTTCTTCTCCTCCTCCTTGCTCTTCTTCTTCACTTTCTTCTCATTCTTAGGATCTCTTGCATTACCAACAACTAATCTCACCTCATTTATGATATATTTTTTGATATCATCCCTTATCATGTCTCAAATTGTTCCAACACTACCTCTAATCTGGGTCTTCCTCTTTATGGTGACATCTCTTTCAGTCAACGACTTGTTCTCTCAGCTCTCAATTTTTCGGGACTCTATAATGTCCCTTGTTAAATTTGACCTTAAACTTGCTAAATTGAACCTTGGGAATTTTGTCAAACACTTTCCAAGCAAAATTTGTACTTGTTGATTAAGGTTCTTTTTGGTATTTTGCAATGCAAGTAATGATTTTTTGCATTCAATGGACTCAAATGAACATGTGCCAATTACTGAAATGTATTTAAGATGCAATGCAATATATATGTAATGCAAAGAGTTAGCTGATATGCATATATAGCCAAGGGACATTAATGCAAACACTTGGAAAGGAACTTAAATGACTGGAATATTTATGCAATGTTGCAACTACAACGATCAACATTATACCAAATACTTGATATGCAATCTAGTCATGTTAATTATGAGCTACAACACTTAGTCATTATGTCAAACAGTTGACATGCAAAGTCTCTTGTGCAAAACAATGCTACAACAATGAAGCATTAAGACAAACATTTAATGTGCAACCTTATTCCTCCTTGATTGAATACAATGGCTGATTACAACTATATGCAATTGCCAAGACTGATTACAATGATTGTTTTTCAATGACACTATAACTCCGTAAATGCCGCAACTAATTTTCAGACTTTGCTTTAGACTTAGAAAATGTAAGTACATGCATAAATGACAATGAAACCTGGAATTGAAGACTAAAATAGGTTGTTGATATGACAACAGCCTTATCTGAATCTTTCCAACATTTATGATGGCCTCCACAAGTGAAATCGCTCCTCCATGATGAAGTCGTCCCTGTGCTCACCTAGAAACTTTTTGTATAAATAAATGCAACAATAATAGGTCTTCAAATTGGTGTAGAAATGATTGCCAACACAATAGAAATCAATCCCTCCAATGCCCACAAAATTTTGATGACTCGGTGAAGAGTAATGAATGAAAACACGAGTCTCACCATGGTTGGTTAACCTACAACAACAGACTGATGTTAAATTGCAAACTTGAAAATAGCTCCCTAATCTCTCCACAAATGAACACCAAACCTCCCTAAAGAGAGTTCCTAAGAGCCCAAGTCAAATTGATATAATTATGAGGTTGTGCAAGTGAAAATCTAAAGATAACCTCCAATGAAACCCTCCAATTGGCACAATGAAGAAGACTGGAATATCTCCTCCTCTCAACTCTAACTAGGGTTGATCTTTCACAACTGAACTTGGCACTCTAGAGTCTTCAAACCATTGAGCAAGCTAAGCATTAAGCTTTAGATTCTTACCATGCAGGTAATGAGTAATGAATTCCAAAATCAAGTGTGTCCAAATGCTTAGCCAACAACTTCTTAAATACATTTCTCAACAAATCTCCAAGAAGCTTCTAGAATAAAATATTATTTTATTCTCTTAGATGACTTTTTGATATTATTTTATTTTTAGTCACTTTATTAAATTAATTAAATATAAGGTCCCCTTTAAATATTGATTTATTGTGATAACCTTACAAATAATTAATTTAATATTTAATTTAATTTAATTAAAAATAATTAATTAGTCATCCTTATGAAATAAATATCAATATTTAGATAACTTAATCAATTAATTTAATTAAAATACTCTTCCTCCAATTCAGGGACATGACAGTCCTCCCTTCCCAAAGATTGCTTACCCTTAAGCAATTTGCATCTGCCAATCCAACTCAACTGCCACATCATCGTAAGCCTGAATGGAAAATCATCTACACCTGCCCACCAACCATCCAGATCCCAAATGATCATATGAAGAACTCTAGCCAACATCCACTAAATATAGTTGAAGCTCCTATCATGTGAAGTAATATCAATCTGTGACGCCAACTATCCAGCAAGAGAGCTCCTGGATCCCAAACCTGTATATTTGCCCCACCATGCCGACTCCAAGTGTTGCAATAATAATCCTCATGCACCCAAGCTCTCCAAAAAAAATCTCCACCTGGATCACATGAATAAATTGGAAGTCCCTCCATCTCGACACCAATGAACTTCCGCTGTGCCACTTTGATACCCCCTAGAGTCCAAGTCTCAAACTCTTGCTATTGGAAACACCCAACTGGAGAACTCAAAGTGAGAGACCTATCAAAATTGGACTCATCATCAATTTTTCCTCTAACACCAAGGTGACAATCCCAACTTCATCTATCCACCTTAACTATTGTTGCCTTCAAAGTAGTACTATCAACACTCAATGAAGTATGAGGTAGAACACATGGTATAGCTGGATTACTTTAGTCCTTCAATTGAAAAATCTTATCAACCTCATCACCAACATTAGAATAATGTGCATTTTTAGATAAATCCCCTCTTTGAATAAAGAGTCTTCTAATGTTATCTATCCTTTTTTGCCTTGCTATGTTGATGAGATTGACCTTTCCTTTGACTTCTTTAAGGTGTTGTCTTGCATTGGAAACCACTAATTTAGCCTCTTTGGCTTTTTGCATCCATTCTCCATTCATATTTTTAGACCTTTTTACCTCTTCCATGCCAAAATATACAAACTCAATCCTCTTATGCTTGATATCTTCAAATCTATCAATTGGTATAGGGCTGCCATTAATGGGTGATGTCATATCATTGACTTTCTCATGATCAAAAGATCTTATCTCATGAGAATGATGGGACATAATGTTGTTGTCCTCAAACAAATCAGCAATGGCATCATGCCATTGTATAGTATCTTCCTTATCATGTGTAGCCAAAACACTAGCAGCTGCTCCACTAATTAGATGATCAACTTTCCCATCCACCTTTATGTTTTCATGTAGCTACTCTAATGTAACTGGTTCATCTTCAACCATCACGTGCTCTTCTTCAATCTTGAAGTCATCATGAAGTGTCATGTGCTCAACATCTTTCTCCATTTTTCTCTCCTTGGGATCAATTGTATGCTAGTCACTAACTACCAAAAATTCATCATAGAGACTCTTAGATGTTTCACCTGTAGATACATCAAGTATCTCCTTCTTTTTGTCATGTGATGTACCCCCCTTAAAAATGCATGCCATATACTGTGTGAATCCTGGTTGTGAAGCCAATTTATCCATCCTTTCCTGACTCTTCCTTAACTCTTCCTTAACTCTTCCATCATGGCATTCAACTGTTCAATGTCCTCATTTGAAAACATGGTGTCCAATTGAATTGTTTGATCTGCAATTGTTTGGCTAATACAATGTTCAATTACCCAACAGGTTGGCAAGAACTTTAGCTCTCATACCACTATAATGTCCCTTGTTAAATTTGACCTTAAACTTGTTGAACTGAACCTTGGGAATTTTTTCAAACACTTGCCAAGTGAAATTTGTACTTGCTAATTGAAGTTATTTTTGGTATTTTGCAATGCAAGTAATGATTTTATGCATTCAATTGACTCAAATGAACATGTGCCAATTGTTGAAATGCATTTAAGATGCAATTCAATATATATATGTAATGCAAAGTGTTAGCTGATATGCATCTATAGCCAAGGGAAATTAATGCAAACACTTGGCAAGCAACTTAAATGACTGAAATATTTATGCAATGATGCAACTAAAATAATCAACATTATACCAAATACTTGATATTCAATCTAGTCATGCTAATTACGAGCTATAACACTTAGTCGTTATGTCAAATAGTTGACATGCAAAGTCTCTTGTGCAAAATAATGCTATAGTAATGAAGCATTAAGACAAACATTTAATGTGCAACCTTATTCCTCCGTAATTGAATATAATGGTTGATTACAACTGTATGCAATTGCCAAGATTGATAACAATGATTGTTTTTCACTGACACTATGACTCCCTAAATGCTGCAACTAATTTTCATACTTTGCTTCAAACTTAGAAAATGTAAGTACAGGCATAAATGACAAGGAAACATGGAATTGAAGACTAAAATAGGTTGTTGATACATGACGACAACCTTATGTGAATTTTTCCAACATTTATGATGGCCTCCACAAGTGAAATCACCCCTGCCCTTGCCTGACAAATTTTTGTATAAATAAATGTACCAATAATAGGTCTTCAAATTGGTGTAGAAATGATTGCCAACACGATAGAAATCAATCCCTCTAATTCCCACAAAATTTTAATGACTTGGTGAAGAGTAATGAATGAAAACACGAGTCTCACCATGGCTGGTCAACCTACTATAACAGACTAATGTTAAATTTCAGACTTCAAAATAGTTCCCCAATCTCTCCAAAAATGAACACCAAACCTCCCTAAAGAGAGCGCCTAAGAGCCCGAGTCAAATTGATGCGAGTATGAGGCTGTGCAAGTGAAAATCTGAAGATAACCTCCAATGAAACTCTCCAATTGGCACAATGAAGAAGACTGGAATATCTCCTCTCAACTCCAGCTAGGGTTGATCTTTCACAACAGAACCTGACACTCTAGAGTCTTCAAAACCTCGAGCAAGCTAATCATTAAGCTTTAGCTTCTTACTATGCAGGTAATGAGTAATGAATTCCAAAATCAAGTGTGTCCAAATGCTTAGCCAACAACTTCTTAAATATATTTCTCAACAAGTCTCCAAGAAGCTTCTAGAATAAAATATTATTTTATTCTCTTAAGTGACTTCTTGATATTATTTTATTTTTAGTCACTTTATTAAATTAATTAAATATAAGGTCACCTTTAAATATTGATTTATTGTGATAACCTTACAAATAATTAGTTTAATATTTTATTTTATTTAATTAAAATAATTAATTAGTCATCCTTATGAAATAAATATCAATATTTGGATAACTTAATCAATTAATTTAATTTAATTACTCTTCCTCCAATTCAGGGACATGACAGACTCCACATGCACCTGCAACAATTCTCTCGAGCTCTCAACCACCATTACTCACTTCCCACAAGTCTTGGTGGATCCTCTCCATGCTCAGGATTGCCTGCTTTGATACCAATTAATGCAAAATATACCACTCTTGTGCCTAAATCACAACCTCTTAACAACAAAAATAACTTGTTAAAAAAAAAAAACAGATAACAACACCATAATTTGGTTTGAATTGATAAAAAATTCACACAAACATATATATTGATTTATGCAACACAATGTTTGCAAACTTATTATAGATGAAGACCCTTCAATTATTTCTCTCTTTGTAACCTTTGTGCTTCCACCGTTTTCATCTTATGTCTCTACCTACACTTTCTCCTCTCCTTGCTACGCATGTGGCTCTATATTATGCCATTTCTCTTATTCTTCTCATGTTTGACCTCACCAAGCCGATACCTTTGTGCTCCAAGCCGATGCCTCTATTCATCTGACCCCTTATTGATGGGTCTAAGGCCTTGAGCGATGCTTTTTTTGTTTCTTTCTTCATGTTTTCCCATTCTATTCAAGCCTATTGGCTTCCTTTTTCTCACTATTGCACACCAAACAAACTTTTTCTTGTTTTAAATTCTATAGCTTTTAGACCTCATTCACATTCTTACGAGTCCTCTTTTTCTTACTCTAAATTGGCATGTTCACATCTCCTTAACTTGGTGCACCTTCTATCTCATTGAGCTTCCTCTATTTTTTATTAAATTTTGCTATGCGCTTCATGCCGCACCATTTGTGCTTCGGTTGCTTTTTTTTAAAACAAATGAAATGATTTATTTTCACCCACAACCCTTGTTGTGAAGGTGAAAAGGTGTAAATTATAATGTAGCTTTTAATTATAGTCAAATATTGTCAATGGTAACTGCCAGTTAATAAACAAATTGGCCTCAAATAAGAATTTGTTCCCCTTGAAATTAAATTCCAAGTCAATTGCCTTCACTTCTGCCAAATTATTTATTCAAAAGTTTTCTAAAGTATTTGGAAAATCCATTTTATACATATCCTACAACAATCTATGCTTTCAGGTGCTCGATCTATGCTTTCACATTTTGCATATGTGTCTACTAGATAGTATGTGATGGTTGCTCATATTCTATTACATCATAATTTAGACCGTGACGATGCTAGAAAAAGATAGTGAAGATTTTTTTTACACCAGCCAATCACATTTCATGACACAACATTTCTTCGAAACGCATATATGTTTTCATTGTTATAGAATTTAAGAGGTTTAGGTGCTAATCTTGAAAGAGAGAACCAAACAAAATAAACCAAAAATTGGAATAAAAGAGAACCAACAATTTTATTTTTTTTGAGCGGTGTTGATTGCTTATTCACCCATGTGTTCTTGAACCATTACTTGAGGCACACAAGTGCCACCACTATCTCGTTATTCCTCAATTATTTGTAGTTAGGTGCAACCTCTATTTAGTTAAGACCACCTATCTCTTCATTAAATTGATTGAATTTATCTACCGATTAGTAGTTCAATTTTCAACCTCATAGTTAAATTGAGTTAACTAATCTATTGATTTGTAGTTAAAATTATGAACATTGTACGTGTTATCTCCTTGATTGATACATTCAAGTAGCCTATTTTGATGTACTTAATCTATTAATTTAATGATTTATTTGGTTGACGTTTTGATTATTGATTTCCTCTATTTTTGAATAGCTTGTGTTCTTGCATATTACATCATTTTTTTTGTGATTCTTGTAGTCCATATTTTATAAGTCCTGGGCAATTATTCAAATAATTGATTTAAATAATCTTTTAGTTTAAAGTCGTCTCCCTTAGAGCTAGGTGTGACCTTTTGTCCATTTAAAGATAATGAAAATCCATTTTTTAATTAAAATACTTTTTGAAAGCTCTAACTTCACGTGGAAGCCCATATCAAGCAAAACTCACAATGCTTGAAATTGCATGAAAGATAAAAATAGAAGATTATTTGTTTGGGTGCTAAAGATAGATGAAAAAGAGGAAATCTAAAAAAGCATCACATTGAGGAGAGGTCTAGGTTTTTTTTTTGTTTAAAGTGGAGTTTGAAGGAGCTTGCATGAAGCCTTGGATGAGCATTTACAGATATATCACCACGAGGACAAGAAGACAAGGAGTTGCAACTTGACCACGGGCCTTCTCAATCATGCCCAACCATGCAATGTTCAAGTTGGAGCTTTTTATGCACAGGTCTATAGGTTTGAAACCCTTGCACTTAATATTTTTTTAAATTTTTGAAGAGTAAAGGAATGTTTGGAATGTTGATCTTATGAGAAATTCAAGGTTAAATCCTTTGTGATAATTGTTGTAGGATGTGTGTTGGGTTTTGCCTTGGTTATGAGATCCCACCTTGTTTAATATGTGATTGTAAATTGTTGTAATGTGCAAGATGTATTATTATGAATTTCATAGGGTGTAAATTTGTTGAGGAAACCATGTGAATAGTGGTTGTGTGTGCATTGGGAGAGCTATGTGGCCCCTAGCTCAGGGGTGGGCTATGCATCGACCCTATGGTTGGGTGGAGAACCCACTGGCCAAGAATTATTTTTCTTGATGATTTACCTTCGAGTCCATACATTGAGGATATAGACTAATTTGTGATCACCAACTCTATGGGATGATACATATTGGATTTTGAAAATGTAAAGATTTATTAACACAACGAGTAATAAAAGGATTAAGATATCAATTTGGAAGTTGAATATATTCTACTTTGCTAGTTTTAAAAAGAAAACAAAAGAAATAAATGTGTGTTTATGCTTTGTTGTTCAAGTTGGGCATAGAGAAAATAAATATTTAATCTTTGCTAGTACACATATTTAGTTTGGTATTGTTATTTAAGCAAAATAAATCATATTTTTCCTTTTGGAAGTAAACTTTGTTAATGCTATAGGTTGGGCTAAGATATTTTGTTATCAAATTAACAATTAGAGTTAATAAATGAAACTGTAGTATTTTTTTCTCAAATGAATCATTATGCAATTTTATGGGGAAAATGAATTTTCGTTCATATTGAGTTTGACTATTAAATCATAGTTCTAATTAGATTCAACAAGTAGATAAAAAAAAAATCTTTGATCTCAGATTTAAGGGAAAAAAATTGATGCAATCATTAATTAAGTGTATATAATTACTTTATTAAAAAATTACATAAATATGTTTATAAAAACATATATATTTACATTCTTAAATTAAATATCTTTATATATCTTGTTGCACTATGTTATCTTTAGTGTTGTAATTGATGTCAACCTATGTCAACCTCTAGTGTGGTTATGATGAGAAGGTATTTATGGTGTTGACCAGGTGTTGTAGATGCAACATGGTCACTTGGTTTCCAAGTGTTTTTGAGAAAATTTGTATAAAGAGTGTACAAGGTGACAGAGATGTGCTATGTGTTTTTCTTCACATTTCTTCATGCTCAAAGATGTGCTTGTGTGGTTTGGATGTGATGTTCAAAGGTGTTATATCTATCATTTTAGGTTCTGGATTGTGTGGCAATAAAAGACGTGTTTGATAGTGTGTTGGACTGTGAAGAGGGTTATCTAAGAGAAATGGAATTGCTACGCATTTCTCTGCATTGAAGTTTCTTGTCTTGTAGATTTGGGAATATGCTAATGATGCTTGTATCTATATTCCATTGGAAGGTTTGGTGTTTAGTTGTTCCACAAGCTTGGTTCATGTGTTGTGTCTCAATGGCAGTTTGACTGGTTGCACAGGATGGTAATATTCTAAATTGAATGTGTTTACGCCAGTGTGTTTGAATATTTTGTTAGTGTTGGAATATTCTATAATTTTTTGTGATGTTGCTATGGGTTCCACAAGATGTTTGTGGATTTGGTGAAGTATGTCTATGGTTTCTTGGTAGTGTTAGTGTTGGTTTTTCCAACCTAGCGTGTTAGCACTACTTGTGGATGTGCTTCATGGATTGTGGAAGCTTGGTGTAGTATGTCAGTGTATATTTGGATCCTAGATAACCCTTGGTGTGGTCTACCTTCACTTCTTTCCATCGTGGAGGTGTTTGGTTCCAACCTATTTGGTAGTTGCACATTTGAGGTGCATATGTTTCATTGAAGCAAACTTGGAGAAGATTGTTTGAGGTTGTAGAGGATATATATGCAAGGTCAATTGTTAGAGAAGTATATGGTGTGAAAGAGTGGTATAAAATGATGTAAGTGCGATCAAGTGTTGTGATCTGAGTGCAAGCATGAACACCTATGACTACCGAAAGTAGTAAGCATAAGGTGTCTACGTTTTAGTGTGCTTGAAGTTTCTAGAGGCAGTGTCGAAGGTTACGTATGGTAAAGAGTGGTTGCGGTGGATTCTCCTATTGCTTTAAGGTAGTGAACCTCCTTGTAACAACCTCTTTCTATTCTCTTTTTATCCAGGCAGTGAGCCCATATTTCTTTTGGACAGTGAGTCCTTTGGGAAGTGAGCCCTTTTGATAGTGAGCCTTTTGTAATCAATATTGATATTCATATATATGTGAGTTAATCCTCACCATGTTTTTTCCTTGATTAGGGTTTTCCATGTAAAATATGGTGTTTTATTGTGTATGGTTGTTAACGTATTGATGTTTCATGTGTTTACATTCATGCAGATGCTTAATAAGGATTTAAAGATTCATAAGGGTTTGAAGGTTTTAATATACAATTGGTTCACCCCCCCTCTCAATTTTCTTGTGTGTCTAACATATGTATATATAGAATCTTATTAAAAAGATACATATTTTTATTTATATATATACCTATTGTATATTATATATGTATAGATATATTATATGGTATATATATTTGTATCATATGTAATATATATAATAAAAATATATTGTAAAATTTTTAATGTATATAAAATATATAATAAAAATAATATGTTAGAGAGTGTTGAACCAAGGTAGAACCCTTGGGCGGCTAAGGAAAGTGTGGGTTCCCATGGAGTCCTAACCCATAAGGGCCCTTCAACCCCATGAAAAAACAACTCTCCTTGAAGTTCAAAAGAATATAAACATGATAAAAAAACTTGTTTGTTTAGTCGCCATTGAATATGCATTGGACTAAGTTTTATATTTCTATCTACAACAATTCTTTGTAATCTATACATAAATTTAGACATATATGTATGAATATATATGGGTGTATAATTTGTATCAAATTGATTGGAATGGGAGAATCATATTTTTCAATCTTCATTTCCTGCAAATATGGAGTAACTGCCATACAATGGTATAAAATGAATAATAACAGGGAAATCAAAATCTATGTTTAGTTGGAAAGATATTTTTGTAACCTTGTAAATAAAAAGAAAATATAAACTAGAATAAATATGCATAAAAATATATGTATTAAATATGTGTATATATGACTATGAACTTAAACAATTAATAGAAATCAACAAATTTGAAATTATTTTAACATGTAGCAAAATGGATGAAAACGTCATGCAATCCTTAGCCAATAATAAATAAATCATTGATAAAACAATTATGAGGTTGTAATGAAATATTGAAGGAAAATATAAAAACATAAAATTGATTTGCAAGATGGAATTGCAAAAGAAGAATTCAATACTTAAAGTGATTCAAAACTTAGTTTTTAGTTAGTAGATTTAATTCTAGACTAAAGATAAATTTGTAATTTATTTTTCTTATAGAAGCTTATTAAGGAGTATAAATTGTAATTGCATCAAATCAATTAAAATAAATATCTAAAACTACAGAGATAATAAAGTTACTCAACCCATTTAGGATTGTTGTATTCTTTTGATTTCTTTAATAAAATTTTGATTTATTTTTCAACTTTGGAATTTTAAATAATAACATTCTAAGTACAATATCGAATTAAATATCATTAGAATTAAGATTGTTGATCCTTGCGATTAGTATCAAAATCTTGTGAAATGAGTAAATTCAAAAGAATAGAACCAACTTTGGATCTATCTTAACCTTTTGATTTCCAATAATAATCCTTATGTTAGTATTCAAATTTTAATTTTAATATAATGACATGGTCCAATCATCAAGCTAAAATCTATTGGAGTTAAGATTGTCAAATTGGTTGTCACAAATTTTCTTTCAATAATTATATAGATACTAGTGAATAATAATTATGTTTGGTTATAATATTATTTAACTTTATGTTTGATTCAATCCTTGGAGTATTGATTAACTTGTATAAAATTTTAATTGCTTAATATTTATCAAATTAAATAGTAAAAAATTTAAATGAGCGAATTGAGAGTGTTACATGTTTCCTTATAAATTTGAGTCATTAGATAAATCCTAATTTCTTTAAACCATTAGTAAGGGGATTTTGTACAAAAGAAAAAATTCCTGGTTATACCTTCTAGGTTAAATGGCTTGTTTTCGTACACAATTTTTTGACCAAACCCCTTCTTGTTTAGTGAACAAAATGTTTACAATGTCATCGAATCAAGATGCCATCATATTCCCAAGGGAAATTCCTTAAGGGTTGTCTTGTTTCATGTTGCACAAGGTAAAAAAATTTGGTGGTTATGTATTGTTTAAACATGTAAAAATAGGGGCATGATATTTGGTATTAGAGCGAGGTTCCAACACTAGGAACCTTGGATTGCATTGAGTGGTTAATCAATCTTGCATCTAAAAAGGTTTTATATTGATTAAAGTGTTGTGTGATTTTCAAGTCTTATGGGATGGTTAGGAAGAGGGTGATAAGTCATGAGTGAATAAATCTAAGTGTAAATTATCCTTTCCATGAAATTTTAATTGGTGAATCAAAACTACCTTATTAATGTTTTGATCATAAGATTAACATGAATGAAAAATTGTGTCTATAATGGCCCTGTTAGAAAATAATGCACAATACCCTCAATCTTAATCCATTTCCCACATAACCCCATGAGAGAAAAACATACTTCCTACATAACCCCGTGAGGGAAAAACATACATGCAAGTAACGATAATGCATAGATCAAATAGACAAGTCACAAGATAACACAAGATATACCTTGGGAAACTCTCACGAGGGAAAAGTCCAGCCTCCAAAAGAATCCATACTCCATCTATTATTCATAAATAAAATAATACATGCACTTACAAGAGTTACCATGAATACTTCTGAAGCATCAAGCCTCTCCAAGGCATCCTCCATGTGTTTAAGCGTGAATCCACACATCCCATGCCATGCTTCATATATGCACTCCTAGGAAAGACTCAATAAATGGCAATCCACTACCCAACCAACCTTAACCACCAAATGTGTGCTTGCTTTTATAGATACAAGCTCCCACAAATACAACCAAGTGTTAAGATAAAATCATGCACCACAAAACCATGTGAATATTAAACCATTGACCCCTCATTTAATATTGGGTACTAAGTTTTCACTTTATTAAATATTTCCCCAATATTAAATTACTATCTCGTGCATCCCGCACATTAAATAATAATCCAATGTTACAATACAACATACAAGTGGTCCCCAAATAATTACCTAGTGTGATTAATTACACCTCCTAAGTGCATCACAACTAAATAATTATTTAATTACAATATTGTAATATAACATTTTATGCAATGGTGTACAACACCATATCTCAACATTCTCCCACTTGTTGTATACATTGTATCTGGGATCAATCAATGGTATACATCATCATAACCATACATGAAACCATATGAATCTCTAGCATGCTCTCATGCTCCATCAAGATACCTGCAATAAGAACATATTGACCACCATCTCAAGAAAGAACTCCTCCCATCCTCCAGTGTGCCACCTATGGAAGAGAAGTAACATTCCAAGGTGAAGATGCGCCAATCCAAGAACACAAGCATCAAAATCAAGTGATAACAATGACTCCAACAAGTTGTTGTCATAGGTAAAAAAAACCCACATGATTAGAAATAACATCCACAACACATGCTAATACATCCAACCATCGATACCTCTTAGGTATCAATAACATCAATAAAATCATTCCAACAACATATGCAATGTAGAGGATGAGGGTGGGTCTTCGTCCCTTGCGGTGGCCCCTTCCAAGAAGAGAAAGAAGGGGAATCTCGAGAGGAAGCATGATTACTAAGAAGATTGTTTTATAGGAGTCAGACTCCCCTTCTGCTTGCAATGATACTAATATCATTTTTGGTGGTTCCCATTCTAAGGGAGATAATGAGTTTAATGGTTAATATTTTGTTGTGGATGGTCATAAGGAGGAGGACATGCCTGATAATCTTGGGGAGAAGGAAGCCAAGGAAATTCCACAAAGGGCATCCAAGTGAATTGCAAAGTTGAAAAAATAGGTTGTGAAAGGTGATTTGAAGGGTACCAAGGACTAGGGTAAGGAGAGGGATGTTGTGGATACTGTTGTTGAAATCAGTGACTCCCCTGATCAATAGTCGCCCAATGTGGAGCTTTCAATTGGGAAGTCTATGCCTAAGGATGAGGGGGTTAATCCGAGTCCTAGAAAGCCAGAGCCACTAAAGGTGAATCCTCTCTCTGAGGATTTCTCTTACTTAAATGATGACAATAATTCAATGTTTGAGCTTTTGGATATGGCTCATTTGGGGGCTATATGCATGTTTAAGCTAGCCAAGTGGGTAATTAAGGAATTTAATAGGGTGAATATCATGATCAAGGGTCTGAAAGAGAATATGCAAAACAAGCCAAAGGGTTCTTCCTCAAATATTTTGATTGAAAGACTAGTGGACTTAGAGTGCTCCTTTACATATTTTAAATCCATGTATGAGTAGCGCCTCTTTGAAATGGAGGAAAAGATTAATGAAACTAATGTGGACATCAATAAGCTATTGCAATTTAGCCATAGTTCGGTTAAGAATAGTGTCGAGTCTTTGGAGGTCCCTTTTTGCAAGATAAGTCAACTAAAGGAAGATCAACTTTAGTTTGCAGGTTTGATGGAGAAGGACCAATATTCAAAGGGGAAGGGGAAGAAGGTCATTAAAGATGAGGCAAAAGGTCCACCTACAAGAGGTAGGGGTAACTCGAGGAAGACCTCTGAGGAGGAGAAGAAAGAACCAATGGACATGGTCGAACTGCATCGTAACTAGGAGATTGAGATGGCTAACACCTTAAAGAACATGAAATGGTGTCTCTTTCTATGTTGTTTTCTATTACTATTTCTCTACTATTGGGTTTCTATTTTTTGGCTATTGGTTTGTTGTTGGTTGTTGTTGATGTTTCAATGTTTTTATCTCTAAGCAAATTTTCATCTCTTATGTTGTAAAGGGTTTAGGGTCCCTTCTAAACCTATTTTTCCCATATAATCAAAACATATGTAACCCATAAACCATAATCACAAGCTCCCTATATCAAACATGTCAATGAAGAACATATATATATAGGAACTTCCACTTCCAAGTCATATCAAGTATACCAATCAACATGATATCAAGGTGTGATAAATTTTTAACAATGAAGTACCAAGAACAACCAAAATGATCCGCACATGTAACACCAATAATTGCATAATCTCTCACAACCTATCACCACAATCCTCCCAAGCCATAAGAACATGAACCTTCAAGAATAACCATAGAATGAAGAGAGAAAACCTATAAACCATAACATGTCCTACCAACATCTCAAAATTGCAATGCTATGTCAAGTGTGGTCTCCTTACAATCCCAAATGAAAATCCTTAACAACACCCAAACACTCAATCTCATAGATCAAGTACAACATATGAATTATGTAATGACAACACGAATGTAAGCCTCTCTAATCAAGAAGATCAAACTCAAAGTATTCATTCCTAAAATAGGAAATCAACCCAATAACCATCTCCCAAACTCCTCATCAATTAACGATAACATATTCACAAGGAAATAACCATTCTAAACATCCCTCAAAATGAGTCCTTCAAAACTATCCATAGCTCAAGATACATATCTATGAAATATAAAGAATCATAAACTCATGCTACACAATCCTCAAACGAGTCTCCCAAAATCAATCACCATGACTCAACTTGTTCCCATGAGAAATCAAAGCATGAAACATAAACACATCAAAAATAGGATGGGAAATACCTATTAGATGATAGACCACTGAGTAGACCAAGAGTGGGGAATGAGAATGCTCCTATGGGATAATCAAGCCATAAAGACTTACTTTGAGAACAATCTCCTCTATAGGTCCAACATGAACTCGCGTCCATATCCAAGCAGAAGCCCCCTAGTCTTTTTGTTGAAACCTCCAAAGAGTAATCATCTCAATAAAATGTCTCTAAGCACAAGAGAACTCCAAACTCACCCATGTCTCCAAGTATCCATGAGCACCTCTAAAAGATCAATCTATTTTGAGCTCCAAATTAAACACCACACTATCATGAAGCACCTAAGCAAATGATTGATGTACTCAATACCAAGAGATCCAATCAAGATCAATGTCAAAGCTCCAACTACAAAATCAAGAACCTAACATGGCACCATAATCTAATCATCTCCTCTTAGGAGATCACATGCAATAATGAATACATCTTGGTCTCAAGAGAACAAGTATCATGTCGAAACTCTAAATTGGTATCAAGAGTAAACTATGACATAATACCAACCACATTCTAAACCAATAATCAACATCTCCAATCACATGAAGATAACCATATCCTACCCATGTACCTATAAATGTAAAAGAACTCTTCTATAGCAACAAGATCTAAGAGCTCCTCAAATCCATCCACAAACACTAAAGAAGACCATCCATCACCAACGATGAATCACGTCACTACCAACAACTCCCACTGAATCGTGATACTAAGCTACACATGGCATCGAGACAACCATATCCTCCAAGAAGATCATCCACGTCCACTCGCACAACTAAAATTCCAATCATACCAAGTAGAACCAATATATCTAATCCAGGAAGATACAACCACCATCAAACTATCAGGAACCAATCCTACATCACCATGTTATTAGTGTCAAAATCTCACATTGAAAAAGTGTAACCAATGAAATATACCAAGCTATCATGACATCATGATAAAACCACATGATACAAATCCATCATCTGACTAATCAGGTACTCTAATCATCCATCCTCTCATCCCAAAGCAACGTACCAATGCACAAATTACCACAGACAAGGTCAACTAACAAAGTGTGTATCAACAATGAACAATCTCGTGGATACAGATAGTCCACATTGAATCATCCCACTTCAACCAATGAGTTGTGCGTACCCAAGGATTGCATAACTCGTAGATAAAATCATTGAAACATGTAAACTCATCATCCCATTAGTAAACTACAAACTGAGATATCAAAGAAGATAATCCTGTAGACATCAAGATTCAAACACCAAATAAACCATAGATTTGATTTACCAAACATGTCAAAAATTGAGTAACCATAGTAAAAGAACAACCTCCTAACACTAAACCATAACACCACCAAACAACCACATACATGATCATGTCATGTCAATGCTCAAATATACCTGCATATCCATGGCACCATAATCATAGTGAACATTGTACATGCACTCAACCATCACCTATATGAGACTCCAAGTCTCCATTCGTGTCAAACCATGTCCTCAAAACCGAAGACAACTTGTGTACCTATCACCATCAAATTCCACACACTTGTAAACCTGTACCAAGAAGAACCAAACTAATAATCATCCATACCATCATAAGTATCATATAAAAACATGTACTCCCTCAAGGTTTCACCTCTTGACTCATCTAGCTGCTCACATAGTCACACCTTGAATCTCAGGCTCCTACAAGTGATCAAACAAGTACCAACCTCATCTTGCACCACAAACTCAAAATCTATCTAATCCACTATGTAGTATGTTGTACACATTCTCTCTAATGTCTATTTGAAATTGAAAATATGATTTTATATGCAAAAGTTATGACCAAATTTGTGAAAAGAAGAACATATGACTTTTGAGCCCTAAAAAATGACATAAAAAAGCAAAATAATGGAACCAAACCTATACCATTGCGTAGTGCTCAAAACCACCTTTCCAACAAGTATAAGAAGTTGAAAATTTGACACCCTGGGTGAAAGTTATGCCTCCCGGAAGAATACTGCCCAATTTGGCCTATAGGGTGGTCACGCAGTGGCCCTCAAGTAAAGCCACGAGTGGTGGTGGCACTCCAGTGGAGGGCGGGTGATAGACTCCAAGTAACTTTTAAATTTGTTTAAATTTTTAATTTTTAAAAAACCCTCCGCCCCCATACGGACTAGACACATTTTTATATTTTGTTTTAAAGTTTTAGAAATATGACAAATTTTAAAGAAGTATTAAAAAATGCTTTCAAAAACTGACAAAAGAATGTTCCATAGGGTTGGGCGAAGCCCCCCCATGCCTTAATTTTTATTTATTTAATTTTTAATTTCTTTTCAATTTTTTAATAAACTTTTTTTGTTTGTAGGATTTTTTTTGTTAATTAAAATTTATTCTTCACCAATTGCAATTTATTTATTTTGCACATTAGAATTGCAGTCAATCCGTACGGTTGTATGGGTGTGTTGTGGGTAATTTTTTTTGCATTTTTTTAAACTTTTCCAAAATAGGGAAATTTTTATATGAATCTTCATTTCTCAACCATCCTGATCCAATGGTAAGGTCTGTTTTGTCTCAATAAGTTATCCATGAAATTTCCTCTACAAAACCCTCATATGAAAGCTCGCAATCCAAAAAACCCCTTTGACCCAAATTTTGTATGCCTTAGATCTGCAATAAACCCAAAAATTTTGTAAACGCCAAAACCCCAAAAGTGTAAAATAACATCGACGACATGTGTTTCATATCTTGTAATGCCTCATATCTATCCTACATAGCCATGGATTCCACTTTGCACCAAATCTACTCAAATAAGGGTTATAACAAAACCTAAGAGCTCATACCTCCCACAACCATTAGAGTTATGATACCACTTGTTAGGAAATAATGCATAATACCACAATCTTAATCCATTTACTACATAACCCCATGAGATAAAAATGTGCATGCAAGTAACCATAATACAGAGATGAAATGGACAAGCCACAAGATAACACAATATATACTATGGGAAAAACCTAGACTCCAAAAGCATCCATACTCCATCTATTATTCAACAATAAAATAATACATGCACTTACAAGAGTTGTCATGAATAATTTTGAAGCATGAAGCCTCTCCAATGCATCCTCCATGTGTCCAATCATGAATCCACACATCCCATGCCATGCTTCACATATGCACTCCTCGAAAAGACTCAATAAATGACAACCCACTCACTCAACGAACCTTACCACTAAACATGTGCTTGCTTTTATAAATACAAGCTCACACAAATACAACCAAGTGGTAAGATAAAGCTATGTACCACAAAACCATGTGAATACAAAACCACTAACCCCTCATTTAATATTGGGTACTAAGTTTTCACTTTATTAAATATTTCCCCAATATTAAATCATCATCTCATGTCTCCCACACATTAAATAATAGTCCAATATTAAAAGACAACATACAAGTAGTCCCCAAATAATTACCTAGTGTGATTAACCATACCTCCTAGGTGCATCACAACAAAATAATTATTTAATTACAACATTTTATGCAACAGTGTACAACATTGTATCTCAACATTCCCCCACTTGTATACGTTGCATAAGGGATCAATCAATGATATACATCATCATAGCCATACATGAAACTGTATGAATCTCCAGTATGTTATCATGCTCCATCGAGATACCTGCAATAAGAACAAAGTGACCACCATCTCAAGAAAGAACTCCTCTCATCCTCTAATGTGCCACCTATGGAAGAAAAGGAACATGCCAAGGTGTAAATGCACCAATCCAATAACACAATCATCAAATTCAGTTTCATGGATATGTGATCATTATTGTGCCAATGTGCCACCTATGGAAGAAAATAATGCTAATAATCATATAAATCTTATAAATGTAGTTTCGTGGATATGCAATATCATTATTGTTCTATTTTGCATAAGG
Organism: Sequoia sempervirens; assembly: GCA_007258455.2. NCBI lineage: Eukaryota > Viridiplantae > Streptophyta > Pinopsida > Cupressales > Cupressaceae > Sequoia > Sequoia sempervirens. Next base: position 691,040,236 of record VDFB02193867.1, read on the forward strand.
GTAAAAGTTCAATAGACATGGGTCGTGAGCAACATTGGAAAAGAGTGGGAAGAATGAATATTATTTTAACTATATTATCAAATATTTACTTTATATAATATAAAGTAATAAAATGAAAGGTTCGTGATAGTGTAACATCACAATGTTACTTTGGTTGTTTTATTCAAGTGCTAGACTTGGAAATAATTGTGACAGAGTTTTGTGAGAGTGTATAGTGTTCTCATTGAGTGAGATTAAACTATTTGAAAACTACAAATAAATGTCTATGCATTATACTTCAGATATATGGTTTATGGATATATTGGTTGGCAATGTCCCGGGTTGTGTGGGACTATTCTTGGTTACTATGTGGATGATTTGTGGTTTGAGACCACCATGATATTATATTTCTTAAGTGGTTTGATATCACTATGAAATTGTCAGCTATTATATATATGTGGTTTGAGACCACATTCCCCTCCAACCCTTGAGTGGCTTGGAGAAGTCACATAGTGGACATAATGTGTAAATTTTGCAAGAATGCAAATTCTTTATTGATTGACGATTCTTTTTATTTTCAACAATGAATGCAAGTAGTATTGTCTTTTTGAGCTGTTTAGTTTTGTTAATTTTGCAATAGTCCTTGCCTCAAAGACTTAATTTGATTTAAATGGTTTCAATTAGAGTTGAGATGTTTCATTTTTGTTACTTTAAATACTCCTTACTTCTCTTTTACGAGGTTTTTTTTGTAATTTTGAAATCTTATTTTTAACTTCTTGAGTTTTGAGGCTTTCTTAATGATTTTTACACTACTAGCATATGTGGTGTAATGTGAAAGCTGTAAACTGCTATATCCAAGAGGGATCCCTAGCAAGTCGTATGGGGGTGTAGATGCATTGGATAATTTATATTGTGAGTATGGGGATGCAAATGGGACCGGTATGGAACTATTGTAATCCATTTTCTCTAGTTCTTGTGTGTGATTCCTTGTGTACCTTCCTTCTTGGAGGATAACTCCCTTACACCAACAAGGGGAAGGTATTAGGAAATGTATGGAGGGGTCCTGAGAAGAGGGCCTCAAGATAATCTTTCCTAGTATTATCATGATTTTATGGTTACTCAACTACTTTAGATCACAATGATATGGCATTCAATGGTATTTGGCATCGTTTATCTGCATAAATCTCGTATTGTGAACCTTGTGGTATGTTTGTGTTGTGATGATGGCATGTGTGTTATGAACCAAGTTATATGATATGGATTACCTGTGAATTAATGATAAAAATTGTTTTAATAAAAGGAAGTGAGTGTTTTCTTGAGATGTGACTTGATTTCAAACATGAAAAGCATGATATTGTGGAGTGTGGTATGGAATTATGTAATTAAGGATGGGTGATGTGAATTTCACATTTAGAAAATATATGTGTAATGTGCTCTATAATAAGCATAGTATCAATATAGGCATTAATATGAATATAAAATCTATTTGTGTAACATTGTGTTACTTTTTATATTATTATGAGTGTACTAAAGATAAATAATCTCTCGGGTTGTGGTGATAGTGAATTATAAAGCTTACTCTAATATTTTAGGATATTTTGTATAGTAAAAGAAAATTTGTCATTAATATAATTGGAAACTTCTCCTAAATGAAATATTGTGTCTACAAATATGCATGGTTTGAGTAAAAATTTGTGATGATTTCTAAGAAGAAGTTGAATCTATGTTCATTGTCAAGTGATCATGTGCACCCTCACCTTTGAGGACTTCCAGGAGGAAGTCCAATCTTGGGGGGAGAGTGTGAGACCCACCTTTCATAATCCTGTTGATTCTATGTGTCTTTGATGTTCTTGTCCAAAGTTTCATGTGCTTCTATGTTTGTAAATTATACACATGATTTTTATGAGTGATGGTTGTTCCTATACATTAACGATGTTCATATGCTTGGTTGTTATTGGATATGGTTAATTGACTAATTTTGTTTAACTAATGGTTGTTATGATTTCTTCGTGATAACCAAATGAGTTCCTTTCATTGATTATGTAAGTATGTGTTAATTGAGATGTTCAATTATGATGAGTTATTGGTTATTTTATATTTTTTGTTAGTGGTAGCATTATTTTGTTTAATAGAGGGATTATGATGTTATGTTGGTGGAGGTTGTTGAGATGATGGATTTTATTACTATTGGGTGATTACATAATATGTATGTGTGAGTAGGTGTTATTATGGAGATGAGGTTTGATATGTTAATGTTTATTTGTGATGGTTATTGATTATAGGATGGATTGTAATTGGTTATTGATATGTTAATGTTTATTTGTGATGGTTATTGATTATAGGATGGATTTTATTATTATTGGGTGATTACATAATATGTATGTGTGAGTAGGTGTTATTATGGAGATGAGGTTTGATATGTTAATGTTTATTTGTGATGGTTATTGATTATAGTGATATTGTGATGATGTATTGTATGATTAATTATTATTTGATTTGATTAGGTGTTATAGAAACAAATATTGTGGATATGCTAATTATATGTTGTTACTTGTATAGACTATTGGAGTGGATTTCCTAGTTGACTATTATTCTTGAAATTTTATCTTACACATGACAGTTGCTTCAACTATTATTGTTCATGTGTTGTATTGAAACTTCTTGGTTGAGTAAACAAGTGAATTTGGCTAATGATGTTGGGGTCACATAGCTACTTCTGTGTCTTTCTAGTATAACAATAGACCTAGACTCATATGGAGTACTAAGGTGTTTTTGGCCCGTGTTGTGAAATGTGCGTTGTTGGTGTTATGTGAATTTTGTGTTGATGTGGAAGTTTATTTAATTATCTTTTGATTATTTCTTGAGTGAGTTTTAATCTTTTGTGATTTTATGCACTTTTATGAGGTTTAAGTTTTATTTTATGATTTGGAAAGTTGCCTAGGTGTGGGGTATATAGGTTAGGAGTTTATTTTTATCATTAAACACTTTAGAAGGGGGTTTATGACCCACCTTTATGTCCCATTGTCAAAAGTGGCAAATTTTAAAAATAGTTATTTAGTTGGGTCAGTTGGAGGAAGGAAGTTATCTCTTCCTCTTCTCTATAACTCCTCTCTCATAGTGTGAAAGAAGCTGTTCCATTTTCCTTTGGGAGTTCTTGCCATCTTCTTTTGTTCTTTTGGGAAGAGAAGGATAGTGAAGAGGAAGAATATGGAAGAGAGGGCTTGGAGAGAGTCTTCCACAATTGGATAACAAAACTTTTGGTAAGGTCTACCCTTTTTGTTAGATCCTTGTTCATGTGTAAAAGAATGTTTGGAATGTCGATATTTGTTTGTGAAATTTTATATAAAATTCAATGTTAAATATTTTGTGATAATTATTGTAGGATGTGTGTTGGGGTTTGTCTTGGTTATGAGATCCCACCTTATTTAATGTTCTTTCACTAAATCAGAATCAAACACATAATTTGATTTCACCAATGATGAAAAACTATTATGACAACGAGAGTTAAATTTCACCTACATTTCCATGTGCACTAGAAAATTCACGTTTATCACTCCACACACCCCTTTGGTACCATTAAATATGTAACACAACACTCCTAGTCTTCACAACAACTAATGCCATAAAATCTCATCATAACTTGCACTTCTATAAACTCATTCGTCCCTCACATCAACAACATGCATTCACATTGATGATCCCAGATGCAAATTTGTAGAGTGGATTTCAATAGTGCAATACAAACACCAAATACTCATGCAAGAATCCTTCCATACTTCAATCCTCCATAAGATCTTTCATTTGCTTTGATATGATGTAGAAAATTGGAGAGCTTAAATTGATATTGTCAATTCTTTTCTATAAAAAATAAGGATCCAAAAGACCCTCAAATAGATATTCTACATGGACATGTATGTCTTTTACATGAGACATGACTTTTTATGAATAGATATAGCTTATATTTTAAAAAAAGGTTGGCAAAGACATTTTTAATTTTTGAACAACCAAAAGAAAGTTACATGAAAAAAAATACAACAACATTAAACAAATGTAATTAACGAGGGGGAGAGAAAGGTTAAGGTTATTAGTTTAATGTTCTCTAAAACATACTAATGGGATTGATGCCAAACTAAGTGTCAAACATCATTTGATAATTCAAATTGCAAGATATGCAAATTTCGACATACATCAAAAAATACCAAAGTATAATTTTTATATGAGAAAAAGCTAAAGACATCAAGGTAAGTTGAAAGTGACATTCTAGAAATTTGTAGAGATTGAATTTGTAATTCTAAATCAAATTACACTCATAAGATTGATTTTGCCACAAAAATGACCTAAAATAAGAAACAACAATATTTATTTGATCATCACTAACATCCCTACAAAAATAACAAATCATGTTTTATCATCTACCGTGATGTTTCCAACTAAAACCATTATTTAATTTTTCATTTTAAACTTTTTTAATTTAAAGCATATTGTGAATACATATATTTATTATTATTATTTATTTATTCACCCCTATGTAGAAAATATATATTCTCCTTTTCAAACTTGCGAAGCCATTTGAATATCCTAGCCTAGATTTGAAGTTCTCACCGTGTTTGAATGTAAATCTCAGTAACTTTATACATGAATTTTTTCACTCCATACGTGTAAAGTTTTGATTCTCTTACAAACGTTTGCCAGATCACATTAAGAAAGGAGTTCAGAGGCTGCTAGTTTGAAAAACCTCTCCGACCAATTCATGCAGCGGTTTCTTAGCGGATCTTCTGCCGAGCCACCGTATAACCACCCCCTTTCTCTTTGTCAGCTCCTCCGAACATAACTGCATATTTTCAGCAGCGGAGAAATCCGTTGCGGGCTTGACCAGAAGCCCGCGGGAATATAAAAAAATGGATCGGCAGAGAGGGGCGCTGAGCCCCATATACGGGCGGCAAAGGAGCGGAGCGAGCAGCACCAGCACCAATTCTTCTTCTTCTCCTTCCATGTCGCCGGCACATCCTTCTCACCATTCGCGCTCTGGATCCTCAACGGGAGGCGGCATATCCAACATCAAACGCTCGCAAAATTATGCAGCCAAGGCCGCCGCTCAGCGCCTTGCTCAGGTCATGGCTTCTTCGCAGCCCAATGATGACGACGATGAAGATGATTTGCCCTTCCGTTACAGCTCTTCTTATGGCGGCGCCTCCGGCAATACAAATAGTCACACCAACGCTTACACGCACAACAGTATTGGTCATACCGGCATCTCTACTGGAAGGAATACCCGATCTCCCTCTCCTGCGGTAAAGTTTAGCTTTCTTGCTTTCTTCTTTCGCCAATTTTATTTGTTTGATTCCGATCTGTTGCCAATATAATAGTTTTAAGTAAAGGAGAGGTTCTTTTAAAGTTTACCACAATGGATTGTGCTTTGTGTGCCTAAATTTACTTAGACCACAGGGTAACATTTTGCACGGGAAACACTTTACACCTGAATGCCTCTAAAGTATAGGGTGCATATACCTACCCTTCCCCTGATTTGAACCTGTTCTTTAGACTACATAGCAACAATGAGACCCTGTACACCGGAATGTACCTAAAGTATAGCCTAGCTCTCCCCTGATTTGGACCTGTGCCTTAGACTACATGGTAACATTTTGCATTTGTGACCCTGTACACTGGAATGTGCCTGAAGATATGGGTTGCACATATCCTACTCCTCTGTCAATTTGAACCTGTACCTTTTTCGCCAAATTGTCAGATCTTTAAAGTGTGACCTAATCTTACAACATATTCGATTACCCTACATTGCAGAAAATATAACTCAGAACTGCACACAATCTTTACTAATAGTCACAATTGAACAGATGCATTATTACAATAATAATGCTATTGCAAAAACCTTATAAAATTGGAAATTTTGGAATTAATCTAGATTACTGCAATAATATAAAAAATGACTATAATAATTTTGTAAGATTTGGCACAAATTTGATTTGATAAGTTGTAAGATTCGCCTAAGCAATCTAACCAAGACCAAAATGCCAAGAACTAGCTCAAATAATTGGTTGCTTAGGACAACAAAGAAATGTGAACAAGCAACTCAATAACTATTCCATTCATCAAGTGTGCAACAATTGTGAACTATGTTCATATAGTGTGCAACTGATGTTTGTGTTTGATGTGCAAATACAAGCAAAAGTGCTGCAATTATAGTAAATGCAACTAAATGAAGAGGAGGATGAAGAAACTCACTATCCACATAGGAAAGTGTGTCATCCATAGTTGTAAAATTAAAAATTCAGACTCGGCAATAACTTGGCAGACCGAAATTTTTTAAAAACTCGGAACTTAGCAAAAACTTAGGGAAAAACTTGGCAATAACTCAACAAATTTATCAAACATTTGAAAGTACATAATTTTTTAAAATATTCTTCAAAAACACACATATATATTGAATTGTAGAATATATTACTGATTTCCTTTATATATGAATTAAAATTTGAGTTTAATACATATAATAGACTGAAAAACAAGTACAACCTCTGAATACACATTAATTTCAAGTTTTGATATCAATGAAAATTGTAAATCATAAATTTTGTCTATGACTAAAGCTCGAGTAGATGGTATAGCTGCAATATCTTCAACAGGCGCCTCATCCATAGGATTGAGGAAACTGCTTCTGCTGGCTGACCAACCTCACTTTCTGCTTCCTCATATGTTGCCACTTCTGCTTCCCATTCAGTTGCCTCCAGCTCCAAATCAGCAAACTCATCATCAATAACAATGGATCCACATCAACATCATTAGGTTCAACAATCCAATCTGAATATGAATCAATGTCATCAAGGTCAAGTGTTTTATGTGAACCTTGCCCTTGTACCTTCTTTTCATGCCATTGAAGGTTGTACTGCACATAGACAAGGTCATTCAAGCTCTTTTGAGTCAACCTATTGTGCTTCTTTGTGTGAATGGCCCCAGAAACACTCTGGTTGCACTCACAACCATAAGTACTACAAGGCTGAGGTAAAATGTGGATGGCAAGCTTTTGAAGATTAGGTGTTGTGGCACCATAATCTTCCCACCACAAATCTACAAGGATAACAATTGGCATTTATAACTTAGTAAGAATTTTAATAAACTTAAAAATTTAAATAAATAATAAAATAAAATTGAACACATGTTTTTTCACCTGGCTGCAGAGTGGCTCTCCTACAAATGCAAAAATTTGAAGAAAACCATGCCTCTTTGACCTCCTTATAACTATGTATCTCATCAAGTATGAAGTATCAAAGGTTCTCATCATCAACCAATTTCTCAATACATGTGTTGAGGCCAAGAAGAACCTCTGCATCTGCTTTGAGAGTAGGGGAGAAATAAAAATTGGGGTTCAAATAGTAGGCAGCAACATGAATATGTTGGTGGAGTTGTTGGTTCCACCTTCGATCAATTATGTGCCATATGAGTTTATATTAGGTCTTGTTTGACCCATACAAATGTTGAATCATCTCTTTGGCCTTATCCATGGCCTCATATAGATACCCCATGGGATTTTGATCCCCATCCACTAATCGTAGAACCTTGACCAATGGTTCTATCACCTAAATATAAAAAAATTAACAAAATAAAAAATTTGCAATATTAGAAAATTAAAAAATAAATCATCAAGTGAAGTTTGAAAACTTACATTGATCATCTCCTCCACGACTTTGGCAAATCTATCATCAAAATTGGTCTTCACGACTTTCTCTGCTTCAACCTTCCTACAATAAGGACTCTCCAACCATCTTGCACTCACAAATATATGCTTAAGGTTGGGCATTGTAGCTAATATGCTCTACAAGGTGAGAAAATTAGTAGCAAAGTGTGTGACTCCTACTTGAACGAGATCTTTACCATCAGTGTGCTCTCTTATAAGTCTTAGGACCCATGTGTGGTTGTAGATGTACTTTGCGATATTTCTTCCATCTTCAACTAAATTCTTCACCCAACTTAGTTTCCTTATGTCCTCAAGGAGTAGGTCAAGACAATGGGCATCATAAGGGCTCCAAAATAATGTTGAGTGCCTTGCCTCTAGAAGTTTACCTGTTGCCACATATGCAGTTGCATTGTCAGTCACAATTTGAATGACATTTTGCACTCCCACTTCCATCACCACCTCATCCAACATGTTGCACAAGGTCTTTGCATTTTTTATTTCATTGGAGGCATCAACTGACTTTAAAAATACCAACTAACCCTTCGAAGCCACTAAAAAGTTGATGAGTGTCTTATTTCTGCCATCTATCCACCCTTCTGGTAAAATGGTGCAGCCTTTGTTTTCCCAAATTTTCCTTTGTTCTACTAGTCGGGTGTGTGTTTTGGACTTCATCTTGCAATAATGGCCCACTCAACTCATGATGACTTGGCGTTTTGAACCCCTTACCTGCCATGGTCAATGCATTGACCAATTGTTCCCAATAAGGACTAGAAGCAACATTGAACGAAATATTATTGTACTAGTGAAATCTCGCACATGCCAACTTTGCCTCATGTTGCAATTCTCTATTCCATGCAGTACCTTCAAATGAAGGTTGCACGCTAGGAGTGTTATGGGGAACAAAAAAGCTAGAAGTATGGCTGCTCACACTTCCTGATCCTCATACCAGTGGCCCAACGGAAGAAGAGGCCCCCATATCTCCCTATGACCTTGTAGAACTGAAATTTGACATTGGGGTTGCCATTGTCTTTGCTATTCTTTTTTTATTTGCTTTTCTTTGCTCATATGCTGCATGAGTGCTTTTGTCTTCTCCTCAACCTTTGCACTAGCTGCTTCACATGGCCTAACATCTCAGCAAGGGATCCGTGCAAGGTGATATTGGAGTTGATTTATGCCATTGGTCATAGACTTAGTGCAATGGATACAAATAACCTCTCCTCACATTACACCTAATGCCCCATGTTTCCAACAAGGATCCTTTAGTTTGCCACCCGTTCTTCTACTTGCAAAAGCCATATTCTTTTAGAAAAATACAAATGAAACCTAGCAATAGGGAGACAACATATCAAATTAGTAATACTCTAGTTAGTAGCACTACAACCTAAAGTTAAACTGTAAAAATAAAAAAAAAAGCACAAGACAATGTAATAAATCTACTTCAGACACTTGAAAAAAAGTTCCCTTTTTCCCTAATTTAATTAAAGAAATAAGCTATTCGAGGATAAGCTTGTACAATTTTTAAAATACGCTTATTAGTCCACAATTACACCATGTTTACTCCACAGATGCAAACAAAGATAGTTGAAGAGAATTGTTGTATTTGCACTCTACACAAAATCACAAATTCAACACTAGAGATACTGTATTGCTACTTTTGTGGAAGAGATCATGCAATTGGCGGAGTTGACAAATTAAGAGATGCAATAGTTGATTGTTTGGTTACCTGGTGTAACTAGTTTATCAACTGAATAGAGAAAACGATTAACAATTGCTGTTGAGCTTGTTGCAAATCCATTTGTTGTTTTCATGGATGAACTGTCTTCAAGGCTAAATTCTAGAGCAACAACAAGTGTGATGCGAACTGTGCATAATATTGTTAACATAGGAAGAACTATTGTCTGTGACTCTGTAATTGTACAATACACCAACCTAGCATTGACATATTTGAATCGTTTGATGAGGTAAGCCATTGAGTATCTGCATCCTTTGGTATTTTTCTCAACATTATAATTAAATCACTGATGTCTGATTGAGTTCTAGTGTAACTTCTATTAATGAAAACAAGAGGACAAATAATTTATGTTGGGCCCCTAGGTTAGAACTCGAACAAGCTAATTGAATATTTTGAGGTAATTTTGGTGTGGAAGGACAAAGAAAAGTTAACAATGCATGGGAAGAATATGAATCAAATTGAATTGATAGGCCATAAGGGTCAATTTTGACAATAGTAGTAAATGGTAGTTGCTAGCATATGAAGTGTCAAATTTAAATATGGAAAGTTACAGTTACATTGTTTGACACTTCAATTGAATTTAATGATTTATTCCACATTTACACTCATCAATATGCTACACAGTTTGTTCCAGGAGTACCCAAGATAAAAGATAAATACAATTCAGCTACATGGATGCTCAAAGTTAGCTTTGTTGCCTCATAACTTCACTTGGGAATAGACTTTGTAAATTACTACAAGATATCGCATCTCACATTTTCAAAATGCATTGATGGTATCATAAAAGAAAACATTCTCAAAATAATGAACAGGGACCTATAGTTGTGCATTGCTGCCATCGTGCCCTCCATTGCCTAGTCTTTTTTCGTGTCATCAAAACAACCCAAAATCCTTCTAAAAAAATCGTGTTTGAATATGGATTGTTCTTATATTTTGTTTGGATGATTTTTTGTCAATTTTAAGGCAAAAATTCGTGCGATTTCGCAATATTTTCATCAAAATTCGCGACAAGTTATCTAGGGAGTAACTCACCACCTTTGTGTTGTGCGAGTACTCGCAAAGTTTTTTCAACCATGGTGTCATCAACCACCAATAGTAAATGATGCAATGAAGCATTAAATAGAAGCAATCTAAGTAAGACTTTACTTAAATAAGCTTAACCTGGTGTTGTAAATGCATGAGAAATACATACACCAAGACCCCCATTTAAGTGCAACTTATATGGGTAAAGGTGGACCTTGATGAGAAAT
>VDFB02193867.1:691050983-691093162 GCA_007258455.2 Sequoia sempervirens
AAGCAAAATTTTTAATTTTGGGCATTACATATCTCAACCCTTATCTCACTTTACCTAAGAAATGGCTTTATTATCTCTTGGAAATTTGTGATCTCCTCTTCAGACCATTTAGGGAGTGGGATTGGTTTATTAGATACTTCTATGTACTCTTCTTGTTACACTGGTTCTCCATAATCTTCTACCTGGTTTGGTACCATCATGACTTGAAACTTTCTAATATAATCCAATAGAAGCCTTGAGTATGATCTCTTTCTCACTTCATGCTCATGTTGAAAATGTTCCCAAAAATCTTCACTATGCAATTTATGTTTGCACCGTATTCCAATATTATTTTTCAACTTATCATATGGGTCAAAATATTTTTTGTCATGATGAAATACCATATAAAAAGATCTATTTATACATCAGATCCTTCTACTAATTGGGAAGAAGGGAAATAAAATTATCCCCTTCCTATAATGAGAGGTTATGGCACATCGACTTGATGCAAATCTTTGAGAAGCTTATGAAGTACATAAGTGTCTAGTTACTTCTAGGACTATCTTGTAAATAGGGTACTTGGGAAACCTATATGGAGCTCCTACGAAGCCTTATATTCTCAAGTATATGAATTTTTTAAATTGAATGTACCAATAAAAAAAACTTTGAATCAACTACATAGCTTGGTTGGACAACCTTTTGCTCAAATATCCTTGAATCATACTTGGAATGTTCATTGTGAATGCATCATTAACTATTTTATAGCGAGATGATGAATTATGTAACAATTGGATAACAATAATACACCTTTGCTTGCCTAGGGGCATTGCCAATATTTCCTTTATATGTTAAACACCTATATTTGAAATTTATTGTCAACATATATACAACATAAGATGTCATATAAAATATTCCAATATATTTTAGCATCATGAATTGGGTGTGAATGTTATAACTAATGAGTTTTCCCAGTATATTTTCTTATCACCATTTAATATTCCTCAATGAAGTAAAACATCCAAACCTCAAAGGTAGAAGCTACCCCAATGCCCATAGATTTTCTTAATAATGTGACTAAATCATCGATTTCTGGAATGAAATCACACTTCTATATATTGTCAGGTATCTTATCTATTGATGATCTAGGTTTCTTCATCCAATATTAATTAATAATCTTCAAACATTGCTTAGGCCCTTGCTCATAAACTTGCTTTCCTTGTTCCTTGGTCATTTCAGTCATTATAGGATGGGTTGGAATCCTAAAATCCTTTATGATTGCTTCAATAGATAAATCTACTAGGAATTTTCCATCAAGAGCAACAATCTTCCTAGACTTATTCATATAATGCTATCTGTTTTCCATGATTAGCTTTTGGCATTGAACTAATGTAGGAAATCCAACAACCTGTGCAAGTCCACCAACTTCTTTTACTTGGGAGTAGGATCAATTCCAAATATTCTCTTTGAAATCATCCATGTTTATGTAGATTGTGTCAATATCTCCCACAAAATTCCATCTTGTAGTGAGTTTAGATTGGGAAGAAACCCCTTTAAATTTGAACTTCATTTTGGTGACCCTTGTCATCTAGATCTACATGAAAAGACTTAATAAATATCCTAGAAACCATTTTTCATACAATAAATAATCTTATACAAGGCACTTATAACCATCAAAATAGCACTACTTGCATAAGAAAATTCATTTTCCAATTCATGTCTATATAAGCTAAATCTCCATAAGCAAATACTCAAAAATTACAATCATTTTTAATTAAAATAATCACTTTACATGCTTACTAAATCACTACAAAATTTCCAAAGTATTAAGCTTTACAAAACTTCTAGGGTATTAGGTATGCAACAAATAAATCTTATCAATCCCCTAAAACTACACTTTGAAACACTCTTTCACCTATTTTAGTTACTACATTCTTTCAATGGGCACATGGATTTGTGGGGTTTTCATGTGCATAAGGATATTAAATTTAGCTTTCACTCTTTTAGCTCATTGTAGAGCTTCAAGTGGCTTAAGACATTATGGAAAAACATGTGGGAATATGATATATCCTAAGTATAGTTGGATTCCTACAATGAGGAACAATTATGGTAATTATGTAGGTATATGAATATTACAAAAATTCTCAAGGTTATGAATATGTCCCAACCATCATGAAACCCCACATAAAAGATTAATAAAGGTGAAATTTATGACCCAGTGGGGATTAGTGGGATATTAAAATATGGTGGGGATATTGGAAGTGTCGGTACATTGTAGATGAATGAGAAGCTAATAAATGTTGTAGAACATCCAAGGATATGTAGATTATCCTGATGGTGAATAAAGCGATGAAATTTTCCTAATAATCAAAATTTGTGGCACTATTATAGATTTATGGAAATGCATGCAGTTATTGGATGCAACAAAGATATGGTAATGTTGGTGAAGCTAAATGGAATGAGGAGGAGAAGGGTGGTTCATCATCTCCTGTGGCACGACCCCCTCTAAAAAAATAAGGGGACTTTAAAGAGGAAGGGTGCCACCAAGAAGCTCGTCTTGTAGGAGTCAGGCTCCCGTGGCTCCCCTTCTATTGGTAACGACACTGATATAATCTTGAATGGTTCCTAGTCTAAGGAGAACACTGATCCCCATAGCCAAGACTCTGATGCGGTTGGTCATGTAAAGGTCTTATCTGATGAGGCTAGGGATAAGGAGGTGAAGGAAATTCTACGAAGGGATTCCAAGTGGATTGCAAAGTTGAAAAAGCACTATGTGAAAGGTGGTAAGAAGGGTAAGAAGGCTCTGGATCAGGAAAAGAGTGGTGGATAATGCTGTTGAAATCAATGATTCCCCTATTTGGTAGTCGTGCAACGAGGAGGTGTCAGTTGAGAGGATTGTGCATGAGGAGGAGGGTGTGAATCCAGACCTTGTTAAGCTTGAGCCACTAAAGGTTAATCCTCTTTCTAAGGATTTTTCATATTTGAAAGATGACAAACTTATATGTTTGAGCTTTTGGATATGGCTCATTCAAGGAACACGTGCACTTTCAAACTTGCCAAGTGGGTCTTGCAGGAATTTAATAAGGTAAATATTAAGATTCAGGGTCTAAAGGAGAATATGCTAAACTAGCTGAAGGGCTCCTCTTCAGACATTCTAATTGAAAGGTTGGTTGATTTAGAGTGCTCTTTTGTTTCCTTCGAGACCCATTGTGAGAATCGCCTAGGTGAAATGGAGGGAAATATTAAGGAAACGAATGAAGACATCAAGAAATTATTGCAGGTCTGTCACAGCTTGATCAAGAATAGTGTGGAGTACTTGAAGGTTTTATTTGGTGAGATTAGTCAACTCAGGGAGGATCAGTTATACTTCATGGAGATGATTGAGAAGGACCAGTCTTTGAAGGGTAAGGGGAAGAAGATCAACAAAGATGAGGAAAAAGGCCTGTGTACCAAAACTAGGGGGAACCTTCAGAAGATGTTTGATGAAGAAAAGCAAAAATTAATGGACATGGTCAATCTGCACTGCAACCAAGAGATCGAGGTGGCTAACACCTTGAAAAATATGAAATAGTGTCTCTTTTTGTGTTGTTTCCTAATTTTGTGTTTTTGTTATTGGGTCATTATTTTTTGGTTGTTGGTTTACTTTTGGCTACTGCTTGTGCTTCAATGTCTACTTCTTTTAACAACATTTTCTCTTTTGTGATGTAAACCCTAGTATGCATTGTATATCTAAATGTTTTGACCATAAAACTAACTAGAGGGTTATTCAAAGGATCAAAGATCCATGAAAATCACTTATTTTTCAAAAGAACTCCTAATCATAGAAGCTATCTTGTCTACACAACCCTAAAATAATAATGAGCACCAACTATACAAAACTTAGATTACAATGTCATTATTCAAAACCCTAGGTATTCACTGGCATAGTCAATAGTAGAATAAAACTCCCATGAAAATAATATAGATAAAAATTCTAAACATGGCCATAATTACCCTAAATTTATAATACACACACTTAAATAATTTTCAAAGGACACCATATTTTATATGAATCTTGCAAGTTTCCTCCATAGGCCGACATGAACCAAATTCCTACAATTTTATCAATTTTGTTGAAATGAATGATGGATAGTCAACATACTTTGATTATTCAAATAACCCATAAAGTGACATAAACACACTCAATAGCTATACCAATCACAAGGCACCATATCTTAATCAACACAATTGGATGCAAATGTGAATGAAATGAGAAATTTCACCAACTAATAGATACATAATAAACTTGAACATCCAACAAGTTTATCACCATTAATGTTTGTACGTCCTAAACAAGGAAGCAACCACTAAAATTAATTACCCATGTAATCTCACTCATTGTGGAATTTTGAGAAGGATATTATCATTGTGATATTATGAGTAGCTAAAGGATACATCCCAATACAGATCAAATTTTTGAAATAACCATAACATTGTAGATTTCAAATATTGTGGGATTTAAATAAATGAGGATATTATGAGGAAATATGATTCATTCAGATAGAAATGAAAACTTTGCAACTCCTTAGTAGACTCCAAAATGACCTTAAAAATTCAAAAACATCTGAAACCCCCAAAGGACCAAAACCTTATCTCAACTAGAAAGGCGAAGACTTACAAATTTTCCAAAGGAAATACACTAACTCCAAAAATATTGAGACCAAGACAAAGACTCAAAGAAACCAAACGTGAAAGAAAAAATAGGGTGGTCTTCATTTTCAATGGGTTGCATGTGTAAGGAACAAAAAATGGTGAATTTACCGAGGAAATGTTCTATAGAGAATTTCAAAGATAAACAAACCTCACAAATGAAAAATCTTTGGTTTTGACCCTTCAATAAGTTAGACAAACGCTTACCTTCAATCAAGAAATTTGAAGCATTGGAAAACCCACCCAACCCTATATTGAGAATCCAATTATGTGCATATGTATTCATTTCCCATATAAAGAAACTAAAAGCACTTAAGTTCCAATATATTAAGCTACATGAATGATCTTCACTCCAAAAGAAACTTGGACATTGCCTCGCTGCTATTCAATTGTTTAAATCATCACTATGAATTCATCAAACATAGCTATACTTCCATCCAAGTGTCTACAACCCTAATAGAGATAGTCCCTAAAGTTGAATTTATTCAAATTTTCAATTTCTTTCTTTTCTTCTTTTCTTTATCTTGATATTCGTTTCAAATTCTTTTCTTTTCAACTCAAGTGAAATAAAGCTCACTATTAGGCCTATGAATCACAGTGGCATTGAAGTGAAGATTTTAAAATTTTCACTTAACACAATATCACTCAGACATCTTAGAAGCCTCAAATTATTTTGAATATATATAAAAAAATATAAGAACTCAAAATATTTCAAGTTGGATTAACCACATATTCCTTTCCCAAGAATGAATGCTCAAGTTATCCAACACAACTAAATATTACTTTAATCAATTCATAATATCACACGAGTAATTTTTACTAAACAAATACTCAATCACACCCCCTAATAATAATTTATTTCTCTACCAAAAACACACCAAAAAGGAAAACAAGACCCCAAAGCCATATAAAAAAAATAAAACCAATGAAACTATAGTAAACCTAAAGATAACTATGTACAAAAGGAGAAATCTTAAGGTGACCTGGGGTAAGCTTGAAAATAATTCTTAGGCATCTACCCATTGATAGGAAATGGGAAATCTTCTGTGAGAGTTTTTAATCTATACGTATTGTGCCCTAGAATCTCAAAAATTTGGAGAGTTCCAAGCCAAAGTTTGTCAAATTTACCATGCTCGCCTCTCATCTCATGGAACTTATTCCAATAAAGGACTAAGTTAGATATATGAAAAGTTTTGATTTTATCCCTTTGATTGAACCATGTTTTAACAATACCTTGATGTTTCAAAAAATATCAATAACCACATCACATTTTTCTTCTAAATAGAGGAGTTGGGACAACCTAGTGTCCATATTGTTCTCAACATCATAGTATTCATTCATAAACTACAAAGTGGGTATTTTAAGGTGCATAGGAAATACAAGCTCTGAGATATATACCAAAGGAATAGGAGACGTTCCAAGTGCAACCTTTCTATGAGTACAATCTTCACATAAGGTAAATCTTAGTTGGGTATGCCATTCCCTAGGATTTTTTCTAATCACTTTCTAATGACATTAAAAAAAAATTATTTGTGGACTCAGCTACTCCACTTCCCTAGGGATAATAGTTCAATGAAAATTTAAGTACAATCCCATAGTCAAATGCCAATTTGAAAATTTTAAAGAGGAAAATCTAGGACCATTATCACAAACCAATACAAAGGGATAACTACAATGGGTTATGATATTATAATCAATAAATTTTATGCATTTGCTTTAGCCCATCTAGTCCAATAATCAATGGTGGTGATAATATACTTATGAATCATAGAGGAGGGTGGATTAATCATACCAATAAAACTAAGTCCCAATTACACAAATGGGTGTAACTCTACCACAATTTCAAATGACAAGATCGAGTTCTCTCTTATAGCGACAATATAGAAAACATAAAAAATGCAAACATGCATATGTGTATCATGGAAAAGTGTGGGACAGTAATATCTTTCTCATAAGATTTGATGTGTAGTGGTAGGGCCAGATCCATAACCAATACCAAAATTATCATGAAAGCTAGCCAAAATGGTGAAGACTTTAAGCTTTCTTAGACATCAAATATAAATTACCTCATGGTTCTTTTTGTATAATACTGAGCCTTTTAACATGAAACTATTGATTTTCAATCTCAAGGATCTCCATTGAACTAAATTCAAATGAGGGGGGAAATGATAATGGAGTTGATAAAAGGTAATATCATCATACAACTCATCAAGAGAAACATCTTCAAGAGAATATTGGTGAGATGAGATAACAGGGCCTACCTAGCCATCATATGAGTGAGAACTTTCCTTATTACAAGCTTTATGGTGTAACAACCCAAGTGTTCTTCACAATAAAATTTCCAATGTTTTCACCTCAAGTGATAAACCATGATGCCAAAACATGGAAATATAAATTTTTCTTTCCGCAATGTAAATTACATGCATAATTGAAATAACACTATTTCAAAACTTCCATTACATTACATTGTAATTTCAAAAATATTTCCATAACATAGATGTCATATTGAATGAACTCAAGTATATCATTCATGATTACATCCTTCCATATAAATGGGCACATGATATAAATATAGCTCCTCTAAGCTTCATATGGCAATAGATATACAAACTGGTCCTAATGTCATCGCATCAATGCATACATTTTAAATGTCCTTGCTTGCTAGTGCAAACACTCTAGTTGTCTCCGCTGGCACAAACATCCACAAACCTTGACTATCGTCTAATGAGAAGAAGCATCACTCAAGTGCTTTTCTGCCAACCACAAACTTAAATGTGGTCCCCACACATCTACCTCATAGGTGAGATAGCCCTACTCTTCGACGAAGAGATTGGTTGGGAAACCTCATAACAAAAGCCTATTTGAGCTTAGTGTTGTGTTCTAAAAACTAGAAGCTAATCATATGGTAGCTACACCTACAAGTATGAAAATTCCTATACTATAAATCATATAAGGAATACAGTGAAATGATAGTGTAAACAATGGCCACTTACACTACTTTGGCCAAATTATTCTCACTTAGTACTTCTAGTGACAATCCTCACATTCACATACACTACTACAGATTGGTTTGGATTATGACCATTCTTATACTATGCCTACGTAATTTATTCCAATGGGTAATCTTTAACCCCATAAAAAATCTACTCCCAATTTTCCCAAAATACAATTGTAACTCTACCAATAAGCCTAAGCACTAGTTACTCCTTCAATGGATATTTCTATCCTAGGTAAAACATATGAGCTTATCTTTACATAAAAATCTATTATTTTTAAAATACAAACTAGTCTAAAGTATAAATTTATAATCTAGAGTATAGCTACATAAGCCTCATCATAATCATTGATTAAATAACTAACTCCATTTTGTAAAATATCACATAATAAGTGATACTCGTTTAAGAGTATAACCTTATCAATGAATGACCTCAATCAAAGAATCGTCATAACAATAGATGATTCCATTTGAGAGTATAATCTCCTTAACTAAAGGGTTTAAGCTACGAGTCTACTCTTGTTAATATGATAACTTTGTATTTAAGAGTGCAATTCCACTGATCAAGTAGCAGCTCTAATTCACTAGGTTTCAATATACCTCTCAACCTAAGAGTGACCCACTAGCTATTTAGTATAATCAAATAACTTTAGCAATGAGTAACCCTTAAGCTACCTTTTTTATTCATATCTACTATATTAATACCTATGACAAACAATTCCCCTTATTACGGAGTAATTACAAGCACTTCACAAAACAACATAAACAACTTTTATTTTCCTTTCAAAGCAAATGCTATATTTCCATAATGCAAGTAAACTAAATAGATCAAATAAAGCACTCAAGAATCAATCTTTCATAAACAAAGACAAATAAAAGATGCATCCTCATGCCTGTATTATGCCTATCCAATTGATCTAGGGGGATACTTTTCACTAAAAATTGAAGTGTCTCCTATGCTCTAGAATTCAACGTCATCTTGAAGAGCTCAGAAACTTGAATCCAACACAACTTGAATGGGTGAAAAAGGAGTTTCTATGTCAAATTCATGGCCAATCAAAGTTTGGTAAAACAGGTACCTAAGGCCCGTCAAAAAGGAAAAAAAATGATTGACTCAAATCGGTTGAAATGAACATCAAAATGAAGAGCTCATCAACACGAACCCAATTATGCTTGTTTCATTGAAATCTGAGTCCATATGTCAAAGATATCACAAGTCAAAGTTGGCAGCTATTAGGGTTGACCAAGCCGTATGGATTTTGGCATCAGCATGCTGACGCAACAAACAATACAGTACAGACAGTGAGTTGGACCAGTCAGAGCTTGACACATGGCATCTATACACACAATCAGTAGCTCAGTTAGTGGTATAGTCAATAGGTGATGTGGTAGTCTGTACCGGTCTTTGACAACATGGGTATGACATCATCGCAGTTGGTCAATTAGGGCATGGCATGTGGACCAATCATTGGGCGCCACATGGCACCCCTACCCTCCTCCTTCATTTGTCGGTCAGTTGGTTTGTTTAACAAAAGTGGTTAAGGGGTTGGACCCCCTAACCTCCACCGTATGAGCCTCATCATCCACCATTACACTCACACAATTGGCTTCAACTATAAATAGCCTCCGGTTTGTTTTCACATGTTAAAGGTTTTAATTGGTTTTAAAAATGGTCAGTAGGGGTCAAATCCTCAACCCCCCGCTAACCAAAAGGCTTATACACCGTTGCGCCGCTTAGCGGCTTTAGCATGTATGGGGGTGGTGTATTATTTAAATGTTATTTTGAGCCCAAATTGTTAAAAACCAACTTTATATGGTTTTAACTCCCCTAGGAAATGAATAAACCAAAACTAGAAAACAACAAAAAGGGTTGTGAATGAGATATGAAGAGGTTCTTTTGTTTAAGGGGATATTTTTGTAAATATGGTGGTTAGACCCCATTATGGAAAATTTCATGTATAAAAAGGGGATATGGGCTTTTTGAAAATTCATTCCAGGAGATGAGAAAGAGACTACATTTGAAAGACTTTGAATCCATTTTTGTGCAACAAAGGAATGTTACGCCACTATGTTGGAAGGGAATGGACTTGTAACCTAGTTGTAATCCTGATTTTAGAGCATAAAAGGATCGGTCACTCCGTTGGAGAGGAGCCTTGAGACATAGAATTTCAGCGAACTCCATTATCAATTGTATTCTATCTTCTATGTCTTTTCTCTTTATTTTGTTCATCATCTTTATCATGCTATGTTCATTTAAGCATTTCAGTTATGTTAATTCATTTTGATAAGCTTTGAATTAATCATTGTAAAGTTAAGCATTCTGTAAGCAATTGTCATAGATCCTAAATCAGATCAAGTTTGTTATCAGAGCTTTGTGTGACTAGTATTGCAAAAGTGAATGCTAACAAGATCCAAGAGCCAAAGAGGTGTAGGCACCCTTGTAGAGTATAATCTTTAGATCGGGAAGTGAAGAACCTTTCCACCGAAAATGTCAAAGAGTGCAACTAAACATGGAAAACTAGAGCTTGATGAAGAAGGTTTTCAGAAATCCTTCTTGGACATGAAGGCCATGGTGGAGGTTCTCTTTAGAGAAATCAAGAACAAAGGAAATATGAAGAAGGAAATTCATTGAAGTAGGAAGATTATAGAGATTTCAAAGACAAGAAGAAGCAATCCGGAGATGGTGAAGAACCTCCAAAATCCCCTCCATCTTCTCCTTCTTCTTCTACTCCTTTTAATCCTTTTAAGAGCAAATCTAAGCCTATTATTAAACTGGATATAAATTTGAATTACCTAAGTACTGTGGGGAGTTAAATGCCAAAAAGTTAGATTATTGGGTCTAGCAGGTAGAAGTGTATTGTAGGATTCAAGGCCTAGTAGAAGATTCTTCTAGGATCCACTTGGCCACTCTCTAGTTGGGAGGTACAACTCTCACCTGGTGGGAGAGTAAGACTCGAGAAGAATTTGCTTGCCATGGTAATGTCAGTATGACATGGATGGAATTTTTTGTTGCCCTTAAAAATTAGTTTTACCCTTTAGGTTATATGCAGCAATTAACAATGAATTGGAAAACCTTTAGGCAAGGTAAGGGCCAGTCTTTCCAATATTACACCCATGAGTTTAGAAAACGGGCTATTGCTTTAAATTTTCCATTGTATACTCAAGACACACTACTTAAGTATATAGGTGGTTTGTATTCTTACCTAAGACATATTACTCTAATGTTGAGTCCCCAGATGAAGTATCTATCCAAGCCAATCATTTAGAGTCAAGGGGTAAGAACACTTTCAGTGATAATTTCTCAAAGAAACCATCTAATTCTAAGGGTAAGCCTAAGGGTAAAGATAAAGATAAAGGAAAAGGGAAGAAGACAACTACAATAAAGGAGGGTGATAAACCCACATGCTCACATTGCAAGAAAGAGGGGCATGATGATTCGAAGTGTTGGAAGTTGCATCCAGAATTAAGGCCGAAAAGATATGGAGGCAATAAAGGCAAGCAAAAGACTGTTGTAGTGATTCAACAAGATCTTGGATCTAACTGTAGGGATGAGACAAAGATTGTTGATGCCAGGATCCAAGGTAAAGGGAATGGTATATCTCTCTCTTCTGATACAAGCTTTTCTAATGCAAATGCAAGTACAAGTAAAGAATCTTCTCCTAAGGTTGATAAGCAAAGAAATGAATTGTTTCACATTCGGGTTGTAACAAAGCATACTAAGGTTGATACTTTGTTTGATACGGGTTCTCAAGTCAACTTAATATCTGAAGAGGTGGTAAAGAAAATTAATCTAGCTACAACACCTCATCCAAATCCATATCAACTTGGATGGGTTTGCAATGATGCTCAACTGCAAGTAACGAAACAATGTAAATTGAGATTTGCTATCACTGCAAACTTTGTTGATGAGGTAGAGGTAGACATAGTTCCTTTGGATATTTGTGGGATTGTGTTAGGGAGCCCTTATCTGTATGACCAAAAAGAAATCTTCTATAGGGGGAGAATAAGTATCATATTTTTAAGGTTGGGATAGAATACATTGTACGTGCACATAAGGTTAAGACTAATCTTGCACTAGTCAATGCTAGTCAAATGAAAAGGTTGGTCAATTCTAGTAAGAACTTTGTATTAATGCTTGTAAAAGACAAATAAGATGAAAAACCTGAGGCATTCAAGGGGTGTGATCCAAAACATAAATTTGAAATGGTCAAATTTGTTTCCGCTTATGATGACTTATTTCAGGAGCCGAAGGGATTTCCACCCAAGAGAGAGATAAAACGTGAAATCCAGTTGCAACAATATGTGCCACTTCCTAACATCATAATGTACCATTTATCAGTCATGTGGAATGAGGAAATCAAAAAGAAGGTTCAAGAGTTGGTCGAGAAAGGAGTTATTCATCCTAGTACATCTCCTTGTGGTTCTCCAATTGTGTTGGTTCCAAAGAAGGATGGGTCTTGGATAATGTGCATCGACTATAGAGCCATGGAAAAGATAACGGTAAAGAAAAAGTATCCTCTTCCTTGAATAGATGATTTACTTGATCAATTAAAACATGCAATTTATTTCACTAAGTTATACTTACGTAGTGGCTATCATAAGATAAGAATTGTAGAAGATGACATTTGGAAAACTACATTTAAGATGAAACAAGGACTATTTGAATGGTTGGTCATGCCATTTGGGCTTTGTAATGCACCATCTACCTTTATGAGAGTCATGAACGATGTCTTTCGTCCTTTCATTGATGATTTTTTCATAGTCTATCTAGATGATATTCTTATATTTAGTCGAACTCGGGAAGATCATGTAAGTCATGTAAAGAAAGTATTTGATGTATTGAGAAAATAAAAAACTCTTTGTAAAGATTTCTAAATGCGAATTCGCTAAGACATCCTTAGTGTACTTAGGCTATGTCATAGGAGGTGGTCAATTGAAAGTAGACCTTGCGAAGATCGAAGCTATTATAAACTGGCCTAGGCCAAGTACAATCATAAAAGTCAAAAGTTTCGTAGGTGCAGTCCAGTACTGGAGAAAGTTCATTGCAAACTTCTCTTATATTGCATCACCATTGCACACATTAACTAATACGAAGGTGACTTTTCAATGGGGAGGTCCACAACAGAAGGCATTCGACACTTTGAAGGAAAATTTGAGTACTACACCAGTTCTGGCTTTACTAGATTTACATCAACCATTTGACATTAAGATAGATGCGAGTGGGTTTTCCATGGGAGCAGTACTCATGCAAGGACGTAAACCAGTCTGTTACCACTCTGAAACCTTTTCAGGAGTAGTAAGTAACTATTCCATTTATGATAAGGAACTTTATGCATTAGTTCAGAGTGTTAAAAAATGGAAACACTACTTAATGGGGAAAGAAACTGTAATCCACACTGATCACTAGCCACTTCAGTATTTGCACTCACAATCCAAACTGCAACAAAGTAAGCATTTTAGGTGGATGGGTTTTCTTTAAAAGTTTCATTTGGTTATTAAGTATCAAAAAGGTGCCCATAACAAAGTAGCAAATATGTTATCCAAGCCTCCTGTTATGAATGCTTCAATTATCCTTAAAGGTAGTTCCATGGTACATGAAATTTTTTAGGAATAGTATGCTAACGACGAAGACTTTAAGGAAATCTATCTAGCTCTAATTGTAGGAAAACATGTAGAAGAGAAAGATTATTATGTGCAAGATAAATTGTTGTATCACTTGGGAAAGTTACGCATTCAAAAAGATGAACAAGCATAGGTAATCAGAGAAGCACACACCTCATTGATTGTTGGACACTTTGGGGTAAGCAAAACAATAACTCAGTTGTAAAAGTATTGTTATTGGCCTCGTATGCAAGAAACTATATCCAAATATATTAGAGGATGTGTAATGTGCATAACAAGTAAACCTAGTAACAAGAAATTGGGGTTGTACACGCCTCTACCTATTCCATCCCATCCATGGGAATGTGTTTCAATGGATTTTGTCGAGGGGCTACCAATGTCTAGGAAGGGACATGATTATCTGTTTGTTGTAGTTGATCAATCTAGAAAAATGTGTATTCTAATGCCTTGTAATAAATAGGTCACTACTGAAGTGACAACTCATATGTACTTTCAATTTGTATGGGTTCATTTTGGGTTACCTAATTCTATTGTATCAGATCGAGATTCTTGATTCTTGGGGGGAATTTTGGTCAGCATTGTGGGGACTCATGGACACCAAACTAAAGAAGAGTACAACCTTCCATCAGCAGACTAACAGAAAAATAGAGGTAGTAAACAAGACATTTTTGCATCTACTCAGAGGTTACTGTAGTAAGCATCCTAAGCTTTGGGATGAGAGTCTTCATTATGTGCAGCATGCTTACAACCATGTGACACATTCTTCTACAAAAAGATCTCCTTTTGAGACTTGTTTTGGTTATCTACCAAAAAAACTGATGGACTTTGCTTTTGGGAAGGATGAAATTGAAGATGGATGCCATGATGCAAAGAAGGCTTTGAAGTTCATCCAAAAATTCCAAGCAAATCATCAGGAAGTGGAAGCACAGTTGGAGAAGAGCCAAGCAAAATACAAGGCTTGCCATGATAAGCATTGCATCGATCACCATTTCCAGGTTGGAGACAAAGTTTGGTTACATATCAGCAAGGAAATAATGCAAGGTGAAGGAAGGAAGCTCAAGTTGATCAGGTATGGTCCTTTTGATATCCTTGAAAATATCAGTACCAATTCCTTCTGCCTTAATCTTCCTTCATACATGCATATCTATTTAGTTGTTAATGTTCGGAATCTGAAGTTGTATGAGCCTCCAATGATATTGGATGAAGACACAAATATTCGGGTTCCATCAGTTGATGATCTTTCACCAGAATACATGTCAGAGTTTCTAGAGGATGTCATCCTAGATAAGAATGTCAGGACTTCACAAAGAGGAGCAGTTGAATACCTCAGAGTGGGACTAAAGGGGATTAATCAGAGCAAGGAAAAATGGATGAAGATTGGTAAAGTGAGGGAACTTTACCCTCACTTACTTTTTGAGTAATCAAGCTTTCGGAGGTCCAAAAGCTCTCCAGTGGGAAGGATTGATCTAGGGGGATACTTTTCAATGAAAATTGAAGTGCTTCCTATCCTGCAAAATTTAGTTCCATCTTGAAGAGCTCAAAAACCTAAATCCAATGCAACTTGAATAGGTAAAAAATGAATTTGTACGTCAAAGTTATGGCCAGTCAAAGTTTGGTCAAATAAGTACGTAAGGCCCATCAGAAAGATGAAAAAAATGATTGACTCAGAATAGGTCAAAATCAACATCAAAATGAAGAGCTCGTTGACATGAACCCAACAACGCTCATTTCGTCGAAATCTGAGTCTGTACGTCGAAGATATCGCAAGTAAAAGTTGGCAACTATCAAGGTTGACCAGGCCGTATGAATGTTGATGTCAGCATGTTGATGTGGAAGATCATATGGTACAGATAGTGAGTTAGACCAGTTAGAGCTTGACATGTGACATTTGTACACACAGTCAGCAGCTCAATCAGTGGAATAGTCAGCAGGTGATGTGGTAGTTCGTACAGGTCTTTGACGGCGTGGGGATGACATCATCTTGGTTGGCCAATCAAGGCATGCCACATGGCCTAGTCACTAGGTGTCACATGGCACCCTACCCTCCTCCTCCATCTGCTAGTTAGCTAGTTTGTTTAACAAAAGTGGTTAGGGTGTTTGACCCCCTAACCTCCGTCGTGCAAGCTTCACCGTCCACCGTTACACCTGCACAGTTGGCTTTAACTGTGAATAGCCTTGGGTTTGTTTTCACATGTTAAAGGTTTGAATTGGTTTTAAAAAAATGGTCGGCAGGGGTCAAACCCTCAACCCCCCGCCAACCAATAGGCTTATACACCATTGCGTTTCTTAGCGGCTTTAGCATGTATGGGGGCGGTGTATTATTTAAACTTTATTTTGAGCTCAAATTGTTAAAAAACAACTTTATATGGTTTTAACTACCCTAGGAAATGAATAAACCCAAACTAGAAAACAACAAAAGGGGTTATGAACAAGATATGAAGAGGTTTTTTTGTTTAAGGGGATATTTTTTAAAATATGGTGGTTAGACCCCATTATGGAAAATTTCATGTATAAAAAGGGGGTATGGGCTTTTTGAAAATTCATTCCAAGTGATGAGAAGGAGAATACATTCAGAAGGATTTGAAGCCATTTATGTGCAACAGAGGAACATTACACCACTGTGCTGGAAGGGAATGGACTTGTAACGTAGTTGTAATCCTAATTTTGGAGCATAATAGGATCAGGCACTCTGTTGGAGAGGGGCCCAATGACGTAGCCTTTCGGCGAACTCCATTATCAATTACATTCCATCTTCTATCTCTTTTCTCTCTTTCATTTTTTCATTATCTTTATCATGCTATGTTCATTTAAGCATTTTGGTTATGTTAATTCGTTTTAATAAGCTTTGAATTAATCATTGTAAAGTTAAGCATTTTGTAAGCAATTTTCATAGATCCTAAATCAGATCACCAATTGATTATTGTTTCACAACTAACTAATGACAAAAACTAGCTTTACTTTGACCCCACTAGTACAACCTCAATAAAACCTATCTCTCAAATGAATAATATGCTTCTCTCAAATTGATAGTATATCTCTCCCCAAAATACTCAATCTCTCTCAGAATACTCAGAATGATTTTGCAGAATAATGTCGATTAGAAAAGAATAATAGAAATCAATAGAATGCATCCCAAAAGAGAGTAACAACCTCTCTATTTATACAACAACAAGTAGTTTTCACAACCTATAGAAAAGGCATGTATTTTGACAACAAACTCAAAAAAAGTTGACTCACTTCTCTTGACAAACAGATGGCAATAAATAAAGAATTGCTTAGCACACTAAGCTACGGGTCAACCTCTAAGTTGGACAATAGCTTATGACTATTTCAATCTACACATGATCAAAAGGTGACAATCGATTTACTCTCAAAATGGACTTCTACAACATTTAGAACTTTCACCATAAGGTGTTAGGCAAGCAACTATCTCCCTATAGTTTGGTGCAGCTTTTACTTATTGAATCAATCAACATTTAAAATGTAACACATTGCATAAGTCGACTAATTCTATGCTCAATAGGCAATATAAGAATGATGAGTTGCCTGGAACTTTAAATGACATTTTGACCATTTCAACGCCTTGTTGTAACTTATCCTATCATCATTCATTTATATTTACTTTGTTGTTAGTAAGAATCTATAAATATTCAATGAGGCATCCCAAGATAATTTTTGTTTACTAAGTCATATATATTCTCTCTCATAGCATTGACTAAGTCAAACTCCTCATATCAACTCATTTGTTGCACTATATATTGCATATAGTTCGCCCTTTATTCATTGCCAATATACTTTATATTTGGCCTTTTCAGTACTTTATATTTGTCATTTACAAATCGACCTTTGTTCAAGTAATAAGTTGACCTCTAAGCATTTCATATGTTAATCAATCACCAAGCACATATTCATATATACACATAAATATATATTTAAATATATACATGTACATATATATATATATATATATATAAGTCAACAAATAGCTTTAACACTTTGCTTATATATATATATATACTAATATGTATTCCATGTCGAACAAGTATGTATACACACTCCTCTATTAAACATTTACGCTTATGTGTGTATTTGTATATATACAAACATATATATTATATAGCAACATTATAGTCAAGTGATCCATTTAGTATCTAAATGATTATGACCATGTGATTATATTCATAATAGCATCATATTAATCATTTATATACATATATGCATATCTATACATATGTTGTCTTACTTGCATGGACATCCCATTACATCCAATGTACGTGTATGATGACATATGCATATATCCCAAATACTCATTCAACCACAGTAATATAAGGATGGACTCGTAAGTTCCAAACATATAAACATCATCCAGGCATGCATTCAACAATAATCATGACCCTTACTAATGAAAACACTCATACTAAGGATGACATGCCAATTCCCAACCGATGGGTCTAGTTATTAGCATCTTTTTATTACTTTTTGTATACTTTTAAGACACTCTGCTTATGTTTTTGAAGTATCTCTCACACAATATCTCCATAGTATATTATCCTATTATGCATACCTTTCCACCTTGAACCCATTTTGTGAAAATGAAATATGGTGAATTATTCGTATAATTGCATGGATTAAATATAAATATATATGTATGTGAATGAATGTTGTGATTTGATTATGGTAGTTAGCTACATATGTGTTGGATGGGATAAACTCTTTTGCAACTTAACACATGGTGGCAAGGAAGGAGTATTTATAACAAGTACCAAGTTGTAGGGCAGGGGATTAATGAGTTTGATCTGATCAAGTGAAGGGAACTATGGAGTTGAACGTGGTCATTATAGAAGAATAAATGTTGGAAAATGTTTGTTCTTAAATATTGGGCAGTTATCCATGTGTTTCACATGCAAGTGTATAGGAGTGAATTTGCACCCCTTATGCAAATTCCCCTTTTGTCCTTCTCCACTTTAGAAAACCAAGTTCAGAGGCTTAATTACACCTAAGCCCACTACTTTCATTCCACTTGGTGCCTATTTTGAGCGTCGGAGGAGGAATTTCTGTTAGGCACACTCGTGCGATGCATAGACATTCGTGCAACACGCTTACGTCACTAGAAGATTCCTACGACTGAACTTGTAGAGGCATTACACTTCTGATTGGTGGTTGACTTGTAATGCCCTCTTCGGCCGACCAACCCGAATATGGCTGTTTTATTCACCTCTCCTTCAAATTCCCTCCTTCTACATACTTCACAACTTCTTTTGCATCCCTTCAAACAATCTTCAAGCATTCTAGTCTCCATTCCAACACTTCTAGCAACAATTTTGCATTCCATTGCAACAACTTCACTCCACCACCTCAGTAGAGAAAATTTGGGACAACACCATTGCAACAGAGGCTCAAGTACTCTCATTCTCTCCTCCATTAGCCTTGAATGCTCTTGGTGGAGGTGGTAAGCTTCCCACTCCTCTCCTCTATTACTTGGTTGAGTAAGCACATTTACTGCTTTGTAGTGTTTTAGTGTTCTTCATTACATTACTTTCTTTATCATACTTTCTTTCTTGGATGTCCGTGGAGGTGGAAACACCTAAACGAGGGTTTGACTGAGGTAGGCCCCTATACAACCACCCAACATTTTCCATCCTCTTTGTGTGTAGGAGAACGTGCTTTTGGGGAGCTAGCTGGTGAACAATTTTCTTTGTGAGATCATTCTTGCCACCCTAACTCTTGCATTTTTAATTTATCATATTAAAGAGTATTTTGGTTACTTAATAATGTTATGTTGGCCCTTTAGTAGTAGTTAGTTGGGTCATTATCTTGTTTTCCTAGGTTCAACCTTGTCTCTTTAGTTGTCTAGTCGTACGGACACCAGCGCACTTGAGAGACGCCAACGCATCGCATTGTCATCCCAGGACCGCGCTTCCATCCTCAGGTAGAAAGCTTCACAAGGCATAGTGTTGAACTCAAAAACCAGCTCAACTAGCCCCACTCTATATTTTAGGTCTGTAGGGTGCTTGAAGGACTTTATAGTCCTCATCATTCTCGTCCCGCATTTCCTAACACACCGTTAAATTGAGGTAAGTTAGGGAAACCTTCCGCTCTTTTCCATCCATGGCCTGGGGCCTTAAACATGGTTGGTCCCCCTCTTACATTTTTGGTGAACCTGATGTGAACCAATTTTTTTTCATTTGTTGGTGTTGAAACCTCTCCTGTGTACTTTGCGACTATTGTGTTCCTGAATGTTGTGAAGGTTTATGAGCATCACAACCTAGTCTACAAGTTCTGGGTATATTGTTAGGAGAAGTGTATGACACCTCTTGATGGAAAGGACGAAGGTCACTACCATTTTCTCTATAGGCCTTTTCTCTGGCCCCGCCATTAGTGTGGTTGCATAGGAGCAGTTGTCAAGAGGCGAGATAGGATTCTCTGACGAGACTGATCATGTCCCCACTCCTCTTGCATCTCCTACACCATCCTCAGTAGACGAGTATGAGGCTATTTAAATCCCTTCAAAATATGTCTCTACCCTTAGTAAAGGGTTGGGAGCCTTAGAAAATCACTTGGAAAGGAACCCACTAGAGCTGCTCGGGTCATTAGTGAACTAAAGTACATGATTGGAAAAGATCGAACAAGCTTCGAACTCCTAGCTAGTCTTACTAGTTTGACAGAAGCATGTGCTCCCTCGAACGCTACTAAAATTATGTGAGGAGATACTTTTGAAGATTATGAAGGATATTTAGGAGTATCGATGCCTCCCACGTCTGTCTACATGGCCAACACAGTCCCTTCTATCAACATCCCTTCTGTCTTTGAAAAACCCGAAACTATCAAAGTAAACAAGGTCCCTTTGGGCTTTAGCTTCACCCCTCTTGTCACCTCTAATGGTGGAGGTTTTGGTAGGATGAGTGATGGGGGCTTTGGTAGTGGCAATGGATTTGGCAGCAAAGGTGGTGCTAGTGGAGGTGATTCTGGAGGAGGTCATGGTGGTGGCTTAGAAAGCGGAGGTGGTTCCCACAGAGTCCCTACTAGTGGCGGTGGTGCTGGTAGTGGTTCTGGCGGGAGTCACACCGGTGGTGGTTCTGGAAGTGGCTTTGGCGGTGGTTCTCAAGGAGGTTCCTCTAGTCCTCTATCTTCTAATGACCCTATTTTGAATAATTTCCTTCAAAATATGGGTAAGATGCAGAGCTTATTGGCAAGTCTCTCCCAAGCCTCTTCCCAACATATCTTCCAACCCTTCTTCCAGCATAGTCTATTGTCGGTTGCAATTCTGAACACTCCCTTCCCGCAAGGAATGGAGATCCCTAAGTTTGAAAAGTATGGGGGTAATGGGACCCACAAACACATGTGTCTTCCTTTAATGCCTTATGCACTAATTTCTTCCACCATGATGCATTAATGGTGAAGTTGTTTCCTTGATCACTCAAGGATACAACACTTGAGTGGTAATGTTCCTTGCCTGACAATTCTATTTTCTCATTTGACCAACTTGTAAATCAATTCCTTAGACAATTTCAAGCTAGTATTGGGCTGAAGATGACCTTCTTGGATCTTGTCCAATGTAAACAAGGAGATAACAAAAAAATCATTGATTTTATAGCACTTTATCAAGCACTTCTTTCATAAGTCTCGTATTAGCTGCCCGATTCTGATGTGTAGAAGGTATTCACAGGGAACTTACAAATTCCTTGGCAAGAGAAGTTCGCCCTTATGAAGTACCCTTCTTTCGCACATTTGTGTGTAACCTTACGAGAATACCAACAAACGGTGGTTTAGTTCGGGGGATCCTCCTTGCACTCTCAGTCTGAGGGAAATTCCATCATATCAATCTCTGGGAAAGGTAAGGTTGTTACAAATGTAGTAGTCGTTGCTGATGACAACGACCTTAAACATAACTGAAAGTTCACAAAGTTATTGAAATCTTATTCTTCTATCTTACAGAAGTTGTTGAAGGATAAGATTGTAACCTTGTCGAGTTCTAAGCCTCTTAAGGAGCCTTACCCTAATTGGTATGATGGCAACACTTATTGTCAGTACCATTGAGTTAATGGACATGATACCAAATGTTGTATGTGGCTGCGTCATGAGATACATGATTGCATCGAGGATGGTACCATTCGTCTCAATGGGAGTAAACAAAATGCTAAAAAATTAGTGGCGAAAGCTAATAGTGAATTGCAGATATACACAGACCCGTTTCTGTCACATTTTGCTAACATGATTATCGATCCCACTGATTCTATTACTCAACCCGAGGCCTATGTTGTCATGTTCATGGTGACGTCTACTACTCTACGTGCACTCAGTTTTATGGACATAACATTCACATCACAAGATTTTCCCTTAAACAATAAGCCCTCTCCCCTCTACATTCCTGCTCACCTCAATGGTAACATTGTGACAAGGATCTTGGTGGACCCCGCGAGTAGTGTGAATGTCATTACGGAAGAAACATTAGTGTTAAATTCATTGCAAAGGGAAGATTATCAAGAATCAAAATCCACCATCCGTACACAATGGTATGTGTCTCAAACCATATGGCTCGATAAACTTGTCCATCCTAGTTGGACCTAGGGCTATTGACATGGTTTTTGATGTTATTCCGAAGTTGAATTTATTTAGGTTGAAGCTAGGAATACCTTGGCTATCTTCCTGCCTCTGTTGTTCACAAATGTTTAAAGTTTTCCCATGAAGGTGTCATGCATGTAGTGCATGACACTAGATATCAACCCTTGGTATCCTGTGGTGGGTATCCGTTGGATCACTTTTGGCCTGCCCCAATCAGTGTGCTTCCTCTAAGAACAGACCTACTTTACAAGAATTATGTAAAGTATAAGACTGGGGGCAAAGGACAACTGAAATTGACCCTTCTTGTGATATAGCAATCGATCGCCTCCTTTTTCCAAGAGGAGAAGGAGAAGCTTGCACCGACCGCTCCCCCTTCCCAGAAGAGAGAGGAGAAGTCCACGCTAGCTCCCTCTCCTTCCTATGAAGGAAAAGAGAAGGTTTCCTCTCTCTGAACTGCCTTGTCCTCTCCCCTTTCTTGGGAAGAGTATTGGATGAGTCGATTTGGCAGCTATCCATTGTGTCCGATGATACCTCCTTGGTGGAGGCCCAAGCTCAGGATCTTGGATCTCCCTAATGAATACCCCAGACCATGGTATTACTTATGCGATAGAAAGAGAGGTTCCCAGAGGGAATTCAATCTATGGCCTCCTATCACTCCTGCTCCCAAAGCAGTGAACAGGAAGAGGCCCACTACTGAGGCTCTTGAGCCAATTGCCCCTGCTGCTTCTCAACCTATTCCTCTTGCTCTTGTTTATGAATCCATTCCTCCACCGGAGACGGCCATAGTGGACATTCCCATGGTTGAGCAGGAGCCTTTTTCTCCTTTGTAGCCTCCAACCTCTAGCTCAAAGAGTCATAGAAACTGCCTTGCACACAAGCACAAGTAGCTGTGAAAGGCTCTCTTGGCTGAGCAAGATGCCTCGCAAAGGAAGGAGGAAGAGAGGATTGTCCCTGCTTCAGGGCCTCTTGCAGTATCTTCCTCTCCCCTTCATTTTTCCTCTCTCCAGTCTGGTTTCACGCTGCTTTTGGCTTCCACTATAAATGTGCCTAACCCCAAGGGGGTACAAGTGTTCATCACTCCTTTGGTGGAGTTTCCTTTGTTGATGTTCATTCCAGACATCCAACATTTCTCAAAACCCATGGATATGATTAATACCTTGGTTGTATCCACTGCAGTTCTTTCCTCCTCTTCCTCTGCACCTCTAGCCTCATTTGTGGGGAGTTCATCTCCTCTAAAAAAGAAAAAGGTAGAGTGTGGTCTGTCTAGTAGTGAAGGACGCAAGAGGAGCCCACCTTCTTCACAAGGTGGTTCCATGCTGACTTGTTTTGTCCTAGTGATGGAACTAGTCTTGGCTTCCCTTGAGTTTGTCATCGCTCCCAAGTCATTCAGCAAGCCTAGTGATGAATCTCAGGCGTAGCCTACCCCATCCACTGAAGTTAAACACAACACTCCTCTAGGGTGCATGTTTAACCATGGATGAAGTTTCGGCTTTATCAATGATCTTCACGAAATCACTGACCCTAGCTCCACAAGAGCTTGGTGAAGAAGACCTTACGGGGGTTTCTTCCTTAGCCCTTGTTGTGGGAGGGCTGGATGCTCCTCCTCTTAACATCCCACCACTACAGGCTTGTCCTCCTTCTGCCTATGATGACCTAGAGTGGGAAGCGGATGACCTCTTGGTCTATCAATGTTAGGAGGAGGCCTCTTCTTGAACTTGTGTGTGTGTGTTTTGCGATGTGTTCCCCCGTGATTGTGCTATACGTGCCTGGATGACCCTTGTCACCCTTGTTGGTGCTTGGATATAGGCATGATTTTTGTGTCATAAACCTTCCTCTATTTGAATCATCATTCTTCCATGTTTGTGGTTGATTTTTGATAAATTGGGGATGATGCAAAGCGTCAGGGGATTTTAGGCTTCCCTTCCATGTTGACCCAATTTTTTTATTTTTACTTTGTCTTCTTGTGCATTATTCACATGGTCTGATATAGTAGGGGTTCGATGAAATTTCATTTATATACTATTATTATACACACACACACAGATATATATATATATATCTATATATATATTTATGAGTAGTTCTGACCCTGAAATGTCAAGCTACCCTTGTTCCCTTTGTGTTTTTCTCTTTTGATTTATCTTTATCTTTCTCTTCTTTTCTTGAGTTGTCCCTCTTATGTGTGACAACGCCTTTCTTCAACATTCTAATTTTCAAAAAACACATTTGTTGCTAACGAATCTTTTCTTGAATTTTTTCACAAACTTTCTTCAAAATCGCATTCTCAACTTGGAGCCCTAACAGAATATGTTTCCTTCATCATGGGTTCATGAAGAAAGGACATGAAAACCTTCCTCCAAAGCGGGAACAACTTTGACCTTCCCCTCGCATGGGGGCATATTCTTCCTTTCAAATCCCTTGATGAAGTGAACATCCTTCAAAAGGATCCCTTGATGGATCGATTCGAGAAATAAACCATTACTTTTGAATTGTGTGTCCCTTGAGCAGACCCCTTCTTCACGACGGGTTCCCAAGGGACCCCTTTGAATGTCTTCCAAATTGTCAGTGGTCTGCATGACTATCTACTTACTTGCCTACGTGGTTGATTCCTGACTCTGCGAAGTCCTCTTTCCTAGATTTTCTCCATGCAAGAGATCTTGGGGGATACCTCCATGTATGTCATAGAGCCTATAGGGAACTTCCTTTGAGCTTCGTCCATGTGAGAGATCTTGGGGGTGGCTCCCCTGCAGGTCTGAGAACCTGTAGGGCACTTCCTTTGAGCTTCCTCCATGCGAGAGATCTTGGGGGTGGCTCCCCTACAAGTCTAAGAGCTTGTAGGGCACTTTCTTGGGTTTCCTCCATGTGAGAGATCTTGGCGTTACCTTCCATACAGGTTTGTGTGTTTGTAGGGAACTTCTTTGGGTATTCTTCATATGAGAGATCTTGGAGAATACCTCCCTACAGGTCTACAAGTCTGTAGGGTGCTCTCCTGGCTTCCTCCATGTAAGAGATCTTGGGGGACGCTTCTTGAATATCCTCCATGTGAGAGTTCTTGGGGGACACTTTCCTTGCAAGTCTACGGGCCTGTAAGGCACTTACTTCATGGGGATTCCTTCATGTGAGAGATCTTGGGGGTTGCCTCCTTGCAAGTCCACGGGCTTGTAAGACACTTTCTTTCTTCATCTTCATAGTTCTGAGAAGCTATGAAGTCATTTGCTTGTCTTACACCTTTAGGTTCATCAGATCGTGGTCTACTTCCTCGACTTTTCAGGTATACATTTCTAACCTTATTCATTCTTTGATCTACTTTACCGAAGCACTCATCAATACTCGTGCTCGCTAAAGTGGGGGAAAAATGTATAGGAGTAAATTTTCACCCCTTATGTAAATATCCACTTTAGAAAACCAAGTTCATAGACTTAATTACACCTAATCCCACTACTTTCATTCCACTCGGTGCCTGTTTTGAGCGTCGGTGGAGGAATTTTTGTTGGGGACGCCTGTGCGATGCATAGATGTTCGTACGACGCACTTACGTCCCTGATAGATTCCTGTAGAGGCATTACACTTCTCATTAGTGGTTGACTTGTAACGCCCTCTTCAACTGAACGACCCGAATATGGTTGATTTCTTCACCTCTCCTTCAAATTCCCTCCTTCTACATGCTTCACAACTTCTTTTACATCCATTCAAGCAATCTTCAAGCATTCTAGTCTCCATTCCAACACTTCTAGCAACTCTTTTGCATTCCATTGCAACAACAACTTCACTCCACCACTTCAGTAGAGAAAGTTTGGGACAACACCATTGTAGCAGAGGCTCGAGTACTCTCATTCTCTCCTCCATTAGCCTTGAGTGCTTTTGGTGGAGGTGGTAAGCTTCCCACTCCTCTCCTCTATTACTTGGTTGAATAAGCACATTTACTATTTTGTAGTGTTTTAGTGTTCTTCATTATGTTACTTTCTTTATCATACTCACTTTCTTAGTTGTTCGTGGAGGTGGAAATACCTAGACGGGGGTCTGACTGAGGCAGACCCTTACATAGCCACCCAACATTTTCCCTCCTCTTTGTGTGTAGGAGAACATGCTTTTGAGGAGCTAGTTGGCGAATGAATTTCTTTGTGAGATCATTCTTGCCACCCTCACTCTTACATTTTTACTTTATCATATTAGAGAGTATTTTATTTACTTAATTAGTAGTTAGTTGGGTTGTTCGCTTGTTTTCTAAGGTTCGACCTTGTCTCTTTAGTTGTTTGGTCTTACGAACGCCAACGCACTTGAGAGACGCTAATGCACTGCGCTGTCATCCCAGAATTGCACTTTCGTCCTCTGGCAGAGAGCTTCCTGAGGTGTAGTGTTAAAGCAAAAACCAGCTCACCTAGCCTCGTTCTATATTTTAGGTCTGTAGGGTGGTTGAAGGACTTTATAGTCCTCATCATTTTCATCCCGCATTTCCTAACACCCCAGTAAATTGAGGTAAGTTAGGGAAGCCTTCCACTCTTGGCCCTCCATGACTTGGGGCCTTGAACGTGCTTGGTCCTCCTCTCTTATAGCAAGTTGTCTTTATCTAGATAGGTCTCTTTTTCCAGTTAGTTAGAAGAATAAGTCAGATCATTATCTCACCTCCTTGTATCTAAGAGTGAGATTTATTATTGTTGTTAGTTTGTTAGTTAG
Organism: Sequoia sempervirens; assembly: GCA_007258455.2. Taxonomy (NCBI): domain Eukaryota; kingdom Viridiplantae; phylum Streptophyta; class Pinopsida; order Cupressales; family Cupressaceae; genus Sequoia; species Sequoia sempervirens. The sequence goes on from VDFB02193867.1 coordinate 691,077,502, forward strand.
TAGTTCAAATAATACTCCCCATTTTGTATAAAGTCGGGTGATGAGCTCATAGATTAATTAGTTGATTTCATTATGAACTTTCAATAGTTAGTAGTTTTTCAATTGTTACAATGAATTTATGGAATAAAATCTGAAGAAGGATTCTGTCTAATATTTGGTGTTGTATAATGAATGGCATTGTATGACTTATGGATGTAAGAGATTTTGAGCTAGATCTGGTTTTTAGTTAAGTGAAGTAGTCTTCTAAGTTGGCTACTCAAGTACTGTTCATCACTTCATTTACATTTCAGTTATTTATATGCTTTCATTCATTATGTTTTCTTTATCTTATATATGCATTGCAAGTAAATGATTTATGGATAAGTTAGAAGTTGTATTTGCTCATGAATAGAGATAGGAAATAGTTCTTCAAAGATTAGGATTGATTTTTGTTGGTGTAAATAAGTATTTTACTTATTACACTTTACTTAAGCTTACTTAGGGAATGCATATCATTATAGGTTGCACTTGTGACATCTAGCTATTTGCATCTTGCATCTAGGTTTGTGCATACATTGAGAGATATGAGTTGGAAACTTAGGGAGGTGTGTGTAGGAGAAATTCCACTCTTTGTGGTGTGATCTAGTTATCACCTTTTTATCTCCACTTTTCGTGGCATGATAATTCCACTTTAGGTGGGTAATCCACCTTTCATGGAATTATCTATTGTTTCTCTCCACCTACCCTACACATGATTGGGACACTTGTAACATTCATAGCCCTTCATTGTGTCCTAGCTTGTCTTTATAAGCAAGCCTTGCACAAATCTATCTTGATGTTTATCTTCATGCATATTGAGAATACAATTATCATATTCTCTCATCTTGTCTCTCTCTTTTGTGCTATGTTTAGTCTCTTGATCATGTTGCTTTTCATAAGTTCTTACAATTTTAAATAGTTTCATATTGAATTTACATTCATGGATTGTTAGTACACACCTACAACTTATGCTGCAAGTACCCGTAGCCACTAGGTTCTATAACTGTTTTCACTATTTTTACAATTTTATTAATTCTAGCAAGTAGAATAGTTTGAATAAGTTAGAGTAAGGTAATCTAGGTTAGTACAGTCATATAAGGACACATATAGTGGAGTGCCATCACAATTTTACACACCTTGGTCAATAATTTAATGTAGGTTTGCAATGTCAAGAGGACTGTTCAGTTTGGTACATCCCTAAATTGTGTAAAATTTACCAAGTCCATAACACATTAGTTTGGCTCTACATTTTTGGAACCATTGTCGGGGATGGTGCTATTCTCATGTACCTATTATTTACAAGCTTTCATAGTTAAACATTCATAAGTTAAAGTTTCCTTTTTAAGCATTAGGACAATTATAGACCACCTTTTTCAACATCAAGCTACTAACATTGTGCAGGGTCGTGGCCATACAAAGTTAAATTTACCATATGCGAAGGCAGAGAGATAACCAAGGAAGATTCATCCGTTCAAACATTCAAGATAGAGAAGATACTGGTGATTTTTTTGAAATTACGAGGAGACTATTGAAAGAGTAAACACTCTCTTCTATCTTCACCATCATCTTCCATAACTATAAAAGGGACCTTCCGAATAATGGAAGATGCACCACTAGAGGAACTAGACCATGGAACATTTGAGTTCCCTATTACTGATCAAGAAAGAGCCATTGTGCTGAAGAATATATCACCATCAACATTACTGGTATTTTATGGCTTGGTAATAGAGGACCCAGATACTTTACTTTTTGAGTTTGATGTTTTGTGTAGAAGCTATGATTACACTACTGATGCACATAGACTCAAGCTTTTTCTAGATACTCTAAAGGATGCTTCCCTCAGATGGTTTATGGGGCTTGATAGAGATGTTGTCCTTAATTGGTAGACAATGAAGACAAAGTTCTTAGAGAAGTACAAGGACTATTATAGAGGATTAGGCCGAAGAAGAGATGAAATTTTCTCAATGACTCAAAAGGAGGATGAGCCACTTGAAGATTATATTGAAAGGTTTCAATTTTCCTTGAAAAAGAACACCCAACATAAATTGTCCAAGGAATCCCTTAAGTTGGTATTTCTAAGGGGAATTAATGAAGACAGTCTGGATGCCCTCAACCTTATTGGAGGAGGGGATATTTCCAAAGAACCATTTGAAGAAATTTTTAAAATATGTAGGAATTATTCCAGGACTCTTTCTAGGAATCCAAGAGGAGAAAAGTCATCCATCACAAATAAGTCCTCTAATGGGGTTTCTAAGCTTGAAATAAACAATTTATTGTCTAATATGAAGCAAGATATAATCAGTCATCTAACAACATAGTTGGACACACTACATATCAAGAAGAAGTAGGAGGAAGTAGAAGCCATGCTCATTGAGTATTGTCCTAACTACAGGCAGAGGAAGGCCAGTTGTAAGTGCAAGAGAGTGACTAGTATCCAACAAGAAAAAGTTGAAAAACTAGACTTCCAGCCAATAGAAGGAGATGATGGACAAATTTTCTACATAGCCCAACAAAGGTCGTGGTAGCAGAGACAAGGTATGACACTAGACCCCCTTTCTTTTAATCCATATTTCCCTTGTAGCAATCAAAACTTTCCTACTTGGAATACCCAGCCTTGGCAAGCAAATCAAAACTAGTGGTAGAATTTCCAACCATGGCCATTAGTTTAGTCAAATTGGAACCAACTGCAAAATCCATGGCCGCAACAAAACTTTTAGGGTTCCAACTACAATCCACAATGGCCAACCCAACAAAATCAATGGTAGCCTCAGTAGTAGAAAGGCCAGCAATGACAACAAAATATGAATTACCAACAACCTATGCTACCTCCTCCTCCACCTTAGCAACAAACTCTAGTACCTCCATCAAATCCTTAGTCTCAGCCACCTAAACCATCTCAAATACCTACCCAACCTACACCTAACCCTAACATTAAGCCTGTTCAACAGGCTTATACTAATGAAGCTTCCCAATATCCCACATATGGGGTAGAGGTGAGTGACCTTCATCTTAGATCAAGGAAGTAGCTTGCAGGACCTTCATCTCCTAAAATTATTGAAGTAGAAGATGAAGAACCTATGAAGGAAGCCTCAGATAACACACCTTTGGAATCCGAGTCTAATCCAGGGCTCCAACCCACATCACATCTGAAGCCTCCATTCCTAGAATGATTGGCTATCTAGCAACAATATACACAAGTTGAAACAAACCTTTTAGGCCAGTTGAAGGATGTCAGTATTAAAATCCCTTTAATCCAAGCTATCAAATATATTCCCATCTATATTAAAACTATTAAGGATCTTTGTCTAAAGAAATCGGGAAGGAAGAGAAAGGACCCACAAACAGTACATGTTTTGGGTAATCTTGCAGATATCATGTTGGGGAATATTATAGTCCCTAAGTATACTGAGCCTGGTAGTCCATTTGCGGACGTTAAGATCAATGGGACTCCTATTAAGAATACTTTGATAGACTTGGGTGTTGCAATTAATGTAATGACCAAAGATACAATGCAACGACTATAGTTAGCCAATCTAAGGCCTACTCAAATAGTTTTGCAATTAGTTGATAGGTCTACAATTAAGCCTGAAGGGGTCACTGAAGACCTAGTCATTGCATTAGATTCTTGGGATTACCCTGTTGACTTTATAGTTATTCAGCCCAAAGTTAATCTTGTTGGTTATCCATTGATCCTAGAAAGACCTTGGTTAGCCATGGTCGATGCCTTCATAGGCTGTAGATCAAGAAAAATGATCATATCCAATGGAGTTATAACTAAGAATCTAGTACTTTATCCACCAGCCTAGCCACATCAAGACCTTGAACATACCATTTGGCCAAACTTAGATGATGAAGACAACTATTCATTACAAACCTTAATGACCATAGAGCATAGTCCTCTATTGGATATTCAAGATGAGGATGAATTGATAGCTCATATCATACAAAATGATTGTGGGAGACACCCACAACAACAAGGTTGCTTATCCTGTTTAGAAGATCCTTTGGACTACATAATACCTACCAGTTCTTCACAAGAAGTATCCCAAATAATTCATACTTTGTTACCCCAACAATACTTGCCAATCATACCCAAACTTGATTGATCCTTTGTACAAGACTGTTGACGGTCCTTTTGGCACAACAACATGCAAACAAAATATTTCTACTCTATTTCTTTTGAAAGAGAAAGATGATCACATGGATACCTTAGCTCCCAAGGTCTATGTAGTTGGTTCTCAACTGTGCTCATGTTGCTCATGGTCAATGTAACAGTAATATTCAAGGGGCCTACTGGTGTTGAGCTTCTGTATTGTTCTAAGATCAAGCATGAAATAAAATCTAATTTAACTGGGGGTTTTTAAAGAAACAACAAAAGATAGGTCAGAGCTTTAGAACAGAAAAGAATGAAAATCCTTCTAACTTAACCAAACTTGCTACCTTTCAAGGAGTTTGTTAACTAAAACTACAGAACAAAGTAAACTTGTGATTGACACACAACCTTTTTCATTCATAGTGCTAATTCAAATAACTGATTTTAAGTTACCATTTAAATAAAACACAAAATAACATTTCACTCCTTGAAGACTTCACAAATCAAATGATCAACTTAGGACAAATATCATTCAGGAACACAACATGAAGTAGATTAAACTCTGATTGCTTCTACTGTCAGTAAAAAATATAAGCAATATTTACAAAGTTGGCACAATCACCAGTGGACAGAGAATCTGCATCTCCAGATTGTTTCCAACTACACTAAGAGAACTTGGAAAATACATTACAGTCCATACCGAATCTAACTATTGAACCAGAAGACAAAAGGGCTCCCATCACTAAGAATCAGGAAGCAACTCTATCTCCTTCTGTTAACTGAATAAGAAGTTCTATATCTACCACTTTTCTAATTGTCTCTTAAAAGTTCTAACCTTTTACAAAGAGGCCAAAATGCCTTATATACAGAATGCATCAAAAAGAATGCATTGTCCCCCTGCATTAGGGCTTACAAAATATCTTCTTCCAGGAGAGTCAGCTCTCAGATCTTTCCGAGGAGGGTCAAAGCTGCATTCAATGTGAAGCCCTATTGTCCATGCTGATGAAGGATTTCTATCCTCAGGAGAAGCCTTTTTAGATCTTTTTGGCAACCGTAGCATTAACTCTTTTGTCTTCGTGTCCACCTTCAAACTTTGTTGGGGTCGCCTTGAATGCTCAAAATATCTCCATCAATACTAATCTACCTCCTTTCTAGTAACCACTATAGCTATCCCCATGAGTCACAGTTTCTTCTTCCCTTCAGCCTCCTTTCTGTTTTGGACTTCTCTGCAAGCTGACCGTCCTCTAGAAGCACCATCGGGCCTCATTGTAGATCTGAATACCATCACCCAAGCTGATCCATCATTATCCATTCTCAAGAGGAATCCATCTTACTTGCATTCTGTTAGTCTTCTCCACAGGGGTGGTCAATCAGTCAATGGCCAATCTTAGCTCCCTCTGATTGGACGATTGCATGCCATGCCAGATTCCTGAGTAGTCAAGAGCGGTCTTCCTTAAATCACATGTCTGTGAAACACTTATCGTGTCTCCCCAATGCAATTTTGTCCTCTAACAGTTATCGACATAGCGCGGACTAGTTGATGAGACCCTTCAGCGAGTTGTAGAAGTCATATCAAGCTCGCAAAAACCTATCAACAAGATCGCATCCTTTTGCTGAGACCACATGGCGAAGTTCTTCTTCTCTTGGCGAGCACATTTCTTTATGTTGGGGAGACTTCATGGTTCTGGGGGAGATCTTACCTCGAAATCCTTTCTTCTTACCGAGCCCTCCTTGTCGTCGGCAAGACTCCTTACCGTTGGCCAGAGGCTACGGTGAGCTCCCTTTGGTCAGACCGATGTTATGGCAAAAGCAAAATCCTCTGCCCGATGCCCCTCAAATTCGGTAAGAGTTATGGCGATACCCCTTTCCGTGTCGGTGTGACTTCATGCACTTCAGCTAGACTTCATGCCGAAGGTGAACCACTCTCCCCGATGCATGTTCTTATCGGCGGTCGGCAAGACATTGCGGACTTGCTGAGACCTCATATCGACGAACATATCTCTCCACGATGGGCAATTTTCACCGTCAGTCGGCAAGACCAAAAGACTTTGCCAAGACCACATGCCGAATGCTGATTGCTTGGCCGAGGTGTTCACTTATGAACTGATCGGTCAGACAAAAAATGCTCGGGGAGACCCTCCACTAAAAAGATAACTCTTGCCGAAGTGTTACCCCGGTCCTTGCTAGTCGATGAGACTTCGTGAAGTTGCCGAGACTTCACCCCGAAGTCAAAATCTCCTGCCGGCATGTACTCCCTCCGTTGTTGATTGGTGAAACATTTAGATCTCACTAAGAGCTTTCTCCGAATGAGAATTTCATGCCGAAGGGAAGCTCCTAATGGTCGTGACCTTGATTGATGTCTTGCCGATAGTTGACTGCACATGAATTTCGCTCACTGTGACATCTCTAGGGTCTTGCCGACTTTTGCCTTAACTGATTTTTAGGACCAACTGGATTGAGGAATGCCTTCCAACTGAACTCCCCTAGCAAATTTCATTAGCGTAGGATTTAATCCTACAAAAGAAAGGTATGCATTAGTCATTAGAAGAAAATAAGACATTATAATAAATCCACCATTGCTTATAATTATTTTACTGAATTCCTAGCAAGAAGAAAACCAACTTAGGTTGAGAGAGAACCAAGATTAAATCAGATAGATCAAAAGTCAAAATTAGGAGGAAAACAAAAGAATTTCAAAGAGGAAAGCAAGTAACCAAAAGTAAAAAGAAACCAGAAAGAGAAAGGGGGACCCATTTTGTTCCAACTCAAAATAGGGGTGGTTATGCAAGGCATAACAGATGGTGACTCGGTTGGGAAAATGGCTTAACCATTTTCAATAAGCTAAAGGTTTCAACTACCCAGAACTCCGGTTACATGACCGTCACAACTCCAGTTGGGTTAGTTTTAACAAGCAAGGTTGAGCTAGAATCTCAAATGTAAGCCAACAGTAACTAGCCTTAAATCTAGGTGTGTGCTTGATAGTGCATCATCCTTTCATAAAGTTTCCCCTATCTTTCAAACAACAATGTGCAAGATTTGAGCTACATGAGTTGATTCCTTTTAGCTGTCGTGCAATGATATCCTGGGCATTGCTTCACTGCTAGTCAGGCGTCCATAGCCCCGACGGAGATACCTCTAGTTTTCTCATAGCATTGCTTTAGTGCCAGTCAGGCGTCCATAGCCCCAGTAGAGATACTGGAATCACCCATTCATATTGAATCTTCTTTCTCTTTAGATAATTCTTTTTCCTTTCTCTTTTTTTTTGTTTTTGTTTCTCATAGAGTTTCAGATATTTCATTTAGTTCTTTTTCAATATGTTAGATGTTTAACATCTGATCTAGGTTGAAAACTACCATGGACCTCATAACAGCACTTGGAAATTGAATTTTTCACTCAAATATTACAACATTGTTGTTCTAGGAAAAATATACCATTACAAGAGGAGATGAGCTTAATGATTTGTGGTAGATTCAGAGGAGCTAATGAAGGTTACTTACTTTGCACCTTATCTTCAAAACGCCCACAAATTTTATTGACAACAAGCATGAAACGTAGAGTTTAGGACAAAATCACCCAATCAGAAAGTTTGAAAATACCTAAGCCACTTCTCTCCTAGCGACCAACGTATACTTCAAATAATCAACCACCATTCCAAGATGGAAAGAAACAGATAGACCCCCAAAGAACGAAAAAAAAAACAAAGGGAAACCAAGCAGCAAGACAAAAGGACAGAGGGACAAACAAACAAACAGAAAACTATTTACAGACAAAGAGCAAATTATTCACATCAAGAGAAGCAGTAGATTATTTACAAGCAGAAACACATAAACTATTTACATAAATACAACTTATTTACAAGCAGGAGACAAACAAATTATTTACATAAAGAACAACGAATTATCTACATGCAAAACAGAAATTAACAAGCTTTATGACTCAAAATAGTGCTTGAGAAACTGCCCATTGACAGGCAAGGGAACAGGTTCTCCAGTTAAGCTACTCAGTTTGAAAGCATTTTCCCCCAAGATCTCAGCAATCTGATAAGGACCTAGCCAGAGTTTGTCAAATTTCTGGTGACTGCCCTTCTTTTCACTGGATTTATCCCTTAACAATACAAGGTCAAATATCCTAAAAGCTTTGGTTTTGGCTCTTTTGTCAAACCAACGTTTGACAACAGCCTGGTGCCTAAAGAATTGTTGCAATGCGGCATCTCTCTATTCTTCTAATTTCAACAAGCAACTAGTATGACTTCTATCCTATTGTCACTAGAGTAGAATTTCTGCATGAACTCAAGGATAGGCATTTGCAGATGGATAGGAAAGACAGGCTCTTGGCCATATACCAGCTTGAATGGTGAGGTGTTCAAAGCAATCTTAATCCTAGTCCTATCTGCCCATAATGCAAACCTCAGCTGGGTATGCTAGTCTCTAGGGTTATGCTCTAACAATTTCTTAATTACCCCTAAGAGATTCTTATCGGTTGACTCTGCAACTCCATTGCCTTGTGGGTAATAATTTGAAGAATATTTTAAGACAATCTTGTGATCATATGCCCAGGAAATAAACTCAGCAGAAGAAAAAGCAGACCCGTTGTCACATACCAAAGCGAAGGGTACCCCAAACCTTGTAGTGATGCACTCAGTGAGGAACTTGATCACTACTTCTGTGGTGTTGTTCTTACAGGGTATAGCCTCTATCCATCTTGTGCAATAATCAGTAATAGTCAAGATAAACTTGTGTTTTGTAGAAGAATTTGGGTTAATCACCCCAATAAAATCCAGTGCCCATTGGGAAAATGGCCTTACCTCATAGACAGGCTGCAATGGCATAGCTGCATGGCGTTCCTTTGATGCAGAAATCTGACAGGTGTGACATGTCCTCACATGTTGATGGGAATCCTTAAACACACAAGGCTAGTAATAATCAGATCTAAGGATCTGGTGTGCCAATGAATCTGCAGAACCATGACCTGTACCATGTTTCCCATGAAACTCAGAGATCACATGTTGAGCCTCTTGATGATCAAGGCATCTCAGGTATACTCCTTCAAAATTCTTCCTGTATAGCAACCCTCCTTTGAGCATGTAATGAGAACTCTTGAGTCTCAGGGCTCTCCTTTGAGTGGCATTCATTTCTTCTAGACATCAATTTTTGAGCATAAAGCAAATGATATCAGCATACCAGGGGTTGTTAGAGAAAGACTGGGTCGTGTATTGCTGACAGATGATGTTATCGCCAGCATTCACCATGGACTTGGACAAACCTGTACCCCTGACTAGTTTCATAGGGTGTATCTCCAGATTGAATTCTTGTAGGATGGCCATCCATTTTCCTCTCCTTTCTCCCAGCTCGCTCTGCATGAGTAGGGACTTCACAGCTGCATTAGGAACCACAGCGATGACTTGGCTTCAGAGAATGTAATGTCATAACTTCTTGATAGCCCGAACCAACATGAAAGCTTGCTTTTCCATAGGTGGATATTTGATTTCTGCATTTTTGAATGGAGAGCTCATGAATGCAATCAGCCTCTCCTCTGCCTCTCCTTTTCGTTGAGTTAAAACAACCGCGAATGAATGCTCATAGGCAAAAGAGTAGATGTAAAACAGTCTGAGATAGTCGGGGCTGGTGAGCACGGGTGCTTCTGAGATGGATCACTTGACTTGTGAGAACGCAGTCTTTGCTTCCTTATTCCACTCTATCTTGGCGTCTTTCTTCATCATCTCATTCAATGGTTTCACGATTTCAGCAAAGCCCATGATGAACTTTCTCACAAAGTTGATTTTCCCAAAGAAAGACCTCATTTCTTTCTTGCTTCTAGGCTAGGTGATTTTCAGGATGGACTCGACTCAATCTGGATCGATTGAAATCCCTCTCTCAGAAATTACGTGTCCCAAGAGCCTTCCTTCAAAAAATTTGAACACTCACTTGTTGGGATTCAGTGAGACTCCATACTAGATACACCTCTGAAGAACTTTGGCTAAATCAGTAGCATGGTTCAGTCGGTCCTTGGAGAACACTGTCAGGTCATCCATATAGATAATGATGCACTTACCGATTAGGTCCTTGAACGCTATGTCCATGCACGCTGGAAAGTTGCTCCGACATTTATCAGACTAAATGGCATTCTTCGGTATGCAAAAGTTCCCCATTTCGTAGTGAAGGTTGTCTTCATTTTATCTTCACAGTCGACCATTACCTGATTATATCCAGAGTAACCATCCAGGAATGATATCATTTGAGATCCGTTGATAGTTTGCAAGACTTCATCCAAAGAAGGAAGCGGGTAGTTATCCTTTTCTGAGGCTCTATTGAGATTTCTAAAGTCGACACATAGCCTAATCTCCCTGTTCTTCTTACAAACTGGGACTAAGTTAGCCACCCAGGTTGAATGGCACACAGGGAAGATTATCCTTGTAGAGAGCAGCTTCTAGAATTCCTTAAGGATCAATGGCTCAATCAAAGCATTGACAGAGCGTTGTTTTTGTCAAAATGGCTTAGCTTCAGGATTCAGGGGAATAGTATGAGTTATTATAGTAGCATCAAATATCTTTAAGTCTTCATATCCCCAAGCAATTGCAGAAATATCTTTCTTAAGTACCTTCAATATGTCTTTCATGATTGCTTCGGGGCAGACCTTCCCTATGTAGACATTCCTTTCAGGGCCAGAATCGGGCAGGTTAACTGTCTCGTATTCGCCTCCCTTTTCTTCAGCTGATATCTTCTCTCGAGCCCTTGGATCTGAGTCAAAAATTCTCCCCAAGGCCACCATTCCCTTGGGAATGTTATTATGCTTTAAGTTAAGAACTCCTTTTGTATCACATTCCTCAGGGTTCCAATCCCCTTGATCTTTGTTAGACTCATCAATAATTTGCCCCTTAAACACATCTGAGCTTGCTAAGAAAGTCAGAATATGTCGATCATCATCAAAGACTTGAAAGTTCGTGATGTTGTCAGGAACTTCAGGGGTGGAAATTAATTCCACTGAGAATTTCCTGAGGTTAGAGCCTTGCATAGGTTCCACGGTGCTTGCAACAACAACCAATGAATCAGCTACATGATTGCCTTCTCTAGGGATTAAGCTAATCTCAAATGCATCAAAGTCTTTGATCAGATTCCATACCCTGTTTCTATATGTTGTCAGCCTTTTATTGTGACAGGTGTACTAGTTGTGCACTTGCCTAATAACTATTTCTGAATCTCCCTTGACCATCAAAGCAGTGACCTTCTTATGTTCAAACATCAATCCCCGTGCCAGAGCTTCATACTCCGCTACGTTGTTAGTGCATCCAAATTACAACCTGTAAGAAGCAAAGAAGGTTTTCCCTTTAGGGCTGGTTAGTACAATTCCAACACCACTACATGTCTTAGATTTGGATCCATCAAATGTGAGGGTCCATAGCTAATCATAGCCTAGGGTTGGTTCTTTTGAGGTCATGGTGGACATTTGAGTTGAATGAGCTAGGGGTGGGACTGTTTGATATTTTCCATCAAATGTGAAGGGGAGGCATTGAACAAGTTCTTCAGATGTAATTTCTAATCCTTGCTTAGTTATATCGTCCGATATGTGGCTATCCTTTAGACAGTCCCTTGTGCTTTTGGTTAACTTCTTAGATTCTGACATACTTGTGAGTGCAGGAATGTTGAGCAAGCCTTGGGGTTGTTCCACATGAGTATGCTAGTTAAGACATGTGATTGAGGCCAGTTCAATTTGGGAAGGAATCTCTTTTGGAAGTATCTTACCCCTGGCTAGCATCGTTGCTTCTTTAGCTTCAAATGAGAAGTAGTCTGCAATGGTCTTAGGGTGACTTGTGCTAGCTTCCTCAGCTTGGGAAACATGATTTAAAATGTCAATACAAGGTGGAAAAGTCAATTTAGAATGACTTTGGTAGTGTACCCTACACCAATTAAGGAGTAGGAGACTTTGCAGCTCTACACCTTCTCCCAAGACCAGTTGATCTTGTTGCAATTTTCTGACTAATGCCTGCTGATTTTTATCAATCATAAGATCAAGGAGCTTTTGTATGGGCAGTTCTTTAGGATCAAGAATAGAAAAGGTTAAAGCTTCTTCTCTTTTATAAACACCTATCCTAGTTTCGAAGTAGGCTACCTCATTGGGGCAATCATATTCTGTGATGATATGCTTGAGGCGGGGCTCACTTTCATTCCTAATCTGAGTTGGGAACCCTCTCCATAGCAGCCACATATGTGAAAAGTCAAGGGAAAGATATCCCCCTAGACTTTTCATCAAATCTCTGCTTAGTAACATACCATAAGTCTCTGGGATGTCTACCACTTGGACATCTATATTGGTTTGAATCCTAGGGTTTGATCCTACTTGGACATGTACGTTTTTTAACTTCCCAACTACATTGACCTTTGTTTTGTCAAGTTGGATGACCTTCTTGTTAGTTTGGCCAGGGTCCAACCACAATTTCTTACATATAGAATATGGCATGACATTTCCTGAAGCCCCTGAATCCAACAAATAGTTATGTAGATTCTTCCCATAGATTCTTAAACTCAGGAGAAACAGTGGGGTACCTACCTTATTTCTGTACAAGGCTGCATTCATGTCTACAGCAGGTGCAACCTTGCTCTTTCCTTTTGATTTATCAGCTAGTTCTAAAGCTTTCAACACTATCTCCCTTTGAGCAAGGCACCACTTTAAGATGTCAAAGAATGATAAAGAAGTTTTTTGTCTCTGCATCTCAGAAACAACATCAAAATCTATATTATAACTTGAATTACTTTTGAAAACATTAGAGGAATTACCCTTGTTATGGAGGTCAGGTGGGCCTTTTGGTGGAGGAGGATAATTATCAGCACCTTGATTTGGAGGCACCATGTGATTAGGTGGTGTTGATGTAGTGAATGGACCCTTACTTTGATTTCTCAGGAAGTGTCCTCCTTTTGACTGAAAGGCTTGGGCATCATATGAATCTTCCTCTGGTTCATTCTCCTCTTACCTTGGGAATGAGGGCTCTTCTTCAAAGAGGTCATAATCCATTGCAGTATCCATTGAGTCACCTCCTTTGTTTGAATTCCCCTGGAATGTGTGAGCATATTCATGTGCCATCTTGACAACTTTCTCCATTTGGGGGGAGTTTACCTCGGAATGGGTTGTAGTGTCATGCAACCTGCACCAATTGGTCATGAAGTTGAGGTTAGCCACATTTGCAGTATGTGTCTTCTCCTCATTTGCTTGATAGTTGTGAGAGACTCCACCATTATTGGGCCCTATATTCCATTGCCTGATGTTATTTGGCCTTTGATTATATCCTCTGTTTTGGTTTTGGTATCCTTGATTAGAGGAGTTTTGGCCTTGATAACCCCTTTGGTTGTAGTTGTTATGATTATGATAGCTACCCTGATTGTTTTGGGAAGGATTCAATCGAAGTTGAGTCATATCATTTGTAACTTGAGACAGTGTTTTCTTCAAGGTTTCTACCTCATTTGTAAGTTGAGTTGTCTTTTCACTTTCCACATTCTTAGCAACAGGTGGCTGACCACCCTGATTTGGTGTTCCAATTTGGTTATGGTGACCATGGGAACTTTGAGGAAGTTGCGATTGTTGAAAGGGATCAGAAGTTCCAGTAGCAAAGAATGGGACATGTGGTTGAGTTTGCAATTCAGACATAGGCCCATAATGGGAAGGAGACATTCCTGGGACAGTGTTGAATAAAGGAGTTAAGCTATGCATCTGATAGCCTATTGAAGGGAAACCTCCTCCTAGGCCTCTTTTTTGAGTACTAATTTGTTGTTGTAGCTTGATAGCTAGATGATAGACTTTGGATAGAGAATCAATATCAGCTGGTTGATAAGTCCTTTACAAGAATAAGCCAAGCAGGGGGTCTATAACTCTAAAGTAAGCTTGAATGGCACTATCCTCAGTGACTAGATAGGGATCTTGCAATCTCATATACATTCGCTAGAATCTGGTATTGAACAGGGGCAAGGATTCACATGGCTCTTTCCTGATGGTGGCAAATTGGTGGTATAAAAGAGCCGGATCCACATACACCCTGAACTGGTTAATGAAAGCATTTTCCAAGTGTGTCCAGGTCAAAATGGAACCTTGAGGAAGATTAAGGTACCAATTGTATGCCATGTCCCCTAAGGAGTAAGGAAACAACCTACAAACCACATCATGGTGAGCTATCTAAGCTCTGGTACAAGCATCCTTGAAAGCTTGTATGTGCTCTTCAACACTCCTTGACTCGCCATGAATATACTTGGGGCAAAATTTCTTAGGGTTCTTGGGCATATCATGAAAACCTCCAGGGATAGTCCCCAATGGAGAGGGATTATTCTAAAAGAATTCCATTGGTGGCGGTGGTGGTAGTTGAGCCAGTTGTTGTATGGGTTGAACTAGTTGTTGAATAGGTTGAACCAACTGTGATAACAACTGAGATGGATTGGATGGTGGATTGATGTGTACCCACTGGGGTATTGGTGAAAAGCCTAGTGGAGTGAGCACAGCTGATAAGGGTGGTATGATGGTGGCCTTAGTTTTACGAACCTTGTGTCTTGTTAGGGTCTTGAGTTCTATCAATGGGGATGGATTTTTAGTTGATCAAAAAACTCTATGGGGCTTCTCTGAGGAGAAAGACTGAGCTTTATCCAGCTTTCCCTTCTAGGCCCTCCTTCTAGCGCCAATTTATGTTGATGGTCCTTTTGGCACAACAACATGCAAACATAATATTGCTACTCTATTTCTCCTGAAAGAGAAAGATGATCACATGGATATCTTAGCTCCCAAGGTCTATGTAGTTGGTTTTCAACTGTGTTCATGTTGCTCAATTGGTCAATATAACAGTAATATTCAAGGGGCCTACTGGTGTTGAGCTTCTGGATTGTTCTAAGATCAAGCATGAAATAAAACCTAATTTAACTAGGGGTTTTTAAAGAAACAACAAAAGATAGGTCAGAGCTTTGGAACATAAAAGAATGACAATTCTTCTAACTTAACAAAACTTGCTACCTTTCAAGGAGTTTGTTAACTAAAACTACAGAACAAAATAAACTTGTGATTGACACACAACCTTTTTCATTCACAGTGCTAATTCAAATAACTAATTTTAAGTTACCATTTAAATAAAACACAAAATAACATTTCACTCCTTGAAGACTTCACAAATCAAATGATCAACTTAGGAAAAATATCATTTAAGAACACAACATGAAGTAGATTAAATTCTGATTGCTTCTACTATCAGTAAAACAGATAAGCAATATTTACAAAGCTGGCACAATCACCAGTGTACAGAGAATCTGCATCTCCAGATTGTTTCCAACTACACTAAGAGAACTTGGAAAATACATTACAGTCCATACCGAATCTAACTATTGAACCAGAAGACAAAAGGGCTCCCATCACTAAGAATTAGGAAGCAACTCTATCTCCTTCTATTAACTGACTAAGAAGTTCTCTATCTACCACTTTTCTAACTGTCTCTTAAAATTTCTAACCTTTTACAAAGAGGCCAGAATGCCTTATATATAGAATGCATCAAAAAGAATGCATTGTCCCCCTGCATTAGGGCTTACAAAA
>VDFB02193867.1:691093262-691159366 GCA_007258455.2 Sequoia sempervirens
GACAAAATGTAATTTGCTTATTTTGACAATCACTCCTTTGTGCATATTGAAACTAGCAATTTTATGGTTTATCTTTAAATGTTTAAACTACATGAAAAGAACAAACACTAGGTTACCTGATTTAAGCTGAAAGCTAAAAATCAGGTAACAATATAATAAATTTATTATATATAAATATATTAGAATATATTTAATATATACTATATATTATATAATATTTATTAAATATATTATATATTATATAGTATATTTACTGAAGAAGGTCTCCCTTTGAAGTCTCTTCTATCTCCATCTCTGTGTGTTTAATATATATATTTAATCATTATATATTAAAGAGAGGGGAGAGAGGGATAGTGGGAGAGGAGAGGAGAGGAGAGGGAGAGAGAGAGAGTTGGAGAGAGGGAGAAAGAGAGAAAGACCTGGGAGGGAGGGAGAGAGGGAGTGGGAGAGAGAGAGTGATATAGAGGGGGAGAGTGTGAGAGGTGGAGAGGGAGAGAGAGAAAGACCCAAGAGGGAGTGAGGGAGAGTGGGAGAGAGAGAGGGAGAGTGGGAGATGGGGAGAGGGAAAGTGAGAGAGATGGAGAGGGAGAGTGGGAGAGAGGGAGAGAGGGAAAGACTTGATAGGGAGAGAGAGAGAGAGGGTGATAGAGGGAGAGTGGGAAAGAGGGAGAGAGAAAGACCTGAAAGGGAGAGAGGGAGAGAGAGAAAGACCTAAGAGGGATGGAGGAAGAGTCAGGGAGAGAGGGAGAAAGAGAGAGAGGGACAGAGAGAAAGACTTAAAAGGGAGAGAGGAACAAAGAGAAAGACCTGAGAGAGAGAGAGAGGGGGGGAGGGAGAGTGGGAGAGAGGGAGAGTGAGATGAAATATATTATATATATTATATATACGATATATTAATATATATTATATGTTAATATAATATTAATATATAATAAATATATATATCATATATCATAACAAATAATAATTCTTTAAACTAAAGTAAATGGATATCCGCTATGAATGAATATTTGTTTTCTTTATTATAAGATATAAAGATAGACTTGCATGAGCAACAATATATATTAATATATATTATATATTAGTATATATTATATATTAATATATAGTATAATATATAAATATATATAATAAATTAATATAGTATATTAGTAAATAATAAATATATATATTATAACATATAATAATTCTTAACACTAAAGTAAATATATATCCATTTCCTTTGTTATAGGATTGTAAAGGTAGACTTGCGCAAGCAGTGGCAGACATGTCAAGTGGAAGACATATAGCAGATATTTGTTTCAAAATTGATATCCGTTTAGTAAGTTATATAAAAAACAAAAATGAGACCGTTTTGAGTATTTCAATGGTTCCTACATTCTTTCTATCGTGAAATTATCATGCTTTTTGTCTGTATTAGACAAAATTATGCTTTTTAAAGATTCTCTTACACTTTATTTACAATTACAATCATTTGTGTGTGTTTTTTTCTTTGTGCAATGGGGAGCAACAGTCACTGTAAGAGAAAAGGTAAAAGGAAACTAACAACATATCAAATTGAAGCATATAGAGTAAAGGATAGAGAAAGTCATAGGAAAAGAAGACAAGGTATGACAAATATTCAAATTGAAGCTTCTGTTGCACCGTTAAATGTTAATTCAAGTGAAGAAGAAATATAATTTGAAAATATTGAACATCATATTGAAATTGAAAATAAAAATGTGAACAACATTGAGAAGGAAAATGTTGTTGAAAATGTTATTAAAAATGAAATTGTTATTGAAAATGAAAATGTTGTTGAAAATGAAATTGTTATTGAAAATGAAAATGCTGTTGAAAATGAAATTGTTATTGAAAATGAAAATGTTTTTTTTTAAGTAAAAGGTGTTTAAACTGACTATTTATATTATATAATAGTAAATTTTACAATATTAATTAGCAGTATCTAGATATGATGTAGATACAAAAAATTTAACTGTTGCCTTTTGAATATAGCAAGCGGTTTGCCAATAGTTGACAAACCTTTCCTATTGTGGGACTTAATTCTTTCAAAATATGAAATAGTAACAAAATGTCAATAGTACTGTTAATTGTTTTTTAGCTTTCAGCAGAAATCAGGTTTAGTGTTTACTATTTTTTGTTCATTCAAACATTTAAAAGATAAACTAGAAATATGCTAGATTTAATATGCATGGAAAAAGATAGTCAAATGAAACAGATTACATTTTTTCATTCCAGTGTAGCAATTACAACAAATGAGAAAAGAGAATCATATATGTACAAATGTAATCTTTATTGATAATCTTGAAGTGTACATGTCCCTCACAAGACAAGGGACTAATTTTACTTATTCAATGGAAATATGAAGCAATTTATACATGAATAAGTAAAAAGAAACAAATGAATGTGCATATAAGAATGGAGACCAGTCAATGCTTGAGAATGACTAGTTACAAAGTTGCTTGATTGCTCTGCTGTTGCTGCCCCAAGCTACTTGAGTCCTCCCTAGCTCCGTAGTGCTCCTAGCTCCTGCATCTAAAAAAAACAATGATATTAGAGCGAGGCTCTAAGCAATGAAATATCTCAATCCTTACATACAAACCTACCTATGCATGTATAAATTGATCCATAAGTGCATAAAATAAGCATGCAAACTTTGGATGTCCTGGAAAATAGTGAAGTCATCAAACACATCCAAAATATGCATTTATTTTCTAATTGTTTGCTTCATGTGCAGATTTAGGACAAGTCTGGTTACTGTTCTGATTCAGTTAAATAGAGCTCAACATGCTTTGAAATAAAAAGGAAATTGAGCAACTTGATCAAAGATTTATCTATTATCAATGCATTAAATCAATATGGAATCACACCAGTTAATCAACTTTCATTATTAGATTCAAAAGATGCATCGAGTTCAATTATGCATCTATTGAATAATGAGAGGGAAATTCAAAGTATTGTCAGGTCCCTCCCACCTTGACCCTATTGGATAGCCACACATCACATAGGACGGTGAGATTTTAGGTCACTGATATATGGGACATGTGTCTACCCACTAGGATGAAAGTGGGGAGACAGTTATGTGTCACACATGATAAAAAAGGAAACAAATGTGGTGGAATCAGATAGCAGATTCAAGGGAAACTAGCAATTTTTAGGGAAGCCATGGAGATGAATTCCAATTTTGAGGCCAAGGTCATGATGGAAAATTACAAATGGTAGTCCCAAGTGAATCATGAGGGTAGCATAGGACAAGGAGGTAGGATTCCTCAGAATACAATAATATCATGGAAAGGGCAACAACAATGCTGCTACATCTCAAATTGGAGGACATCAACAAGGAATGCACATAGGACACTACATGCCATTATCCTAGAGTAGCAGTAAAGAGATATAATGAGCAATGTCTTTTGACAGTACTCACATGGCAAGGAATCAAATGCAAGGGAGTAGGGTTTGGATAAACAAGCCAAAAAGAACAATTGATGACAGTCAATAGCAAGAGCAGGCTTCCTCAAGGAAAGTTCACAAGAATGCAAATAGGTGCAATCATAATCATAAAAGACAATGGGTGATCTTCCAACAACATTTGATCATCCAAGGTACAAGTGCACATTCATAATGGAAATATAAGAGGACTATGTACTATGGGGAAACCATCATCTAAATATTAGTCCATATGGCATGACATCATTGATATAAAGGGATTGCATGGCATTTCAGGTAAAGTGCAGAGGACAGTGTCAAAATTTCATGTGGGAAAAGTAAGTTTGTGGATAATATAGAGTATGGGATTTCACATGGCATCTAAATAATTGAATTTCTTTTCAATGGATCACATAGGCTTTGCAAAAGCTCTAAGCTTGGCTGTTGGCACACAATGGGAACCAGTTTCCTAGTTGTTCAAATAACAATTGAAGCACCACTACTGCTCTGTAAGCAGTTATCATTCTAAGGTATAATTCACAATAAAAGCTTATTGCAAGGTTGGGGTAGTCAAAGCAAGCAGGATGCTAGAAAGGTTTGGTTAATAGGAACTTACAAAGGTGGGATACTCAGGCTCATTTGGTACACATGAAAGTAATGTTTTGTTGAGAACCTTTGTAAAGAAATTTGTGTGCCTCTTGTGGTATTCCTATTTACATAACATCTAATAGAGTGCACAAAATATGGAGGACATAACTGTCTCCAGGAACATTGATTCACTACTACACACTGATGAAGTTGAAAGTCTTAATGATTTGTATATTTGAAAGTGGATGAGCACAGTCAAAATGCATCATGAGAGGTACCGAGCTATAACAATGAAGAGTGGCAGGTGCAATGTGGAGTACAGGAGAATTCAGTAGAGGGAGTGCATTTCATTATTGGTTTCTTGCATTCTAATGCAAGTCTACATTCATGGTTCATTTCATAGTGAACAATCATCAATAAGTGGAAATTATAGTTTAAAGTTTAAACATTGTGAACATCTACTATAATGAAGATAGTAAACTACATATTTATCTTCATTTTATCTATGCACTTGAAAGAAAATCAAGCATAAATGACTCATGAGGTAATGAAAGACAGTGCTATGCATAACAAGTAGCCACCAAACTGATAAGACAATTATCTTGTGAATTGAAATCAACCACTTCATGAATGTCAAGTACACTGTTTCAAGGATAAAGAGGAACCTTACCCTCTTAGCAAACATTACAAGCCCTTCATCCTATATAGTGAATTACAAGGCATTAAATATTTTTTGGAGGAAATCATGACAAAAGAAGACAATCATTAGATATTGAAAGGAAAGTTTTGAAGTAAAGGGCAGTATCAAAATCTTCCTTGTGATAACAACAATGATATTTGAAAAGGCATGACAGTCATGTATGGCAGTAACTTGGAAACAAGACACATAACATAATGATGACTATACCAAATAAATCTAATGAAATAAATGATGCCCTATGGATAGCCAATGCAATGAAGGAGAGCATGATAGTTGTTATTTCCCTAGATGTCTTCTAGGATACAAATTGATTTGAAGTAGAGAAATGCAGTGGCTTCTCTTTTGCATGGGAGGGAACCTATAACCTTATGGAGATAGCCTTTCTCCTCATTCTTTTGATGTCAAGGATATCCATGCATATTGTCAAGAACTATTTCATCTCAGGCATGATGATCATTTAAAGAGAGGAAATTGTAAATAGCCCAGATCAAGTATTTGAGCTTGTTGGCAATGGATAGTGCATAGATACATGTTGGAGGTAAACTAGAGAAAATTGGTTCTTTTGAAGAAGAGTTGGATAAAACTAAAATGGAGATTGGAGATACAATGAAAGCACAAGAAAGACTGAAGGTCATGGAGATAGAAACAAGACAATTGATAAGATAGTTGAAAAGTGGACTGAGTGACTCTCAATCCAAAATTACACAACCTGAATGAAATTTAACATTGTCAGGTAAGAAGGTAGATGATCTGACAACAAATGTGCCATCCTGGAGAGAAAAGGAAGCAACATTGCTGGAACAACTTGCAGCTGCTGAGTTCAGGGTAAAATAGTAGAAGAGAAACTTAACATGCAAATTTATCTTCTACAAATAGAAATAAGAGTGAGGCTTCAATGCTCTGATATATATCAAACATTAGAGATGCTAGAAACAACAATGAAAATCCAAAATAAAAAAATAATGAAATCCTTCAAATTCCTACAATAAAGAGTGTTATCATGGCTATAGGAGTACAAAGAAGCCTTTGCATTTACATACAAAGAGCATCAAAAAAGGCAATGTTCATAAAAAATGAAAACAATGTGTGAATTCTTTTGGTTATACCCGTACTATGCAATGGCATTGAATCATTTTGTAGGCCGTTTTCTCTTTACAGGGCAACATTTTCCTGAAGAATGATGGATAGAGATAGTTCTTGTTTTAATCGACCCCTCATGAAATTTCATTCACATTATGATCTTGCACTTTTTTTTTTATCATTCAAATACAAAGACATCAAAAGAAAATGTACAGGTCGTGGCAATGAAGTGCAAATCCAGAATCCATAGTGACAGAGAAAACCCAGAATGCACAAATATACACAAAATGATGTTTTTTTAAGTGTATGTACAGAGAAATAGGAAGACGAAGCTCACCATGCATTTCATTTCATAGGAAATGGGTGGAGAAATGCCTCTGTAATATCAGAAATCCGCCATCAATCCTTTGTAAAAGCTTCAGAGAACTCGACCAAAGACCATTGCGATGCATTATCATAGTTTCCAGTGATGCAAAAGAAAAATATCAAGTGAATGAAGCTCAACCATGGCGGCACAAAATGCACAGTGGGGTTTATTTTTGTCAAAATGAATGAAGTGAAGTGAAAATGTGTGACTCAAGTCTCTTTTAGGGTTTCTTTACCCTAATATTGGTCAGCCAAGCTTAGGATTTTTTTGTTTTTATTTTCTTTTATTTTCTCCATGACTATTGCCATGCTTTTCCTAGTATCATATACCTATGCAATGTGGCCCCTTTGTGACTTGTGCTTATTTTGTTTTCCAAAGGATGGCTGCCTCTTCCTTTTCTTTTGCAATATGAAACAATTTGAAATGTAAAAACATTATTTAAGTGGTATTATTATAAATCAATCACTTATTTAAATATTTTATTTATTGCAAACTAAAGCATTTGTTGATATGATATGGTCAAAGGGGATTAGTTGAGGTTTATTTCTTTTGATAGTGTATAAAAGGAAATTGAAGGGGTTGTGTTGAGCCAAGTTTCTAATTTTTGCATTTTAATCAAATGTAAAATATTTAATTAAATGGTGAAATATAAACCATTTAATTTAATGTTACTTTAAATGCAAAGGTTAAAGAAAAAATGTGTTGAAAAGGGCACGTGTTTTAAAATCTGGTCAAGGGAGGCTTAGTGTTTTAAAAAGACACAAAAAGCATTAGTCAAACAACTAGCAGACATGTGGAATGTGTGGGAGGATGTATTTGACTGTTTTAGAGGAAGGAGGACCATTTTAGAGGTTTTTTGTCATGATTTTCTAGTGGGTCAAGTCATGGCTTGAATTTTCTGCATTTGGAGGACCTTTTGGAGGGGTTTTGGAAGCTTCCTTTTTGGATTTTTAGCTTCATCTGAACTAGGGTTTCTAGAAGGACTTGTGTGGGCTGTTGGTTGAAAATTTGCTTAAGTATCTTGAAACTGAAGTTTTGGGGGGTTGTTTTCTTTCTTCCTACGTGCATCAAGTAGCTTTTTGGAGCCTTTATAAATGGTTGATGAAATCTTATGGTAGAATTGTTTTTCCTTTGATTTTGTCCTATTTTCTTTCTTTTCCTTTTTGCAGTTAGTATGAATTTGCAGGTCATAACATGTGTTGAGTTAGTTTAGGATAACGTCTGAGTTATGAGGATGCAATTTTCTTCCTTCTAGATGTTGTCCATGACATATTTAGGCTGGTTATGAAACATTGATGCAAAGGTATATAGAATTTTGAGTTGTGTAAACCATTGTTAAGTTATTGACCATTCTTGTGTGTAGAAGTAGCTGTATGGGTCTGAGATATATCATTAGGTGCATCACCATAGGGGTTAGTTTTATTTTCTTGCTTCTTTCTCCCCTTTTCCTAGTAAGGAATAGTTTAGGTGACACCATCAAATGGGGAAGCCAACCCATAGTCCAGAGGTCTACATTCAAATAGGTTACCCACAACTTGAAAGCAGTCCCATGTTAGTCCAAATCTTCTAAGTTCATTTAAAGGCTTAGAAAATAGGGTGCAAATTTGGGAATCTAACAAGTACAAAGTATCAAAATCAATTGACTTTGCTTAGACCATTAAGTATTCAAAAATTCACTTCATGCCTTTTGAACTAAAAAGCTATCTTTATTTCCTTGTTCATAATATGATTCCTTCGTGGGGTAGTTTTAGAATTTGTAGTTATATTCATGTCTGGGAGGATTGGTTGTCAATTGTGCTTGACTGGCTGAACATTTTGAGACACTGGCTCTGCATGTGACTCTTCGGATTCCACCGCTCCCTGTTGTGGCAGTATTGGAAGTCTCACAATAGCTTCCTAGTGACAATGATGTGTAAGAAGAAACAAAATTGCATGGTATTTGGTTTTGAAGCTCCTTTCCATACCTTTACCCAGTCCAAAATGATACATGTTTAGCTCCCTATATAAGTAATTTGAGGAGTTAAATTAAAGTGCCAATCTCATACCAGTATAGATGTTTCTAAAGCTCACTTTATGATGCAAGTAGTGTTTAGGAAAGACACCACCAATGTACGCTTCTCCATGCAAGAAGTCATACTTTTGAATACTTGTGAGTACACCATTTTCTTGTAAGATCTCTTTAACAACTGCATTTGCTATCTTCTACATGTCATGATAGTCTAGGTTCAAATCCATGATATTTGAAACAAATATGGATACCAAGTTGGAAGGAAATATGATTCTCTATGTTGATGGTTGCAATACATCATCCCCAATTATATCCTTCACACATTGAAAAAAGGGATACAATCTATTTTAAAAACATGAGACAATTGTTCTCTATCTAGATCTTTGGAGAAAGGAAATTCCCATTGTTGCACTTGAAAAGGTGCCCTGTAATTTCTTGGAAGAAATTCCATTGGAGAAGCTTGCTTGACACTTGTACACACCCATAAAATACCACTAACAACACTTCAGAACTTAGATACAGTATGAAGGAAAACCCTTCGACAACTGTGTTAATGTGGGATGCATTCACAATTGACCGATAATACAGAATTATCTTCAAACACTCATAAACTGATATATAACATTTGAAAAAAAAAGACTAACAATGTGAAATGTTGATATGGCATGCACTCACCGATTACCCATATTGCAAAATCTAACACATCCAACAGATATATAGTTCATGAAAAAATCCTTGAAACACTTGTATTAATTATGAACTAAAATAGGATTTGGAGATGATTTAGGACAACCTTGAATACCAATTTGAAGTGAAGAAAAAAGGGGATTTGCACTTTACCCAATTACTTGCACCTTCAACTTTAGCTGTTACATTACTTCTGCTATACTTAATCTCGAGTATGAAAGAGTGTGCAAGCTTTCCAACCTATTAATGAAGAGATAGCCATGGAATTGTAAATGACTCCTTTAGAATGTACCAAAAAGTTTCTTCACCTTCTTGAGAGCCATTTTGTCACCACAGAACTTGCAAGCTGAAAATAGTTTCAACCAAGATCCTAATATAGATGTGGAATTTACTTTACTATTCAAAAACCAAATTTTTTCTATGAAATCTGCATTGTCCTTGACAAGGTTAATACACGATTGAATTTGTTTAAAGGTATGATTTTCAAATCCCCCTCTTTTCCTTGCATCAATTTCCTAAAAAATACTGACACTTGTTAGAAAAATGCATAATATACCCTTACATCATATACTATGTGAGATAGAGTAATTCATGTTGATGTCATTTGAATGAGCTCATCACACATATGTAATTACAAATGTTAACTTTGACACAACTTTGTAACCCGACTATATAGCTTCGTTCTTGGAGAATATTTGGAGCACGTTGCACAAGAAATTTACTCTACCGCATAGGTAAACTTTGTACATCCCACATAAGATGAAGTAGCAGAAATTCGACTACCAATGATTTACATCAAAATACTAAGGTTTGCCTTTCTTATTTAGTGTTATTCCCACTTGGCATCCACATCACATTTGCTATGGTTTTCCTCTTCATCAACCTTAATCATTTAACTATTTTCTGATGTATCAAAACAAGGTTGAACCAATGGTGATTATTCCTATAAAACAATAAACATGTTAATAGAAAAGGATACACCTTACGACATATCTCAAATACTACAAAACTTCCTATTGATGAGGACACACATTGGATTCAATCGTGTTGATTTAAACACAATTGGTAGATGGTACTGATGTAAGATCTCACATAGGTTTTCTTGTGCGATTGGATGTATATGTTTTCCAATTTACATGTGTGAAACAAATTGAAGCTCAACACCCATGTGTGAAGGTATATTCTAATATACACTAAGTACTCTTCGTACCTCCACACCAAACCAAACTTGTCGACATAGCAATTACCTGAAGCTTTTGAGTCATCCCGTTATGCTGATGCAATTTTCCACATTGCATATAAATTGTACTGGTGAAAAAACCACATTGCAGGACCCTAAAAAGCTCCCTTTTACTAAAAAAACTTAAACTTTAAGCTTGTAAGATAATTCAAAATGTAACATTCTTGCTATAAAAAAGTGCTTATCACTAACTCCATTTCACCTTGTTAGAAACCAACACTTTCCCTTTCAATTGCTTAATTTAATTCTTGAGTAATATTTTGCATATTATTTCAATATATCTCTACATTTTGATTTTGTTCACACCCAATATTTGCAAACTTATCTGCCAATTGGTTTCCTTCCCTAGACGTATGTTTAATTTGCACAAATTTGAACTTATCCAACAACTTACATACCTGCTGCGTCACATATATGATTTTTTGACAATTTTCTTTCTTTCTTTACATGCATTCACAATAATTAATGAATCACCTTCAATTTCTAGATCATTAAGTTTTAGATCATATGCTAGTTGCAACCCATGAAGCAAAGCTTGTGCTTCCACAATATTATTTGTTCCTCTTGGAAGTTTTATTGAATTAACTGAAATGAGGAACCCTTTGTGATCTCTTATCACAATCCCCACCCCTAATATACCTAGGTTTCCACATGATGCACCATCAAAATTCAACTTGGAATAACCTTTTGGAGGTGGAATCTAAGATATTTTGCTTCTATCTAATTTTTGGCTTGGATTCTGCTGCAAGCTTCCTTTGAATGGGAGAAGACTATTATTCCACTTCTGCATTACTTATGAATCCCAATCTATGAACATAGATATAATGATTTTGACCTTCTAAACATGTGCATCTTTTTATCTTTGTTATTGAAGATTCCAACTTCTCCAATACTTGCTCAACCTTCATTTTTTCTTTCAAAAAATCCTTCTGTTTCATTCCCACCAAATGGACCACAGTACTACAGAAGGAATCACTCTCTAAATGCATGCAAACAATGCTGATTTATACAATACTAGCCAAATTGAAAATAAGTCCCACAAATTATTTGGTAATGGAGCATACAAAATTAATTTACTTTTGATAAAGGACCAACACTGAGATGCAAAAGGACAATGAATAAATAAGTGGCTCAACTCTTCCAACTCATTTTCACATAAGACACATGTAAATTGAGTTGCTATCCCAAGTTTGGAAAGCCCATTGCTTGTCAAAATTCTTGTTTTAATAGCCAACCATAAAAAATAACCAACTTTTGGCAACACTGTTGAATCCCAACAAAAGGACAAGGCTCTTTGAGGCTTGATACTTCCCCTTTGACTCATTATTTCCTTATAACCCATTTCAATTGTATAGTTACCAAATTTTGATGAATCCCATAACAACTTATCCTCCCCTCCCGAAAAATAAATATTCCTTTCACTCAGAAGGCTCTTGAATTCCTCTTTCTGAACATCTGGGAAATCAATAGTTGAGATATCTCTCCATTTTACTTTCCCAGTACAATCATCATGCTCTCAAAATAGTCACTCACATTTCTTCCCCAACTCATGGTAAGAAGATTTTGAATACATTACAGATTATGAACTATATTTAAAGGTGCATGCCCACCCCAAGAATCTACCCAGAAGTTTGCTTGTAAACCATCTTAAAATTCCTAAGATACAAGGTGATTACATTTCTACATGCAACCAATAAATTCCACATTGTAGAGCCTTGTGATGGGTTTTCCACTGTAAAAATTCTCTTTGGATCTGTGCTATCTAAATACTTGGCTTGAATGACCTTACATCATTTCACGTGTGGCTTAGCATGCATGTACCACACTAATTTTGCTCCTAATGCCTAATTTCTAGCTGATAAATTGTGTATCCTAGCACCACTTTTTAGTTTATCTTCACAAAGATTTTCCAATGAAATAAATGAGATCTTCTTGTTATCAATGTTCCCCTTCCATAAAAAATCCCTAATTAGCTTTTCAATGAATAAAATCACAGATTTTGGAGCTTTTAGTACTGCCATATAATAGTTACGGATGGTAGAAAGAATTGATTTTATCAATAATATACACCCAGATAATGACAACCACCTACCCTTCCATGTTGCTATCCTCATCTGAATACTTTGAATGATTTTATCCCAGTAAGAGAATTTATTTTCCCCAATAAAAAATGGTATCCCAAGGTACTTACAAGGTAGTTATGTTGTTTGAAACCCAAGATGATTAACAATTTTCTTTTGTAAACCCAATTTGATATTAAAAGTATATATCTTTGATTTTTTCACATTTATTTTATGACCTAATGCAAGTGAATATTTATCTAAAATAGACTTGATGTGATTGGCCTCTTAAAGTTGAGCTGAGCCAAATAGTAATGTGTCATCTACAAACAAATAATGTGTTACAGATATACCAGTAGAAGGTATTGAAATACCCTTCCACAATCCTTGTAAATGTGACTTTTTGACTATCCTGCTAAGAGATTCAACTAATATTATGAATAAAAAAGGCGATAATGGATCACCTTGCCTCACTCCTTGAGTAGATCTAAAAAACATGAAGATGTACCATTAATTAGTACTAAAAATTTTACACCTTTCAAGAAAGATAGGAACCATTTGCACCATTTATTATTAAATCCAAATTTCTTTAATACTTGCATCAAAAAAGTCCAATCCACTTTATCATAAGCTTTCATCATGTCAAGCTTAATGATAAATGAAGATATTTTGTGCAATGAAATAGAATGTAAAACTTCATGTGCCACCAAAGAAACCTCCACTGTCTCCCTGCTAGGAAAAAATCCACCTTGTTCTTGAAAAATTAATTTAGGAATGATGGGCAACAAGCAAAGATCGATTGCTTTGGTAAAAATCTTGTAAATTGTGTTACAAAGACAGATAGGACATAATTCTGAAAAAGACTTTGGATCCTTAACCTTTGGAATTAATGCAATGTGTGTTACATTAAACTACTTAAGCATGGAACAAGAAGCACAAGACTCCTCCAAGGCCTTATGAAGATCATTTCCTATGAGATCCCAACATTTTTGGAAAAATAGTGTTGTAAATCCATCTAGTCCTGGGGCCTTATCTAGCTTAAGTGAGAAAACAAACTTTCACTTTGTTAAGAGTAAAAGGATTATTGAGTTATACATTATCTTGCTCAATGACTAGTGTAGGAATTGCTTGCAACATGTCTTATTTTTATACTCCAATCTCATCTGATTGTTGTACTGGTGCTGATAACAAATTGGAAAATAATTTAATCCCTTCATTTTGTATGTCCACTTCATTTTTTAACCACGTACCCGATGCATTTTCTTGAATGCAAAACACTACATTCTTAACTTTCTTAACCTGAGCTAACATATGAAAGAATTTAGTATTCTTATCACCTTCTCTAAGCCACAATTCATGAGATTTATGATGCCAATACAAATCCTCACACAACACTAATTCTTCCCATTCTGCTTGAAGACTTCTCTGATGCTCAAAAGACTGTGGAGTTAACCCCTGGCTTATAATGTGCTCATTTACAACTGCCAACTATTTAGAAGCTAGATCCTTTTAATGCAATTTTTTTAAAGACATGAATATTCCACTATTTTATTTTGCCTTTCAAGAATTGCATTTTCTTGCAGAACCTATACATGTTGGAACCTTGCTCATATGGTGCTTGCAACCACCACATTTTCAATAAAGGAAAGAATTCATTATGCTTGAACCACATTGATTCAAATTTAAAAGAAGCTCTCCACTTTTGAGGAGAATTAGTGGCTTCAAGGCTTAAACAAGTAGGAAAATGATAAGATCCTGTCCATGGTAAAATTACTAACATTTGCACATACTTGTCTACTACCCAATTTGAAGATATTAGAAATTTGTCTAACCTGATAGCTATTTGTAGAAAATATCATCTCTTATTTGTCCATGTATACATTCCTTTCTTTGGTTGCGCATCCACAAATGCATTGTTATGAACAAAATTAGTAAAATCTTCCATTGTCTTCTGAGGTGGCAAGATTCCTCCTCTCTTTTCATGAGTAGACAAAATTGCATTAAAATCTCTTGTAAGTACAACTCTTTCTACCCCCAATTGTTCAAAAATTAGCTCAAGCTCCTTCCAAATCTTTCTCTTACCTACTATTGAGTTTGGTGCATAAACATTGACCAACAAGAAAGTTAAATCAAAATGAGTAACATGTAACAATTTCCAATGTGTATTGTTAGAGATAGATTCCATTTGTATAGTTTTAGTATTCCATAAGGTTAATAGTCCCCCAGATGCTCCTTGAGAAACAACTTGACAAGACTTCCACAAAGTCCACTTGGTAATTATATTTTCATAACTTTCCTTAGATAACTTAGCCTCTTTTAATAGAATTATATCAGCCCCTGAAGAATTTATTTTCTGCTTGATTTGGGCTCTTTTGTTAGGGGCATTTAAACCCCTAACATTCCAAGAGACAATCTTCATATCGATCAAGGAGAGAAACATACTCTCCTCAATCTTTTCTTTATGTTTCCATATAAGGTCAACTAAATCCTAGAAGCAATCTCCTCCTGCATCTTTGTTGCATTCGACTTCCTTCCTCTCTTACCTGATGATTTAATTGGAGATAAAAGAGGTGTTTGACTAATAGATAGTTGTTTTGAGAAATTGAAATTAGTATCATACACTTCATTAATACCCTTAACATCTATGTGTTTACTCATTAATGTATGCTCTTCAATTTCTTGTGTACCTTTTATAGTAATTGATAGTGATTTTAGCAAAGGGTTAACACATTTTCCTGACAACAACTCCCCTTCTTCATTATCTACTTCCTTTGCAATTTCATCAATTAAATTTGATCCTACCATATTCACAATTTGGTCTACCCAAGTTTCCAAAGTTACACGTTCATCTAGCTCATGTATGACATGGGAATCCAACCTGACCACCTCAGGATCTATGCAAACAAAATTAAAATTTTGTTTACTATGAGGCATTAAGAGGGGGCAACGAACTTCAAAAATTTCTTTTTGACTATCAGAGTTAAGTAATAGAGATTTCCCCCACATCAACATTGAAATTATTCCATCTAAATGATGCTCATTATCAATTGATGAAGAGCAGGGAAGAAAACTTCAAACAATTACAATTGAATCAAATTCAAATTATCTTTCATTCATAAAACTCCAACTTCGTATTCAACTCACCAATTCACTCTTATTCCCTTGTAGCATATCAAATAGAGAAAATTGTGCATATCTTTTAGAAGAATCTTCAAACCCACAAAAGGTTTTGCATTCTAGATACCCTTTAGACTCTTTAGAAACATACCTCAAAAGATCACAAGGTTTATTTGAAACATATTCCTCAAATCCCTACTGCTACGCTTTGCACAAAACCCTAATTAGGTCACTTTTACAAAGCAACTACCATGAAATCCTTTCCCCAACCACAAAACTCTATTCCTTGACTTCAATCTGGTCACAAATAGACATAATCCACTAATTCTTACAAAGAAACCCCTACAAACTCACCCAAACCACAAAACCCTTTTTTTAGGCCTATTTAGGCTTGCACTTGAGATGGTTTATTAGATCTTCATACTCCAGGCCTCATTTCACAATGCCAATTCCTCAAACACATCAAAATATGTCTACATATGCTTCAAAAACCAACTTACACTCTTTCCCAATGTCTTCACACCAAACTTCAACTCTTAGCCATCAATTTCAAGCCAAAACACATGAAATTGCAACTAGGGCAACATCCAAAATCCTTCAAACCCTATTCCCTGCTCCTGAAACCTCCACTAACATCTAACCTTACCTAAATTCACCCATTCCACCAAGTTTCAAATAAATCTACCTATGGAATGGGTCCTCAATACATTTTATTCACTCTCAAAACCCTCAAACAGGGTTTACAGACCGCCTACAACAAATTGCCAATAAATATCTTCTAACTTTATGAAATTTAATCAAATAAATCCTAAAATGTAGTTACTTCATGCCTCCACCGAGTTCAATTCCTTTGAGAGCATAAATGCTCAGTTAGACCTATACACACAGTTGTAGCAGCAAATTACACAAGATTTTTAGGAGAACAGAGTTTTTGTTTATTGTATTCACTTCAAAACATTGCCTCAAACTGTGTGAGGCATTTTAAACTTTACACACCAAAAAATAACCAATCCAGTCCACTCAAACTACCTTTTGAACTTACTTGACTATTGGGCTTCCAATATTTGCATTTTTGCAATTTTTCCCATGAATTTTTTTGCAAGGTTTACAATATTTGCAAGATTAATCCCTAATGACTCCAATTACATGAAAAATGGTCTATTATGACCTTATTACACAAAATAAGACTCAAACACCCAAAAAACATGACATAAGACCTTATTTACAAAACTAACATGGTGCCCCTGCACCATACACCTGGACTGAAAAAGAATTCAAGTCCCTTGAGTACCATGTTGCAACACAAAGTTATGCTTGATCACTTCATGTCTCTAGTCTCCAAAATCCTTTTCATCTAGTGACCCTTTCCACTAAGTCAGGTACTGAAGATTTTCATTGTTCTTTGCATTTATAGACTCCTTGCCACCTAGAAATTGCTCCATCTTCACAAGCTGACTTGTTGTATTCCCTCTTATCTTTCCCTCATTTGAAACTGATGCTAAACTTGCCTACATACCTGTACCATCCTTATCTTGAACTATCCTCTTCTTGAATCTTGAAGCATACTTGAACTTACGCACATGTTCTTTCCATTCACCTTGGATCACCTCACCTTTTTCTTTCATCTCTTCCACCAAATTCTTTTCCCTTAGGATCTCTGTATTATCGGGTTCATAAATCTCTGTACTGATAGAATTTGACTACCCACTAGCCACTTTTGGAATCAATGAACAAAGCACTATTCCTATCATGATCTTATCATGCCTTTCTAACCGATCTTGCATTTCCACAATCAATTCATCCTTGACCTTCTCTTTATCTATTTTTGACACCAACTCATCATCTTTTCTTCCCAACATTGAATCATTTCCTAAACCTACTATCTTAGCATCTTCATTTTTAGTGATGGCTCCAAACTCGTCATGTTTTTATTCCTCAAGCTTTATAAAATCCTTCTTACCTAACATGATCACCTTAGCTGCCTTGGTTTTCTCTTTAACATGTTCTAATAATGGAGTCAAAGTGAAAGTGTTTCCATCCCTTTCAATATGATAAGTATTGTTTCTACCATCATAAATTGCATGCCTATCAAACTTCCATGGTCTTCCAAGCAAAAAATGACACACATCCATGGGCAACACATCACAAAGAATCCTATCTCTCTATCCATCTATACTGTATTCGACCCAAGCTTGCTCATTCACTATGACTGATTGAATTTCATTCAACCAAGACACTTTATAAGGTGTTTCATGGTGTACCTTTTCCAACTTCAGTTTATCAACCATTTCAATAGACACCATGTTATCAGTACTTCTAGAATCTATTACTACTTTTCATACCTTTCCATTGCATTTGCAAGTTATCTTGAATAGTGTCCTTCTTTGTGTTGGCTCCTTCTTTTTGGATTCTTTGAGGAGTATTCTTCTCACCATTAAAGATTCCCCAACTTTTGAAGTAGCAAGTTGATTAGGAGAGTTTACACTTTCACAATCATCCTCTTGCACCAATTGAACTCTTTTATCACCACCACTTGAAGTAGAAGCTCGTTTATCTAGACACTTCCATGCTTGATGGCTTAACTGATTGCAATGATAACATCTTCCTAAAAATGTACTTGAACTTCTACCTCCACCAAATATTCCTCTAAAGCCTCTAAAGCCACCCCTTTGATCAACACCTTGGCCTTTTGATTGCATATTCTTGGTCTTCATAGGATTTCCTTGAACCTCTTCCTCTACTAGTGCTACCTATAACTCTTCCTTGTCTTTCTTTCCTTCTTTTTAGTTTCTCTTCTACCTTAGTAGCCAACCAAAAATATTCTTCCACCATCCTTGGAGTGGCTAAACTCAATTCATCCTGAATTTGAAACCTTAAGCCATTCATGTACCTTGCTATTTTCTCATTTTCACTTTCAACATGATCAACCCTAATACTTAATTTGTGAAATTCTTCAATGTAGGCCATGACATCCTTTTCTTTCCGCTTTAAGCTTTGTAGCTTCTTGAATGTTTGAATTGCATGATCACCTAACAAAAATTGGCTCTTAATCTTCGATACCATCCTATCCCATGAACTTATTTTTTCTTTACATGTTTTCACTCTCTCTCCCTGTACAAAATTCCACCATGTTAGAGTAGGACCTTTCAACTTAGTCTTAGCAAACTTTACCTTTTGTTCTTCTGCAACCTCCTTGTACTCAAAGTAGTTGTCCAGTGCATCTATCCAATCCAATACCTCTCAACATCTAACTTTCCATTATACATTGGCACATCCAATATCACATTAGGAACATATCCCTTAACAACCCTAAGGATTTTTATCATCCTTCTCTCATCAAGGTCCAATTCCTCTTCATCATCTTGGACTCTTCCTTGAGGATTTTCACCTTCACCCTCTTCCTTTCGGTCACTTTCCTCTTCTTTGCTTTGTCTCTAATACTGCAAATATAGCTAAGATTTCTTCTTGTGACTCCTTTAACAACTTTATCTTTCTAGAAAGAACTGTACTACCTTTAGGAGGCATCTTGTCTTTTCAACTTACCACTTTTCCTTCTTCAAACTTCAACTTTTCTCCTTCTAAAGATCAAAAACCTATGCTCTGACATCAATTGATGTAGAGCAGGGAGGAAAACTTCAAACAATCACAATTGAATCAGATTCAAACAATATTTCATTCACAAAACTCCAACTTTGTATTCAACTCATCAATTCACTCCTATTCCCTTGTAGCATATCAAATAGATAAAATTGTGCATATCTTTCAGAAGAGTCTTCAAACCAAAAAAAGGTTTTGCATTGTAGATACCCTTTAGGCTCTTTAGAAACATACCTCAAAAGATCACAAGGTTTCTTTGGAACACATTCTTCAAATCCCTATTGCTACGCTTTGCACAAAATCCTAATTTGGTCACTTTTATAAAGCAACTACCATGAAATAATTTCCCCAACCACAAAACTCTATTCCTTGACCTTAATTAGGCCACAAATATATAGAATCCATAACTTTTGACAAATGAACACCTACAAACTCACCCAAACCACAAAACCCTTGTTTTAGGCCTATTTAGGCTTGCACATGAGAGGGTTTATTGGATCTTCATACTCCAGGCCTAATTTCACCTTTCCATTTCCTCAAACACATCACAATATGTATGCATATGCTTCACAAACCAACTTACCCTCTTTCCCAATGTCTTCACACCAAACTTCAACTCTTAGCCATCAATTTAAAGCCAAAACACATGAAATTACAACTAGGGAAGCATCCAAAATCCTTCAAACCCTACTCCCTACTCCTAAAACCTCCACTAACATATAACCTTACCTAAATTCACCCATTCCACCAAGTTTCAAATAAATCTACTAGTGGAATGGGCCCTCAATACATTTTATTCACTCTCAAAACCCTCAAACAGGGTTTATAGACCGCCTACAACAAATTGCCAATAAATCTCTTCTAACTTTATGGAATTCAATCAAATAAAGCCAAAAATGTAGTTACTTCATGCCTCCACTAGTTTAAATGCCTTTTAGAGCATAAATGATCAGTACATACCCATACACACACTTGTAGCAACAAATTATACAAGATTTTCAAGAAAACATAGTTTTTTGTTTATTGTATTCACTTCAAAACCAACTTCAGAACCTTGCCTCGAATTGTGTGAGGAATTTTAAACTTTACACACCAAAAACTAACCAATCCAACCCACTCAAACTACCTTTTTAACTTACTTGACCATTGGTCTTCCAATATTTGCATTTTTACAATTTTGCCCATGACAACTTTTGCAAGATTTACAATATATGCAAGATTAATCCCTAATGACTCCAATTACATGAAAAATGGTCTATTATGACCTTATTACACCAAATAAGACTCAAACACCCCAAAAAAATGACATAAGACCTTATTTACAAAACTGACATGGTGCCCTTGCACCATCAATAGAGATGTTTGGTGTATACAAACACAGGGATCTTTCCATTGGTGAAAACTATATTTTAGTCCACCATCCCTTGGGAAAATTCATTATAAACTTTAGGATCCTTTCATTTTTTCAAGACCTTTTATTAAATATATGTACAATTATATTCTTTTGATGAAGAATACAATTAGAAGTACCCAGATCTTGTGCTAGCAAATCTGGACCAATGGCATTAGCTGTAACTAGCAAAAACCCCATTTCAGACTGATAAGAATCTAACACTATAGATTTTCCCTTCCTCTCCTTTTTAGCCTTGCTTATATCACACTTTTTTTTATAGTTAGTGAGGATTAAATCCCCTAAAATAGCCACACTTTCTTTCACAACTATTTCCACCACATATGTACCAACTTCTGGTTGATTTTGAGCAAGCGACAAAACCCCAAAATCATTAGTACCCCGTGTTTCTAAAAATTGATGGAATGAATGTCCCAATAAGTGACAAAAAGTACATATATTATTTGGATTCTAAATTATGATTTCCTTCATCCAAGTTCCAAAATTTGAATGTATACTCAATGATGAAGGAAATGGCTTTGAGGTGCTAAGCAATACACAAACCCTAATCGGTTTATGTGGATTTTTGAAGAAATCCATGTCATGACATATAAAAATCCCCAAATTATTAGAAATGGTTTCCACAATACCTGGTTCCCTATAATCTAATGGAAGTGAGGGAAATTGGATCCATAAAGGAAAAAATTGCATTACAACAGACAAGGGATCAAAATTCAGGATCCATGCTTGAGTATATAACCCAACTCCCTCAAAAAACCACAATTTAACCTTTAAAATGAAATCTCTTTGCAAATTTTTGGAGAAGAACACAATGGAAAAACCATTATCCTGATCTATGTAAAATATTTGATTAGCTTCATCCCATTCTAAAAAAAGTAAGTCTTTTAAAATTTCAAGAGAAGGTAAAAAATTCTAAAATTTACATATTAACGCATGATCTTTAAGATCTTGAATTTGTGCACTCAAAAATTCTTTAGGAAAATTAATTTGAAGTAGATATTTATATCTAGGCTCTTTGATAGAGGTCTGAGGAGGACGTTCTTTGCAGACCCATTTCTTGTCTACTTTTGATTACGCATTTTTCATGAAAGAACAATTGCTTGAAAGAGAATCGCTAGATAGACTTTTAATAGAAGCATCCGAAGGAAAAGGCTTTACCTTATCCCATTGCACATTCCAAAATTGCAAATGGAGAACCTAATAACAATCATCATGCTTTCGAGATATGTTATTCGGGTAAGAAGCAGGTGTGTCCGCCATAGAGCTACACTTTTCAGAAAAAAGACTTAGACACATTGTGACCTTTAATGGAATGATGGTGATTCCCAAAATTTGGATTGAAGGGAACTCCAAATTTGATTAGAATACTATTAGAAAAAAGGACACTGGAGTATCCTGACCAGAAACCACATTTGCCC
Source organism: Sequoia sempervirens (assembly GCA_007258455.2). Lineage (NCBI taxonomy): Eukaryota > Viridiplantae > Streptophyta > Pinopsida > Cupressales > Cupressaceae > Sequoia > Sequoia sempervirens. The sequence goes on from VDFB02193867.1 coordinate 691,114,962, forward strand.
AAGAACGAGAATTGTCGACGGTTTTAGAATCTGAAGCACAAATGTCAAAAGGAAGTTGCTTTCCTTGATTAAGCATTTCTTTGGCTTGGGAAAAAGGGTGAGGATTCCCATTGGGACACTGAAAACCCTGATGGAAACCATTATGAAAGACTCGACCAGGAAATCTCACATAGCTCTTCGACTGGCCAAAAAAACCCTATTTCGCCAAAGAAAAAGAATTTCCCAATAGCCTAGATGTTGATCTATGTGATGCTACATCAAAAGGAAACAAAGGAATGCCCCTACTATTCTGATCTACTCCATGAAAGGCCGAAGTCATTTTAGAACGGTAGGAATTTTTTGGAAAATTTATGTTATAAAAAAAACCATTGCTCCTAATCTAAAATTATTGTGTTATTAATGAAAATGAAAATGTTGTTGAAAATGAAATTGTTATTGAAAATGTTGAAAATATTGAAAATAGTGAGAATGAAAATGTTAATAACATTGAACTTCGAAATGAAAATGTTGAAAATGAACCTTATGTAACACCTAATTACATGAGAACCCCTAAATGGTTGCTTGAAATAGATGGGAACATAATAGATAATCTTGAAGGAAAAAGGTCACAACGAATGGTTGGTTTGTGGGCTACCAAAATGTTCAATGAATACTTTTCTGATAAGACATTAACTGAACAATGCCAAATTTTTTGTGCAATTACTTAAGATTTACAAAATGAGACCATTATTAAAAAAATTGAAGATCCATCTCACCAAAAAATTGGAAAAAATAGTATTATTGTAAAAAATATATTTAATGCTCTAACCTCTATTGGAAATACTAGTAAGGAAATAGATAAAAGGGTTGCTTGTAGAGTGATCACAACCTCACTAGTAATCCATCATTTGAGAAAGGCTCGTTTAATGAGACAAGCTTGTATTGATTTAAATCTAAATATTAAAACATTGAATAGAGCACTCTCAAGAAGAGGAAGACTCGATAGTCCTCTTCAAAATGATATGCGAGATTTTAGTGGGAGGCTTCCACATGTTGATAAGAAGCTAACTGATAATGTAAAGATGCAGATTGAACAATTTTGGAACTCTCACTCTAGAGTATCATTGAATGTAAAGGATGTTTTAAAGTTATGAATTGGTAATCAAGATGGTACACCGCATCCTTAACATTTCTTGGAATGTAGCCAAATAATTTTGTACAAATAATTTTTTCAAGAACATCCAAATTTACAAATCTCACAAAGGCCTTTTGAGTCTTTCAAGCAATTTTATTGTGTACCTATTAATGTTCATAATACACATGTTGTAAATACCATGTTGATTTTTCAATGTATCATGAATTATTATGCCATATTCATTCTACTATGCATAGTGACGAAATGTTGCGGGAGTGTCATGCAATGCAACTTCCTAAGTCATCTAGGGACTTGTTAGATTCATTTTTATGCATTAGAGGTGATGGTTGCTTATTTTATAGAAATGATTGTTTAAATGAAATGTGTTTGCAATGTGGTGGTTTATCAATGTTTGTAGCATGCTTTCATGAGGGTAGTGATCATTATTTCGGTAACAATATTGTTGAGAAAAAAAGGTTTGAGACGATCAAATACACATTGAAGAGTGGAGGTGAGGGTTCTAGATGTGAGTTGGTTGCAAGAGAGGTAAGCATTGCTGATTTTAAGAAAAAATATTTTCTATAAGTATGCAAGGAATAACCATTGGTCATAATGGTTGGATCAACAATTCAAGATGTGTAAGGACTCTTTCCCCATTGGAACTATTGTATTTGTAGTTGATTTTTTCTGAAAATTACACATTGCAACCCCAAAATGAAGTATAATCATAATATTATAATTCAATTCAAATTGTTATTTTTGTCCACATAACATATAGAAATACCCTTGATAGTACAGAAGAGGATAGGAAGATAATCAGAGAGTACCATTTTTACATGAGTGATGATAGATATTATTCATTTGAGTTTGTACAACATTGTTTTGAATATTTTTTTGAGTTCTTGCAAGAAAAATGTATTGTAATGGGTCAACATCTAATTTGGTCAGATAACTACACATGACAATTCAAGAATGATCACATTTTTTAAGCAAGATGCATTTAGAAAGGAGTGTACCACATATTTGGATTTTTTCGAAGTTGGGCGTGGAAAAGGAAAGCATGCTAGTGCATGTGCATGTGTGAAGAGATATTTGGTTAAGGAACAAATGAAGATCAGAGGTGGTGCAACATCACAACAAGGGACACAGTGTGTAGGTTCTTTTGGTTGGTTGAGGAGGGCATAGTGGGAGACAAATTGGAATGTCAAACAATTAGAGATTCTTCAAAGATGCATTCATTTCAAATCTCAGATGCGGGTGCATGGACTGTATGGACATGAGAGATGGATTGTTTTTGTTAGAATTTTATTCTATATGATTGGGATTAGTGCTAGTCAAGTGAGTGGGTACATACATGGATTCCATAGTACCTAACCTCTTTATCTGTAGCACAATCCTCTTTAGAAGATGGAATGGAAAGTTCAATTGAATCTGAACATCTTTCAGATCTTGTACAAACATGACATGTCTATGCAATTGTAGCACCACAGGGGGATGAAGAGGGATCAGACTATTGGTTGGCACGATATGTACAAGGAAAGAAAAAGCTAACACAACTGATGACATATGATGATGGGTGCATGTATCCTATAGGTTCAATTGTTATTTCTTGAACTTGGTTGCATTACCATTTCATCATCGTTTAGGTTAGAATAATATAGATTTTTTAATCTAAGTATCTTTTCTAGTTTGCATAACCATTTCACCATCATTTAGGTTGTTTAGTATAATATAAATTTGTTATTCTAAGTATATTTAGATTTTGATAAAAAAAACTTATGATCATACAGGTTTAGTTGTTGTTTTTGGAACTTGGTTGCAAACATATATGATTAGAAAGAATGGAATACCTGCATTTGAATACTATGAGAAACAAAAAACCATTCTCATTTATTCACACCTTGTTATAGCAACAAATGTTAAGTTATTGAGACATCATACTAGATCAAAAACAAAGAAACTATGGACAATTAGTAGTTATGATCATGAAGCATTACTTGAAACATTGAAGGTAAGAGATGGCCCTTCAGGTACACTTGAGTAGTGGATCATTTGTTGTATGGGATAGGTATGATATTGTTCATCACATTTTTTATATTGTTTATCTACTAAGGTTCATTATTTAGGTTTTTTTAGAATAATATAATTTTTTTATTATAAGAATCTTTTCTAGTTTGCATTACCATTTCATCATAATTTAGGCTGTTTAGAATAATATAGATTTGTCAGTCTAAGCATATTTTCTATTGTGATCATATATATTTTTCATTCGAAATATATTGTGATAATCATGGCATGATGGATCATGGAGTTCCTGCAACAATAGCCAGCTTTGATCCTTTGGCAGAGGTATGCGATAGATTAGAATAATATAAATTTGCCATTCTAAGCATCTTTTATAGTTTGTGTGTGTATGAAAAATGTATCAATGTATAAACGAATTCAAACACATATTAATAAAACATTACATCAAGAAAATTGAAAAGGAAAACAGAATGAACAAACTATTACTGCAGCTTCCCCGAAGTCGTCCTATTTCTCTCCAACTCTAGCGTTTTGTTGTTTCCAATTGCTCTCAGATTCAGTAGATCAAGCTCAACAAAATGGACAGCTGAAGAATGAGATGTAAATAAAAATGCATATTATGCTCAATGCAAGACTATGCTAAGATGAAAATATTGTTGTGATGCTAAAAGGATGTGAGTGCATAAGTTGATTGTGTTTATGTTCATGCATTCGTCATGTGTATGCGTGTGTAACCAAAGCTTGGATTTGCACTGGCATTTATAGAGTCTATGAAATGATTCAATTGGCTGATTTGATTAACGGCCTAGATTAAGCTTGTTAGAATGGACGGTGGAAGATTTTCGTAAGTTTGAGAGGGAGATAGAAGGTTTCCCTTTTCCTTCAATTTCCGTCATTGAGATCCGAAGGGAAATTGCCATTTTGAAGAGTAGGTTTAGAATGAGTTTACAATTAAATAAAATAAATTATTTAATTTGTAAGTGAAGATGAATATAGAAACTCACATAATTATATTTAATTATGTTTTAGAAGTGAATTTGGAGTGTAATTAAATATTTTAAAAATATTTAATTATTTGTGGAGCGAGAAGAAAATATTAAATTAAATATTTAATATTTAATTTAATTATGGAATGAAGAGAATATTCCATTTTTGAATTTAAATATTCAACTTTTAGAATAATATGATAATCAAATATAAATAAATTATGAAAATTTATTTAATTTAATTAAGGGGAATGTGGAAGGTGATAATTAATTAAATAAAGTTATTTATTTAATTAATGTAGAAGAATCATAAGAATGAACAATATAAATAAATAATTAAATTTATTTATATGTAGATGACTTTAGGAGAATTAATTAAATAATTTATATTTAATTAATTAACAAGCTTAATCATGACCATTTTTATATGCATACATTTTTCCCCTCTTTGAAGTGATGTGTAAAACGCATTGCTTCAAAGAAAATAAGATTTTTGCTGCTGATATGCTTTCGATGTTGCTGCTAATGATGCCCCCTCGGGAGGTAAATCACGGATGATAGAGAGAGTGATTTAGCTCTCGACAAATGATGGAAAAGAAATGTCCCATTTTGAAAATAAAGTCAAAAGGCAGCAAACTTACCCTTGTTCGACCTTTAAAAGGTAAAAAAGTAGAAAGAGACACGTCATTTGCACTTTTTGACTTGGTGAATACTGTAGCTCTGAGAGTGACCTCGCGACATGGAGATTCGCTATCATCGCCACCGATTTGAGAGATCTCGCCGATACCAGAGGCCAGTTGCGTATGGACCACCGATGAGTCGATCTAACCGCTTGTGCTTTCAAATTTTTATGTTTTGGAATCAAAATTTACTATTTTTCTATGGATTTTGGGTTTGAAAATGACGTTTTAGCGCTTTCGATGAATGTTGTAGCGCATACGATGAAAACAATAGCGCATATAGGGTAGATATTACATGTGTAGCACGAACCCAGTATAGCGCTTTCGATGAAAAAAGTAGCGCATATAGGTTAGAGATGGCCATGTTTAGTATGAAACCAGTATAGCACTTTTGATAAAAACAGTAGCGCATATAGGGTATGATAGGAAAATTTAGGAGTAAAGCACATATAGGAAAAACAGTGGCGCATATAGGGAAATAGCGCATCCAGTGATTAAAGTAGCGCTTAGGTTGATTAAAGTAGCGCATATAGGGAAATCTCGTATAGGGGATCTGTTTGAGCGCATCCAGCAAAAAGAACGGCGCATATGGGTTTTATCGCATAGAGTCCACAGAGTAGCGCATCTGGGTTTTAGCGCATAGAGGCCACAAAGTAGCACATATGGTAAAAATAGGCATAATTGATGATGTGATGATAGGAATGTGAAAATGATGAGATATATTGCTTCCTTAGTCAACATATAAGTAAATTGTTATGCCATCATGCTGATATTGATAGAAATGGTGGAAAATTTGGTGTTTTGAGTGATAACTTTGTTTCCACAAAATAGAAAACAAAGAGTAAATTGATTGAACTTATAACTTTGCTTCTCATGAATGAAAAACAAAGAGTAAATGTCGGATAAATGATTGATATGACTTTTGATAAATTTTCTTTCTGCGATAGAAAGCAAATAGTAAATGATGGTAGAGCAGATTTGATATGGTATCCAGCTAGATAGATTGTGTATTGGTTTGCCTGATAGGATTGATTGTGTGATATGGGTTGTTGATATGATGCACTGATACGAGTTATTGATATGGGTCTGATATAGTTCACTTGATATAGGTCACTGATAGATATGAGTCTAATTGATTTTGGTTGAATGATTGTTATGATTCTGATTAATTATCCTTGTGATGAAAATAGGAGGTTTTCAAAAACCTCCATATTAGAGAGCGGCACTCGGCAGGATGGGATAGGATATCCGAGTTGACACCTGCTAACGTAGCTTTGATAGATACATGTGGTTTGAGATCCTTGTTGGCTATGCTGATGATTCGGGTCAACAGAGGATTGTTGACGACACTGGCAGAGCGATGGCATTCGGAGCACAACACTTTTCATATGCTGATTGGTGAGGTGACGGTGACTTCGAAGGATGTATATAGGATTTTAGGTATCCCAGTGGTTGGTTCCCTTGTGTTTTATGATCACAAGGAGCTTGAGGGTATAGATGCTTTGAGGCGGGTGTATGGTGATGCACATATAGCTGGGTACTGGGTACCATGGGCTGACTTTCGAGGGTATCCAGCCTTGCCTGCAGTTTTGGGTGCATTCATTGGAGGTTTCCTTTGTTCGGATCACCGGTCAAAGGGATTATCAGTGGGATGGGGTAGGATTTTGGAGCAGATGCTGCTACAGTTGCTGAGATATGCATGGGGGAGTTGTATGTTAGCACATCTCTATCATGATTTGCATCAGGTGGTGTACAGGGGTGCTTCTAGTTTGTCATGTGGTGTGACATTGCTGCAGATCTGGGCATGGGAGCATCTTGCTGTGACGAGACCGACATGCCCCAGAGTTAGGCCTCCAGGAAGGCCCTATGTATATACATATGCTATGTTCTTTGTCCAGCCCAAGCTGGGCAAGGTGGATTACTGGAGACGACTTCTAGATGATATGGATGCAGTGGTATGGCGACCATATCTTGATTGTGAGGCATGGGATACATATGATGTAGAGATTCCATTTGTATGCATTCCCCAGTTTCTGATAGGGAGGACTCCTTTCATTCTTGAGAGGTTTCTGGCGTTGCGGGTGCAGAGATAGTTTGGATTTACCCAGGGGATTCCACAGGGGGTTGCACACTATGCCCAGAGCAGAGATGAGGCCGGATGGGGGCCATGTATTTCCTATCAGATAGCATATATAGAGTTCAGGTCATTAGCGCCCGAGGCATGGGATGATAGGTGAGACATTGTTGATGCTGGTATGTCTGATGAGTACTCTCTATATTACCACACACATCCCTTTCCACAGTTTACCAGTCCTGATGAGCCAACACCCATTCTGGTAGTACCACAGCCAGGGGCAGTGAGACAGGAGGATGTGGTCAGCGATGAGCAGGGAGCAGTTGGAGGAGAGGAGGTGGAGAGCAGAGATGAGGAGGAGAGTTCTGACGGGGATGATGGAGATGATGGTGGGGATGAGGGACAAGTGTTGAGGAGGTCGAGGCTGGATATTCTAAGGGGTGTCCATATCATGCGGCGGCCTAGGATAGGGATTGGACGACAGACAGTGATTTAGATGGGATTCTCATCCCAGCAGGGGCATATAGCTACTCTTCAGGCCCAAGTGCAGACACTACAGGGACAACAGGGACAATTATAGAGTCAGTAGGTGCAGTCATAGGGATTTATTGTATAGCTACAGGCATAACTGGCACAGGCTTAGGCACAAGCATAGGCACAGGAACCTGCCTCAGACCCACAGTTAGCCCAGGTGATGACAGAGAGAGATGCATTTAGACAGAGGGCAGTAGAGGCTGAGGGCATTGCTCAGAGGTTGATGGGCACTGTAGAGAGTGCATCATTGCGGGATGCCATTGCAGAGGGCATGGAGATGGAGAGGGAGGCCGAGTATTACAGAGTCAAGTACGAGGAGCTGTGTCCTCTCAAGCGCAGAGAGCCATTTCCTCGATCTTGCAGCAGGACTAGGAGCAGATCACAGACACACACACAAAGCATGGGAGTGACTGGGCCTCGGTAGGATCCAGATGCAGGTACCAGTGGCAAACCACCTCCTTCCGGACCAGCTAGTAGATACATTTCACACGTGTGTATCCTTTTTTGAGTATATCTCATGTATTTTCCTTTGGATATTTTAGTTTCATCGGATATTTGGACATTTGTATCATTTTTGATGAGTGATAATATGCAGCGACGATGATTGTTTTTGATAATGTGATGTGCATTTTTGAGATGATAATGTGATATGCATTTATTTCTGTGTTATGGATTTTGGTATGCATTTGAATGATTTGATGACTAACATGATATGTAGGATGATTCGATATGATGTTTTTATTATTATGATGATTTGATGATGTGTACTAATGATGTCATGTAGGTGGATGACTTATGATGTGTATATGGAAATGTATGTATGGAAAGTTTATTTTTGGATTTTTCAATGCAGGTAAAAGATGATAATATGATGAAAAATGAATGTTGTGTTCATGATATGCATTATGAATTTGTATGATAAAATGATATGATATGATGTAAAATGGTATGAATATTGATAGGAAGTGAGATGAGTAAATAGTGAGGAGATGTATGATAAAATGATATGTGATGAAAATATAATGATTTGTAATTAGAATGAACGGATAAATGAATAATAATGGATTTATAATGATAATGAAATGATATGATAAGATAATGATAAGAAAATGAAATGAATGATAATGGAATGAAATGATAATGATATGATATGAAAATGAAAATAATATAACTGATAATGATAATGAAATGATGAAATGATGATGACCATGAAATGAATGATAATGATGTGATAAATAATGAGATGATAATGATAACGATAAGAAGATGATGAAATGACAATGATAATGAAATAAGGAAATGGCAATGATAATGAAATGATGAAATGACAATGAAACTAATATGAATGATAATGATAATGAAAATGAGTGAAATGACAATGATATGATAATGGTAATGCAATGATGAGATGATAATGAAAATAATATGAATGATAATGATAAAAATGATATGAATGATAAAACTAATATGAATGATAATGATAATGCAATGATGAGATGATAATGAAAATAATATGAATGATAATGATAATGAAAATGAATGAAATGACTATAATATGATAATGGTAATGCAATGATGAGATGATAATGAAAATAATATGAATGATAATCATAAAAATGATATGAAATGAATGAAATGACCATAATATGATAATGATAAATGAATGAATGAAATGACAATGATATGATAATGGTAATGCAATGATGAGATGATAATGAAAATAATATGAATGATAATGATAAAAATGATATGAATGATAAAACTAATATGAATGATAATGATAATGCAATGATGAGATGATAATGAAAATAATATGAATGATAATGATAATGAAAATGAATGAAATGACTATAATATGATAATGGTAATGCAATGATGAGATGATAATGAAAATAATATGAATGATAATGATAAAAATGATATGAATGATAAAACTAATATGAATGATAATGATAATGCAATGATGAGATGATAATGAAAATAATATGAATGATAATGATAATGAAAATGAATAAAATGAATGAAATGACCATAATATGATAATGATAAATGAATGAAATGATGAAATACAATGAAACTAATATGAATGATAATGATAATGAAAATGAATGAAATGACTATAATATGATAATGATAAATGAATGAAATGATGAAATGACAATGAAACTAATATGAATGATAATGAATGAAATGATGAAATGACAATGATATGATAATGGTAATGAATGAAATGATGAAATGACAATGAAACTAATATGAATGATAATGAATGAAATGATATGAATGATAAAATATATGATATAAAGGAAATGAATGATGATGCGATAAATGATAATGATAATGAACCAAACGTCCGCATTGTTCTCCACAAATAGTCCAAAGAAACATGCCAACCATTGGCCTTTCAAAACTCTTGATGCAAATCCAATATGCAGTTATGTACAATGACCTAAAATGAAATGCAACTAAATGAAACCAACCATTTTGTTGAGCCTTTTGGCTAGCCTTCTTAAATCATCATAGAGCGTTTTAAAATGTTGGAAGTGTGTACAAGCATCAGAGGGTAAATTAGCACCAATGATGACCTGAGTACAACTTTCATGATTTTTGATATAGCAAGTGAACACAAGCATCTAGGTATAATTGAACCGAAATGACCTGAGCATTTCTTGCGTGAACAGACAAAGACTAACCACCATCTGATGCAAATTTGGAACTGTCAGCAATGATAAACTTTGGAAATCATGTCTCGCGACATACTTGCAACAGATGGATAATTAACCTCAATACAACAGACAAAGAAAAATCATCCTCTTTCCTTGCCACTCTAGTTCAGTACATCATCAAGTGTGCTCCAGAGAAATGATATCAAAAATTAAACAACCATTGTTCAAAAAATGAAATACTTTTATTCCAAACATTATTTAGATTATAGATCATCCAAATATGAGTCATGATAAGGTACGCAACTGAAAGCTACTGTGATATGGATCAATGATTGGATGTTTTATCGATATGGTTTGATTTGGTTGTTTTGATTTTGCATGATTGTCGTTGATGTCGTTGTCTCACTGTTTCGGTAAAAACCTGAAAGTCGATTGCCCCCAGTATGCCAATGTTTGCCCTTGGTATTGACACCACTTGTTGAAATGAATATGTACAATAAATCAAGTCATGATAAGACATTATCGCTTGAGGCAAATGATGATAGCATGATGCTGGTGTGGCCCTAAGATGATGAAAAAAATGCATGAAAATGAAGGCTGAAAAGTTAAATGCAGAACATGAACTAATAGATGGAGAGTTACAAATAGCGTTTGTTTACCAGATTTTCACTATTTGTTTTTATTGCATTTTTCTTGTCAATGGACTGCCCGTCGCTAGGTTTTCACCCTATGACTTTTTTTTTTTTATGCTACCGAGATGCCTGTTTGCCAGGTTTTCACCCAGAGTTTTTCTGCTGTGTTGGATTTCTTTAGGACTTTTTTTTATTTTTTTGTATTTCTTCAGGACTTTTTCTGATTTTTTTTTTTGTATTTCTTCAGGACTTTTTCTAATTTTTTTGTATTTCTTCAGGACTTTTTCTGATTTTTTTTGTATTTTTTCATGACTTTTTCTGATTTTTTTGTATTTCTTCAAGACTTTTTCTGATGATGATAACCGCTTTAGAAATAATACTTTTTTAGGTGCATGCTATTGATAGGTTTGTCAAATAGGTCCCCTTCTGGTGTCAATAATTTGTAGGCTCTTGAACCATAGATTGCGATAACCACATAAGGACTTAGCCAATTTGGTTCAAACTTTCCTTTCTTCTCTCTGTCTTGCTGATTGCGCGGGTTTTCTTTTAGAACAAGATCACCCACTTGAAAGGTATGTGGATTTACTTTATGATTATAGCTGGGAGACATCATCTGTTGATATGTCTTTAAATGATCAGTTGCTCTTTGTCTCTTTTCATCTAGGAGTTCCAGTTCTTGGAGTCGGGAGACTCTATATTCATCATCCGTTGTAAGACCTTTCAATGATACTCTGAGTGAGGGAATCTCAATTTCTAAAGGTAGTATGGCTTCTGCTCCATAGACAAGAGCAAATGGTGTTGCTCCTATTGGCGTGCAGATACTGGTTCTATAGGCACATAAGACAGAATGAGTTGAACGTGCCATTCTTTCCTTGAATCATTCACAGTCTTCAAAAATTTTAAATTGTTTTATTTGAGGCTTCTGCTTGGCCATTCCTTTGTGGATAGTAAGGTGTTGAATATCTATGCTGAATGTGAAATCTTTCACAAAGTTCATCAACATCCTAATTTTTGAAAGGATGCCCATTATCTGTAATAATGGAGTTGGGAATGCCATACCGAAAAATAATATAGTTGAGTATGAATGATGATATTTGTTTTCCTATAACTTTAGTAAGAGCAACTGCCTCAATCCACTTGGTAAAATACTTTGTAGCTGTGATGATGAACTTATGTTCGTTCGATGAAGAAGGATGAATCTTGCCCACTAGATCTAACCCCCATTGCGAAAATGGCCAGGTTGGCGTGAATGGTTGAAGTTCCTGTGCAGGAGCATGAATGAGATTCCCATGAATTTGACATTTTGAGCATGTTTTCACAAAAGTGAATGATTCCCTCTCCATTGTAGGCCAGTAGTAACCCATTCTAATCAATTTCTTAGATAAGGTCAGTCCACTCGAATGAGTACCACAGATGCCACCATAAACTTCTTGTAAAGCTTTGTCAGATTCCTCATGTTCAAGACATCGAAGTAAAGTACCATCAAGACCACAGTGATAAAGAGTGTTAGCAATAAGAGTGTAGTGAGCGGATTGGTGGATAAAATTGCGTTTTTGGTTACGGGATAAATTGGGTGGTAAGATATCGTCTTTGAGGTAGGCAAAAAAATTTTCGTACCAAGGTGAATTGGATCCTACCAAGTGGAAAATGATTTGGCTTTCAGGGGTATCATAAGCAGGTGTAAATGATTGTTCCACCAGAAATTCATAGCGAGTCTGAGTTTCTAGGAGTTGTAACAATGATGCTATCATAGCCATGGCGTCAATTGCTTTATTATCAAGCCTTGGAATTTGTGTGAATTTGATGTCCACAAAATATTTCATGAAGTCATCAACCATCTTTTTATATGGTATTAGTTTGTCATCTTTGGTTTGATAATCATCATTGATCTGATAAATGACTAGCTGTGAGTCGCCATACACCTGTAATTCTGTAATTATCCATTCCAGTGCTATTTTAAGTCTGATGATTAATGCTTCATATTCAGCTATGTTATTGGTGCATGGAAACATCAGCCTATATGATCGAGGAATGGTGTGTCCTTGAGGGGTGACGAAAAGTATGCCTACCCCCGATCCATGTTGAGTGAAAGAACCATCAAAATATAAGGACCATGGTTGTTTAGATTCTGTAGTAAAGACATCAACATCTGAAAATTCAATGTGCAGGGGATGATCTGCTTGTAGTGGTGCTTCAGCTAATTGATCAGCGATAACTTGTTCTTTGATTGCCTTGCGATCAACATAATGGATGTCAAACTCACTCAGAATAATTACCCACTTTGCTAACCTTCCTATCAATGATGCTTTGCTTAATAAATACTTGAGTGGATCAATCTTTGAAACCAGATTGATTGTATGAGTTAACATGTAATGCTGAAACTTCTGTGAAGCGAAAACTACTGCCAGACAAGCCTTCTCGATAGAAGTGTAATTAAGCTCATGACTTGTTAGTGTTCTGTTGATGTAGTAGATTGCATGTTCTTTTTCTATAGAGTTTTCTTGCGCTAGCAGTGCCCCCAGAGATGTCTCTATTGCAGAAATGTATAAGATTAGGGGTTTGTCTGGATTTGGTGGTATGAGAACTGGTGGAGTCATTAAATATTGTTTGATTTGTTGAAAAGCCAATTCACACTTGTCATCCCACTTGAAAGGAACATTCTTATGCAGTAGATGTGTGAAAGGTAAACTTTTGTCGGCCAATTGTGCAATGAACCTTCGTATAGATTTAAGTCGTCCTTGCAATGATCTCAATTGACTAATGTTCCTTGGTGGAGAAATTTTCATAATTGGTTGTACTTTTGTAGGATCTACTTCAATGCCTTTTTCTGAAACAATGTATCCGAAGAGTTTTCCAGATTTGACCCCAAAAACACATTTCTTAGGGTTGAGGCGAACTTTGAATTTCTCTAATCTTGCAAATATTTTAGACAATATTTCAAGATGTCCTTCTCTGGTGTATGATTTTTCCAATATGTCATCTACATAATCTTCCATGAAGATATGCATCATGTTATGAAATATTGTAGTCATGGCTCTTTGGTAAGTAGCCCCAACATTCTTTAGATCGAAAGGCATGACGTTCCAACAATAAATTCCCCATGGACATGTAAAAGCTATTTCCTCTTGGTCTTCAGGTGCAATCTTGATTTGGTTGTAGCCAGAAAAACCATCCATTAATGAATACATGGCATGGCTAGCTGTCAGATCAACTATAGTGTCGATGTTTGGTAGTGGGAAGTCATCCTTAGGACATGCTTTATTAGGATCTCTGAAATCTGTGCATATTCTCTTAGTTTTATCTGGATTGGATACAGGAACAATGTTGGTGATCCATTCTGCATAATCGATTGGTCTTATGAAGCCCATATCAAAGAGTTTTCTCAGTTCTTCCTTAACCAATAATGCAACATGAGGGTGCATCTTTCTGAGTTTTTGTTTCACCGGCTTGGCCCCTGGTTTGATAGACAAGTGATGCATGATAAGATCAGGATCAAGACCAGGTATGTTAGCGTAAGACCACGCAAAATTGACTTGATTTTCTTTCAGGTATTCCATGAACTCTGGTATTTCTTTCTCTGTCATTGATGCGGCTAACTGTAAAATTCTTGGTTTTTTAGAAATCTCAAGATTGACAGCATTTGTAGGCTCAATCAAAATAGGTGATCGCTCATGGTAATGCTCCGCGGGAGAGTCAATATTCCCATTGTCTGGTGCCTCAAAGAGATTTTCACCATCCGATACGCTCTTTATTTTATCTTTTGTTTGATCTAATACTACCAGATTCTGGTTTTCACCATTAGATCTTTCTTTTTTGTTTTTACTTTTGCAGCTAGGAGACTTGACACTCTCCTGATTAAAAACTCTATGTCAAAAATCGCTGGCGGAACAATCATTTATATCCTTTGCAGAAAGGAAGTTTATGATAGCTTCGTCACTTGGAAACATAGGTATATCGATCGGTTCGGTTGAATCCCAATCAATGAGATCAGGATAAATTAAAGATAGCGGATCATCAGGTTGTGTGAAATCGGCTATGGTTATAGTCATAACAAAGTGGTCCGTAGGATCTGAGGTATGAGGTGGATCAATGATGATATTGTCCTCATGATAGTCTTGTTCGTTTAGATCCGACTCAGCATCACTAGAATCATGGTGACTTTGTAGTTCACATTCGCGTGTTTGGGTCCCTGAACCTTGACCTTCAATTAGAGTTGGGGCGTACTGGTGTATTACATCAACCTCTTTGTCCCTTCAGAACTCATCATTGTAAATGGTGTCCCATTCATATTCGGCAGAGTCTGTGTCAGAATTGTTATCCAAGAAGTTCTGAACTATTGCCAAACATGCTTCTCGTGAATCTGAGCCTTCTTGCAATGTGAAGACAGTGCCATGCAGTTGTTTGGATGTGCTTTCTTTGGAGTGAGTATCATAGCCCAATCCAGTTTTCTCTTTTGCAGCGAGTCCGTGGAGGTGAATGGGTTCAACTACTCCTTCCTTTTTTTGATAGGACCTTTATCATAGCCCCATCTTCTGCATGATTGAATACCCTTTTCCATATTTGTCCGTGGGTAATTTGACATTAAAGACTACTTCATCTTCATCTTTATAGAGCCAGTTTAGAATTTCTGTATCCTCAGGATCTTCCATGGGAAAGTTTTCTTTGATGAATTGTCCATTAAACTTTGTGATTGGCTCTGTTGGTGGTTGCTTTGATGTTGATGCTACTGATATTTGATGTTCTATGAAAGACGGTTGTCCATGTGATCAAGGTGATGTTGGTAAATTGGAAAGACAAAGAGAGTACTCTCTGACTCCATGGTCCTTAAATTTCAATTTCTTGTCAAAACTATTGGTTAATTGACTGATTTGTGTGTCAATCTTTAGAGAAGTCCTAGCATGAGCTTCTCAATTGTTAGGAACCAAAGTATCCTGATTGGCTTTTATGTTGGCACAAGTTTGAATATTGGAATTATCAGCTGGTATCGTGATTTCCTATCCATCGTAAGGAAACTTAAGACATTGATGATAGGTTGATGGAACAACTTGCATTTCGTGGATCCAAGGACAACCCAACAAGATGTTATATGCAAGATCATGGTCCAGTACTTGACATAAAGTATTCTTTATAATAGGGCCCACTCTGATGGGCAGCATGATTAGACCCTTTGATGCTCTTTCTTCATCATCATAAGCTTTTATGGTAATTTTTCTTCTGAAATGAATGGAGTCCTTAGAAAATCCTAAAGCCTTAACCAGCTTCATGGTATAGATGTTTAAACCAGCACCTCCATCTATTAGAACTCGTCTGATATGAAACTTGTGAACCATGACTTCTAAGTACAATGATGAATTATGGGGATGAGTTATGGAAATGTCATCCTTTTCAGAGAATGAGAGGCAAGTGGGTGAGGAAAAGTGTCCTACCATGGCTTGAAATTGGTTCACATCCAAATCAGTGGATACATTCATTTCTAAGAGGGCCTTTTCTAGAATTTCCTTATGGGCTGGAGAAATCTTCAATAGTTCCAAGATAGAAATTTGAGCGGGGGTTTTTCGAAGTTGATTGACCAAATCATATTGATGTTGAGGTGGAGGTTCAATGGATTTTGAAGAGGCACCCTTTAAGACAACTTTAGCTTGCGCTCTTGTTGTTGCGTTGACTTCTCTATATTCCACCTTCTTGTTGACTTTAATGACATTTACTCGCTCATCGTCTATGTAGAGATGGTTGATTATATGATCATCATTGATATGATTCACATTTTTTTCAGAAGACTCACCCTTTTGATAGTTGGACAATGGGTTGCAAAATGCTTGGTGGTCTGTGTTGGATTGTTGATGTCCTTCTATTGTAATGATGTCATTATCGATTAAGTCTTGAATGGTATTCTTCAAGGCTTGGCAATTATTTGTGCGATGACCTTTGCACTGATGATAATCACAATAGTATGCCTCATTCCATGATGGAGGCTTTACACTGGGTTCATAGTTTCGTTGAAGCGGCAAAGTAATGACATTTTTGGCCACCAACTCTTTGAATGCGGATTCTAAAGATTGACCCAATGAAGTGAAAGTTCTTCTATTAGAGAAGAATGGAAATCTTTGTGGATTTTTATTTGAGGTGTTCCCTAAGGAATTTTGATTGTTATTGGTTCCTCGGTAACCTTGGTTGTTGGAATTCCCTTGATTGGGAGTAGAATGTTGATTTATATTGTTCCATGGAGGGGGAGGATTGTTTTCGTGATTTGCAATCGAGTTGACATTGTTGTTGCGAATGCTTGGAGTACTAAGGACAAATGGCTTGGTCGAGGCATGATTCACATCAACAACACCATCATTCACCATATTTTTGTTGCGAGTCCAAAATTTATACTTGTCCTGATTATTATGATGGTTGGATGAGCCAGGATTGTCTTTGTCATGTTTTATTATTCCTCTTTTGACCAAAGCATTTTCAATGGTTATGGCATCTTCAATCATTTT
The DNA here is from genome assembly GCA_007258455.2 of Sequoia sempervirens. Taxonomy (NCBI): domain Eukaryota; kingdom Viridiplantae; phylum Streptophyta; class Pinopsida; order Cupressales; family Cupressaceae; genus Sequoia; species Sequoia sempervirens. Next base: position 691,132,158 of record VDFB02193867.1, read on the forward strand.
CTCAAAAGAAGGAGGACAATGTAAGTTCAAATGACAGCTCATTTCTGAATTTAAAATGTTAATGAAGGTAACCATCTTTTCCTTTTCAGGAACAGGACGTGGATATCTGGCGAACATTCTTCTCCATCTCTGAAGAAACGTAATGAAAGATTCGCTAGGTTTTTGTGCAACTTTGCAAAGATCTATCATGGTGATTTGGTGTTGTATGTTGTAGGCATATTGTGATATGAACAAGTTGATTAATTCTTCAAATGTCCTGACAGGAGGTGTAATCTTAGATAGCCATTCCATAGAGTGAACTCCAAGACTCCTAGGAAATAGTCGCATCAAGTAAGTGTCTTCATGAGCGAATTCCAATGTCATGTTTTAGAAGTCTCTAACATGATCGGTTGGATCCGATTTCCCATTATAGCGATCAAATTTTGGCATTTCACAATGCTTGGGAAAAGGAATCATGTTAAGACTTCGATCAAAAGGATAAGGACAAATGTCCTCCAGAGTATATTTCTTTGTGGTTGTTCCCCCTTGTAACTCTTTAACTTGTCCTTGAAGTGCCTTGATTTGTTGAGTCAAAGCACTAAGATCAGATATGGGTGTCTCTTCAGGTTTGTTTTTCAAATTCTCAATATTAAAGTCATGAGGCAATTTAGCCCCTTGTTCGGCTAGATAGCGGAAATATTTTTCCTTATCTTGCTGCAAGATCTTTTTGATGGCTTTGTGAAATTTTGAATCTTGCTCAGCCTCTCTAAGACGTTCCTCATCTTGTTCCTCATCACTATCTATATGTGTTTTGTTCATGTCTTTGTATTGGTGGAACAGATTTTCTTCTCTGTTATCCGTATCTTTGTCAAAAAGTGGATTACGACTCATAATGTAAAGAGGATTACTGCTTTCACCCTCCTCTTGAATGTTTTGGGTATGACCTTCTTGTTGGATTTCGTCCTTCAATTTATTGAATTGAGATCTTGTGAAGATAGGCATATGATTTTGAAGAATTCTTCTAAACTTAGATCCTAGTTTTGACAAGTGCGATGATGATGATATCTTGATCTGATAAGATGTGGAATCTTATGATATGATCTAAGATGCTCCTAATTTTGTATTGTGGCTTCCAATGATGAAGGATGTCAGAATCCTGTTGGGGAAGTTGAATCAATAATTAGAAATTTGTTTGAGAGATGCACTCTTAAAGTTTTGATCTTTTTTTTCGAAGGAGGATTTCAAAATCATTGAAGGATTTGATTGGGATGTGAAGGATATTCTATAGAAGGTTGTGGTATGTTGTCAAATTCAAGAGGTTGGGCTGTTGAGATAGAGCTAATCTCTGATAATAAGCTCGTGAATCCAAAGGTTCTACAACATACTTATCAGTGAATCCCCTAACAAAGTCTTGGTATCTATGAAGAAATCCTCAGTAATGAAGCAAGACGTGTCGACTTTTGTACAAGAATTTTCTCTTTTGCAATGTCTTCTTGTATCCTAATGGTTTCTTGGGTTTCCTGATCCTCTTGGAAATTGATTTCTTGGAAAATTTTGTTGATTTCCAATCTCTAAGCATGGGGGAAAAAAATAAGAATGCCAGAAAGGTGAGAAAGATTTCAGTGGCTGTTTTTCATGTTCATTTCAGATGATCTTTTATCTGATTTAATGTGATGGAAGTCACAACAAACATTCTTGAGAAATAGTTGTTCTTAAAACCCTATACTAACACCAAGTGTATGATCAAGAAAGATGTTCTTCAACAAGTGTTTTGACAGGTTTTGCACATGAAAGACAATTCAAGCAGACTCACTCTTAATGCTCAAGTAGGTCATTCTAGTAATCAACAACCCACATCTTAGAACTGCATCAACTCACACAGCCATGTCACCCTCGAAGGGGCACCCATGTTTTTGTCTTTTCTAGGTGCGTACTCAGAGTTATGGAAGTGGATACCGGATCCCCTAAGCAAACGGTCCTGAGAAATTATATGGTGAGTGTCTTGGGGGCAGATTCTTCCCTCCCCTTGCACTGTGATTATTAGAATGTTCAGAAACTGACTTCGGCTGGCCACTACACTAGGTTCGTAGTAAGGATTTCCGTTAAGTGTGGCAATAATAAACTCCCTTAGGAGACCTCCCAACCTTTGGAACAAAGGCTTTGGGGATGGTTATCTTGCACACTATCGGCAAAAGAGGGTTTCCCCAAATTTGCTTTAAATTTTATAGTGGGGCGGAATAGCCTGGCTTTGGCTTGAATCCACTTGAGTCGTTCCCGTAGGGTGAGTACTTTTTCCCACTACGGCAGACTCTCTAAAGGATGTAATTAAAGCAGGTAAAATTCATGAAATTGAAAAGGCAAGTCTGGTATTTTGATCACCTAGTTAAGGGGAGAGCATATACCTATTGCCATAGACAAAGCAAACAAATGCTCATTTTAAAAACCCAAATCACAATGATCTAATCTAAGTGAAGATATTGCTTCACAAAAAAAAGTTATTCAATTTTAATTGCAAGATCATTGTGTGGTGACTATCCTAGATTGCTTCATTTTAACCAGATGTGGCTATCCTATGATTGCTTCATTCTAAAAATCCAAAAAAAAGAAAAAAAAAATTTGTCTGCGAAAGGCGTCAGACTCAAAATTCTGTATTTGTGTTACACCCCATATGCGCCGGAACAGAAGGTATATGCACCGAAACAGAGGGTATATGCGCCGAAATAGAAGGTATATGCGCCTAAACAGAAAGTATATGCGCCACAGGAAAGATTCTAAATGCGCTAAAACAGTTACTATATGCGCTACAGAATCCTGCAAAACAAAAGAGTCAAAAACCCCGTATGCACTGCAAAAAATGTCTAATGCACTTAAATGCCAAATTTTTCCGAAAGTTAACTCCAGAACGCGGAAACTGTAAAAAAAAACTCGCAGAGAATGTTAAATTCATGGGTTTGAGCCCCACGGTGGGCGCCATTTTATGTGTGTATGAAAAATGTATCAATGTATAAATGAATTCAAACACATATTAATAAAACATTACATCAAGAAAACTGAAAAGGAAAACAGAATGAACAAACTGTTACCGTAGCTTCCCCGAAGTCGTCCTATTTCTCTCTAACTCCAGCGTTTTGTTGTTTCCAATTGCTCTTAGATTTAGCAGATCAAGCTCAACAAAATGGACAGCTGAAGAATGAGATGTAAATAAAAATGCATATTATGCTCAATGCAAGACTATGCTAAGATGAAAATATTGCTGTGATGCTAAAAGGATGTGAGTGCATAAGCTGATTGCGTGTATGTTCATGCATTCGTCATGTGTATGTGTGTGTAACCAAAGCTTGGATTTGCACTGACATTTATAGAGTCTATGAAAGGATTCAATTGGTTGATTTGATTAACGACCTAGATTAAGATTATTAGAATGGATGGTGGAAGATTTTCGTAAGTTTCAGAGGGAGATAGAAGGTTTCCCTTTTCCTTCAATTTCCGTCATTGAGATCCGAAGGGAAATTGCCATTTTGAAGAGTAGGTTTAGAATGAGTTTTCAATTAAATAAACTAAATTTATTTAATTTGTAAGTGAAGATGAATATAGAAACTCACATAATTATATTTAATTATGTTTTAGAAGTGAATTTGGAGTGTAATTAAATATTTTAAAAATATTTAATTATTTGTGGAGCGAGAAGAAAATATTATATTAAATATTTAATATTTAATTTAATTATGGGATGAAGAGAATATTCTATTTTTGAATTTAAATATTCAACTTTTAGAATAATATGATAATCAAATATAAATAAATTATGAAAATTTATTTAATTTAATTAAGGGGAATGTGGAAGGTGATAATTAATTAAATAAAGTTATTTATTTAATTAATGTAGAAGAATCATAAGAATGAACAATATAAATAAATAATTAAATTTATTTATATGTAGATGACTTTAGGAGAATTAATTAAATAATTTATATTTAATTAATTAACAAGCTTAATCATGACCATTTTTATATGCATACATTTTGCATTACCAATTCATCATCATTTAGGATGTTTAGAATAATATAGATTTGTTAGTTTAGGCATTTTTTCTATTGTGATCATATAGATTTGTCATTCAAAGTATATTGTGATGTTCATGGCATGATTGATGATGGAGCTGTTGCAACAATAGCCAACTTTGATCCTTTGGTAGAGGTATGCGACAAACAAGCATCTTTTCTATTTTACATTACCATTTGATCATCATTTAGGCTGTTTAGAATAATATAGATTTGTTAGTCTAAGCGTCTTTTCTATTGCGATCATATAGATTTTTTGTTCAAAGTATATTGTGATGTTCGTGGCATGATGGATCATGGAGCTGCTACAACAATAGCCAACTTTGATATTTTGGAAGAGGTATACGACAGATTAGTAAATTTGACATTATATTTTCTTTTCTATGGCCTATTATTTGTTAGTTTTTGTGATGCTTGTATGTAGTTTAACTACTACCTTGATGGTTTGTAGAGGTGCTTGTCACTCCAAAATGTCAATGTGCTACTATTATGGAAGAGTGTGTTGATCACGAAGGAAATACGTGATATATTTCCTTCCCATACTAGGAAATGACTATGTATTAGGGCCATTTGTTGTATGCCTACATGGAATTTTATAAATCCTATATTTGATCACTACTATATTTGACTCCAAATTCTAACGAATGTTTGTCAAAATATTGACAAACTATTGTTGAAAAACCAACGAAACACTCATAAATTTTGTCACTAGTTTTTTGTTTCTTTTTTGACGAACTTTTAAACGTTGAAACCACAACCCAACATCATCGATCATCACCACAAAAAATGGAACCAGTGTTCATCGGAAAATCGACGCAAACTTTGTCCATTTAGTGATGAAAAATAACCACAACACAATGCAAATTGCATCTTTGAAAGCGTCGAAATAACATCAAACATTCATCAAAATTTTGACGAACATCTTGCAATGAACTATAAAACTTCCGACAAAATTGTTGTACATGCGACAAAAATATCGTTGAAAGTACGGCGAAAATATCGTCGCATGTATAGCAACTTTGTTGAAAGTTTTATGGTTCGTCGCAAGGTGTTCGTCGAAATTTCGACAAATGTCTACAATTTTTTTAAAAAAAATTATTCATTCAAATGTTTGCTATTACATACATTTGAACGAAATTTGTAATTCCTATTATTGACCTATTTTTTTAATTCCTATTATTGACCTATTATTCGTGCAAATTTTTGTGCTATGTTGTTGTATTTAAGGACATTCTTTATTCATTCAAAAATGATGAAGAGGATATAAGAATCATTAGAAGAGTATTTATATGAGAGCATTACAATAAGATCATAATTACATTGTTATCATTGCATCATCATCATAAACATACTATATGTTTGTTTTTCTTTGATCTTGGTTCATTATCACTTGTAGAAATGGAACATTGACTATATTGTTGTTATGGAAGCGAGCCAACTTGTAGAAATGGGTACACATGAGGAGTTATTAATTGCCAATGGCTTGTATACTCATTTGAGCAAGGTAGGAACTCTTCTCATAGGCTTTATGAGATGATATTTCGGCCACCTGCAAGCATTAATCAAGAGGGAAAGACTTTGGGTAGTGTGTAAGGCAGTATTGAATTTAGGAATGATCCTACTTTAGGAGTTCTTCTGGATGGTGAGAATATCAAAAGCCTTAAAATTGAATGGTTAAGAAGCCAAATTGAATTGGTGACACAAGAACCTACTCTACTGAGCTTTAGCATTAAGGAGAACATTATTTATGGATGATATGCAACTTTCGATGATGTTGAAGAGGCAACAAAATTTGCACGTACCCACACATTTATCACTTCACTTCCTAAAGGATATGAAACCCAGGTTGGTAGTAATGGATTGATCCTGATAAAGAGTAAAAGGTAAGCTTGCAATCGCAAGGGCTATGCTTTGCAACACACTCCACTAAAAAAAACTTTGTTGTTGTATAGGAAATACTACAACATGCATGTGGATAGTGTAACTATTTTTGTACTTTTCACACTACAACAGATTGAACCTGTTTCTAGGCAAGTTGTAGCTCTTGACTTGTGCCATACTCGAGAATTGTCATATCAGATTTGCCATAAATTTGAGAGGTTTATCACCATTTAATGGACTTGAAGGTAGTTGTATTCCATGGTGGATGTCCATGAGATTTTCAAAATGACCCCTCATGATAAGCAAGTCATGACATTCTCAGCCACTCTGAGCAAGGTGATTCGACCTGTCTACAAGAGATTCATGAAAGATAACAAAGTTTCCTTAGAGTTAATGCAGAGGTGCATTTTCTGTGGTGGTTAACTTACATTCATTGCACATAGTAGAGACTTTGGGTTTATTTCTTTCCAACTCATGATGCAGCTGTGGAATGTGTAAATGGTTTGAGCAATAGTGAGCTTGGAGAAGTGGACAATAAGGTGAAGGTAGGACTATGTAAGCCTCATTGGAAATGAAGATTAATGAAACATGGTGTTAGAGGAGACTAAGTTTTCACAAATACTAGCACCAACATTGTTTCATCTAAAAATTCTTGGAGTGCATCTCATTTTCAAAGTGTCTTAGATTCATTGACCACATAAGGGGTTTCTCCATACCTGAGTTTGCCTAGATCAACACAAAATTTAGGGCAGTAACTAGTAGAGAATCTAATATGGTCTTCTATTACTTTAGATCAGGTTGCTACCTTATAATTCTTTGTCATGTCCTTGAAATCATGACAGTAAAAATAATGAAATACATATTGATAATATTATCCATTCAGTATAATTATAATTTTCAAAGACAACATTATAATTATAATTGTCAAAGACAATATTATAATTATAATTATAATTATTATATTATAAATATTAAAATGCAAATACTAAACATTTAATAATATTATTATAATAATATAACACTTTGAATATCAAATGTATATATATAAAGAATAAATACATCAAAAAAAATTAATATAAAACACATAAAATAATAGAAATAGTTTAAACATGATAATAAAACTATTGTTTTCCCTGCCAAAAGATTAATGCAATCTTTAAACATGATAAAAAAATAGTTTAGTCAAACAAAAATTCAAGCTCCTTAAAGAAAGAAGAGATGAAACTGCTGAGCACATATCTATGAAGGAGATGGCAATTCCTTAAACAAGAAACATCACTTGAAGTGGAGAAAATAATCTTGCATACTTTGTTGCAATTATTTGTTCAAATAGTACTTTAACAAATTCAATCCCCTGCTTAAGTCTGAGCAAGTTACGTGAATGGCTTCCTGCCTTCCTCACACTCTTCCATTTTACATCACAATCCAACAAACTTTGCAATGTTTCAAAGGATTGCGATGCATCTGTTAAATCCTAAAGCTGTAGTGATTTCCACTTGGTCAACTTTCTTGAAATTTGAAAGTTTGTAAGTGCAATTATTTAATTTGATGAAAAAAACCAGCTCTCCACAAATTGATAAAAATATAGTAGTATAATTTAGTGTCAATGAAATACCATTACCTTGAAACTAAAACCAAAAACACATCAGGAATGGATACTTTTATTGAAATCTTAATAAGTCAAACATTTTTAGATCAAGAGCAGATTCAAAATCACAAATAGATTATATCTAATATTGACCACAGATGAACAAATGTTGGTCAAAACTCAAAAATACACTCAACTTCAATAGAGAAGAATTGTATAGGAGAATAGTTTGACAAATAAATTAATTTAAAAAAGCATATCTTCTATGCTAGCAAAAAAATCACCAGAAAGTCAAGGTGACTAAAAGCTGGTCTTGCCTATTTTTTGGCAGAAAAATCACTAAAGAAAGTGAAGATAGTTATGGATATTAAGTATGAAAAGAAAATCAGAGGCTTGAATCCTAAGTGGCCTCCCTAAAAGTAGAAAAAACAAGTTTGATATGACCAAGGATGATTATGGCTTCAACAAAAAGTCACTTCTAGGGAAAAAGGCAACCAAATATTTCATTGTAGCAGGGAATCCAATGTGAATCAGTGGAGTAAAGATGATGAGACAATGGAGAGGTTAAAAGTTATCAATGAAACTTTGGTGCCATAAATTGGATACTTGTCTTAAGTATTTGTCACTATACAAATATTCATACAACTACCTCATTTTGAGGATCAAGATGACGATGACATGATTGCCCAGATCAATGATCTCACAGCTTATGGGAGGTATCCAAAAGACTACGCTCAAAGAATCTATCACTAGGGAATTGAATTCTTTCAAATTTGGGCATTGTGCGGTATTTTAGAATAATTTAAAGATAATATGAAAGGTGTGGAATCAAAGGCACAATGAAAATTAAAAAACATCAAAGGGGATGTAGAGGCTAATTGGTCTAGTCATTCATAGGAGCTTGAAGAAGCAAAATTTGAAGAAGGGGATGGTTCTACAAAGGTGTGTTTTGTACTACAACTAAGAATGGGTCTATCAAAAGGAGTAAATGAGCTTGGATTTATGACAAAGATAGAAATATAAGATCTGATAAAGATATTCCCAAAGATAGACTTTGAAGCAAACCTTATTATTACATACAATCAACACCATTAATGTTGTAAAGTCCCCAACTTGTTGTTAATGTCTACAAACTAAGATTTATTTGAGAAAGTAACTAACAAAAATTATAGTATTAAAAACAATAATTGACTATAGGTTGTATATGATGTGTAAGTGGGTTGTATTAAGAACCTTGACATGCAATTAGTTCAAACAACTATAAAGTAGCCAAACAAGAAGTCGCCAAGGAAGTACCTGACAAGAAGAAAGTTGACTTGGTAAAGACGATTGAAAACGGGGTTGCAAACCTGGATGTGGAGGATGGAAAAAAACATACAATATGGAGTGAGAAACATTCCACACAACCAATCCTTTTCAAAAGGAACTTATATTTGTAGGCTTGCAATGCAGGATAAAGGAAAATGTATGAGATTTTCCCCAAGTAGCGTATTTAAATCTCTTTTTTGTTGGTTTTTCTTAACAGTGAGTTAAGTGACTATGTTTCAAGGCATTGTCTTTGAAAACATTTTGAAGAATCCTAGAAAATATAGAGTGGGTTAGAATTTAGGTGATTCAATTTACATTTCTCTATCTTGTGAGTTTTTCTTATGGGAATGGGTTTGATCATTTTTAGAAAATCTATCTTGAAACAACTGTGTTCTATACAAATAGAAACTAAGAAAACAATTTTTATTCTTTGCAATTAATCATTAATTACAAAGTTAGTCAAATACACCATCCTGTATTACTTTCTTTTATAAAGAAAGATTTTATGCTCTAATGTTGTACAATATTTCCTATGTCAAGGTAGTTTTATAATATATGTACATATGATTTGCATTTACGACCATTATATTAACTATTCCAAAGGTGACAACGAAAAATGGTTATTTAGAAAGTGTATAACATAGCTGATTGAACGTTGAGGAATATAGATATTAGTTTTGTTCTTGTTTGGGGACTATTCAAATTGGCTAGGAATTTTGGGATTTAAGTTCTTATTTGTCATCATTTTTATCAAATGAAAAGTTTCAAGGTTTCAATTGGGAAAGTTGTAGGAGGAGATGGTACTTGGAGCTGGCTCCTAAAACTATAGATTTATCTCAGAGTGGGATAATAGCTGTATGGTTTCCACCACCAACTCAATCAATTGCTCCCCGAGGTTCATTTCCCTTGTTACTTTTCTTCAATAATTACACTGCACAAGATTACATTACAATTTCTTCCATCTACAAATGCCTTTTAAATAGGATACAAATTGAAAGCTTGCAAATTTCTCTAGAGAACATGCGTCGGTATCAAGTTTAGAAGGTTATAATTTTTAATATTGCATCTTAAGCATAATTGCTCTGCTAAAAATGTTAACTATAGATCTAATAATGAATTTTGGAAACTCCTCAATTGTGTAGGTTATATGCCTTTGGACTACTATAATCTAAATTTTTCCTATGGTACTCGAGAGGAGCTCAAGCACTACATAGAGGAAATGCACAATCACGACCTTCTAGCTTGTGTTGAAGGGCAAACAATTTGTTCTCATTTGAATTTTTCAAATACATATTGGCTCTGCCTTGGGAAATTCTTAAATTATATTTAGTTCATGACGATGTTTGTATTCAGTAAATTATAAAGAAAATTCAACACTAAAAAACCAATAGATATAATTATGAAGTAAGAAGATAGATCTTCATTACCTTACACCTCTGAACCATATCATCAAAGTATTGTCTTTCCTTCCCTCGTAAAGCTTCAAACTTCTCAACTATATCAATGTCAACCTTATGCTTTGTCTTTGGCTTTGGTGGCTCAAAAAGACATGTCAAGATAGTTATCTTTGTATCCTCAGTTCTTTTAGGCATTTGTGGATGACTCATATCTTTTTCAAAAACAATGCCTTCAACCAGCTCCGTATCTTCCAACCTTCCACCAACTTTTCCTTCGAGTTTATTGAAATCCAAGTTAACATCCTTTCTTTCCAAATCTGCAACAACAAGAACCGTTTTGACAACAATCTCTGCTAACATGCGTTTGCATGTGTTAACACTGCATCAAAGAAAAAAAATTTAATACAAAAAAATTGACATTCAGAAGAATCAATTGTTATCATAGTTGTAGGTAGGATGGAACTTATTCCCTGTGAAATGAGCATACAAATTGATAAGGGTGAAGCACTCAATCTCTTAGATATTGAAAACATATTATTATACCTCAATGGTACTGTACAACAATACAATCACTTAGTAAGGTTGATCCATACATTATGAAAAAGGGTTTTGGGGATAAAAAAACAATCACGACCATGAATTTCAAGATCCAAATACCTAGTGACAAATGGTAAGAATCTGAGGCAATTTTGACCAACATTCATCATCTACATTGGCTCACTAAGGGTGGAAATGGCAATCGATATTTTGTTAAATATAACCTCCTTTATAAAAATTCAAATTAACTCTTAGACAACAATCTAGTCTTGACCTTCTTATCCAACACAATGAATATCCTACAATATGTTTGGTGATGCACAATCAATGATGCCCCTGAAGTTAAATTTCAAAATACCTACTAGCAAATGGTAAAAAAGAATCCTAGACATATTTTATCAACACAAAACTAAATCTATATTCTTCATCAACTCCTCCCCATGGAAAACACAATCCAATTTGTTAGGTACAACCTCCTTGATTAGACTTGATTTTTCTAGACAACAAAGTAGTTTCAACCTTTTTATCAAACACAATGAATATTCTGCAAGATGGCAAAATTGTAAAATGTCCTGCAATTTGTTATAGGAGAGGCTTATAGGCTACACACTACATGCTCAAGTGCATTGACAACTAGAATATAACCTCAAGTACAAAGAGTTAGTGAAACTCATATCTGTGGATCTTTTATGGGAATTAATGAGCTACAACAATCCATTGTTCCATGAACATGAACATGAGATCAAGTGTTCTACAACTTCTACTAGAACAAACCCTTGTGCACAAAGGATAACTCACCATATACCACTGCTAATTTAAGTCAGGCAAAGAGGATTAGGCACTCAAATTTGAATGTGGTGTAATTGTTGTGAAGGAAATGCTTTAATATAGAAATAAATTAAATCTATAAATTCCATTCTCATTAGAAAGCTCAAGCTCAATTACAAATATGAATTTTGATTAAAAACACCACTAATCATAATAGTTAATCCAATTGTTAAAGAGTTTCCACATTTCACAAAATGGAAATAAGCCAAATGCCTAAAACTAGTCTATTTAAAAAATAAAATTAAGGAGCGTCATACTCCCAAAGACTTGTTTCAAATCCTTTGAAGACAATTAACAAATCCTACATACATTACATTCACATTGTTTGATGTTACCTCCAAAATACTCCCATAGTGATCATGCACATACATATTAGAATAGATTATACACACAGATTTACGTAAGCGCAAAGGGAAGTGTAAGAGATGAGAAAGTGCATGTACACCCATTCAATAGAAAACCACATACATTATTTCCTCCCATATCAAATTTTTAATACATATAATGACAAGAACTCTACATTAACATATTTGGAAAGTTCAAGTTTCTTTAAATTCTAGAATTAGATTTTAAACTGCTTTTGTAAATGAGAAGAATTGTTCTCCCTGGAACTCTTATATCAAACTTGAGCATTTAATATATTCACTAGTGTTGAAAGGCTCACTATCAATTTGTTGAGAATGTTTCAATAAGGGGGCCCAATGGTTCCATTCTTTCCAAGTGTAATAGATTTTTAACATGAGCTTTAATTTCCTTTTCTAAGATTTTCTAGAATTATTCCAAAGATTTTAATTTTAGAATTACTTCATTTCAGCTAATATTAATTGAGTTCATAAATAGATCCATTGTGCTTTAAAATCATATATTGATTTGAGCCTATACATTTATTTAGGAGGAGGATTGCTTTTGTCAAGTTTGATCACCATTTCGAAAAGAGCTAACCATGTGAATATTAGTAATGGAAACGATACAATAAGTATAGCCTGACATCAACATGTAAGAATCCCTAATCAAATTCAATGCAAGACCTAACTACTAGTCAGTTTGGGTACTCTTGATCCAAATTTAACCTAACATATACAGTACTATCAACCGTAAACTCTGATGTTGAGATAAAGTTCAAACAGGGAAAAGTATATATATATAAATTTTCCAAAATATTATTTTCACAAACCCAGTTAAATATGGTAAGACCTGCACGTAATATGCATGTACATGTACCTAAAATAGTTTTCCCATAAAATGAGTTGGTATATTATCACTTCCTTAATTTACTATTCAAGAATTCCTTTTCTTTGAATAACAAATCATATATAAATCAGTATTATCAGCATTTATATTTGTCGTTGATGTAGTAAGTAAAAGTATCTAACATAAAAGGTTTGGATTTTTCTTTTAACAACAATAATACGACTTAACAAAAATTAATAGGCCTTGAAAACAAGTTTCAAATGGCATCATTAATCCGTTACTATGTTGCCCGTCACATAAAACACAATCAAATTACAAGACATGAATTTTTCAGAGAAATGATCCCATTACACAATGAGAACCCTTAATAATGAACCTTATGCCTCTGTTCCATCTTCACACAACCCTATTTGATGTGCGGTCATTCAGAAAGGCCAGAGCATTTAAATTTAGAAATACAAGTTTGTCACAAATAATATAGCTGCAAAAGACTGAACAAAGAAAAAAATTTAAATTACTTAATACAAAGAAGAACTTCCTTGAAGTAGAATATCCGTGTCTTATATCACCATTGCAAAATTGATTCTCAACCAAACAAATGATTCCGAGAACTTCAAATAATGTTCGAGAAATTGCCACATCCAAATGACAAGCCATTTTCTATGTATTTGTGAAAAATATACTTTGGTACAGTCTGTCACACAAACATTACTAAAATTCTAAAAATTAATCAATCTAAATTTTACAAACAACATCAATAAAAAGTTGAAAAATATCTAAATAACTAGTTGTATGCAACAAAGTCCTTGGTAAATATTGCAAATCAATCAATATCCTGTGCACACGAACTCTGTCAAACAAATTAAAATGTTCCACATTGACAAATGATTATGCATACATAAGGAAAGTAGCCTTCCATAAACGGTATTTTTTTTATCAATATTGTAAACAGTTAACATCCAAAGCACAACAACATATAAAATACGTGATGCTAGCATTTTTTTACAATGGCAGTCTTCACAATGCATGATCCTTGTAGTTTTTTCAACAAATTGATACTAATTCACTCACTAGATGTAAATATTGTTAAATTTTAATAAACATTGAATTTTCAACAACTCATGCATACACTCTTCTACAAAACATAGTAATGATTCAAGTTTTTGAAAATGGATAGACTGCAAAATACATTTGCCTATCGATTTTAAAAATTTGATACAATACCACAAAAATTGACACAAAAAAATGAATTACTACAATTTTCATCTCTGGATGCCCTGCATAACAATGTGGCCTACAATTTTTTGAAAATTTGATATTTAGATTACTTTTAAATTGAGACACTGAAATACCTTAAGATCATAATTTTCTTCTACGAAACAGAGCATATCTACTACATCCATAAATTCACCATTAAATCTGACAATATCCACCAAAAGGGCATAATAATGCAACAAACATAGACAACAAACAATAATTTGAGAGCATCTCATAAAATTTTACAAAACCCTAGAAACAAGATTTTCATTTCGTTTGTTTTACAATTTATTTATTCTTGAAGAAGTGAAGCACCAACATACCTCGACCATCGCCATATCCTCCGCGGCTGCCGCCATGGTCAGGAGCCCCATCAAAATTTGACATTATCTTAGATAAAAAAAAAAATTGGAAACTTGTTACGAGCCTCTGTGTAAAATCCTTTTGTAATCCTCATGTTCTTCTGGTATTTTGAGCACAAGGTCTGCTTATTGAAAAAATAATAATGATAAAACCCCCTATGTCAAAAATGAAAAAAATAGATCGAACACAGAAGCCGACTTAACTAAATGAAAGGGTACGAGCCTTAGGGCTTTCGTCGGGCACCTGTAGGTTACCTGAGCATTGTTACTGGCGTTCGGAGGTGGAAGATAAACTTGTGGGGATGTGGTTCCACTTATATAGAGAGATTTATGTTTCTAGCGTTTCCAACATTTTTCTTCCTTGGAATTTTCACTTTTTTAAAGGAATCGACGTTGTCGGTTATAATGTTGTTTTTATTTAGAGAGGGGACTGGGGTGTTGAATAAATTCAGAAAGTATTTTAATTTTTATATTAATAGGTATTTTTTAGTGAATTATTTTATTATATTATTGTCTTTATATTTCAGATGCTTTTAGAAGGGATGATGTATATGCACTCTAAGATGTGTCAAATGCATTCTAAAGTCTATTCAAAAAAAGAAAATTCATCTTTCTAATCTCAAATTTATTTAAAATCATTAAGTGAAAATTTTATATGTTTCATGGAGAAAGAATATTAACAAAATCAAGAAGAGGAAGAAGACATTTTGTTGATTGTTGATTTTAATTCCCTTTTAAGTTAATCCAATACAAAAAAAAGAAGACATTTGCAAAAGGTGAGTCATAACCGTGAAAAGTTGGTCGTTAATATAGCATAGAATTAAGTACTTAGAGAAAAGTAGTAGAGTATCTACATCAAACTGTGTTATTAGAATCTCTCTCTAATTATTGAATAATGGTACATTTGTTGATGGATTTTTTTCTTTGCTCATACAATAATATCACTACTTGATGATTTCTTGTAACAATGTGTCATTGTCTATTGATACTAGCCTTTCATAAATAGGGTCTCACATTATTGTAGAATCTTAAATTTCTCGTGATTCACCAATATACCCTATAGTTGACACTTTATTCTAGAATCTAAGAATCCCTCTATTACATAACTCTTTTTCCTATTGTGTCACTCATAACTCTCATATGTCTTGCTTTGCAATAGGTTGCTTTGCCTCTCTTATCTTTTGTATTGTCATTATGCACACCATTACACCCATATGGTAGATCAAGATCCTCTTTTTCTTTAGGTGCTTCACATTCTAGTGGCTCTACTTGAACTTCCTCTTATATTGTAACATCAATACCTAGTTGTCTTGAGAAGAAGAAGCCAACAATGTATTTCAACATGCAAGTAGCACTCAAGATGCATCTATATCAAATGCAAGGTATCTAATTTTTTTTTGTTTCATGTGTTCTAATTGTCATGTACATGCTACTTATTTTAATATGTTTTTTATTATTTAATGCTCCTACTTGAGAAATAAGAGATTTACATTCAAGTTTTCAATATTTTGATTATGATCTTATTTGTTATGTTATATTTTTATTGCATTTTTAAAACTTGAGATGGTCACATTGGGGAATCCCTTTTGGAAATCCATATAAAGTTTCAAAATACTACAAGCATGGTGGAATGAATGTATTATGTGGGTTTCAGGTCTTTGAACTATATGGTGCATGCTTATATTTAAGATTGAATTAAATTTTTTGGTAGCATCTATCACCTACGGAGTTATAAAAGGCATTTTTTGTATTGGATTAAGCACATAAAAAATTACAAAATACTAGTAGTAGTTAAAGATGGGGAACTTGTAAAAGAAAGACATACATAGCTATAGAACAATAACATTAACCATCTACTAGGGTTATAGAAGGAATGCTCATAAGATGTGTTCTAAAATGTGTTTAAAACTAATGATTTAGCTGATTAGTAAATGGTTTTTCTTTTTTCATAAACTTTTACTAGTTTTTCATTTCATATTATGATTTTTGTGGTAACAATCCAACAATTGGGAATGAGCAATCACCTCTTTTGCAATTTCTTGATGTTTGCATGTCAATTATGTAATAACTAAAGAAATTTTGATTTCACATTGTATTTATATTTGTATATGAGTTATTGCAATGTAGAAAACTATCGCTCTATGTTTTGGGAGATAGAACTAAAGGGGATTAGGGTTCCTCCACCAATTTCCTTCAAGTTTCATTCAAGGAAACCTTAGAGATCTCAATCTAGGGATGGAAATGAGGGAAAGAGATCCGCAATAAGGTGTCCTAGGGGTGTGATTAAAGACTAAAAGGGGGTTCACCACCAACCAAAGGCTTGGAAAGAAAGAAATGTAATGATATGTAAACCTAACTATGCAACTCAAAATATGAAACTAAAAATTAGAAGAATGAACTGAGAAACAATAGAGGGGCACCTAGAAAACTAAAGAAGATCAGAACAAGGTTTGAAATCCTAAAAATATGACTTTTAAAGCACACTAAGACTCATACGCTAGGCTAGGCGATCTTGTCCCAATTTAGGGTTTTAGGTCATAATCCAAAATATGGAACTATTAAACCAGGATCTATAGAAAATGCTTGAAATTTGGTATAATGGGACTCATACACCACAAGTGGTGATTTAGTCCGAGTATCAGAGTTGATCTAAAATTTTGATATCCTCTAATATTTTCTTGTAGCTTCTCTCCTATCAAATCTCCAAGTTCGAAACATTGAATTGCAACCTGTAGATGACTTTTTGTGATCTTGCAATGTAGATGACAACTTTGACAACTTGACAAATTTTCTCCAATCTCGCTCTTTAATGGATCTTCAACCTAGATTTGCAAATCACACATCAAAGAAAGGGAATTTTTTTTGTTTTGTTACTGTATAGAGGTTTTCCTTGGTCAAACCCCATTTTGGTAATCAAACCTTAAAATGAATAGAAATAGAGTGAAGAAATGTTGAATGAACAAATAAGCTATGTTGCAACTCACCAAACCTTTGGAATGAAGGCTACAATCTTGTAAGTAATGGCTAGCATGAATGTAGATCTTGACTCTTGATTGTATGTTATGTATCTTAACTTGAATGCTTGCTTGAATCATAAGAACCTACATCATAAATGTTATCTCAAAAACAAACATGATGCATGATGACTTTGACATCATGTTTGATTCTTGAATAATGCTCCAAAATGCTTGATAATCACTCTTAAATGCTCTTGAATGCTCTTGTAAGCCATTGTAATCATAAACTTGCTATAGGAATGCTCTCATCAATTTGCAAGGAGAAAATATGTGAAATAACCTTATATTTATACTTGTTTCTGCCAAATTTTCCAAAATTACAACACTACAAGTCGACATCAGACCTAGGTGAATAAAATTTTACCAAGAATTTGAATTCAAAATTAGGTCCAAGCTAAGTGAGACTCATATGCTAGTCGGGGCGTATAAGTCCCAATAGGCTAGGCTTGGGACATAAATTTCAAGAAATGATAAGTTCTATGCCAAATTCAGGTTTAGGCCTCGAAACTTAGGTGGGACCCATATGCCCAAGGTGGAATATGAGTACCATATCACTAAATATGGGCCATACAAACAAAAATCATTAAATTATGAGTGGTCATTTTATATGTATCAGGATTATCCTTGAAAATATGCATTAAATAAGGCTTGTGGATGCAAAATAGGACCAAATGAAGCATAAAGAAGCCCAATTTTAGTAGGGAGGGCCCAAAAAAGTGTGAAAATGTAGAAGGATACATTTTTTTATACTACTTTGAGCCCCCACTTTAGTGAGAGGAGGAACTTGCTTCAAACTCACACTAAAGTAGACAAACTTGCATCAAGAGGGGTTCAAGTGTACCAACGCTAGTAAGATAGGATGACAATGATCAAGTAGAATAATCAAGCCCCTAGGGTCAAGATCCTATAGAAAACCAACATAGGAACAAAAGAAAACACATGAAAATGATGTGAGGGGCAACAAGAAGGCACAAGCATACACTGTCAAAGACATAAAGAATAAAGAAAGCCAAAGCAAAAAAGTGGATCAAACTTAGAC
Source organism: Sequoia sempervirens (assembly GCA_007258455.2). NCBI lineage: Eukaryota > Viridiplantae > Streptophyta > Pinopsida > Cupressales > Cupressaceae > Sequoia > Sequoia sempervirens. Next base: position 691,150,603 of record VDFB02193867.1, read on the forward strand.
TATTTGTCCACCGCTGTGGGTCGAATATAAGTTGTTTTCAAAAAATAGTTTACAAGTGGACCATGATGGCCACTATCCAAACTGAGGGCTGTGTGGAACTCGTCGTCCACGAAATGATCCCCCAACAAGACACATATGCACCACAGTTGGTATTGTTGGCCTGCATAACCACCCCATTTTGTTTTATTTTGGAACAAAATGGGCCCTTTGTTTTGTTTTGTTGCCTTTGTTGTTTGGTTGGGTCTTAGGAGTCGTTTGTTTTGCTCCTAAGTTTGTCTTTTGCTCTGTCAGAGGCGGGTCCGAAACCAAATCTAAACATGGAACTCTATCAAGGTTTCTAGTTCAGATATCGTTCTGACTCCAACTCCATCTTCTATTTTGTTTCTCCTCCTTTGCTTCTGTTGGTTGTTTCCAACAAACACTTGGGTTGGTTCGTCCTCTTGTTTGTTGGTCGTTTCCTTGTGTGTTTTTGTTTGTTTGCTCGCATGGAAGCGAAACCAGGATTGGAACGAAAGTAGGAAGTTTCAAGTTTCCATATTGTGTACCCGTTCTGACTCTGTGTCTGCTCGTTTCCTTTCTTGTTTTCTTTGTTGTTTGGGCTGGGTCCGGTGTTCGTTCCGGTCCCACTTCCCTTGTGCTTGTGTTTTTTTCTTTGCTTTTTGGTTGGGACCGGATCCAGACCCGAAATCGAACTTTGAACTTTGTGAAGTTCTATTTCAGTTTTGTCTCCGCCCCCATCTCTGGTGTCATGTTTTGGTCAATTCATTTTGTCGTGCTCTAGTTTTAACTAGGGTTTCAATTTTTGAGCAGTTTCCTTGCTTAGGTGATGGAAGTTCATCTTGAAACCCTATTTCTGGTCTTCCCACGTTGATTCTATGTTGTCCGTGTGGGATTCTCGTTATGCCCTAGTTTTCAGAAGCAGCATGTCGAGCGAACTAGGGTTTTTGCTCGACAACCTTTGCAATATGACCTTTTCTAGGGTTTAAATGACCTTTTGTATGGACGAGTTGTTAGAGGATTAAACTATGCTATGTATGGTTTAATTTAAGCCCATGTGACCCAGGGTTTAAAAATTCATATGACTGTACCTTGTTTGAAATACTCTCTATTTCTTGAAATTATTCCACTCTTGTCTACAATGTATCTTTATACCTATTCTTGGTCAGAACCAGAGCCAAAGTGGAAGTTGAATTTGGGAACTAATAATAAGTTTTGGTTCTTCTCCTATTCTGATCTTGCTTCTGACCCTGTTTTGGTTCTTATCCTGTTCCAATCCTGACTCCGCACCATGTCCGTACTTAGACTGAAACGTGGAAAAGGGGGAAAGTTTCAAGGTGTAGTTTTCCTTCCTGCTCCTATTCTGATCCTGACCAATCATGGTTTTGAGCCTGCTAATAAACTCATTCTATCTCCGCACGAACATGGTTCCGCCCTCGCAACAGTACCAGATGGCGGATTGGGGAAGAAATCTGAACCGATCAAGGAGAAAAGGTCCATGTCTGAATTTGATCCCGATCCCGCCAAGGCTAAGACTTCGAGCCAAACACAATTTTTCCCCTGTCTAGGGATGGTTCCTGCTCCGAACCCACTTAGTTTTGCCTCCACTCCCACATAGCATAAAGAGAGGTTGTCTAGTGATGACAAGCCAAAGAGAAAAGGGTGAATCGTTGTGTAATTGCAACAACCTTTGGTGGACATGCATGAAAAATACAAAAGCATAGAAAAGACAGTAAATCGTTTGACTGAAGGCTTCAACGGGGAAGACATACAAAATATGGAAGCCAAGATATCATGGCCATGAATGGTTAACAAAATGTCTCGAAATGGTGAAAGATGGCTCCACCGAATACCATTAGTTGCTAGATATGCCTAAAATGGGTATACATAGAAAAATATAGGATGCCATAATTGCAGGAAACATACAAAATGAAATTTATGAGGAATGAAGACAATTTGTAGAAATGCAAATACACAGATAAATTCATTAATTTATTAATTTTAATAAGATTGTTGGTTTTTAAGGATCAAAATGAATTAATTAAGGATGCAAGACCAATTTTGTATTCAAGATGTTAATTGAATGAATTAATGTGTTGTGCAGGTATTGACTGGATCCCAGGGGTAAATAGGTTCTAATTGTTATTTCAATTATGAATTTTAAATTTTATTTATATTTAATTGAAATATTTTGATATTTGATTAATTCTCAGATTGATTAAATATTTTGAATTAATTAAGTCTTATTAATTAATTTTATTGAATTAATTAATGTTTATTTTTGGTTTTCAGGTACTTGTGAAGGTTGGAAGGATGTTAAATCGAAATGATTTGCAAAACTGACATGCAAGAATGGAAGGATATTTTCTGAAAAGATCATTGAACTAGAGAAAATTGAATGCTTGGTGGGCTCACTTGAGTTTATTTCTGGGAAAGATATTTATGTTCATTGTGCAAAAGGGGAACTCAAAGTTAGATTGGAAACTGCAGCTGTTAACTGAAGCTAAACTAGAGAGTGGAGTCTCAAACTGAAATAAGCTAAAGTCAAGCAGAGCTGAAACATAAAGTTATCTTCTGATCAAGTTGCGTGCAGAAAAAGCTACAACTTTGATGTCTTAGTTCTGGAGGAAATTATGTAATTTTGAGCTACAAATTGTCAAATCAAGCTCATTATAAAGGGTTGGTGAGATACTCATGAAAATAAGTTAGAAGTTTTTACAACTTAGCTGATTAGAGTTTTACAGTAGGATAGTTAATGGAGTTTTCTGCAATTCTTAGTTTAGATGGAGGTAATCTGAAGACATGGGTTTCTGTACACTGGTGATCTTTCCAGATTTGTAAATGTTGCTTATCTGTTTCATTGACAGTAGAGGTGGGAAAACTTAAAACCTGCTTTAGGTTATGCCTTGGAATGGTGTTTATTTTATTAATCATTTTGATTTGGAAAGCTTTCAAGGAATGGAGTTATGTCTTGTTTTTTTGTTCGAATTGTGGTTTGAAATATGATATTATTATTTGCACTGTAAATGAATGGTTGTGTATGGATTACAGGTTGATTTGTTTGGCAATTTTGGTTTAGGAATTCCTTGTAAAGTAACAGGTTTGATTGGTTGAATGAATTGATCTATCTTTTTCCTTTTCTTTATACCCCCCTGTTAGAGTAGGTTTAAATAAAAATTCAATCTCACAACAATCAAGATGCTCAATAACCAGCAGGCCCCTTGAACATTACAATTAAATTGACCATTGAGCAATATCAACACAATTGAGAACCAACTACTAGGACCTAGGGAGTTAGATTACCATGTGTTATCTTTCTTTTTCAGGAGAAATAGCAGAGAGATATTTTGTTTAAATGTTGTTGTGCTAAATTGACCATCAATAGGACTGGCGCTAGAGGGAGGGGACTTGAGAAATTTTGGATTTTTGTGAGTTGGAGTGGTTTGGATCTTGGAAAACTCAGCTCTGATGGGCAGCCCTTTGTATATTCCTGGGATTCTTAACGAAATTCCTTATCATATGCATAATAGGCTTCCATTATTTTTTTCTAACAATGGACAAATTGCTAAAGATCATGTTAGGATTTGCAAGGATTTGATGAATCTTCACCAAATTCTTCATGAAGATATAGTTTGTCAACTTTTCATCAAAACATTACAAGGTACAACATGGCAATGGTATGTTAATCTTCCACCAAATTTTATTTGTTCATGGATGGAGTTAGAAATTTTATTTGTGGATCAGTTTGACCCTTATGCATGAACACAAGACCCATAATTTGAATTTGCAACCACAAAAAGGACACCATCAGAATCAATTTACCAGTTCAATCATAGGTTTTTGTTGATGTATCAACGAGTTCAAGATTTAAATCTATTTATTAATGATTATATGTTAAAAGAGCATTACTATTGGGGTTTGAATCCTTCCTTTGTAGGAGAAATTAGATGTTGTGGGGAGATTACCTCCCTACATGATGTATTGAACAAAGCTCTCTTACTGGCACAAGCTGGACATGATGTGAGAAATTCAAGCAGCCAAAATCAGGATTGTAATACCTTTGTGCTTGCAGGTTGTCATCCTTTACAACCTTATGCCACTTTACCCACCATACCTACCCAGGTGCAATCATTCTCACCATGCAACTACAACCTTCCTAATCTTCCAAACAGCACATTTTCCAATGCTTCATATCAAGTTAATTCCACACAAGACTAATGGAAGAATCTATCTTTGCAAAAGCCAACGATAGAGGTGAGTATTCCACTTGCCGATGAAGTTGTAACTATATCCACTCTTTTTGGTCATACCACAACACATAATGCATTACATCATAATGAAATTGTAAGTAAAAGATTTGATAAGAAAGTATGTCAATTCGATGTTTTATCTGAAAAAAGAACATGAAATGGATATAAAGTTAGAACATAATGGAAATTTCAAATTGGAATCTAGTTTCATTGGAAGTGTTAATACTAACAATGATATTGAAAGAAATAAGATATCATCACAGGACTGTTGTCATGAGAAATCATCAATACCTTCCAATGCTTTGAACAACTCTTCTGATCATGAGGAGAATCAATGTGATGAGGGATGGACAAAGGATGGTGAGAGAAGTTGGCTGGATATCCCACATGCACAAACTTGAATAAGGAAGAAATTGGAAGAATTAGGAGATCTAAAATTATCAAAACTTGTTAAAGAAATTGGATGTGGGATACATCAAACAAATCAGCATTCCCAGATGGATTGCCATGTTTTCTTAGGTAGGATGGAATTATATTTCAGACAACAGATTATTGTTGAAGAAATACTTACAAGAGATCCCTGGAGTACGTATCCACTCGATGAGAGAGATGAAATAGTTAACATACACAAAAATGATAATGAATCCATTCGAAATGATGAAAGTAACTGTGAGAAAATGTTGAGCTTTTCCCCATCATCTGATGAACTTGATCCTTGCAGCAAGATGGATTCAACAACTATTGAATCTTCTCTACCTTGTGGAGATTTGCTCGATGTGGAAAATGAGTTTATTGATGCATTCATAGATTCTTTCATGATGATGAATAAGGGAGAAACACCCTTTGATGAGTTAACACAAGAAAATGACTTTGCTGTTTGAATAATGAACACATAGAAACTAAGAACAACATGATTACGAATGAGGCCACAAATGGATCTCATGGTGAAGGACACAAAGTTGAGTGTCAAATTAATTCTTCAAAGGAAAAAGATCAAATGGATGTTCAAGTTATTCAAGGGCTTCCTGATAGTCATTCAAATTATACTTACCCTTGTCAGGAAAATAGATTGGATTTTAGTGCTAATCAAGATACTAACATTGATGGAATTAATGGTTGGTTGCAGCAAGAAGTGAACACATGGTGACTCTAAAGAATATCAAATGAATACCAAGAAAGTGACCAAGAGGTTGTCTTGGAAATTGAATCCCTTCAACATGACAAAGAGAATGAAATGAAGAAATGTTTTCTTGGTTTTGATTCTGTTTATTCAAATATGATGTTCGAAGAAAGTCCTTGCTTACCAGACATTAGTGAATTTAACCTTAACAATGAGGAGCTTGACAATGATTTGCACATTCTAGTTGACAATAGGCAAAAGCATGAACTCAAGAAGTGTTTTCCTGGATTTGATGTACATACATTCAAATGAAATGAGTTGTTCGAAGACAATACTTGTTCACCCTATATCAATATTTTTGACATCAATGGTGATGAGCTCGATGCTGATTTTCAATCTCTTTTGGGTGACATGTTTGAAGAAAGTGCTGATAGTGATGCTTCAACTCAGGGGGAGATAGGTTTGCGAAACTTGCAAGCTTACAAATTGTTTGATTTGTTGCTTAATCCTTCTTAGGAGACCCAGATAATTTGTGACTCTATGCCCAAGATGAAAGCAACAATGTTGGCACATGACTGTCCCAACTTCGAAACAAATCTCACTTCAAGTGATTTACGTAAGATTCTTCATTTTGGTTCCCCTTATGAGGTAAGTGGTTCTGATTTCTTGTTGTCTGGAAAGTTTGCCAAGTTAGGTAAAGAAAATGTTGAAAAAATTATTTTAAAGGTTGAGGAAGCTGATCCTTTAGTTGATGATGTATGTACTTTGATAAACATGATTGAAATTGATAGTCCCTGTGAAATCAAATACACTAGTTTGCTGTTTGAGCCTATCATTGATTGTGATAGGGATATGCATAAAATTTTTGAACAAAGTTTAGATGTCTTGAATGCTGATGGCACATTGCTAATAGATGCTCTTTATGTTGACATGCATGATTCAGAGCGAAATGAAGTGGTGTTCCATGAGTTAAGACCTTGTGAAGAAGAGATCATACAAAATAAGCACACCACAACAGCTGAAGATCTTCTGAATCAGGTTGTGTCTTTCCATTATCCTCTGTGTTTTAATGATTTTCAGTTTGATTATGGCATTTGGGATAGTAAAATGTGTTTATGGGTAAATCATGACAAGGCTGAGAACCCACAACTGTTAATATTTCAAACTTTATACCTATTACCCATTTTCACCTATGGGCTCAATTAGGTAGGGTAACCCATGCTTTCAGAGGTTCTTGAAGACCAAATGGAGGAACACTTGCATCAGGACAACATTTTTTCTAACTTGTTTGCTTCTTGTGCAGATGCAGGGGAAAATGATGTTTTAATTCAACACATGGATTAAATGTGGCTCCCAAGAGGGTTGAGAGCCCAGCGTGCAGGTCTTCAGTTTTGGGTGGGTTTTCATTTTTACGTTTTGCCTTGTCTTTTCCTTTTTCTATTTTGCTTTCTTCTTACCTTTTTTTCCTTGTTCTGTCGAGGGTGGAACCGGGTCAGGATCCGAAATTGGAACTTTTCCAAAGTTCTGGTTCTTGTTTCTGATCCGGTTTTGACCTTGGTTTCGCCGGGTTCTTTTTGTCGGGCCCCTTTTTCTTTGTTTCTATCGGAGGCAGAGTCAGACTGAAACCAAACATTGGAAATTTTCCAAAGTTCCAGTTTTTGTTTTCATTCCAGTTCCAGTTCCGGTTTCCCGCTTGTGTGTGTCTCGTTTTCTTCTTTGACCTTGCATTTGACTGTGGGGTAGTTGTTTTCCTTTATTTTCTTCCTTGTCCATTTTTCTCTCTTCCTTGTTTTTGTCAGAGGCGGGTTCAGGTCAGAATCTCAATTGAAACTTGATGAAAGTTGTAGTTTCGGGTTTGTTTCTGCCCCTGCCCCTGTTGTGTTTTACCCGGGATCGGTTTTAGTTCCAATCCCGCCTTGTCTCCTCCTACTTTGTGCATTTTATTTCTTTTTGACGGGCTCGGCCTCTGGATTGGGTCGAAACCCAAACTTGGAACTTTTCCAAAGTTTCGGTTCCTATTTCCGTTCCGGTTCTGACCTCGGTCCCGCTTGTTCTTCTTTCTTTTCTTCATGGCCTATGATCGAGGGATATCTCCTCCTCCTTGGTTCCCCCTTATGTTTTTCTTTTTCTTCCTTCATCCCTCATATGTTGCCGAGGGTGGGATCAAAACAAAATCCAAACTTGAAACTTCAAGAAAGTTTCAAGTCTGGGTTTAGTTCTGGTTCTGATTCCACCGACTCTTTGTTTTTTCCCCGTTCCGGATCCAGTCCTGGTTTCGCTTTTTGAGTTTTGTCTTGTGCATCTTCGGGTTCTAGTTCCACCTCGATCCTGGTTCCACCGGCCTTTTTTCCTTTCTTCCTTGTATTTTTGTCAAGGGATGCTTTTTCCCATTTGTCTTTCCCCTTCTCGTCCTTTCCTTTGTCTTCTTTTGAGTTTTGTCGGGGGCGGGACTAGGTCTGAATCCAAACCTAAAACTTGAAGAAAGTTTCAGGGATAGATTTGGTCCCAATCCCAGTTCTGCCAGTATTCATCTATTTTTGCTTCTACCCCCTTTCTCACTCCAGTCCCTATTTGGTTCTCATCCTGACTCCGACTTCGCCAAAGTGTCCAAGCTCTAGGAAAGTGGAGGAGTTGGTCGTAAGGTCTCGCTAACCATCGGGTGTCTTGCCAATGGCTTTTTGAGAGATTGATATAACTCTAGCTGCTTGCCATAAGGTCTTGTCGACCGTTGGGTGTCTTGCCGAATGAATTGACATGTCGGTGTGACTCTAACCGCCTGCTATGACTTCTCCCTGACATCCAAGGTCTTGCCGACATGGAGTAAGCTCGCCGAAGGATCTTTCCTTCACCATAGTGTCTCACCAACCTAATGGGGTCTTGCCGAAATAAGGGAGCTCAAGAAGAAGAAAGGAGCTCACTATGAGGTCCTGTCGAAAGAGGGGAGTCTTGCCGATAGCGATCAACTTGCCCACAGAAATGGATATCGGTCTAACTCCTACAGCTCAATAAGAGGTCCCACTGATAGTCCTAAGCTATGCCAATAGCTACTATATGATGTGATCACATCAAGGAGACGCGATTAAAACTCTCACTGACATGCATTCTACAGAGCAACCCTTGACCTTCAAGAATATGCACAGCTAGGGAGGTCGGCGGAAGAAGTGGAGCGGCATTAATGACCATGTCGTAGAGCATTCAAGGCGACTCTGACAAAATCCTAATGGCGGACTCAAAGGCTGCAAGTCAATAACGACAGCTGTAAAAGATCTAAAGACATCCCTAGGAGCAATCTCTTGCCGACATGGAGGGGGGATGGGCATTTAATGCTTCATTGACTTCATTCCAAGCACTTCTAGGGCTGACGTGTCCAGGTGCCAACTCATTTTTGAAAACCCTA
>VDFB02193867.1:691159466-691453629 GCA_007258455.2 Sequoia sempervirens
AAATTTCTCTACTATGTCTCTCACTATATTCACAGTTTCTTGTTTCAATTTTTTCAATACTATTTTTTTCTCTAGCCATAAGAATTGTGTCTCTTTTCTTTACTCTAAACTATTTAGTGTATACGTCCAACAAGGTATCCTTGTCATCCTTAGATAAGGAGGATCCAATTTCATTCAAAGCATCAGTTTTAATTTTGTTCTCAACTTTAATAGCTTCATGCCTTCTTTTCACCAAATTTTTCCACACAACACTAGTCACCTTCTTCTTTATGTTATCCATATTTGCATCTAAAATAATCATGTATTGAATGATGGCATATATTAATGTTTTATTGTCTTCCTCATATACTTCATCATACAATTTATCAGTTTCTTTTAATAGACCATCATGCTCTAACATATTTTTAACCAAAGACTCTAACTTTATTGGTGAGCGAGCTCTTACCGAACGAGTCGTAGACTTCTTCTTAGGCTTCAAAGTGCCTTATTTTGAATTCTTCTCCTTTATCTTCTTATGATTTTTGTGAACATGTATAGTGAAAGCCTCTTTATCCTTTTCTATATCCTCTTCTTCAAAGGTATCCACAATATTGATCCTTTGATTCAATGCTAGCCTCTTGTGAGGCACCTTCACCACTGGTGGAGACACTGCTTCTTTTTCTTTTCAGTTGTTCTTCTTCTTCCAATCCAAGTTCAATTTCTTCTTTTACAATAGTACTCAATTTACTCTCTCTTGATGCTTTTTGTTTCTTCCTCCTTCCAAAGGTAGCAAGGGGTTCTATTGGAGGAACATTCTTCCTCTTTCCACCTTCTTTCCTTTAGTAGCATCAAAACCAAAGGATTGTGGCAATGCAGAGGCAAGGGTGGAAGTTGTTCTTCCTGATCTTCGTAGTCCTAAGGACTCACCAGTTATACCAACTACTTTGGCATCCCTTTTTGTAGAAATTTCCCTTAACCTGTCTACTTCACCTTTTGAAATTCCATGCAACTCAAAGTATTGTTATGCTTGTTTGTTTACTATTTTGGTTCTCATAGGTATTGATGTTTCCAAGTGCACCTCAGTTGATTTTTCTTCATATGTGTCATGACTTGGCAAGGAGGAGTCCTTAGGACTCTTCAACAATAGTTCCACATATCCTTCAACATCTTTCTCTAAAACTTCATAACCAAGATTCTCAATCTATATTGTCCTGGGTTCGACTACCTCTATTATGCACTCATCTATAGAAACAAGAAAAGTGATGTCATTTGCATATTTCTCCAGAAGATTCTAGCGAATCCTTTCTCTATCATGCATATTTTTTTGGGATACTACAAATAATGCAACCAATGCATTGCCTTGAGCCTTGAAGTCACCAATTTTGTATATGTAGTCAAAAAGTTGATGGTCTACTAGTCTGCTTTTATCTAAACCATGTCTTTTCTTTTGGGTAGCTCCCTCAAAAAGTAAAATAACAAACACACAATCAGAGCTCCAAACTTAAATGTGTATTTCTTCTCTCTTGTTTGTTTGAGGTTCTCCTATTTTTTTTTCAGAGCAACTTTCATAGGTCATAGTCCTTTTCATTCACCACCATATCATAAGAAACATATATTGTAATTGTAGACACAAAATTATTCCTATTGGTGAAATAAATCTTGTGAGCAATCATGATTGCAACATACTTCACAGCAGGATTAGTGATAGGTTTTGTAGTAAGTGCTCTTCTATCAAATGTAGCACCAATCAACTCCATAACTACTTCATTCTTCACAAACTTTAGTATTGGTACAGTCCCGATCTCACACACACTAGTAGAATTTGGAAAATAAATGACTACGCGACTAAAAATTTTAGTCACAATAACTTAAAATGACTAAATTCTACTCATTTTTCACAACACGGCTATAAATGACTAATTAATTTTTGCATCAAGTTTTTTTAGAGAAAATCTTCCTAGCCATCAATTTAGGATTTGGCCAACACTTATATATGCATACAAATATATATATATATATATATATATATATATATATATATATATATATATATATATATATATATGCTAACAAAGTCAAACAATATAATAAAGACCACCATTTTCTCACATAATTAACTACTACTTAGTTAGAAGAAATAGTCTAGGAAAACAAACAGAGGTTGAAGGGTTTTGAAGATGGAGATATTGAGTAGTAATTGAAGGGATTTCCCAGTGGAGGAATCTCCTGCCAACAATGCTTCAAAGTACAGGTCTAGAATGTGGCCAAATCCATCCTTCTATCAGAAAGCTCCCCACTTGGAAGTATGTCTTGAGGATTTTGAGCTTTTTGTCATGGATCATCTTAGAGGTAAGAAAACCATTCTTAATTTTTTTAGAAGTTGGATGTATACGTTATGCCTATCGAGTATTTGAAAATTTTGATGTTGGGTGTTTTTCGTGAAGTACTATTTGGCTATTTGAATTTTATGGTGTTGGTTGTTTTGTTACTGGATATCTAGGGATGTTTAAAAACTAATGCTCGATATTTTTTATTGGTTGTTTGGGTATTTCGATGTTGGGTTTTCACTTGAAATGGATATTTAAAAAAAATGGTACTGGATATTTTTCGCTATCGAGATAATGTTTTTACTAAGAAACAAATGAGGTCTCAATCTTTTTTGGTATTAAACAGTTTTCTAAATTTTGATTTTATTATCATTTTTCTTGGGAATTAAAAAAAATTGATGTTCGATGAACCCTTTTTTATTGGCTATCTTGGTATTTAGAAAAAGGATGTTGAGCATTTTCTTTATATGGGTATTTAAAAAAACTGGTATTAGGATTTTTTCACTGTCGAGTTAAAATTATTCTGACAAATAAACAATGTCTCAATCTTTCTGGTATTGCAACTTCACTAATCTATTAGAGTTATGGTTTATGTTTCTATGGAGGCCTAGGGTTCGTACCCTAGTCATGCTCTTACCAATGCTTTTGTTGGTATTAAGAAAACCTTAAATATTGGGTCAAAAAATTAGTTATCTTAAAAGGATGTGATATGATCTTGCATTGTATCCTCGAGTGTGGGAAGATTTTGTTTGATCATTAGTGTATGTAAACTTGATAAGGGAAATGCATCCTATATAGCATCGTTCTTGCTTTAATACTTTCCATAATTAGTAGATCACATTATTATAGTTTTTGGTAACCCAAGATTGCATTCAAGTATGTAACAAATTTGGTTTGTAGTTTAAGTTGTACACTTTTAATTAACATTCATAAGGTTCAAAAAATCTTGATCTCTCTAGAATAGCCCATTAAACATGGGTTGCGTGATATAAGAGGGATTCGCTACACACAGGTCTCTCCTTTCTCAAGAGATCACCAGGGAATGAACTACCTTTATACACCTCGGAATAATAGATTAACAAAATAGGAGAGAACTAAGATTCAGTTATGCTTCGGGAAAAACTATCAGAGATCTTGAGAGAGAAAAACCAAAAGATTCCTATCTTAGAAGAGGGAGCTCTCGACTTGAAGATGTTGGTGAAGTTCTAGGACGCCAGTGTGGCATATTGTTGTTTGAAAGATGTGCTGGCATCCTGACCAACAAAGAACTTAGGAATTCAATGGACAGAAACAAATTATACTTCCAAACTTAGGGGTAATTCGTATGGGACTATCTAACTAGTTAATAAACCGAAGACTGAGATGAACACAAAGATGCTTGGGGAAAGCTTACCTTTTTTTAGGATGGTCAAATCTTCACTCCAAGCTTCTTTTTGTGACCTACACACAAAATATTAAGAAGAAAGTTGTTGGGTGGCTGTATAGGTGCTTGCCTCAGTCAAACGTCACTTTGGTGTTCCCACCTCCATAGATAGCCAAGTTGGAAAGGAATGCTAAAGAATTCAACAAAGCGTGTGGTGAAAGAAAAACCTACTCATGAGTAGAACCCACACCATGATAAGCATGTGGTGAAAGCAATACCCTCTCAGGAGTAGAACTTGCACCACAAAATAGTAAATGAACAAGTACGAAAGGAAAGTGAAAGGGAGAGAGAGTGTTACCCACGGGCCTAGTCCCTCTCCAGAGCACACAGATGCACTATTGAGTGCTTGCTTGAGAGTTGTTGTTGCTGCTAGGAGGTCCTTAGTTTGGCATGGCTTCACCTGTGAGTGCACTGCTATCAAAGATGAGGAGATCTCAAAGCTGGAGCAAGTGGAGAGAGAGCTAGTGTGATGTCTTTCAACCTTCAGAGGTAAAAAGAGGTTTTAATGCTTGCAAGGGTGGCAAAGAGTTGTTACTTTTAGAATGTAACCACTAGGACACGTGTCTCAAGGGTTAACCTTTTAGATTTCACGTTTTGAACTTAGGAAACCGACAGAACGTTTACACGCTGCACAGACGTTTGTGCGTCGTGCATTCATCCAGAGCCTATATTCTCAAAAAATGTGTTGCTAGGCTTCTGTTGCTCAACCACTTGTTCACATGGAGTTAGAATCGTGAAATTCTGACCCATGGTATCTTGTCATTAATATTTCAAGGTGTCATAAATACTAGGAAAAATGCCAAAATGTGGAATTGCCCCTAGGTGCAATTTTGCGGCATTACATTTTGACCCCACTTTAGTGGGCTCAATTTTAAAAAAAAATCAGCCTCACTAAAGTATAAAAAGAAAAATTTCATCCAAAATTTTGAATTTTATGGATTTGTGTGCCAATAGAGAGAGACCAGAGAGGCCACCGAAGTCGAGCTAACCAGTACTAAAGGTGCCCCCAGCATCCGAGCTCAACAAATAGCGTCAGAACGGTCGTGAAAAATTATTCAAAGCGTTAACCTACAAAACTCAAATTTGGGTTAGCTTCAAAAATCAGAAGAAAGCTACCGTAGAGAGAGGAATGATCAAGAAAAATGTTGTCGATTCAGAAGAAAAATATGATCAAGACACGACCTTATGCCCCCTTTTGAGTTTTCCCCCAGCCTTGTGGGGAAAATTTAAGAGAAACTGGGGAGCCACAAGCTCTAGGAAAAATGGTCCCCTGGGGGCCTATATATACCCAAGTGGGCCCCTAGGAGGGTCATTTTCACTACTCACTACGAGCAAATTGTTGACTTTTATGAGAGAAAAGTCAGCAAAATGTTGAGCAGGAGAGAGTATGAGGAGCCTAGGTTGGAGCAGCTATTTTGGGATATTGCCGAGGGTCACGAGGTGGACCAAGTAGGCCGCAAACTCTCATTTTTTGTGATTTTTTATTCATTTTTGGGAATTTTTCCATTGGCAAGGTGCGCAAGCATCTTTTTTCTATGCCCTCATCTGAAATTCGTGCTATCATCTCTGGCGAGTGTTGGAGTCTCATATATGCGATGTTGTCTTGAAGATGCGCTATTGTCTTTCAGACAATCATGGTGGTCATGAGACGTCTGCACGACGCGCATAGGTCTTAATGATTATTTTGTATTTTATGCACAATTTTGATGTTCTGACTCAAATTTTTGTTACTTTTTGCAGGAGTACCCAGAGATTCAGGAGCATTCAGGAGGGTGAGCATTTTGAATCATTCATGAGCAGAGGGATCGCCTATCAGACGATGAGGTCACACTCCTAGAGCGGGTTGGTATCTGGCATGTGTTCACTATGCCAGAGATGAGATACCATGAGCAAATGCTGACAACCCTCATGGAGCAGTGGAAGGCCACTACATCATCTTTCCAGCTGCCATGTGGAGAGATGACCATTACACTTGAGGACTTCTATCGGATCCTCAGGCTACCCATCTGTGAATGACAGGTGGCTCTCGACGATACAAGATCAGGGCGAGAGTGATCAAAGGGTATCCTCTACTGCATAGGGAAGACCGATGGTGGCGAAGGTATGGGTCATATCTATACACACTAGTATGACCATGCGAGGACCATTGCACCATTGATTCGCCGAGTCATGGTCATGACTGTTGCCTTTCAGATCACGATTGGTGGGTGAGGCTCGCACCTACATGGGGGCCTCGTCCACACTATTAGGGAGATGGTGGAGCATAGGACCATTTTTTCTTGGGGGCGTAGAATGCTAGCGCACCTCTACTAGGAGCTAGTCCAGTACATACATTATGACTACCGTAGCCTTACAGTGTGCACTCTTTTGTAGGTGTGGGCCTTCACCCACATCATGTGCACCAACCTAGTTAGTTTTCCTTAGCAATGGTCATATCGGGTTCCCATGGCCCACTAGTACAACATGATGGCCAGTGGAGATTCAGGGATCTACAGTTTTGGCAATTAATGCTTGACACTTTCACTATGGATGGGATCCGATGGAGACCCTACCGATTTTTCAGGTGGGTGGATGATAGCAAGTACTTGAGGAACCTACAGTAGGATCATTTTTTGATCGGGCGAAGGTAGTTTGTTATAGTACCCTACTACTGGAGTCGTGTCATGCACGAGCATGGCCAACCACAGACTATACCAGTAGACGTGCCCTCCTACACTAGGGCCCATAGGAGTGCAACAAAGGTTGGGGACCGCCCTTGCCCCACTATTACAAATATTGTCCCCTCGGATGATGATGAGCCTTACCATGATTTGTCGCCTATATCGATGGTAGATAATGTCAGGGTAGCAGCGGACTTTACGCGATGGTGGGAACGACATCATGCTACTCCTGTGTTTGGCGAGGGTGCTTTGAGAGGGGACCTTGGACCATAGGAGGACTTACCAGCCCAGCCGCTGCAGGACAGGAGGAGAGGTCGGCAGTAGGCCAAGGAGGAGGAGGAGGCGGTACCACCGAGGCCGAGGCGACAGAGGAGGTCAGATCCTCCACCAGCTACCCCTACCTCTTCGACACCACCATCTTCTACTGCAGCTACGATGCTAGTGGCACTAGGAGTGACAACCGAGGTCGATGGCACAGGTCCTAGCATCGATCCTCACCCTGACCCGACATGGCAGCCAAGGTACCCAAGTATATGAGATATATTGGTCACATTTATGTACTTTCATTTTTTTGCTTATGATATATGTATATACATTCCATGTGATACTGATACCTTTTTCTTTCTTTGTGGTTGCAGAGGACACACACAGATAGGATGGGCTCATAGGTCAGTGTATTTTGGAGGTTGTCCCTACTGTGTCAATCTAGGGATTGTTCCTCGAGGCTTATCGGAAAACATCAGTGGGATGTCATGCCCCCAGTTTCGAGTCGGTTGTACATCTGAGGACCACTTATGAGGAACGAGGTGTGGAGATTGTCCAACTTACTGCAAAGCTGACGGTCGTGGGAGGGCAGCACGACCAGCTATCAAGGGAGCTACGGACGACGCTCACTAAGTGAGACACAATAGTGAGGAGGGCTAATGTCACTGAGTAGGCATGTGACACCCTTCAAAGCAGTCTCGATGACCTCGACGGGCAACCGACAATTGTGAGCCCGATAGCGGTTCAGCAACTACGGGACCAGCTAAGGCAGGCGGAGTTGACGATATCCTCTCTACAAGGGGAGATTAGGGGGATGCAAGTAGCTTTTTCTGTATCACGCTCCCATTGTTCATGCTCCATGACTACTATTCATCCCCTCCCCAAGTTTCCAGAGCATCCACCAGAGCCAGAGGGTTCTAGGAGCCATGCAGCGTAGTGACCAGAGGCTCGTCATCATCAGTTTTGTATATCATTTTTGTAGCGAGATACATATACATACATACATACTTGTAGATCTTTTGTATAGACACATATTTAGCATCCACTCATTTTTTATAGTAGTGGCCCGATACATGTATATGGCATTGGATACATACATTTCCACTACTGTATTTGACTCCAAATTCCAATGAATGTTTGTCAAAATACCGATGAAATACTCATATAAATTTTGTTACTAGTTTTTCATCACTTTTTTGATGAACTTTTAAATGTCGAAACCATGACCCAGTATCATCGATCATCGCCACGGAAAATGGAACCAGTGTTCGTTGGAAAATCGACTCAAATCTCGTCCATCTAGCGACGAAAAATAACCACAACACAATGCGAACTGCATCTTTGAAAGTGTCGAAATAACATCAAACATTCGTCAAAATTTTGACAAACATCTTGCAACAAACTATCGACAAAATTGTTGTACATGCGACGAAAACATCATCGAAAATGCGACGAAAATATCATCGCATGTATAGCAACTTCGTTAGAAGTTTTATGGTTCATCGCAAGGTGTTCATCAAAATTTTGACGAATGTTTGGAGTTTTTTAAAAAAATTATTCATTCAAATGTATGCTATTACATACATTTGAATGAAATGTGTAATTCCTATTATTGACCTATTATTCATGTACATTTTTGTGCTATGTTGTTGTATTTAAGGACATTCTTTATTCATTCAAAAATGATGAAGAGGATATAAGAATCATTAGAAGAGTATTTATATGAGAGCATTACAGTAAGATCCTAATTGCATTGTTATCATTGCATCATCATCATAAACATACTATATGTTTGTTTGTCTATGTTTGTTTATCTTTGATCTTGGTTCATTATCACTTGTAGAAATGGAACATTGGCTATATTGTTGTTATGGAAGCGGGCCAACTTGTAGAAATGGGTACACATGAGGAGTTATTAATTTCCAACGGCTTGTATGCTCATTTGAGAAAGGTAGGACCTCTGCTCATAGGCTTTATGAGATGATATTGTGGCCACCTGCAAGCATTAATCAAGAGGGAAAGACTTTGGGTAGTGTGTAAGGAAATATTGAATTTAGGAATGATCCTACTTTAGGAGTTCTTCTAGATGGTGAGAATATAAAAAGCCTTAAAATTGAATGGTTAAGAAGCCAAATTGAATTGGTAACACAAGAACCTACTCTACTGAGCTTGAGCATTAAGGAGAACATTATTTATGGACGATCTACAACTTTTGATGAAATTGAAGAGGCAGCAAAGTTTGCACATACCCACACATTTATCACTTCACTTCCTAAAGGATATGAAACCTAGGTTGGTAGTAATGGGTTGACCCTGATAGAAGAGTAAAAGATAAGCTTGCAATCGCAAGGGTTGTGCTTTGCAACACACTCCACTAAACAAAAACTTTGTTGTTGTATAGGAAATACTACAACATGCATGTGGATAGTGCAACTATTTTTGTACTTTTCACACTACAATAGATTGAACCCGTTTCTGGGCAAGTTGCAGCTCTTGACTTGTGTCATACTTGATAATTGGCATATCAAATTTGCTATAAATTTGAGAGGTTCATCACCATTTAATGGACTTGAAGATGGTTGTATTCCATGGTGGATATCCATGAGATTTTCAAAATGATCCCTCATGATAAGCAAGTCATGATGTTCTCAGCCACTCGGAGCAAGTTGATTTGACCTGTCTACAAGAGATTCATGCAAGATAACAAAGCTTCCTTAGAGGTAATGCAGAGCTAAATTTTCTATGGTGGTTAACTTACATTCATTGCACATAGTAGAGACTTTGGGTTTTTTTCTTTCCAACTCATGATGCAGCTGTGGAATGTGTAAATGGTTTTAGCAATAGTGAGCTTGGAGAAGCTGACAATAAGGTGAAGGCGGGACTATCTAAGCCTCATTGGAAAGGAAGATTAATGAAACCTGGTGTTAGAGGAGACTAAGCTTTCACAAATACTAGCACCAACATTGTTTCATCTAAAAATTCTTGGAGTGTGTCTCCTTTTCAAAGTTCCTTAGATTCATTGACCACGTAAGGGGTTTCTCCATACCCGAGTTTTCCTAGGTCAGCACAGAATTTAGGGTAGTAACTAGTAGAGAATCTAATATGGTCTTCTATTACTTTAGATCAGGTTGTTTCCTTATAGTTCTTTGTCATGTCCCCGAAATCATGACACTAAAAATAACGAAATACATATTGATAATATTATCCATTCAATATAATTATAATTGTCAAAGATAATATTATAATTATAATTATTATATTATAAATATTAAAATGCAAATAATAACCATTTAATATCATTATTATAATAATATAACACTTTGAATATTAAATGTATATATATAAAGAATAAATACATCAAAAAAACATTAATATAAAACACAAAACATAAAATAATAGAAATAGTTTAAACATGCTAATAAAACTATTGTTTTCCCTGCTAAAAGATAAATGCAATCTTTAAACATGATAAGAAAATAGTTTATTCAAACAAAAATTCAAGCTCCTTAAAGAAAGAAGAGATGAAACTGCTGAGCATATATCCATGAAGGAGATGGAAATTGCTTAAACAAGAAACATCGCTTGAAGTGGAGAAAATAATCTTGCATACTTTGTTGAAATTATTTGTTCAAATAGTACTTTGACAAATTCAATCCCATGCTTAAGTTTGAGCAAGTTATGTGAATGGCTTCCTTCCTTCCTCACACTCTTCCATTTTACATCACGATCCAACAAACTTTGCAATGTTTCAAAGGATTGTGATGCATCTGTTAAATCCTGAAGCTGTAGTGATTTCCACTTGGTCAATTTTCTTGAAATTTGAAAGTTTGTAAGTGCAATTATTTAATTTGATGAAATAAACCAACTCTCCATAGATTGATAAAAATACAATAGTATAGTTTTGTGTCAATGAAATACCATTACCTTCAAACTAAAACCAAAAACACATTAGGAATGGATACTTTTATTGAAATCTTAATAAGTCAAACATTTTTAGATCAAGAGAAGATTCAAAATCATAAATAGATTATATTTAATATTGACCACAGATGAACAAACGTAGGTCAAAACTCAAAAATACACTCAACTTCAATAGAGAAGAATTGTATAGGAGAATAGTTTTACAGATAAATTAATTTAAAAAAGCATATCCTCTTTGCTAGCAAAAGAATCACCAAAAAGTTATGGTGACTAAAAGCTAATCTTGCCTATTTTCTGGCAGAAAAATCACTAAAGAAAGTGAAGACAGTTATGGATATTAAGTATGAAAAGAAAATCAGAGTTTTGAATCCTAAGTGGCCTCCCTAAAAGTAGAAAAAACAAGTTTGATATGACCAAGGATGATTATGGCTTCAATAGAAAGTCACTTCTAGGGAAAAAGGCAACCAAATATTTCATTGTAGCAGGGAAGCCAATGTGAATCACTGCAGTAAAGATGATGAGACAATGGAGAGATTGGAAGTTATCAATTAAACTTTGGTGCCATAAATTGGATACTTGTCTTAAGTCTTTGTCACTATACAAATATTCATACAACTACCTCATTTTGAGGATTAGGATGATGATAACATGACTACCCAGATCAATGATCTCACAGCTTATGGGAGGTATCTAAAAGACTATGCTCAGAGAACCTATCACCAGGGAATTGAATTCTTTCAAATTTGGGCGTTGTGTGGTATTTTAGAATAATTTAAAGATAACATGAAAGGTTTGGAATCAAAGGCATAATGAACAATTCAGTCAACTAAAAAACATCAAAGGGGATGTAGAGGCTAAGTGGTCAGATCATTCATAGGAGCTTGAACAAGCATAATTTGAAGAAGGGGATGGTTCTACAAAGGTGTGTTTTGTACTGCAACTGAGAATGGGTCTATCAAAAGGAGTAAATGAGCTTGGATTTATGAAAAAGATAGAAATATAAGATCTGATGAAGATATTCCCAAAGATATGCTTTGAAGTAAACCTTATTATTACATACAGTCAACACCATTAATGTTATAAAGTCCCCAACTTGCTACTAATGTCTACAAACTAAGCTTTATTTGAGAAAGCAACTAACACAAATTATAATATTAAAAACAATAATTGACTGTAGTTGGTATATGATGTGTAAGCGGGTTGTATTAAGAACCTTGACATGCAGTTAGTTCAAGCAGCTATGAAGCAACCAAACAAGAAGTCACCAAGGAAGTACCTGACAAGAAGAAAGTTGACTTGGTAAAGATGATTGAGAATGAGGTTGCCAACCTGTATGTGGAGGATGGAAAAAAAAAAAATACAATGTGGAGTGAGAAAAATTCCACACAGCCAATCCTTTTCAAAAGGAACTTATATTTGTAGGCTTGCAACACGAGATAAAGGAAAATGTATGAGATTTTCCCCAAGTAGCGTATTTAAATCTCTTTTTTGTTGGTTTTTATCAATAGTGAGTTAAGTGACTATGTTTCAAGGCGTTGTCTTTGAAAACATTTTGAAGAATCCTAGAAAATATAGAGTGAATTAGAATTCAGGTGATTCAGTTTATATTTCTCTGTCTTGTGATTTTTGCTTATGGGAATGGGTTTGATCATTTTCAAAACATCTATCTTGAAACAATTGTGTTCCATACAAATAGAAACTAAGAAAACAATTTTCATTCTTTGTAATTAATCATTAATTACAAAGTTTGTCAAATACACCCCCCGTATTACTTGCTTTTATAAAGCACAATTTCATGCTTTAATGTTGTAAAATATTTCCTATGTCAAGATAGTTTTATAATATATGTGCATATGATTTGAATTTATGGCCATTATATTAACTATTCTAAAGGTGACAACGAAAAATGGTTATTTAGAAAGTATATAACATAGCTGATTGAATGTTGAGGAATATAGATATTAGTTGTGTTCTTGTTTGGAGAATATTCAAATTGGCTGGGCATTCTGGGATTTAAGTTCTTATTTTTCATCATTTTTATCAAATGAAATGTTTCAAGGTTTCAATTGGGAAAGCTATAGGAGGATATGGTACCTGGAGTTGGCT
Source organism: Sequoia sempervirens (assembly GCA_007258455.2). Lineage (NCBI taxonomy): Eukaryota > Viridiplantae > Streptophyta > Pinopsida > Cupressales > Cupressaceae > Sequoia > Sequoia sempervirens. The sequence goes on from VDFB02193867.1 coordinate 691,172,147, forward strand.
CCTAAAGCTGCAAATTTAGCTCAATGTGGGATAACAGCTATATGGTTGCCACCACCAACTCAATCAATTGCTCCCCAAGGTTTGTTTCCCTTATTACTTTTCTTCAATAATTACACTGCACAAGATTACATTACAATTTCTTCCATCTACAAATTCCTTTTAAATAGGATACGAATGGAAAGCTTGTAAATTTCTCTATAGAACATGCGTCGGTATCAAGTTTAGAAGGTTATGATTTTTAATATTGCATCTTGAGCATAACTTCCCTGCTAAAAATGTTAACTGTAGATCTAATAATGAATTTTGGAAACTCCTCGATTGTGTAGGTTATATTCCTTTGGAATACTATAATCTAAATTCTACCTATGGTACTCAAGAGGAGCTCAAGCACTGCATAGAGGAAATGCACAATCATGACCTTCTAGTTTGTGTTGAAGGGAAAACTATTTGTTCTCATTTGAATTTTTCAATTACATATTGGCTTTGCCTTGGGAAATTCTTAAATTATATTTAGTTCATGATGATGTCTGTATTCAGTAAATTATAAAGAAAATTCAACACTAAAACACCAATAGATACGATTCTAAAGTAAGAAGACAGATCTTGATTACCTTACACCTCTGAACCATATCATCAAAGTATTGTCCTTCCTGCCCTCGTAAAGCTTCAAAATTCTCAATTGTATCAATTTCAACCTTATCCTTTGTCTTTGGCTTTGGTGGCTCAAAAGGACATGTCAAGATAGCTATCTTTGCGTACTCAATTATTTTAAGCATTTGTGGATGACTCATATCTTTGTCAATAACAATGCCTTCAACCAGCTATGTATCTTCCAAGCTTCCACCAACTTTTCCTTCAACTTTAATCAAATCCAAGTTAATATCCTTTCTTTCCAAATATGCAATAGCAAGAACTGCTTTGACAACAATCTTTGCTAACATGTGTTTGCATCTGTTAACATTGCATCAAAGAAAAAAACTTCAATACAAAAAATTTGACATTTAGAAGAATCAATTGTTATCGTAGTTGTAGGTAGGATGGAACTTATTCCTTGTGAAATGAGCATACAAATTGATAAGGGTGAAGCACTCAATCTCTTAGATATTGGAAACATATTATTATACCTCAATGGTACTGTATAACAATACAATCACTTAGTAAGGTTGATCCATACATTACCAAAAAGGGTTTTGGGGATAAAAAAAAATCACGACCATGAATTTCAAGATCCAGATACCTAGTGACAAATGGTAAGAATCTGAGAAAATTTTGACCAACATTCATCATCTACATTGGCTCACTAATGGTGGAAATGGAAATCAATATTTTGTTAAATACAACCTCCTTTATAAAAATTCAAATTAACTCTTAGACAACAATCTAGTCTTGACCTTCTTATCCAACACAATGAATATTCTACAATATGTTTGGTGATGCAAAATCAACGATGTCCATGAAGTTAAATTTCAAAATACCTACTAGAAAATGGTAAAAAAGAATCCTAGACATATTTTATCAACACAAAACAAAATCTATATTCTTCATCAACTCCTCCCCATGGAAAGCACAATCTAATTTGTTAGGTACAACCTCCTTGATTAGACTTGAAAGTTCTAGATAACAAACTAGTTTCAACCTTTTTATCAAACACAATGAATATTTTGCAAGATGGCAAAGTTATAAAAGGTCCTGCAATTTGTTATAGGGGAGGCTTATAGGCTACACACTACATGCTCAAGTGCATTGACAACTAGAATATAACCTCAAGTACAAAGGGTTAGTGAAACTCGTCTCTGTGGATCTTTTATGGGAATTAATGAGATACAACAATCCATTGTTCCATGAACATGAACATGAGATAAAGTGTTCTACAACTTCTACTTGAACAAACCCTTGTGCACAAAGGATGACTCACCATATACCACTCCTAGTTTAAGTCAGGCAAAGAGGATTAGGCACTCAAATTTGAATGTGGTGTAATTGTTGTGAAGGAAATGCTTTAATATAGAAATAAATTAAATCTATAAATTCCATTCTCATTAGAAAGCTCAAGCTCAATTACAAATATGAATTTCAATTAAAAACACCACTAATCATAATAGTTATCCAAATTTTTAAAGAGTTTCCACATTTCACAAAATGGAAATAAGCCAAATGCCTAAAACTAGTCTATTTAAAAAATAAAATTAAGGAGCGTCATACTCCCAAAGACTTCTTTCAAATCCTTTGAAGACAATTAACAACTCCTACATACATTACATTCACATTGTTTGATGTTACCTCCAAAATACTCGCATAGTGATCATGTGCATACATATTAGAATAGATTATACACACAGATTTACGAAAGTGCAAAGGGAAGTGTAAGAGATGAGAAAGTGCATGTACACCCATTCAACAACAAACTACATACATTATTTCCTCCCATATCAGATTTTTAATACATATAATGACAAGAACTCTACATTAACATATTTGAAAAGTTCGCGTTTCTTTAAATTCTAGAATTAGATTTTAAACTGCCTTTGTAAACAAGAAGAATTGTTCTCCCTGGAACTCTTATATCAAACTTGAGCATTTAATATATTCACTAGTGTTGAAAGGCTCACTATCAATTCGTTGAGAATGTTTCAATAAGGGGGCCCAATGGTTCCATTCTTTCCAAGTGTAATAGATTTTTAACATGAGCTTTAATTTCCTTTTCTAAGATTTTCTAGAATTATTCTTAAGATTTTAATTTTAGAATTATTTCATTTCAGCTAATATTAATTGAGTTCATAAATAGATCCATTGTGCTTTAAAATAATATATTGATCTGAGCCTATACATTTATTTAGGAGGAGGATTGCTTTTGTCAAGTTTGATCACCATATCGATAAGAGCTAACCATGTGAATATTAGTAATGGAAATGATACAATAAGTATAGCCTGACATCAACATGTCAGAATCCCTAATCAAATTCAACGCAAGACATAACTACTAGTCAGTTCGGGCACTCCTGATCCAAATTTAACCTAACATATACAATATTATCAACCCTAAACTCTAATGTTGAGATAAAGTTCAAACAGGGAAAAGTATATATATAAATTTTCCAAAATATTATTTGCACAAATCTAGTTATATGGTAAGACCTTCACATAATAAGCATGTACATGTACCTAAAATAGTTTTCCCATTAAATGAGTTGGTATATTATTACTTTCTTAATTTACTATTCAGGAATTCCTTTTCTCTGAATAACAAATCATATATAGATCAATATTATTAGCGTTTATATTTTTCATTGATGTAGTAAGTAAAAGTATCTAGCATAAAAGGGCCAGTTTCTTTCTTTTAACAACAATAATATGACTTAACAAAAATTAGCAAGCCTTGAAAACAAGTTTCGAATGGCATCATTAATCCATTATTATGTTACACGTCGCATAAAACGCAATCAAATTACAAGACATGAATTTTTGGAGAAATGATCCCATTACACAATGAGAACCTTTAATAATGAACCATATGCCTCTGTTCCATCTTCACACAACCTTATTTGATGTGCAGTCATTCAGAAAGGCCAGAGCATTTAAATTTAGAAATACAAGTTTGTCACAAATTGTATAGCTACAAAAGATTGAATAAAGAAAAAGTTTTAAATTTCTTAATACAAAGAAGAACTTCCTTGAAGTAGAATATATGTGCCTTATATCACACCATTGCAAAACCGATTCTCAACCAAACAAATGATTCAGAGAACTTCAAATAATGTTCGAGAAATTGCCACATCCAAATGACAAGCCATTTTCTATGTATTTGTGAAAAATATACTTTGGTACAGTCTATCACACAAACATTACTAAAATTCTAAAAATTAATCAATCTAACTTTTACAAACAACATCAATAAAAAGTTGAAAAATATCTAAATAACTAGTTGTATGCAACAAAGTCCTTGAAAAATATTGCAAATCAATCAATATCCTGTGCACACGAACTCTATCAAACAAATTAAAATGTTCCACATTGACAAATGATTACGCATACACAAGGAAAGTGGCCTTCCATAAACGGTATTTTTTTATCAATATTGTAAACAGTTAACATCCAAAGCACAACAACATATAAAATACGTGATGCTAGCATTTTTTTACAATGAAAGTCTTCACAATGCATGCTCCTTGTAGATTTTTCAACAAATTGATACTAATTCACTCACCAGATATAAATATTGTTAAATTTTAATAAACATTGAATTTGCAACAACTCATGCATACACTCTTCTGTAGAACATAGTAATGATTCAAGTTTTTGAAAATGGATAGACTACAAAATACATGTTTCCTATGCATTTTAACAATTTGATACAATACCATAGAAATTGACACAAAAAAATGAATTACTGCAATTTTCGTCTCTAGATGCCCTGCATAACAATGTTGCCTACAATTTTTTGACAATTTGATATTAGATTACTTTTAAATTGAGACACTGAAATACCTTAAGATCATAATTTTCTTCTACTAAATAGAGCATATCTATTACATTCATAAATTCACCATTAAATCTGACAATATCCACCAAAAGGGCATAATAATGCAACAAACATAGACAAAAAACAATAATTTAAGAGCATCTCATAAAATTTTACAAAACCCTAGAAACTTGATTTTCATTTCGTTTGTTTTACATTTATTTATTCTTGAAGAAGTGAAGCACCCACATACCTTGGCCGCTGCCATATCCTCCGCGGTTGCCACCATCGTCAGGAGCCCCATCAAAATTTGACATTATCTCAAATAAAATAAAACTTGGAAACTTGTTCTGAGCCTCCGTGTAAAATCCTTTTATAATCCTCATGTTCTTACATTATTTCGAGCACAAGGTCTGCTTATTGAAAAAACAATAATGATAAAACCCCCTACGTAAAAAATGAAAAAAAAAAGATCGAATGCAGAAACCAACTTAACTAAATGAAAGGGGTAAGAGCCTTAGGGCTTTCGTCGGGCACCTATAGGTTACCTGAGCATTATTACTGGCATTCGGAGGTGGAAGAGAAATTTTTGGGGATTTGGTTCCGCTTATATAGGGAGATTTATGTTTCTAGCGTTTCCAACATTTTTCTTCCTTGGCATTTTCACTTTTTTTTAAAGGAACCGACATTGTCGGTTATAATGTTGTTTTTATTTAGAGAGGGGACTGGGGTGTTGAATAAATTCAGAAAGTATTTTAATTTTTATATTAATAGGCATTTTTTAGTGAAGTATTTTATTATATTATTGTCTTTATATTTCAAATGTTTTTAGAAGGGATGATGTATATGCACTCTAAGATGTGTCGAATGCACTCCAAATTCTATGCAAACAAAAAATATCCACCTTTCTAACCTCAAATTTATCTAAAATCATTAAGTGAAAATTTGTATTTGTTTCATGGAGAAAGAATATTCATAAAATCAAAAAGAGGAAGAAGACATTTTGTTGATTGTTGATTTTAATTCCCTTTTAAGTTAATCCAATACAAAAAAAACAAGACATTTGCAAAAGGTGAGTCATAACCATGAAAAGTTGGTCGTTAATATAGTATTGAGTTAAGTACTTAGAGAAAAGTAGTAGAGTATCTACATCAAACTATGTTATGAGAATATCTCTCTAATTATTGAATAATGGTACATTTGTTGATGGATGTTTTTCTTTGCTCACACAATAATATCACTACTTGATGACTTCTTGTAACAATTTGTCATTGTCTATTGAGATTAGCCTTTCATAAATAGGGTCTCACATTATTATAGAATCTTAAATTTCTCATGATTCACCAATATCCCCTATAGTTGACACTTTATTCTAGAATCTAAGAATCCCTCTATTACATAACTCTTTTCCCTATTGTGTCACTCATAACTCTCATATGTCTTGCTTTGCAATAGGTTGCTTTGCCTCTCTTATCTTTTGTATTGTCATTATCCACACCATTACACCCATATGGTAGATCAAGATCCTCTTTTTCTTTAGATGCTTCAAATTCTAGTGGTTCTACTTGAACTTCCTCTTATATTGTAACATCAATACCTAGTTGTCTTGAGAAGAAGAAGCCAACAATGTATTTCAACATGCAAGTACCACTAAAGATGCATCTATATCGAATGCAAGGTATCTAATAAACTTTTATTTCATGTGTTCTAATTGTCATGTACATGCTACTTATTTTAATATGTTTTGTATTATTTAATGCTCGTACTTGAGAAATAAGAGATTTACATTCAAGTTTTCAATATTTTGATTATGATCTTATTTGTTATGTTATATTTTTATTGCATTTTTAAAACTTGAGATGGTTACATTGGGGAATCCCTTTTGGAAATCCATATAAAGTTTCAAAATACTATAAGCATGGTGGAGTAAATGTATTATGTGGGTTTCAAGTCTTTGAACTATATGGTGCATGCTTATATTTAAGATTGAATTAAAATTGTCAATAGCATCTATCACCTAAGGAGTTATAAAAGGCATTTTTTGTATTGGATTAAGCATATAAAAAATTACAAAATACTAGTAGCAGTTAAAGATGGGGAACTTGTAAAAGAAAGACATACATAGCCATAGAACAAACACATTAACCATCTACCAAGGTTATAGAAGGCATGCTCATAAGACGTGTTCCAAAATGTGTTCAAAACTAATGATTTAGCTGATTAGTAAATGGTTTTCCTTTTTTCATAAATTTTTATTGGTTTTTCATTTCATATTATGATTTTTGTGGTAACAATCTAACAATTGGGAATGAGCAATCACCTCTTTTGCAATTTCTTGATGTTTGCATGTCAATTATGCAATAACTAAAGAAATTTGGATTTCACATTGTATTTACATTTGTATATGAGTTATTGAAATGTGGAAAATTGTCGCTCTATGTTTTGGGAGATAGAACTAAAGGGGATTAGAGTTCCTCCACCAATTTCCTTCAAGTTTCATTCAAGGAAACCTTAGAGATCTCAATCTAGGGATGGAAATGAGGGAAAGAGATCCACAATAAGGCGCCCTAGGGGTGTGATTAAAGACTAAAAGGGGGTTCACCACCAAGCAAAGGCTTGGAAAAGAAAGAAATGCAATGATATTTAAAATCATTAAGTGAAAATTTTATATGTTTCATGGAGAAAGAATATTAACAAAATCAAGAAGAGGAAGAAGACATTTTGTTGATTGTTGATTTTAATTCCCTTTTAAGTTAATCCAATACAAAAAAAAGAAGACATTTGCAAAAGGTGAGTCATAACCGTGAAAAGTTGGTCGTTAATATAGCATAGAATTAAGTACTTAGAGAAAAGTAGTAGAGTATCTACATCAAACTGTGTTATTAGAATCTCTCTCTAATTATTGAATAATGGTACATTTGTTGATGGATTTTTTTCTTTGCTCATACAATAATATCACTACTTGATGATTTCTTGTAACAATGTGTCATTGTCTATTGATACTAGCCTTTCATAAATAGGGTCTCACATTATTGTAGAATCTTAAATTTCTCGTGATTCACCAATATACCCTATAGTTGACACTTTATTCTAGAATCTAAGAATCCCTCTATTACATAACTCTTTTTCCTATTGTGTCACTCATAACTCTCATATGTCTTGCTTTGCAATAGGTTGCTTTGCCTCTCTTATCTTTTGTATTGTCATTATGCACACCATTACACCCATATGGTAGATCAAGATCCTCTTTTTCTTTAGGTGCTTCACATTCTAGTGGCTCTACTTGAACTTCCTCTTATATTGTAACATCAATACCTAGTTGTCTTGAGAAGAAGAAGCCAACAATGTATTTCAACATGCAAGTAGCACTCAAGATGCATCTATATCAAATGCAAGGTATCTAATTTTTTTTTGTTTCATGTGTTCTAATTGTCATGTACATGCTACTTATTTTAATATGTTTTTTATTATTTAATGCTCCTACTTGAGAAATAAGAGATTTACATTCAAGTTTTCAATATTTTGATTATGATCTTATTTGTTATGTTATATTTTTATTGCATTTTTAAAACTTGAGATGGTCACATTGGGGAATCCCTTTTGGAAATCCATATAAAGTTTCAAAATACTACAAGCATGGTGGAATGAATGTATTATGTGGGTTTCAGGTCTTTGAACTATATGGTGCATGCTTATATTTAAGATTGAATTAAATTTTTTGGTAGCATCTATCACCTACGGAGTTATAAAAGGCATTTTTTGTATTGGATTAAGCACATAAAAAATTACAAAATACTAGTAGTAGTTAAAGATGGGGAACTTGTAAAAGAAAGACATACATAGCTATAGAACAATAACATTAACCATCTACTAGGGTTATAGAAGGAATGCTCATAAGATGTGTTCTAAAATGTGTTTAAAACTAATGATTTAGCTGATTAGTAAATGGTTTTTCTTTTTTCATAAACTTTTACTAGTTTTTCATTTCATATTATGATTTTTGTGGTAACAATCCAACAATTGGGAATGAGCAATCACCTCTTTTGCAATTTCTTGATGTTTGCATGTCAATTATGTAATAACTAAAGAAATTTTGATTTCACATTGTATTTATATTTGTATATGAGTTATTGCAATGTAGAAAACTATCGCTCTATGTTTTGGGAGATAGAACTAAAGGGGATTAGGGTTCCTCCACCAATTTCCTTCAAGTTTCATTCAAGGAAACCTTAGAGATCTCAATCTAGGGATGGAAATGAGGGAAAGAGATCCGCAATAAGGTGTCCTAGGGGTGTGATTAAAGACTAAAAGGGGGTTCACCACCAACCAAAGGCTTGGAAAGAAAGAAATGTAATGATATGTAAACCTAACTATGCAACTCAAAATATGAAACTAAAAATTAGAAGAATGAACTGAGAAACAATAGAGGGGCACCTAGAAAACTAAAGAAGATCAGAACAAGGTTTGAAATCCTAAAAATATGACTTTTAAAGCACACTAAGACTCATACGCTAGGCTAGGCGATCTTGTCCCAATTTAGGGTTTTAGGTCATAATCCAAAATATGGAACTATTAAACCAGGATCTATAGAAAATGCTTGAAATTTGGTATAATGGGACTCATACACCACAAGTGGTGATTTAGTCCGAGTATCAGAGTTGATCTAAAATTTTGATATCCTCTAATATTTTCTTGTAGCTTCTCTCCTATCAAATCTCCAAGTTCGAAACATTGAATTGCAACCTGTAGATGACTTTTTGTGATCTTGCAATGTAGATGACAACTTTGACAACTTGACAAATTTTCTCCAATCTCGCTCTTTAATGGATCTTCAACCTAGATTTGCAAATCACACATCAAAGAAAGGGAATTTTTTTTGTTTTGTTACTGTATAGAGGTTTTCCTTGGTCAAACCCCATTTTGGTAATCAAACCTTAAAATGAATAGAAATAGAGTGAAGAAATGTTGAATGAACAAATAAGCTATGTTGCAACTCACCAAACCTTTGGAATGAAGGCTACAATCTTGTAAGTAATGGCTAGCATGAATGTAGATCTTGACTCTTGATTGTATGTTATGTATCTTAACTTGAATGCTTGCTTGAATCATAAGAACCTACATCATAAATGTTATCTCAAAAACAAACATGATGCATGATGACTTTGACATCATGTTTGATTCTTGAATAATGCTCCAAAATGCTTGATAATCACTCTTAAATGCTCTTGAATGCTCTTGTAAGCCATTGTAATCATAAACTTGCTATAGGAATGCTCTCATCAATTTGCAAGGAGAAAATATGTGAAATAACCTTATATTTATACTTGTTTCTGCCAAATTTTCCAAAATTACAACACTACAAGTCGACATCAGACCTAGGTGAATAAAATTTTACCAAGAATTTGAATTCAAAATTAGGTCCAAGCTAAGTGAGACTCATATGCTAGTCGGGGCGTATAAGTCCCAATAGGCTAGGCTTGGGACATAAATTTCAAGAAATGATAAGTTCTATGCCAAATTCAGGTTTAGGCCTCGAAACTTAGGTGGGACCCATATGCCCAAGGTGGAATATGAGTACCATATCACTAAATATGGGCCATACAAACAAAAATCATTAAATTATGAGTGGTCATTTTATATGTATCAGGATTATCCTTGAAAATATGCATTAAATAAGGCTTGTGGATGCAAAATAGGACCAAATGAAGCATAAAGAAGCCCAATTTTAGTAGGGAGGGCCCAAAAAAGTGTGAAAATGTAGAAGGATACATTTTTTTATACTACTTTGAGCCCCCACTTTAGTGAGAGGAGGAACTTGCTTCAAACTCACACTAAAGTAGACAAACTTGCATCAAGAGGGGTTCAAGTGTACCAACGCTAGTAAGATAGGATGACAATGATCAAGTAGAATAATCAAGCCCCTAGGGTCAAGATCCTATAGAAAACCAACATAGGAACAAAAGAAAACACATGAAAATGATGTGAGGGGCAACAAGAAGGCACAAGCATACACTGTCAAAGACATAAAGAATAAAGAAAAATAAAAACAAAAAAAGAAGTGGATCAAGCTTCGACTATTTGTCCCACACGCTGTGGATCGAATATAAGTTGTTTTTCCAAAAAATAGTTTACAAGTGGACCATGATGTCCACTATCCAAACTAGTGCATGCTCACAAGGGCTAGTGGAACCTCAAGTCGTCCACGAGGTGATCCCCCAACAAGACACATATGCACACAGTTGGTATTGTTATGCCTTGCATAACCACCCCATTTTTGTTTTATTTTGGAACAAAATGGGCCCCGCTTTTGTTTTGTTTTGTTCGCCTTTGGTTGTTTGGTTGGGTCTTAGGAGTCGTTTGTTTTGCTCCTAAGTTTGTCTTTTGCTCTGTCAGAGGCGGGTCCGAAACCAAATCTAAACATGGAACTCTATCAAGGTTTCTAGTTCAGATATCGTTCTGACTCCAACTCCATCTTCTATTTTGTTTCTCCTCCTTTGCTTCTGTTGGTTGTTTCCAACAAACACTTGGGTTGGTTCGTCCTCTTGTTTGTTGGTCGTTTCCTTGTGTGTTTTTGTTTGTTTGCTCGCATGGAAGCGAAACCAGGATTGGAACGAAAGTAGGAAGTTTCAAGTTTCCATATTGTGTACCCGTTCTGACTCTGTGTCTGCTCGTTTCCTTTCTTGTTTTCTTTGTTGTTTGGGCTGGGTCCGGTGTTCGTTCCGGTCCCACTTCCCTTGTGCTTGTGTTTTTTTCTTTGCTTTTTGGTTGGGACCGGATCCAGACCCGAAATCGAACTTTGAACTTTGTGAAGTTCTATTTCAGTTTTGTCTCCGCCCCCATCTCTGGTGTCATGTTTTGGTCAATTCATTTTGTCGTGCTCTAGTTTTAACTAGGGTTTCAATTTTTGAGCAGTTTCCTTGCTTAGGTGATGGAAGTTCATCTTGAAACCCTATTTCTGGTCTTCCCACGTTGATTCTATGTTGTCCGTGTGGGATTCTCGTTATGCCCTAGTTTTCAGAAGCAGCATGTCGAGCGAACTAGGGTTTTTGCTCGACAACCTTTGCAATATGACCTTTTCTAGGGTTTAAATGACCTTTTGTATGGACGAGTTGTTAGAGGATTAAACTATGCTATGTATGGTTTAATTTAAGCCCATGTGACCCAGGGTTTAAAAATTCATATGACTGTACCTTGTTTGAAATACTCTCTATTTCTTGAAATTATTCCACTCTTGTCTACAATGTATCTTTATACCTATTCTTGGTCAGAACCAGAGCCAAAGTGGAAGTTGAATTTGGGAACTAATAATAAGTTTTGGTTCTTCTCCTATTCTGATCTTGCTTCTGACCCTGTTTTGGTTCTTATCCTGTTCCAATCCTGACTCCGCACCATGTCCGTACTTAGACTGAAACGTGGAAAAGGGGGAAAGTTTCAAGGTGTAGTTTTCCTTCCTGCTCCTATTCTGATCCTGACCAATCATGGTTTTGAGCCTGCTAATAAACTCATTCTATCTCCGCACGAACATGGTTCCGCCCTCGCAACAGTACCAGATGGCGGATTGGGGAAGAAATCTGAACCGATCAAGGAGAAAAGGTCCATGTCTGAATTTGATCCCGATCCCGCCAAGGCTAAGACTTCGAGCCAAACACAATTTTTCCCCTGTCTAGGGATGGTTCCTGCTCCGAACCCACTTAGTTTTGCCTCCACTCCCACATAGCATAAAGAGAGGTTGTCTAGTGATGACAAGCCAAAGAGAAAAGGGTGAATCGTTGTGTAATTGCAACAACCTTTGGTGGACATGCATGAAAAATACAAAAGCATAGAAAAGACAGTAAATCGTTTGACTGAAGGCTTCAACGGGGAAGACATACAAAATATGGAAGCCAAGATATCATGGCCATGAATGGTTAACAAAATGTCTCGAAATGGTGAAAGATGGCTCCACCGAATACCATTAGTTGCTAGATATGCCTAAAATGGGTATACATAGAAAAATATAGGATGCCATAATTGCAGGAAACATACAAAATGAAATTTATGAGGAATGAAGACAATTTGTAGAAATGCAAATACACAGATAAATTCATTAATTTATTAATTTTAATAAGATTGTTGGTTTTTAAGGATCAAAATGAATTAATTAAGGATGCAAGACCAATTTTGTATTCAAGATGTTAATTGAATGAATTAATGTGTTGTGCAGGTATTGACTGGATCCCAGGGGTAAATAGGTTCTAATTGTTATTTCAATTATGAATTTTAAATTTTATTTATATTTAATTGAAATATTTTGATATTTGATTAATTCTCAGATTGATTAAATATTTTGAATTAATTAAGTCTTATTAATTAATTTTATTGAATTAATTAATGTTTATTTTTGGTTTTCAGGTACTTGTGAAGGTTGGAAGGATGTTAAATCGAAATGATTTGCAAAACTGACATGCAAGAATGGAAGGATATTTTCTGAAAAGATCATTGAACTAGAGAAAATTGAATGCTTGGTGGGCTCACTTGAGTTTATTTCTGGGAAAGATATTTATGTTCATTGTGCAAAAGGGGAACTCAAAGTTAGATTGGAAACTGCAGCTGTTAACTGAAGCTAAACTAGAGAGTGGAGTCTCAAACTGAAATAAGCTAAAGTCAAGCAGAGCTGAAACATAAAGTTATCTTCTGATCAAGTTGCGTGCAGAAAAAGCTACAACTTTGATGTCTTAGTTCTGGAGGAAATTATGTAATTTTGAGCTACAAATTGTCAAATCAAGCTCATTATAAAGGGTTGGTGAGATACTCATGAAAATAAGTTAGAAGTTTTTACAACTTAGCTGATTAGAGTTTTACAGTAGGATAGTTAATGGAGTTTTCTGCAATTCTTAGTTTAGATGGAGGTAATCTGAAGACATGGGTTTCTGTACACTGGTGATCTTTCCAGATTTGTAAATGTTGCTTATCTGTTTCATTGACAGTAGAGGTGGGAAAACTTAAAACCTGCTTTAGGTTATGCCTTGGAATGGTGTTTATTTTATTAATCATTTTGATTTGGAAAGCTTTCAAGGAATGGAGTTATGTCTTGTTTTTTTGTTCGAATTGTGGTTTGAAATATGATATTATTATTTGCACTGTAAATGAATGGTTGTGTATGGATTACAGGTTGATTTGTTTGGCAATTTTGGTTTAGGAATTCCTTGTAAAGTAACAGGTTTGATTGGTTGAATGAATTGATCTATCTTTTTCCTTTTCTTTATACCCCCCTGTTAGAGTAGGTTTAAATAAAAATTCAATCTCACAACAATCAAGATGCTCAATAACCAGCAGGCCCCTTGAACATTACAATTAAATTGACCATTGAGCAATATCAACACAATTGAGAACCAACTACTAGGACCTAGGGAGTTAGATTACCATGTGTTATCTTTCTTTTTCAGGAGAAATAGCAGAGAGATATTTTGTTTAAATGTTGTTGTGCTAAATTGACCATCAATAGGACTGGCGCTAGAGGGAGGGGACTTGAGAAATTTTGGATTTTTGTGAGTTGGAGTGGTTTGGATCTTGGAAAACTCAGCTCTGATGGGCAGCCCTTTGTATATTCCTGGGATTCTTAACGAAATTCCTTATCATATGCATAATAGGCTTCCATTATTTTTTTCTAACAATGGACAAATTGCTAAAGATCATGTTAGGATTTGCAAGGATTTGATGAATCTTCACCAAATTCTTCATGAAGATATAGTTTGTCAACTTTTCATCAAAACATTACAAGGTACAACATGGCAATGGTATGTTAATCTTCCACCAAATTTTATTTGTTCATGGATGGAGTTAGAAATTTTATTTGTGGATCAGTTTGACCCTTATGCATGAACACAAGACCCATAATTTGAATTTGCAACCACAAAAAGGACACCATCAGAATCAATTTACCAGTTCAATCATAGGTTTTTGTTGATGTATCAACGAGTTCAAGATTTAAATCTATTTATTAATGATTATATGTTAAAAGAGCATTACTATTGGGGTTTGAATCCTTCCTTTGTAGGAGAAATTAGATGTTGTGGGGAGATTACCTCCCTACATGATGTATTGAACAAAGCTCTCTTACTGGCACAAGCTGGACATGATGTGAGAAATTCAAGCAGCCAAAATCAGGATTGTAATACCTTTGTGCTTGCAGGTTGTCATCCTTTACAACCTTATGCCACTTTACCCACCATACCTACCCAGGTGCAATCATTCTCACCATGCAACTACAACCTTCCTAATCTTCCAAACAGCACATTTTCCAATGCTTCATATCAAGTTAATTCCACACAAGACTAATGGAAGAATCTATCTTTGCAAAAGCCAACGATAGAGGTGAGTATTCCACTTGCCGATGAAGTTGTAACTATATCCACTCTTTTTGGTCATACCACAACACATAATGCATTACATCATAATGAAATTGTAAGTAAAAGATTTGATAAGAAAGTATGTCAATTCGATGTTTTATCTGAAAAAAGAACATGAAATGGATATAAAGTTAGAACATAATGGAAATTTCAAATTGGAATCTAGTTTCATTGGAAGTGTTAATACTAACAATGATATTGAAAGAAATAAGATATCATCACAGGACTGTTGTCATGAGAAATCATCAATACCTTCCAATGCTTTGAACAACTCTTCTGATCATGAGGAGAATCAATGTGATGAGGGATGGACAAAGGATGGTGAGAGAAGTTGGCTGGATATCCCACATGCACAAACTTGAATAAGGAAGAAATTGGAAGAATTAGGAGATCTAAAATTATCAAAACTTGTTAAAGAAATTGGATGTGGGATACATCAAACAAATCAGCATTCCCAGATGGATTGCCATGTTTTCTTAGGTAGGATGGAATTATATTTCAGACAACAGATTATTGTTGAAGAAATACTTACAAGAGATCCCTGGAGTACGTATCCACTCGATGAGAGAGATGAAATAGTTAACATACACAAAAATGATAATGAATCCATTCGAAATGATGAAAGTAACTGTGAGAAAATGTTGAGCTTTTCCCCATCATCTGATGAACTTGATCCTTGCAGCAAGATGGATTCAACAACTATTGAATCTTCTCTACCTTGTGGAGATTTGCTCGATGTGGAAAATGAGTTTATTGATGCATTCATAGATTCTTTCATGATGATGAATAAGGGAGAAACACCCTTTGATGAGTTAACACAAGAAAATGACTTTGCTGTTTGAATAATGAACACATAGAAACTAAGAACAACATGATTACGAATGAGGCCACAAATGGATCTCATGGTGAAGGACACAAAGTTGAGTGTCAAATTAATTCTTCAAAGGAAAAAGATCAAATGGATGTTCAAGTTATTCAAGGGCTTCCTGATAGTCATTCAAATTATACTTACCCTTGTCAGGAAAATAGATTGGATTTTAGTGCTAATCAAGATACTAACATTGATGGAATTAATGGTTGGTTGCAGCAAGAAGTGAACACATGGTGACTCTAAAGAATATCAAATGAATACCAAGAAAGTGACCAAGAGGTTGTCTTGGAAATTGAATCCCTTCAACATGACAAAGAGAATGAAATGAAGAAATGTTTTCTTGGTTTTGATTCTGTTTATTCAAATATGATGTTCGAAGAAAGTCCTTGCTTACCAGACATTAGTGAATTTAACCTTAACAATGAGGAGCTTGACAATGATTTGCACATTCTAGTTGACAATAGGCAAAAGCATGAACTCAAGAAGTGTTTTCCTGGATTTGATGTACATACATTCAAATGAGTTGTTCGAAGACAATACTTGTTCACCCTATATCAATATTTTTGACATCAATGGTGATGAGCTCGATGCTGATTTTCAATCTCTTTTGGGTGACATGTTTGAAGAAAGTGCTGATAGTGATGCTTCAACTCAGGGGGAGATAGGTTTGCGAAACTTGCAAGCTTACAAATTGTTTGATTTGTTGCTTAATCCTTCTTAGGAGACCCAGATAATTTGTGACTCTATGCCCAAGATGAAAGCAACAATGTTGGCACATGACTGTCCCAACTTCGAAACAAATCTCACTTCAAGTGATTTACGTAAGATTCTTCATTTTGGTTCCCCTTATGAGGTAAGTGGTTCTGATTTCTTGTTGTCTGGAAAGTTTGCCAAGTTAGGTAAAGAAAATGTTGAAAAAATTATTTTAAAGGTTGAGGAAGCTGATCCTTTAGTTGATGATGTATGTACTTTGATAAACATGATTGAAATTGATAGTCCCTGTGAAATCAAATACACTAGTTTGCTGTTTGAGCCTATCATTGATTGTGATAGGGATATGCATAAAATTTTTGAACAAAGTTTAGATGTCTTGAATGCTGATGGCACATTGCTAATAGATGCTCTTTATGTTGACATGCATGATTCAGAGCGAAATGAAGTGGTGTTCCATGAGTTAAGACCTTGTGAAGAAGAGATCATACAAAATAAGCACACCACAACAGCTGAAGATCTTCTGAATCAGGTTGTGTCTTTCCATTATCCTCTGTGTTTTAATGATTTTCAGTTTGATTATGGCATTTGGGATAGTAAAATGTGTTTATGGGTAAATCATGACAAGGCTGAGAACCCACAACTGTTAATATTTCAAACTTTATACCTATTACCCATTTTCACCTATGGGCTCAATTAGGTAGGGTAACCCATGCTTTCAGAGGTTCTTGAAGACCAAATGGAGGAACACTTGCATCAGGACAACATTTTTTCTAACTTGTTTGCTTCTTGTGCAGATGCAGGGGAAAATGATGTTTTAATTCAACACATGGATTAAATGTGGCTCCCAAGAGGGTTGAGAGCCCAGCGTGCAGGTCTTCAGTTTTGGGTGGGTTTTCATTTTTACGTTTTGCCTTGTCTTTTCCTTTTTCTATTTTGCTTTCTTCTTACCTTTTTTTCCTTGTTCTGTCGAGGGTGGAACCGGGTCAGGATCCGAAATTGGAACTTTTCCAAAGTTCTGGTTCTTGTTTCTGATCCGGTTTTGACCTTGGTTTCGCCGGGTTCTTTTTGTCGGGCCCCTTTTTCTTTGTTTCTATCGGAGGCAGAGTCAGACTGAAACCAAACATTGGAAATTTTCCAAAGTTCCAGTTTTTGTTTTCATTCCAGTTCCAGTTCCGGTTTCCCGCTTGTGTGTGTCTCGTTTTCTTCTTTGACCTTGCATTTGACTGTGGGGTAGTTGTTTTCCTTTATTTTCTTCCTTGTCCATTTTTCTCTCTTCCTTGTTTTTGTCAGAGGCGGGTTCAGGTCAGAATCTCAATTGAAACTTGATGAAAGTTGTAGTTTCGGGTTTGTTTCTGCCCCTGCCCCTGTTGTGTTTTACCCGGGATCGGTTTTAGTTCCAATCCCGCCTTGTCTCCTCCTACTTTGTGCATTTTATTTCTTTTTGACGGGCTCGGCCTCTGGATTGGGTCGAAACCCAAACTTGGAACTTTTCCAAAGTTTCGGTTCCTATTTCCGTTCCGGTTCTGACCTCGGTCCCGCTTGTTCTTCTTTCTTTTCTTCATGGCCTATGATCGAGGGATATCTCCTCCTCCTTGGTTCCCCCTTATGTTTTTCTTTTTCTTCCTTCATCCCTCATATGTTGCCGAGGGTGGGATCAAAACAAAATCCAAACTTGAAACTTCAAGAAAGTTTCAAGTCTGGGTTTAGTTCTGGTTCTGATTCCACCGACTCTTTGTTTTTTCCCCGTTCCGGATCCAGTCCTGGTTTCGCTTTTTGAGTTTTGTCTTGTGCATCTTCGGGTTCTAGTTCCACCTCGATCCTGGTTCCACCGGCCTTTTTTCCTTTCTTCCTTGTATTTTTGTCAAGGGATGCTTTTTCCCATTTGTCTTTCCCCTTCTCGTCCTTTCCTTTGTCTTCTTTTGAGTTTTGTCGGGGGCGGGACTAGGTCTGAATCCAAACCTAAAACTTGAAGAAAGTTTCAGGGATAGATTTGGTCCCAATCCCAGTTCTGCCAGTATTCATCTATTTTTGCTTCTACCCCCTTTCTCACTCCAGTCCCTATTTGGTTCTCATCCTGACTCCGACTTCGCCAAAGTGTCCAAGCTCTAGGAAAGTGGAGGAGTTGGTCGTAAGGTCTCGCTAACCATCGGGTGTCTTGCCAATGGCTTTTTGAGAGATTGATATAACTCTAGCTGCTTGCCATAAGGTCTTGTCGACCGTTGGGTGTCTTGCCGAATGAATTGACATGTCGGTGTGACTCTAACCGCCTGCTATGACTTCTCCCTGACATCCAAGGTCTTGCCGACATGGAGTAAGCTCGCCGAAGGATCTTTCCTTCACCATAGTGTCTCACCAACCTAATGGGGTCTTGCCGAAATAAGGGAGCTCAAGAAGAAGAAAGGAGCTCACTATGAGGTCCTGTCGAAAGAGGGGAGTCTTGCCGATAGCGATCAACTTGCCCACAGAAATGGATATCGGTCTAACTCCTACAGCTCAATAAGAGGTCCCACTGATAGTCCTAAGCTATGCCAATAGCTACTATATGATGTGATCACATCAAGGAGACGCGATTAAAACTCTCACTGACATGCATTCTACAGAGCAACCCTTGACCTTCAAGAATATGCACAGCTAGGGAGGTCGGCGGAAGAAGTGGAGCGGCATTAATGACCATGTCGTAGAGCATTCAAGGCGACTCTGACAAAATCCTAATGGCGGACTCAAAGGCTGCAAGTCAATAACGACAGCTGTAAAAGATCTAAAGACATCCCTAGGAGCAATCTCTTGCCGACATGGAGGGGGGATGGGCATTTAATGCTTCATTGACTTCATTCCAAGCACTTCTAGGGCTGACGTGTCCAGGTGCCAACTCATTTTTGAAAACCCTAACGCAGGGGGACGAAACTCTTTTGTATATGTGACATTTTTTCCTCTTTTATAGGAAGTTCTTACTTGCATATTCTTTTGTTTTTGTGACTTTTGTGAGTCCTTAGAGGAGAATACTGAGTTTTGTAACTCACAGACATTGAATGTACAGTTTCACCTTTGGAGATCAAATAAAGAAAGTAACTTCTACCTTCTCAGTTATCTGTTTCATTGAGTGTGTTGAATGATTGATAAATTTACGTGTGATTTTCTCTTATTCCTTGTTAATTGTCTCATTAATAACACTTTTAAGCAGAGGAGATGTGTATATTGTAGGTTATAGGTTATGTTAGTGGTGCAAACAATTTTAGTTGTGAGGAGAATTTATCATCCTTCTAGGACTGCATGTATCATAGCTTTCTTATAAAACATTTATGCGATATCATATGAGTATTGAGTTGTGTATATCAGCTTTTACTAGTCGATTGAAAATTGTGTGCTAATTAGCTGTTCATGTTTGAACAAATTTGGTGTATCACCATAGGAGTAGTTTTCCAATTTATGTATTCTTTCTCCCTTTATCTCACAAAGATCAGTAGTTAGGTGATACCATAGGAAGCCGGCCTTCTCCAAAGGTTGACCTCTATTTACAAGAAACCCACATCTTTAAGAGGTCTTCCCATGTTACACTGAGGTGTTGAACATCAGGTTCAACAGGGTGCAATTTCAGGTGGTAACAGTTTTGGCATGCCCGGTGGGACAGAGTTAGAAGTAAAATTCTTGAGTCTTGTTGTTTTGATGTGCTGACAGTAAGCTAATAGCCTTTTAGAGGTTGTGTTCAAGCATATCAGGCGACTCTGCGCGGAGGAAAGGATCAATGTGCTTATTTATATGAGAAAAATAGAAACTAGAAGTTCGAAAGCTGTAGAGTTTCTACATTTATCTCCTCCAAGAAGAGAAGGGAGGACTCTCAGAAGGACTGTTCCTTCTCCTAGAGTTTAGTCAACAGCACCTGGTGTTGTTGACGAGACACTATTTTCATACAAAGGGAGAAGAAGAGACCCTTTAGTTAGGCATTCAACATCTCTTGCTCTTAGAATAGAACTTTCTACCTCCTCAGTAGGGGCTTTCAATTGTTCAATATATAATATTTCTACTGCAGCAAATACCTCTCAACCAAGTTCAAGTTCTGCTTTAGCAAGCATACCAACGCATTCTAGCTCAATGGTAGTGCCAAGGGCCTTTTCTTTCGTACCATTCAACCAGGGTAGTCCCCTTAATCTAGCGCAACATGATGATATTCCATTAGCAGCGTTAAAAAGGTTATTAGAGTTCACTGGAGAAGGACAAGTGACACCTTTTGAGCATATCAGAGATGTGGCAGCATTGTGCAATGTGCATCATGTGACACAAGAAAATGTAGCTGTGAGATTGCTAGCTGCATCTTTCAAGAAGAAGGCGTTGGAATGGTTTAGAAGCTTGTCGGTGGGTTCTATAAGAACATGGGATGAGCTCAGTGGTGAATTTACCAATCTGATCACCTGTCTTTGGTAGAGCAGTTAATAACCATCAAAAGAGCCCCACAAGAACAAATGGTAGACTTCAATATCCGATTTCAAAAAACTTGGAACATAATACCTGCTACGGTAAGGCCTTCTGTTGATTATGCATTCTTATATTATTTGAAAAGTTTATATAGTGATATCGCAGTTATGATAGAGTCCATGGGGGGTATTTTGTTACCTCAAGCTTATAGCATAGCTATTAAGGCATAAAATAACCTCATTCAGGCAGGTAAATTAGCACCTAGGCCACCTATGCCCTATTTCCCTGAAATTCAATCAAATATGCCATTGCAAATGCGCTCTTTAGCCCCTTTACCTACTTTTCCAGCATTACCCATAGCTGTGAGCCAGGAAGTATCAGTTGCAAGACCATCAAGTGAATTGCAAGAGATCAAGTGTAGTTAGCATAAGATAGAAAGCATTTTACAAACTATAGGAAACGAGTTGATTAGCATGAAGAAATAGTCTCAAGGGGCAAGGCCAAATTTCCAACAGCAAAACCAACCATAAGGTCAAAATGTAAAACAGTTTTATCAAAATTAGGGATATCAATATCAGCAAAATAGGCAACCTTATCAAGGTGGTTATCAGAGGAAAAATGTTAGTCAAAGGCCATTCCAATCTTATAATCCAGCTCCTCTCAATGTTGTAACTCCAGTGAAGGATATGGTTCCAGCCCAGAATAACTTTGTGATGGAAAATGAATGGTGTCATTCGTGCAATCAAGCACATAACCCAACCTCATGCTCAAATGGGGTAGTTAATAAGGCATTTATGGTCCAAAACGTTGTTAATCCATAGTTGGGTACACCTGCTAATATACCCGAACACCAACTGGATATACATTTTAATGAGACTGCCTTTTTAAATTGGAAAAGTGGAGAGTTCTATGGTGTGAATGCTGATTTAGCAATTGCAGCCAATACATGAGCTAAGAAAAGAGCTCTAGAGGTGGGGCAATCAGCTGATAAAAACAAGGGGCCTGCAACTGTAGAAGCATCATCCACACCTATTCTAAATGTACTAAAAGGAAATACCATCTTACCAATCAATGGGTAGCCTCACAAGAATAAAGAATTGGTTACTACTAAAGTACATCAGAAGGTACCTTTAATCGTACCTTATAATATTGTGGACAACATGAAGAAGATGAATGTGAATATGACCATGTGGGACTCCTTAAGCATTCCAGGACAGGCTGATCTACTTAAAAGGGCTTTAGTTGAAGATATAAATCCTGAACAAGTTGTTGATTCCCAAAGAGTTGTAATGGCTAATGATGATCAAGAGAAAGTTGCTAATCCCAGTAGCAAAAGGGAATCTGCGATTCAAGGTAAGAACATGAGACCTCCTCTATTCTATGTTTCATTGATTATTGGGAAAAATTTAGTGTACAATTGTATGGTAGATAGTGGTGCTACATGCTCTGTGATGCCCAAGCAATTAGCTGATCAGTTAGGTTTGAAGTATGAACCTTTAGAAAAAGGAGTAGTCCAACTGGATGGCTCATTTATTAATACAGTGGGTTTTATCAAAGATGCTAGCTTAACTCTGCATGCTTGCCCTAATTTTTTAATTTCCCTAGACATTTATGTGGCAAATGTGCCTCCATATTTTGGGGTATGTTTGTCAAGAGAGTTTACGGCTAAAATAGGGGGCTACCTTTCGTCTGACTGGTCTCACATGTTCCATACTAGGTATGGAACTAAATTAACCATTAAGTCTGAGTTACTTGCAAAAGACAATATAGAACCTTATGTACCCAGTGCAATAAATGCCAATTGTATAATTTTTGAGCAAGATGAGCATGCTGCTGTCTTTGATCCTCGCATTGCTGTCGATGACATTCTTGATATACTTCTAGATGAGTGGGCATCGGGCCAAGCTTCTAGTGCTAAGAGTGACTTGGTGTCAGACACTAGTATGGGTAACTACATGTTTCAAGAAGCTGATATAGTGATGCCTAACTTGGTTAAGAGGCCAGTGAATGATTGTGATTAGCAAGATAAAGTTTGGGAAATATTTTTTGATGGCTCAAGGAGCAGGCATGGTGCTGGTAGGGGTGTATTATTGGTCTCCTCAAGAGCTGAAAGATATTATGCAACCTTTAGGTTTGAATTTTCATGCACTCATAACACAACAGAATATGAAGGTCTCATTCAAGGGCTGGAATGGGCAAAGAAACGTGGGATTAAGTGTTTGAAGGTGCATGGGGACAATGAATTGGTAGTAAATCAGGTTAGGGGTCTGAATGCTATTAAAAATGATGTTCTTAAATTGTATAAACACAGGGTTTGGGACCTCATTGAGGATTTTTAAGCTATCAACATCATTTCAATTCCAAGGAAACATAATGAACATGCTGATAGATTAGCAGCTGTGGGAGCTCAGTTTGACATTCTGAACAATGTAAGCAAGGAATGTAATCAGTAGCACATCAAGGTTGTTATCAGGCCTTCAGTTCCTGACAACAATGTTAACTAGAAGGTCTTTGAGAGCGATGAGTAGATTCTACAGTTTCTACTTGACGAAGACATGTGTGCAACATCAAACCAAGAGAGAGTTAAACAACAGTATGGAGACCAAGTACTACAATTGAAGAATAACAAGTTGCCTAAAGGTTTGGTCACCTTAGAAAGTATTTTCAACTCTAATGATCAGGCTAAAAGTAGTAAAGCCAACTTATTAGTTCAGGAAGATCATTATGAGGACTTAGAAATTGCACCCAAGAGAAGCCTCAAGATAGGAAAAATAAACACTGCTGTTGAAAAGTAGTCTTTTCTACAATTATTCCAAGAATTCATTGACATATTTTCCTGGGAATATGGAGATTTGAAGTGATTTGATCCATGTCTTGCATGACATACAATAGAATTGGAGCCAACAACCAAGCCCATAAGGAAAAAACAGAGGCTAGTTAATCCCAAACTAGAGCCACTAATGCAGAAAGAGGTCTTCAGACTTATAGAAAGTGGGATTATCTTTCCCATCAAGCACACTAGCTGGGTTGCAAATCTAGTTCCTATCAAGAAGAAAGATAGAGAGCTTAGATTATGTGTAGACTTCAGAGATCTGAACAAAGCTTCATTAAAGGATAGGCACCCCTTCCATCCATGGAGCAGATTCTTCAATGTGTATCAGGTTCTAAATGTTTTTCTTTGCTGGATGAATATTCTGGTTATAACCAGATTTTGGTAAGGGAAGGAGATCAATTTAAGACTTCCTTCACCACAAAGTGGGGCACAATGGCTTATAGGAAAATGCCATTTAGTTTTTCTAACATTGGGGTAACCTTCCAGAAGGATATGGACATGGCCTTTAGCAACTTAATGTATAAGTTTGTCTTAGTATATCTTGATGACATCACTGTTTATTCCAAGAAGACAACATATCACATTAACCATTTAAGGCAAGTTTTTGAATGTTGTCGGGAGTTTGGTATATCATTGAGCCCCAAGAAGTGTGTTTTCTCTGTTCATGAAGGAAAGCTTCTTGGGTATGTTGTATATAGGGAAGGGATTACTGTGGATCCTAAAAGAGTTGCAGCAATCCTAGAGCTACCCTTACCTCTACATAAGAAGGGGCTCCAAAGTTTCATTGGTCGTATCAATTTTGTTAGGAGATTTCTCCCTGATATAGCAGCCTTGCTAAGACCCCTTACAACTATGTTAAAAAAGAATGCAGAGTTCAGATGGACCTGAGAAGCAAGGGACAATTTTCAAAAGATCAAGGAGGCGTTAGCTTCATCCCCAACATTAGTCAACCTAGATTTCAGTAAGGATTTTACCTTGTATGCTTTTGGTAGTTTTGATGTAATCTCCGCAATTTTGGTGCAAAAAATGTAGAGGGGTTGGAACAACCCATTGCTTTTTTTAGTAAAGGTTTGGAAGACTATGAGCAGAAGTATACCTTCGTAGAAAAAAATGTGCTAGCTGTTGTGAAAATTTTGAAGAAATTTAGACATCTATTGTCTCATAACAAAATTCATCTTCTAGTGGCACATTCCAGAATGAAGGAGTTCTTACTCGACAAAGATTTAAGTGAAAAATGGGCTAGATGGATCACAAGAGTTATGGAGTATGATGTAGATATCCAGGTCACTAAACTGGTAAGGGGTAAAGGTTTATGCCAGCAACTGGCTAATGAAGATTTTTCAATAGTAGAGGATCAACGAGACTCAATTTTGGTTAATGTTGGGACAACAAATGATAAAACTACCAGCTAGTTGCAGGAAATGTCACATTTCTTGAACATCGAGGAATGTCCACCTAATCTAAACATAACAAAGAGGATATACTACCAACTTCGGTCTATTTCCTTTGTCTTGATTGATGATGTGTTGTATAGGAAAGATCACAATGGAGTACTACTTAGGTGTATTGATAATGATCAAGTGGGTCAAATATTACATGAGTTCCATGACAGACCCTCTGGAGGTCACTATGCTGCAAGGACAATAGCCTATAATATTTTAAGAGCAGGCTATTATTGGCCTGACTTGTTCAAAGATGCACATACATATGTCAGGAGATGTTCCAAATGTGCCTTGTTTTCAGGCAAAGAAAAGCTTGCTGCTTTACCATTGCAACCAATTCAGATAGAACAACCGTTTATGAAGTGGGGAATTGACTTCATAGGGGAAATTAACCCACCCTCAAGTGCAAGTCATCGATGGATTATCACAGCAACAAATTAATTTACACGATGGACAAAAGCTTTGCCTCTAAAGGAAGCTAATGAAACAACAATGTTGAATTTTTATGAAAACATTGTTTGTAGATTTGGAGTCCCAGATTCTATAATTTCTGACAATGCCCTGGCATTTGTTGGTTTGAAGGTTGTTGATTGGGAATTAAAGAATGGCATTTACTTAAACACAAGCTCCAACTATTATCCTCAGGGCAATGAACTTGCATAGTACACTAATAAAAAATTGATTAACATTATCAAAAGGACGCTTCAAAGCAATCAGAGGGATTGGCATACCAAGCTAATGATTGCTCTTTGGGAAGACAGAATTACCCCTAAGAGGGTGATTGGGAACTCACCTTACATATTGGTGTATGGTAAAGAAGCAAAATTACCTATCTCTATTGAGTTGCCCGCCTTGGACATTGCCAGTCAGCTGGTCCTGTTTGAACATACTGACCCACTTGCCTTAAGATATACTCAGCTGATGGAGTTGGAAGAAGCTAGAAACAAGGCTATGAAGAACATGGAGTGTCAGCAAATCCTGACTAAGATAACATTTGATAAGAGAACTAGATCAAGAGATTTCATGATGGAAGATCTTGTACTGAAGTGGGATGTTCTTAAAAGCAGGCTAGGCCATCACACCAAGTTTGACAACATGTGGTTAGGTCCATTTATTATCAAAGACTGCAAAGAACACAATGCTTACCAACTGGCCACAACTGAGGGTGAAATGCTTCCTATCCCATTCAATGGGATACACCTCAAGCCTTGCTTTGAAGTTTGATGAGGCTCATCCATTATATATATTAGGTTAGGTTTTATGTTTTCACTAAGTGTTTTTGCACCTTAGCTTAATTGTTATTTCATTCCCTAAGTGCTGTCCCAACATGGTAAATAGTTTCACTTCAGTTTTTCCTATTTTCAATAAATTTTCGGCAACCTGTTATATTCTGTGAGTCTTAAATGAGTTACAACCATACACAAGGCTGCTCCAAGTCTATTTCTAAGTTTTCCCATGACTCCATGCCCAATGGATAGGCCTAGGCCACTGGTTTCCATGTTTAGCAGGCAAACATCTAGCAAAGGTCGCTAGAAATGTTACCCATTTTTCACCTATGGGCTCAATCAGGCAGGGTAACCCATGCTTTTAGAGGTTCTTGAAGACCAAATGGAGGAACACTTGCATCAGGACCACATTTTTTCTAACTTGTTTGCTTCTTATGCAGATGCAGGGGAAAATGATGTTTTAATTCAGCACGTGGATTAAATGTGGCTCCCAAGAGGGTTGAGCCCAGCGTGTGGGTCTTCAGTTTCAGGTGGGTTTTCATTTTTTATGTTTTTCCTTGTCTTTTCCTTTTTCTGTTTTGATTTCTTCTTGCCTTTTTTTTCCTTGTTTTGTCAGGGGCAGAACCGGGTTGGGATCCAAACTTGGAACTTTTCCAAAGTTCCAGTTCCTAAAACTAATCCGGTTCCGACCCCGGTTCCGCCGGGTTCTTTTTGTCGGGCCCCTTTTTCTTTGTTTCTATCGGAGGCAGAGTCGCACCGAAACCAAACATTGGAACTTTTCCAAAGTTCCAGTTTCTATTTTCGTTCTGGTTCCATGCTTGTGTGCGTCTCGTTTTCTTATTTGACCTTGCATTTGACTGTGGGGTAGTTGTTTTCCTTTCTTTTCTTCCTTGTCCATTTTTCTCTCTTCCTTGGTTTGGGTCAGAATCCAAATTGAAACATGATGAAAGTTGTAGTTTCAGGTTTGTTTCTGCCCCTACCCCTATTGTGTTTTACCTGGGATTGGTTTTAGTTATGATCCTGCCTTGTCTCCTCTTGCTTTGTGCATTTTCTTTCTTTTTGACGGGCCCAGGCCCGGGACCGGGGTGGAACCCGAACTTGGAACTTTTCCAAAGTACCAATTCCTATTTTTATTCCGGTTCTGACCCTGGTCCTGCTCGTTCTTCTTTATTTTCTTCATGGCCTGTGATCGAGGGATGTCTCCTCCTCCTTGGTTCCCCCTTATGTTTTTCTTTTTCTTCCTTCATCCCTCGTATGTTGCCGGGGGCAGGATTGGAATGAAATCTGAACTTGAAACTTCAAGAAAGTTTTAGGTCCAAATTTAGTTCTGGTTCCAGTTCCACTGACTCTTTATTTTTTCCCCATTCTGGATCCGGTCCCAGTTCCACCTTTTGAGTTTTGTCTTGTGCGTCTTCAGGTTCTAGTTCCACCTCGATCCCAGTTCTGCTGGCCTTTTTTCCTTTCTTCCTTGTATTCTTTTTGGGGGATGCTTTTTCCCGTTTGTCTTTCCCCTTCTCGTCCTTTCCTTTGCCTTCTTTTGAGTTTTGTCAGGGGCGGGACCAGGTCTGAATCCGAACCTGAAACTTGAAGAAAGTTTCACAGACGGATTTGGTCCCAATCCCGGTTCCACTAGGATTCATCTGTTTTTGCTTCCGCCCCCTTTCTCACTCTGGTCCCTTTTTGGTTCTCATCTCGACTCCGACTCCGCCGAAGGGTCCAAGCTCGGGAAAAATGAAGGAGTTCACCGTAAGCTCTCGCCAACCATTGGGTGTCTTGCTGATGGCTTTTTGAGAGATTGATATAACTCTGGTTGCTCGCCATGAGGTCTTTTCGATCGTCGGGTGTCTTGCCGAATGAATTGACATGTCAGTGTGACTCTAACCGCCCGCTATGACTTCTCCCCAACATCCAAGGTCTTGTCGACATGGAGTAAGCTCGTCGAAGGATCTTTCCTTTGCCATAGTGTCTCACCAACCCGATGGAGTCTTGCCAAAATAAGGGAGCTTGGGGAGAAGAAAGGAGCTCGCTATGAGGTCCTGCCGAAAGAGGGGAGTCTTGCCGATAGCGATCAACTTGCCCACATAAATGGATATCGGTGTAACTCCCGTAGCTTGATAAGAGGTCCTGCCGACAGTCCTAAGCTATGCCAATAGCTACTATATGACATGCTTGCATCAAGGAGACGTGATTAAAACTCTCACCGACATGCATTCTGTATAGCAACCCTTGACCTTCGAGAATATGCATAGCTGGGGAGGTCAGCTGAAGAAGTGAAGCGGCATTAATGACCACGTCACAGAGCATTCAAGGAGACTTTGACAAAATCTCGATGGCAGACTCGAAGGCTGTAAGTCAATAACGACAGCTGTAAAAGATCTAAAGACACCCCTAGGAGCGATCTCTTGCCGACATGGAGGGGGATGGGCATTTAATGCTTCATTGACTTCATTCCAAGCACTTCTAGGGCCAACGTGTCCAGGCGCCGACTCATTTTTGAAAACCCTAATGTAGGGGGTCGACACTCTTTTGTATATATGACAATTTTGCCTCTTTTATAGGCAATTCTTACTTGCATATTCTTCTATTTTTGTGACTTCTGTGAGTCCTTAGAGGAGAATACTGAGTTTTCCAACTCACTTACAGACATTGAATGTACAGTTTCACCTTTGGAGATCGAATAAAGAAAGCAACTTCTGCCTTCTCAATTATCTGTTTCATTGAGTGTGTTGAATGATTGAAAATTTTTCATGTGAGTTTCTCTTATTCCTTGTTAATTGTCTCATTAATAGCACTTTTAAGCAGAGGAGATGTGTATATTGCAGGTTATAGGTTATGTTAGTGGTGCAAACATTTTTAGTTGTGAGCAGAATTTTTCATCCTTCTAAGACTGCATGTATCATAGCTTTCTTATAAAATATTTATGCGATATCATATGAGTATTGAATTGTGTATATCAGCTTTTACTAGTCAATTGAAAATTGTGTGCTAATCAGCTGTTCATGTTTGAACAAATTTGGTGTATCACCATAGGAGTAGTTTTCCAATTTATGTATTCTTTCTCCCTTTATCTCACAAAGATCATTAGTTAGGTGATACCATACGAAGTTGGCCTTCTCCGGAGGTTGACCTCTATTTACAAGAAACCCACATCTTTAAGAGGTCTTTCCATGTTACATTGAGGTGTTGAACATCAGGTTCAACAGGGTGCAATTTTAGGTGATAACAATACCCTCATAATGGATTTTTTGCACATAAACTTTATATTTCTGAGTATAAAGATAAATTTGCTAGGTTTAGAACTGTACCTAGTAAGTTAAGGTTGTTGCACATAATGAAAAATCAGTCAAATCAATGTACAATTTTTTACAGTTTTGTGTTTGTAGAGCTGGTTTTAGAGTTCGTTTAGGATTAGGATTGGTTAGTGTTAGTTTTTGGTTTAGTTAGTTTTCTTTTTTGTCTTGGTTTCTGTTGTTTATTTTGGTTTGTTTTATTTTTTTCTACGGTTTTCTTATTCCCATGTCGTCTTGTTTTTGTTTTGTCTCTTTCTCTTTTGTTTTTGGTATTTTGTTGTTTGTTGGTTGTTTTTGTTCTCATTTATGTTTGGTGTTGGTGGTTCATCATGTATGTTTTTGTGCTCCTTTCTATTGTTCCTCTCTTCTTGCCTGTTTCTTTTCTTTCTTCTGGGGGGTTTCCTCTCGTTGATAGTAGAAGTTGAGTTATTGTATGCAAGTTATGCTGAAAGGTGAATTTGTTGAAAGTCTATTGTTGGTATTTTCAATATCTTGATCAATTAGTAGCTTTGAAAACTTTGATTTACCTTCATCCATTTCAAATTGGGGAATGTTAGCATGAATTGAAACTTGGTACATTATGCAGTTTTGGGGAGTTTTTGAAAGTCTATCATGATCTGCACACCTTAAGAAATCCATCAGTTAGTTTACATTGGGTGGGGTAGCTCTATTCCAAGTGAAAAATCTAAAGGGTTACATTTATTTCATGATGTCCATGGTGGTTCTCAACTCGCTACTTAGGCTTCACTACTTGAGGATTGAGAGAAACGAGAAATTATACTTCAAAAGAATCAACATCTGAGAAAAGAAAAAAGAGAAAAGAGAGAAAATTTGAAAATGAAATCAATCAGCAAGGGTGATTCGAGTATCTCTATCGGGGCTATAGATGCCTAGCTAGAAGTAGAGCGATGCTTAGAGAGAACCAGAGGTATCTCTATTGAGGCTATAGACGCTTGTCTGGCAGTAGGGCTATGCCCAGGATATCATTGCACGTTAGAAGTGTAACTTACAACTGCATAGCTTGGGTAGAGTCTGCTCCACTTTGATCACAACAATGCTTATGGAGGGGAAGGAATTATTTGTACACACAAAAAGATTTCAATTTCATCTTAGACCTCTGGCGTGTCCTAGTTTGATTCTGTTTGCACTTCCTAGATTGCCTTGAATGGACATAAACCAAAGATTTTGGGTATTTGGAGGGTTGTGTGTTTTAAAATGCTTTGCGCATTTTCCCAGCCAAGTCACCATTTGTTATGCCTTGCATAACCACCTCATTTTTGTTTTATTTTGGAGCAAAATGGGTCCCCCTTTTGTTTTGTTTTGTTCACCTTTGGTTGTTTGGTTGGGTCTTAGGAGTTGTTTGTTTTACTCCTAATTTTGTATTTTGCTCTATTGGAGGTGGGTCTGGAACCAAATCTAAACATGGAACTCTTTCAAGGTTTCTAGTTCAGTTATCGTTTCGACTCTGACTCTGTCTTCTCTCTTGTTTCTCCTCCTTTTCTTCTGTTGGTTGTTTCCAACAAACACTTGGATTGGTTCATCCTCTTGTTTGTTGGTCGTTTCCTTGTGTGTTTTTTGTTTGTTTGTTCACGCAGAAGCGGAACCAGGATTGGAACGAAATTAGGAAGTTTCAAGTTTCCATATTGTGTCCCCGTTCCGACATCATGTCCACTCGTTTCCTTTCTCCTCATTTTCTTTGTTGTTTAGGCCAGGTCTGGTGTTCGTTTTGGTCCCGCTTCCCTTGTGCTTGTGTTTTGTTCTTTGCTTTTTGTTCGGGACCAGATCTGGACCCAGAATCAAACTTCAAACTTTGTGAAGTTCCATTTCAGTTTTATCTCCGCCCCCATCTCTAGTGTCATGTTTTGGTCTGTCCATTTTGTCATGCTTTATTTTTAACTAGGGTTTCAATTTTTGAGCAGTTACCTAGCTTAGGTGACAGAAGTTCATCTTGAAACTATGTTTCTAGTCTTCCCACGTTGATTCTGTGTTGTCAGTGTGGGATTCTCATTATGCCCTAGTTTTTAGAAGCATCGTGTCGAGTGAACTAGGGTTTTTTCTCAACAACCTTTGCAATATGACCTTTTCTAGGGTTTAAATGACCTTATGTATGGAGAAGCTATTGGAGGATTAAACTATGCTATGTTTGGTTTACTTTAACCTCATGTGACCCAGGGTTTAAAAATTCATATGATTGTACCTTGTTTGAAATACTCTCTATTTTCTAAAATTATTCCACTCCTGTCTACGATGTATATTTATAACTATTCTTGGTTGGAACCGGAGTTGGAGTGGAAGGTGAATTTGGGAACTAATAATTAGTTTTGGTTCTTATCCCATTCTGATCCTGCTTCCGACCCCATTTTGGTTCTTATCCTATTCCAATCCCAACTCTACACCGTGTCTAGACTCAGACTCAAATGTGGAAAAGGGGGAAAGTTTCAAGGTACAGTTTTTGTTCCCGCTCCTATTCTGAGCCCACTAATAAACTCGTTCTGTCTCCACATGAACATGGTTCCACCCCCGCAATAGTACTAGATGTTGGACCCGGGAAGAATTCTGAACCAATCAAGGAGAAAAGGACAATGTCCAAATTTGATCCCGATCCCACCAAGGCTAAGAATTCGAGCCAAACACAATTCCACCCCTATCTAGGGATGGTTCCTTCTCCAAACCTGCTTGGTTTTGTCTGCGCTCCTGCACAGCATAAAGAGAGGATGTATAGTGATGGAAAGCTAGAGAGAAAAGGGTGAATCATTGTGTAATTGCAACAATCTTTGGTGGAAATGAATGAAAAAATATGAAAGCATAAACAAGACAGTAAATTGTTTGACATAAGGCTTCAATGGGGAAGACGTATGAAATATGGAAGCCAGGATATCATGGCCATGAATGGGTAACAGAATGTCTCGAAATGGTGAAAGATGGCTCCATCGAATGCCATTAGTTGCTAGATATGCCTAAAATGGGTTTGCGCAAAAAAATATAGGATGCCATAATTGCAAGAAACATACAAAATGCAATTTATGAGGAATGAATACAATTTGTAGAAATGCAATTACATAGATAAATTCATTAATTTATTCATTTTAATAAGATTATTGGTTTTTAAGGATCAAAATGAATTAATTAAGGATGCAAGACAAATTTTGTATTCAAGATGTTAATTGAGTGAATTAATGTGTTGTGTAGGTATTGACTGGATCCCAGGGGTAAATAGGATCTAATTGTTATTTCAATTATGAATTTTAAATTTTATTCATATTTAATTGACATATTTTTATATTTGATCAATTTTCAGAATTGATTAAATATTTTGAATTAATTAAGTCTTATTAATTAATTTTATTGAATTAATTAATGTTTATTTCTGGTTTTCAGGTACTTGTGAAGGTTGGAAGGATGTTAAATCGAAATTATTTGCAAAACTGACATGCAAGAATGGAAGGATATTTTCTAAAAAGATCATTGAATTGGAGAAAATTGAATGCTTGGTGGGCTCACTTGAGTTTATTTCTGGGAAAGATATTTATGTTCATTGTGCAAAAGGGGAACTCAAAGTTAAACTGGAAACTGCAGCTATTAACTGAAGCTAAACTAGAGAGTGGAGTCTCAAACTGAAATCAGCTAAAGTCAAACAAAGCTAAAACATAAAGTTATCTTTCTGATCAAATTGTGTGCAGAAAAAGTTACAACTTTTATGTTTTAGTTCTAGAGGAAATTATGTAATTTTGAGCTACAAATTGTCAAATCAAGCTCATTATAAAGGGTTGGTGAGACACTTAGGAAAATAAGTTAGAAGTTTTTACAGCTTAGCTGATTAGAGTTTTACAATAGGATAGTTAATGGAGTTTTCTGCAATTCTTAGTTTAGATGGAGGTAATCTAAAGACATGGGTTTCTGTACACTGGTGATCTTTCTAGATTTGTAAATCTTGTTTATCTGTTTCTTGATAGTAGAAGTAGCCAGACTTAAACCTGCTTTAGGTTATGCTCTAGAATGATGTTTGTTTTATTAATCATTTTGATTTGGAAAGCTTTGAAGGAATGAATTTTTGTCTTGTATTTTTGTTCGAATTGTGGTTTGAAATATGATATTAATATTTGCACTGTAAATGAATGGTTGTGTATGGATTACAGGTTGATTTTTTTGGTAGTTCTGGTTTAGGAATTCCTTGGAAAGTAACAGGTTTGATTAGTTGAATGAATCAACATTCTTCTTTCTTTTGCTTCCCTGATCTATCATTTTCTTTTCTTTATACCCCCTATTAGAGTAGGTTTAAATAAGAATTTGATCTCACAACAATCAAGATGCTCAATAACTAGCAAACTCCTTGAACATTACAATTACATTGACCATTGAGCAATATCAACACATTTGAGAACCAACTACCAAGACCTTTGGTGTTAGATTACCATGTGTTATCTTTCTTCTTCAGGAGAAATATAATAGAGATATTGTATTTAAATGTTGTTGTGCTAAATTGACCATCAACAGGTATGTGCTCACATAGACAAGCAAGTGGATGTGGGAAAGTCACACCTAATTTTGGCTCCCATACATGTAACCATACCAAAGCTATACCTCCTGATAACTTTGATAAGGCACCACACAACATGACAATAGAGTTCACAAGGCAAGCAAAGCTTCATATACTTGACACCCATTAATAAACAAGATGGCTCCATAGGCAAGAAAAGTGTGTTATGCAAGGTGGCCATATAACTGATATTGTAAATGCAATATAGCGTAAAATAATTTCAAAGGAGTTTTACTTAGTTCATGTAAGGTTTTAACATAGGGAACATTGTGCTTAATGTCTCCAAGAGAGGACCAATCAAAGAATATAAGATTCACAACTTAGGGGATGTAGTGTGTCGCATCAAGCCACTAAGAGGAATATAGTATGCTAAGAGAGATCACGCTCTTGAAGGACATCACACCATGTTGTAAACAATTACTTTAAAGCAGCAAATGATAAATGCTAACAAATAAAAAGTTCATGAGAGCTTGCTTGGAAATCCCTATGCCAAGTCACATGTTTCCAAATAAAGCTACGTCATGCAAAGGGGTTTCCCCCAAAATGAAATCCAAAAATCACATAAGGGATCCACGGACTCGGGTCAGTATTTCTTTGCTACAATGTTATTAGAGAGCTCAGAATTGTCATCATTCCCCAAATATTCGTGGAACATAACCCATCTAATCAAATCATAACCTATCAAAAAGGCAATAGGAATTTTCTAAAGAAAATAACACTTGACCCAATCATAAGTGTATGGCCTTCGTAGAAAGGAGTGATCCACCTTAGCAATAGCAACTACCCCATCCAAAATTTGCTCACATTACACAAAGCCACAATGTTCCTCCAAGATAAGCCAATCAAATCCTACCTTATGTGTCCTAGTAATCAAATTGGAGATGATCCTAAAAATGACATTGTGAAGGGTGATTGGTCTAAAAAATCTAAATGACTTTGCAATTATTTCACTACTACAATCAATGTGTCATCTTTCATGAAATTTCCCAAAACACTATTCATTATGATCATATGGAAATTTCTAGGAGAGATACAATAGTTGTAACATCATGAATTAAAAACATTAAAAAGTACAACATTAATTAATTATGTAATGGCATAAAAATTAAAAAATCATGAATTAATTATGTAACCATATAATTCAAATATAATTCTATCAAGAAATCAATATCAAATAGATGATATAATCGCATAACTCATACATTTCAATTTCATTGATTTTCTTCTTCACCTAACTCTTTGTTTGTATCATTTGATCCAGATTTGACATTGTAAGGATTGGTCATATCATCATCATCATCATTGATATCAATTTTTGTAATGTCATCATTCACACGGATATCATCTTCATAAACATTAACTCCTACATCATCATGATCTAGTTCCTCTTCTTTGACATCTTCGTCAGACACATCATCAACTAATTATTGATCTTGATCATCATCTGCATCATCTTCTTGTTCTTCGATATCTTCTTCTTCCACCACATTATACTTTACTGACCTTCCTCTTGGATCATGTCTAACAACAAATGACCAACCCACTTTACCTAGAACCTCTGAGTAAAATACTTGTTCACATTGGCTTGGAAGAACATAGGGCTCATTTCCAGCTCAATCGATCAACCTTGTATTAACCATGGTAAATCCATTATCATGTTCAATAACAGTTCTCTCGAGATCATTTTCATTCAATCATAGCCTGTACCATTGGATGACGAACAAAACTAATTTGAAGGACTTAAAGTCACACTCAAGTATATCATCCAAAATCCCATAGATTGTTGAAAGTATAGATAAATTATCGAACTCACTATTATTTATTAATATTTATGCCCGACATTTGTCAAAAAAGCAATGAAAATCACTAATCGTCAAAATTTTGATGAAAATCACAATTTTTTTTTAAAATTGAAAAGTACACATTAAGTACACATGTACCTGATGATTCATCTAATTGTAAATCTTTTGTCAAAAATTTCATTATATTTTGCAGTCAAATGAGTTAGTGGATATCAATTCTTGAATTTTAATATCATGTGTATTGTGTGTACTTTACGTGTATTTAAGTGTATACTTCACAATTTATGTGTATACTTTGTCACTTATGATTATTCCAATGTATACTTTATGACCTATATGTTTTCATGCATATAATTTGTATTCATGTGTGTAGTTCATGAATTAAGTGTATTTGAGTAAATGATTCACTTATTCACTTACTCATGAGGAGCATAACGAACCCTAAACCCCTTTGCACCTTTACATTGCATCCATTTGACCCTTTTTCCATCAACTAAAAACTCAACACCACGGGAAAACACCTTAGAGATATAAAAAATTGAGAGAGGTAATTATAGAGGGGCCCTATGTGATCTTGTAGACTCAGAAAAATTGTTTGTATGTGACACAGTTTCTGAGTAATAGCTTGTCAAAGATTGCTTCATTTTAACACTTTGGACTCTTAAGGGAAATTTTTGATCCAATGTAGATTGGAGTGATTCGGTGTGTTTGGGTGCAAAAGAGGACTATTCCTAGTGTAAAAGTACCCATCCAGATGTGTTGGAATAGTTTTTTTGGTTGTATGAATTGTAAAATGAAAGTTGCACCACTTTGTAACTTTACACTGCTTGCATTTAACAACTTTTTTCTCAATTGAAAACTCATCACCATGGGAAAATTCCTCCGCGATAGAAAAAACTGAGAGAGATTATTGTAGAGGGTCCCAACAAGATCCCATAGTCTTAGATGAAGATTCTATAAGCATCATGGTTTCCGAGTAATAGCCAGTCAAAGATTGCTACTTTTTTGCTCTTTGGACTCTCAAGGGATCAAGTTGGTTGAATGTAGCTTAGAGTGATTCAATGTGTTTGGGTGTGAAAGAAGACTATTCCTAGCTTAAACGTACCCATCTAGATGTGTTCAAACATTATGTTTGGTCATATGAGTTGTAAAATGAAAGTTGTACCACTTTGCAACTTTACATTGCTTGCATTTGACAAATTTTTCCTCAACTGAAAAAATTGTCACCATAGAAAAAAATTTGAGATAACAAAAAATTGAGAGATTTTATTGTATAGGGTCCCAACATGATCCTGTAGCCTCAGATAAGGAGTTTGTAAGCATCACGGTTTCCAAGTAATAGCTCACCAAAAATTGCTGCCTTTTAGCACTTTGGACTCTTAAGGGAAATCACTGGTCCAATGTAGCTTAGAGTGATTTGGAATGTTTGAGTGAAAAAGAGGACCATACCTAATGTAAACGTACCCATCCAAACATGTTGGACCAGTTTGTTTGGTTGTACAAGTTGCAAAGCGAAAGTTGCACCACTTTGCAACATTACATTGCTTGCATTTGACAACTTTTTTCTCAAATAAAAACTCATCACCATGAGAAATGCCTCAGAGATAGCAAAATATGAAAGGTTATTATAGAGGTTCCCAACATGATCATGTAGCCTCAGATGGAGAATGTGTAAGCGTCACAGTTTCTAAGTAATAGCCCATCAACGATTGCTACCTTTTGCACTTTAGATTCTTAAGGGATCGAGCCATTTGAATGTAGCTCAGAGTGATTCAATATGTTTGGGTGTGAAAGAGGACCATGCATAGCATAAAGGTACCCATCCAGATGTGTTCAAATAATCTTTTTGGTCATATGAGTTGCAAAACAAAAGTTGTACCACTTTGCAACTTTACACTGCTTGTATTTGATAACTTTTTCCTCAACTAAAAACTCATCACCAACACAATCCCATAGCCTCAAACAAAGATCCTTTAAGCATCATGATTTCTTAGTAATAGCCTGTCAAAGATTGTTGTCTTTTTTCACTTTGGACTCTTAAGGGAACAAGTCGGTTGAATGTAGCTCAGAGTGATTCAACATGTTTGGGTGCAAAAGAGGACCATTTCTAGCATAAACGTACCCATCCAAACATGTTGGAATAGTTCGTTTGGTCTTACAAGTTGTAGAATGAAAGTTGCACCACTTTGCAAATTTACTCTGCTTGCATTTGACAACTTTTTCCTCAATTGACAAGTCATCACCATGGAAAATCACCTCCGAGATAACAAAAACTGAGAGGTTATTGTAGAAGGTCCCAACATGATCCTTTAGCCTTAGATGAAGAATTTTTAAGCATCATGGTCTTTGAGTAATATCCCGTGAAAGATTGTTTCCTTTTTGCACTTTAGATTCTTAAGGGATATCGTTGGTCCAACGTAGCTCTAACTGTTTCGACATGTTTGGGTTTGAAGTAGGAGCATGCCTAGCCTAAACATACCCATCCACATGTGTTGGAACTATTTTTAGAGCAGAATAACCTCCTTTTTATTGAAAATAAAATCTTCTTCTTATCTTTTCATTCCTCTTGTAAGTGATTGATTTTAGTCTTTAGTTGTTTTGCTTCAATTTCAACGCTTAGGACAACAAGATCCCTTTTTTTGATATGTTTTTCAACACTTAAGAAAACAACTTCATTTGTTCAAATCCACCTTAACCATTATATCTCACTTTCTTTTCCTGCAAAAATTATTACCAAATACAAAGCCTCAATTACGTTAGGTTGAATGGAATATATAACAACAATTGTGATATAGCAAGTTTGGTGTGGGTTGAGGTTGATTGATATGTATGACAATATCATATCAGTGTTATTGCTTTTGTGCGAAGTGTGCATTATGACTAGTGTGCATCAAGCCCATATAGTATGCCTAGTTTTCTTATTGATGCATTATGGTTAGCAACATTCATTTTTTTTCTTTACAATAATACAAATTGCATGTGAAAGGTCAAATAACATGCATGTCATGGAGTTGTATTTGGTTTGGTTAATGGTTGTATCACACTCATTTGGTTTGTTTAATGGTTGCAT
Source organism: Sequoia sempervirens (assembly GCA_007258455.2). Lineage (NCBI taxonomy): Eukaryota > Viridiplantae > Streptophyta > Pinopsida > Cupressales > Cupressaceae > Sequoia > Sequoia sempervirens. The sequence goes on from VDFB02193867.1 coordinate 691,211,189, forward strand.
CATGGTTGAGTGATGTCTTAATTGTTGATCATGATTATTTTATAGATTTCACATGAACAATCTAATGAACATGTATCTTGTTTAGTTGTAAGGACTGTGTTTGAGGGTTGCATCAAACCCCTATGGTTGAAAGATAGTGATTCTTATTCAAGATGATTTTATACCTTCTACATGTTATTAAGCTTGAATGAAAATTGAGTGACATTGATTTTTATCAAGATGATTATATTCCTTTTGAATGAACAATGTAATGACATATATTTCATTAAGTTGTATCCATTTGTTTGAAGTTTTTAATCAATCAAAAGAATCAATGCCATAAAACTATCATAAGTTGATCTTTTCATCTTTTTTTCCTTGTCTATGAGACCACAATTCTTTGAGGCATATTTTCAAATAGTTCTTCTCAATAAATATTATATAGTGATTCTCATATTTCATTAATTTTAACTTCTTTTGAAATAAAAATCAGCTGTCCACTTCATTACAGGAGTTCAAAAAAAAAAATGTCAAATGTAAATTCATTCAATAGAGCTTGAAATCATGTGTATTCTCAAATTGAGTGTTTGATAAAAATGTTTTGGTAGACATGTATGAAAAATGTGGTACAATGGAAAAGGTAGTGAAATGTTTGAAAAACTCCTCAAAGAAATGTGGTCTCATGGAATGTAATGCATGTGAATCTTAATATGAATGAACTCTAACATAGATGGATTGCCAATTGTAATTCATAAGTTCTATTAAAATGCAATTTCATTAATCTATAACATGTTATTGATCATAACTTTACACCACTCTAAGATAATTATACATTCAATTTTGAAGATTCAAATTAGAAATAAATGCAGACAAGGAAAAAATTAGGTCGAATATCAATTATTATATATCAAAATGTAGAATAATTGTGTTTGTGCATATAGAAATTTGGCATATATGCCTACTTAGAACAAGTTTTAAAATAAGTTTTACAAATTGTGGCAGATATGTCATCTCAAGATCTATCAAACCCTAAGTACATATCAATCTATATCAAATCCTAATCCTATGTTGGACCATCAAAATTGAGCCTCCTCAAAGAACTTGGTTTCTCTAAAGCTTCCTACATAATAACAATTCAAACCACAAATTAGATTAATTATGTGAATGCTTGACAAGATAGTCTAGTAATAGAAACTTATATACTATCATTTATAAATTATGAATTTAACATCAAAATCACTATACATGTACTATATTATATCAATACTACAATTATTGTTTACCTCAAGTTTTGCTCTCTTTTCTACAAGACGATTTGTATATGATTGTCCCTTAGGATGATTGGGAGTCCTACTATAAAGAAATGGTCCCACACTTGTCAGAGTGTTGAGTCGGGTAGAGGACTATAGCAGGTAAAATAAAAATGATACAAATTAACATACAATTTTTGACAAATAATCATATTTACTAAACATATATCTACTCCTATCTAAACGTAAATATCTACAGTATAAAATAAACACATACCTGCTGTGATGCTACGACACTAGATGGGCTCATGGTGGATGAAGTAGCTAATATGGTTTCTTATATAAAAAATGACAAGAATGTAACACAATTTAAATGAGCATGCACATATAATCATAATGTCAAGAATAATAAAAATATATACTTGTGCAATTTCATCCAATGGGTCATCCCTAGTTAACATGGTTGTAAAAGAATAGGTTGCTACTTAAAAAGACAAGATTACATTAGACTATCAATCTATGTAGTACATGTATTTAAACATAATAGATTTCAAAAAATTAACATCTAAATAACAATTTAAATGATACCTGTGTGTGAGAAATGTTAGTATGAAAATGAAACAATATAAACACACCAATGCAACATTAAACTAAAGAAAGCAAGATAAATTGAAATGAAATCAAACAAAGCTTCTTCAGAGTCGTTCCATTGTTATCTATCTCCAGTGATTCTCTTAAAGCTGTTGCTCTCAAATTGTATAAGCAAAGATTCTTAGAATGGCAACCTGCAAAACGAGTATGCAAAGGGAGATTACTTCTCAATCCTATATGCTGGTGGAGTGAAATGCTGATACGGATATGCACATGGGCTGTGGATTATGGATGCTTATGAAGCTATGATATGAGGATGATAGGCCATGATATGGAATGCTAATATGCTAAGCTATGCTATGCTATGATTCTAAAGGCTATGGATGCTAGAAGGCTAATAGACTATAGTTTTCATGTACGGAAGCTTCTATGTTTTTTAGAGACCCGACAGTCCCTTTTATAGATTTTTACAGGCAAGAGCCTAGTTGGAAAAGATCAATGGCTATGAGATTGTCTGGAAATTTTGAATGGTGAGAGATGGAGAGGTTGAGAGGAAGATGGAAGATGTTGGGAGGTTGGAGAGAAGAATGGAGGCTTGTCTTCAACCCACAGGAACAACTTTGCACAGGAACAGAGGAATTAATTTTCTGTTTTGGAAGTTTGTTTCATGGTTGTTGAAGATATTCCAAATTAAATAAATGAATTTATTTAATTTCATGTGAGTTTGATTTTTGATTTTAGGACTATAGAAGATTTAATTAAATATTTGAAATATTTAATTGTGAATGGAATTTAGAAGAATTAATTAAATATTTAGAATATTTAATTATGAATAGACTTTAGAGGAATTTATTAAATATTTGGAATATGGAATTGTGAATAGAATTTAGAGGATTTTAGAAGAGAAGAAAATTTAATCTTTATTTGAATAAAATATCCAAGCCAAGATTATATGATAATTAATATAAATAAATTGTAATGTTTATTTTAATTAATTAAGAAATGGATAAGAAAAGTGATTAAATAAACTTATTTATTTAATCAAAATGAAAGAATGAACAATATAAATAAATTATTTAGATTTATTTATACGCAAATTGAATTCAAAGATTTAATTAAATATTAAAAATATTTAATTAATTACCAGACTATTGTGATGTGACCATTTTAGGTGTATACATTTTTCCCCTCTTTGAAGTGATGTGTTTTACGCATTACTTCAAAGAATTTTGAAATTTTCCCTAGAAATTTGCCCCAGATGCTGATTGTTGAATGTTGACTGATTGATTGGCGCACTATGGGCCTACGGTACGTATATTCCCCCTCGAATGATGAATTGATAAGATTTTGATTTTTGTGAAGTTTTTTAAATTTTTAGATTTTTTTGCAATTTTTTCAAATTTTTATGATTTTTAAGATGTCGATTCATCGTTCAAAAATTATGATGTGAAGAAATTGACTTGGAAAGATGTGAGATGAAAATTGATGACCTAAATTGCCCCTGCTATGATAAAATGTGATAAAATGCCCCAATTTTGCCTTTAAATAGGTTAAAAATGTCATTTTCCCATTTTAAGCTAGTAAAAATTGTAATTTTTGAGCTTCGGAGCAAGAAAGATGGCACTTCCTATCCACCAGCACCATTTCGAGTGCATTCGACGACATCAGCAGCTAGCGCATTATGGACCCGCGGTATGTACCCCGTTAAACTTTTGTGATTTAAAAATTTTCCATTTAGGGCACGTTTCCCAACCTTTTTGTAGCTTTAAACATTCTTTTAGCGCCCTTTATGATTTTTATAGCACCCATTATGTTTTTCATAGTGCCCATGATGCTGTAGTGCCCATGATGATTTCTGCAGCGCCCATTAGGTTTTCTGTAGCACCTTTGATCTTGTAGCACCCATTAGGATTTATGTAGCGCTCATGATGATTTTCATAGTGCCCATGATTAGATGTTGCTTTGTGTGATCATTTTGTTCCCAAGGTTGTTGGAAAACAAAGTGTAGCTGATAAATTTTCTTTCAAGTTAATGAAAAAAAATAGTTGTTTGATAGGTTTTCTTCTAAGGTTGTTAAAAACAAACAGGATTTGATAAATTTGCTTTCCATGAAAATGAAAAACAAATAGGTTGTTTGATAAGTTTGCTTCTAAAGTTGTTAAAAGTGAACAGGATTTTGATAAATCTACTTTTCATGATGAAAAACAAATAGGTTGATTGATAAGTTTGCTTCTAAAGTTGTTAAAAGTGAACAAGATGTTGATATTCAGATTTGATTGATAAGTTTGCTTCTAAAGTTGTTAAAAACAAACAGGATTTTGATATTCAAATTTGATTGATAAGTTTGCTTCTACAGTTGTTAAAAATAAATAGGATTTTGATAGATCTGCTTCCCATGATAATGAAAAAAAATAGTATGATTGATATTCATATTTAATTGATTTGTCGTGATGATTTGATATTGATTTTGCTTTGACTTGATGATGTTTCAACAAGAGAGATTGGGCGTCTTGCAGTTACGGGAGAAATTCCCGAAGACATGGAGATTGATTCCAAAGCTTGGATAGGTAGATAGAGATGTGATCGAGGCATGTGGACTGACCTCATTACTTGAGATGCCTGAGGTGCGTCTCAATAGAGGTTTATTGACAACACTTGCAGAGAGGTGGCACAGTGATACAAACACCTTTCATTTGCCGATAGGAGAGATTACCGTGACTCCAGAGGATGTATATCGCATCTTGAGTATTTCAGTGATGGGTGAGATAGTGAGATTTGATGGCCGGGAGGCAGGAGGTACTGATGCTTTGGGATGGATATTCTGAGATGATCAGATTGCAGGCTATTTTATCTCATGGACAAAGATGACAGATTCATATGTGCCTTTACCTTCTGTACTTGCAAGCTTCATTGGAGGTGTTTTGTGTCCCGACCATAGGTCAAAGGGTTTTGCTGTTTGGTGGGGTCGTGTACTTGAGAGTATGGTGATGCAGTGTACATGATATGCATGGGGATCATGCATGCTTGCACACTTATATGATGAGTTACACCATATTGTGTATGGTGGAGGCCAGAGTTTTGCTACCGGTTGTTTTCTATTACATATATGGGCATGGCAGCACTTTGCTGTTATGTGTCCATTGACTCATGGACGATGACCTACTGGTCGACCATACAGATTTAGATATACCAATGTCATTGCTCAGCCATGGTTGGGTAAACTAGATCATTGGCAGCGCCTTCTAGATGATCTCGAGATAGTATGCTGGCGACCCTATGTAGATTGTAAGGCATGGCCAGAGGATGCTAGAGAGATGCCCTTTGTCTTTACTTCCAGATATCTGATTGGTCATACTCCTGGGATTATTAAGAGGTTTCTTCTTGGCCGTGTATGGCGATAGTATGGTTGGCCTCAGGGTATGCCACAGGGTTCATCTATTTATGCACGTCGGTAGCAGGAGATTACAGTGTGGGGTCCATGAATTTCATATGATGTAGTAGTGGCAGAGTTCACCAGTTTGGGGGTACAGATGTGGGAGTACAAAGCAGATATTCTTGACGGGGGATGACTCCAGAGTATGGTTAGTATGTGTTGGAGCATCCTGCACCATGATTATTTGATCCTGATGAGCCTGCTTCTCCAGTTGCAGAGCAGAGACCATATAGAGGCGGACATAGGCGACAACGAGAGGAGGCTTCAGACGGTGATGACTTCGAGGAGGAGGATGATGATGAGTCAGATGGGGATGGAGACAACAGTGATGAGGAGAGTGGGGGTGATAGTGGTGGAGGAGGTGGCAAAGGTAGTGGTAGAGGTAGTAGTAGAGGTGGTGGCAGAGGTGGTGGCAGAGGTGGTAGCAAAGGTGGTGGCAGAGGTGGTGGTAGAGGAGGACCACAGATGAGACATTCAGATCCATCATCTTCATCAAATCCAATGGTGCCAAGTGAGATATCTCCCTTGCAGAGTACAATGCAGAGCTTACAAGGTTAGCTAGCACAGACACATGCCTTGATTACACAGCTTCAGGGACAGTTGATGGCAGTTACGTCTGAGAGAGATATAGCTAGATAGCAGGGTGAGAAGGCCATGGCCCTAGCTGACAGTCTACAGAGAGTAGCAATAGGTACCTCGGTTGGTGACATGATGAGAGAGGTGACTAGAGCCACCTAGGAGGCAGAGTTCTATAGGACCAGGTACCATGATGCAGTGCCACCCGAGCGGAGAGTGAGTTATACACATTCTTGGTCTACACATAGTCACTCTTGGACTACCAGCAGGGGTGTATCACAGCCATTACCTCCAGGAGGACCATCAGGGGCAGGTGGAGCAGGTCCATCAGGTGTAGGTGGGACAGGTCCCAGACCAGCAACATCAGAGGATAGCACTTTGTAGTGCTTTTTGTATGATGGCTTATATGTCTTATTGATATTTTGTTGAGACATTTGTATACACACTGATATGATCCCATTTTTGACAATGTTATGCCTTGCATAGTTGACATCTTTGTACATTTTGACATTCATTGTTGAGATATATGAAATGCAGTGATGATTTATTATGTGATAAATGTGTCTATTTTCTATATGCATGATGTTTATGTGAGGGTTTCACAATGTTATGCTCATGATGTATATATATGCATGATTTTTGAATATGAAAATGAAAGTTAAATATTATGATATGATTGCAATCTTTTGATGAATGAATATGAATATGAATGTGAAATGATGAATGGTACAATTTATGAATGCTTATGAATGTTTTGATTATGATGTATGCTTTGTTTTTATGATAATATGTATGAAAAATGTATGTGATGATGTTTTGTGAATGCCAAAATGTACTTAGTCATTTTATTGGAAAGATATGAAACATTTGATACTTTTCCAGCTTTTGGAAAAATCTATAAATACAAAATGCAAATTCTAGAATGAATGCAATCTATACTAACCATGCAGGGTATCTGTACAATATTGCCATTCTGAGAGCTTATTTGTGCTTTTTGTGTCATCATAGAGCATTGAAATGTTGAAAGTTAATACAAGCATCTAGGTATAATTGAACCGAGATGATCTGAGTATCGCTTGCATAAACAAACAAGAGTTAACCTGTTTCCCATGCAAATTCTAAAATGTCATCAATGATACTTAGTAGAGCATGTGTCGTGACCAATTTGCATAGTACTAATGATTTCCTCGCAAACAACAAACAAAGAAAAATCATACTCCTTCCTTGCTTTTCTAGTTCAATACATCATCAAATTGCTCTAGAGATATGATAGAAAATCAACCAACAATTCAAATTTTGCCTAATGTATTTCAAACATTATTCAGATTAAGATCATCCAACTTGATTATTAACATTGATGTTTGTGTTTTGATTAACGTCATATTTGGACCATGTTTGTCTGATTTCATTGGCATTGAGTGATCGTTTTGGTGTTGTGGTTGATTTGATGCGTCAATGTATGTTGCGTTTTGGAAAACTGTCACTTGTTTGTTTGTGATGTTCTAAAAGGTTCGTTGCCCCTCTCTTGTTTAGTCTGTGTTTCTGCCCCTAGTGTAAACACAACCTAAATATGATGGGTATATACAAATTTCATCAAGCCATGATGAAACACAAGGATTCTCGTTGCATGATATGGATATGATAGATATGTACAAATGATAGATATGGATAGATGATGCCTTAAAGCGAATGCAAGACATAGGCTAATAGATAGAGGAGCCTATTTTGATCACAAGTAGCGCCTGTTTGGCAGGTTTTCACCACTTGTTTTTATTGGACTTTTCAAGACTTTTTCTGATTTTTCTAGATTTTTTCAAGACTTTCTCTGATTTTTTTATATTTTTTCAGGATGTTTTCTTATTTTTATGGATTTTTTTAGGACATTTTCTATTTGTTTTTTGTATTTATCTCAGGACGTTTTATGATTTTTTTTGGATTTCCTGATTTTTTCTGATTTTTATGATTTTTCTGAGTTTTTCTATTTTTATGGATTTTTCTAAGTTTTTCTGATTTTTATGGATTTTTCTGAGTTTTTCTAATTTTATGGATTTTTCAGGATGAAATAAGATGATATGACCAATTGAAGGAACAAGATTCCCTACAACATGGGTAATGCAACCATGGATAAATGATAGATCAAAATGAAAGGCTCACTACAAAACATGTCACACAAGTAACATATCTCTTGTCAAAAGATGATAATGGTTGATTGATTAAGATGCCAGGAATGATTGATTCCATAAGGCATGATGATGATAAGTACTTAGGATCACTGATTCCCCTAAGTATGATAAGATTGATGATTGATGATGATTGATTGAAAAAAAAAATATGAGGATTGGATAATGTTTTGTAGCTAGGCTCAAATATGATGTGCATGATAAGATTCAACGTTGCAAAGGGACATGATGACATGAATTTTGATAAGCTAGGGGATATGGAATGGAAGATCAACTAGATAAGATACAGACATAAGGCCCAAGTATTTTTCCCCTATTCCTCATCAAGACCAAGGAAAGGAAGAAAGGATGTATTTAGTAAGAATGATGGAATATGGATAAGATGAAAGATATGGTATGAAAGATATGGATAAATTGTATAAGATAAGATATGTGATGTTCAAGAAGATCCTTAACCTTGTCAAGATCAAAGGTGGAAATGTAAGGAATGGACATAGAGAGGATAATGACCATGAATGATAAGATGGATGAAACTTGTCCCTAAGTGTAGAGTGCAAGAGGAATATGGAAGATAGTATATGGATGATAGGGAGATGGAGGAACGACTTAAGCATCAAGTTTCACAACCAAATATCCCTCTAATAAAGCATGGCAATGGGAATTAGAATCCTAAATGTTGGCAGATTAATGATATGATGGAAGAATCTAAGGACTTATGCAAAAGTTTGGATTAAAGGAGGATGATGGGGTGTGAATGTTGGATAATGGATAGGAGGTTGGAAGGCCTGTTGATGGATAAATGGAAAGGTTGGAAAGATCAACATTGGCACACACCTTGAAGGGTGGTGGAGTGATGGAGGAAAAATGGATTTGGAAGGTGATAAGTTATTAGATGGAAAATTGGAGGAAGCTTTTGGATTAGCAAATTTGGATGCCACTTTAGATTTTATTGCTTTTATGAGACTTTGAGGAATCCACATGACTTTTGACTTTGAGTTTTGCTTTGTGGACCTTTGTGGCCTTTGGCATTTTTCTTTTTGATTTATGGACCTTTGTTGTCTTTGAAAATTGCCTTTTTTCTTTGATGGGCCTTTGTGGCCTTTTATATTTTTCTTTTGATTTTGAATCAAATTTTCTTTTATTTTTGCATGACTCTTCGAGGAGACATGTTGATCCTTTGATACATGTGGATTTTGATATAGAAGCTTTTGATATTTGGCACCTAAATTGCTTCCAAGAGCAATGGGAGGGGTGGATTGAGGTGAATGATATGGAGGTATGATGGATGAGTTAATGAAGGAAGAATTTTTAAAGTGGATCAAGGATGTGTGCCTTTGTTGTTCTTGAGAAATAGGATATGGACCTAGGATAGAGGGAAGGTTTGATGGACTAAGATGAGGACCTAGGATAGATGGAAGGTGTGATGAACTAGAATGAGGACCTAGGATAGATGGAAGGTTTGATGGACTAGGACACTTAGGTGTATAACCAAGGCCGTGATGATACGGGTTTCTTTGAACAGAAAGGGGTTCTAGGATACCTTGCTCATGAAGGCCTAATTCTTTTCCTTTGTAATTCATACTTTGACACATTCGTTTACCAATGGGATATGCATTGTTTGTAAAACAAGATGCAAGTCCATCTTGAGGAGGATATGATATGGATGAGAGGATAGGTTTTGGAAGTAAACCAGAATGGATAAAGGTGGAGGATCCCAATTTATATTGATCTTGATGAGAAGGGAATTGTGAGATTTTGTAGAAATCATATCTTGATCATCAATTGGTAAGACATCATTAGATAGGACGAAAGAACTATCATGCTCTTGTGATGCAATAGAATCATGGGATGGTATGGATTGATTAGATGATGTGGAAGAAGAACTTGGAAGAACATTTTGTTCTTGAGATGGAAGAGGATTATCATGGGTGAATAATGAAAGGAGGGGATCATCATATGGTTCTTGAGAGATGGGATCTTGATCAAAGATAGGAAGGGTTTGTAGAATGTTTTGATTGAGATGTGTAGATTGAAATGAATCATTGGATGTAAAGGATACAATAGAAGAAGGTGATTGAATGGAATCATTATCTTGAGTGAAAGAATCATGAGGTTGATTTTGAATTATGGGGGATGAAGATAAATGCATGACATGACAAGATTGGTCAATTTTATTTGATGGCTTAGATTTGGGCTTCTCATTTAACCTTTGCAAAAATTCAAAAAAATTGAATTTGGATGATGTTGCTTTTGGAGGAGAAGAGGTTACATTCATATTTCCATCAAAGGACTTCGTAGTTGTGCCCCCTTGTATTTCCTTGATTTTCCTTTGGAGTGCTCTTATTTGTTGGGAAAGACTACTAAGATCATTTAATGGAGTTTTAGTCTTTTTAGGGTCTTCCTTAATTTTATTCATATTGTAGTTAGAGAGCAATTCAACACCTTTCTTTGCTAAAAAAAGAAAGTAGCCTTCTTTATCTCGCTCTAAGATCTTGTCCAAAATTTGGTGAAACTATGGATCCTGTTCAACTTCTTGAATCATTTCATTGGTTATTTCATCATTTGAACTATTCCCAGTATGAAACCTATGAAAAGTATTTTCTTGCCTATCACCCATGTTGTAAAGTGGACAACATGCATATGCTTTTGAAATGTTCTTCTAGACTTAGATCACAGTTTTATAAGTGCAAAAATGATGATGTCTTGATCTGATAAGATGAAAATCTTATGATATGATCAAATGATGTTTCTAACCCTTGATTGTGGCTTCCAAGATGAAAGGATATCAGAATCTTGTTGGGGAAGTTGAATCAATAATCAAAAACTTGTTTGAAAAGATGCACTTTTTTGAGATTTGATCCTAGTCTTGAAAAATGATAAGTGTATCAAATAGCCTAGTTTGTTTTCAAGATTAGTAAATGATTTGGATGGGATGAGTGGGATATTCAATTGAGGGTTGTGGTAGATAAGAAAAATGAATACGCTAACCGTGGTTGTGCCTTTGAGAAAGGGCTCTTCTTTGAAAGAAAGCTCGTGAGTATAATGGTTCTACAACATAATCATCAATGAAACTTCTAACACAGTCATGATATCGATGGATAAAGATTCTATGTTTAAGTGAAACCTTTCAACTTTGGTACAAGAATCATCTTTTCTTCAATAGTTTCTTGTAGCTAAGTGGTTTCTTTTGCTTTTTGATTCATTTGAGAATGGATTTCTTAACAAAGGTTGTGGATTTCCAATCTCTTAACATTAGAGTAATCAATGTGATTGTGAGTTTTGGATGATCTTTACTGAATTAATGTTTTGAAAACACATCAAGCAAGTTGTAGAATAGTTGTGTTTAAGTCCTATTCTAAACATTAAGTGTATGATCAAAATGTTTTTCAAAAATTGTTTTCACAGGTTTTACACATGATAGATAATTCAAATAGACTCACTCTTAGTACTCAAGTAGGTCATCATAATAATCAACATCCCACATCTTAGAACTGCGTCGACTCACACAGCCGTGTCACCCCCAAAAAGGTGCCCACGTTTTTGTCTTTTCTAGGTGCATACTCAGAGTGATGGAAGTGGATACCAGATCCCCTGAGCAAATGGTCCTTGGTAGTTATATGGTGAGTATCTTGGGGGTAGATTCTTCCCTCCCCTGCACTGTGATTATTATGATGTTCAAAAACTGACAAGTTAGCCACTACACTAGGTTTGTAGTAAGGGTTTTTGTTCGGTGCGGCAAATGATATAATCCCTCGAGAGACCTCCCAACCTTTAGAACCAAGGCTTTGGGGATGGTTATCTTGCACACTACCGTCAAAAGAGGGTTTCCCAAAATTTGCTTTAAATTTTATAGTGGGGCGGAATAGCTTGGCTTTGGCTTGAACCCACTTGAGTTGTTCCTCTTGGGTAAGTACTTTTTCCCACAAGAGTAGGCTCTCTAAAAGGTTTTATCAAAGCTTAAAATTGCATAAAATAGAATAGATGAGTTTGGAATTTTGATCACCCAATTAAGGGGAGAGCATAGGCCTATCACCGTTTAAATCAAAGCAAACAAGAGTTCAATTTTAAGCCCAAATGAACAATTTTCTATGCTAGGTGAAGATATTACTTCACAAAGAAATGGAGTTCTTTTTAGTCCAAAATAAAAGATGAAGTGATTATCCTAGGATTGCTTCATTCTAATTAACTGACTATCCTAGGATTGCTTGATTTTGAATTAGGTGACTATCCTAAGATTGGTTTTTTTTTTTTATTATAATTTTTTAGAGCTCTTACTGGCCGCGGTCACGTCGGATCCAGTCAAACCTTACTTAAGTTACAGATTATAATTGCATACTTTAGAAAAAAAATGCACTAAAATAGACATCAAGGGTGCTAAAACAGAGTTAATGGGTGCTGCAGGATGAATCAAGAGCACTGCAAGATCAGTCAAGGGTGCTATAGGATTAGTCAAGGGCGCTACAGAATTAGTCAAGAGCACTATGGAATCATTCAAGGGCACTATGGAATCAATCAAGGGTGCTGAGGAATCACTAAAGGGCGTTGAGGAATCTTTGAAGGGCGATGAGGAATCTTTGAAGGGTGCTGAGAAATCACTGAAGGGCGCTAAGGAATCTTTGAAGGGCACTAAGGAATCACTAAAGGGCACTGAGGAATCACTGAAGGGTGCTATGGAATCTCTGAAGGGCGCTGTAGCAGAGTTAAAGAGTGCTAAACTGGGTGTGAACTACGTTGAAGCATGTTTAATGCGCTAATATGCTCTTTTAGCTGTAACTTGTCAGAAAAACCTGCGAAAAGATGTTAAAATTGGGGCAAGAGCCCCACGGTGGGCGCCAAAAATGTGTGTGAGAAATGTTAGTATCAAAATGAAACAATATAAACACACCAATGCAACATTAAACTAAAGAAAGCAAGATAAATTGAAATGAAATCAAACAAAGCTTCTTTAGAGTCTTTCCATTGTTCTCTATCTCTAGTGATTCTCTTGAAGCTGTTGCTCTCAGATTGTATAAGCAAAGCTTCTTAGAATGACAACCTGCAGAACGAGTATGCAAAGGGAGATTACTTCTCTATCCTATATGCTGGTGGAGTGAAATGCTGATACGGATATGCACAGGGGCTATGGATTATGGATGCTTCTGAAGCTATGATATGAGGATGATAGGCCATGATATGGAATGCTAATATGCTAAGCTATGCTATGCTATGATTCTAAAGGCTATGGATGCTAGAAGGATAATTGACTATAGTTTTCATGTATGAAAGCTTCTATGTTTTTCAGAGACCCGACAATCCCTTTTATAGATTTTTACAGGCAAGATCGTGGCTGGCAAAGATCAATGGCTGTGAGATTGTCTAGTAATTTTGAATGGTGAGAGATGAGATAGAGAGGTTGAGAGGAAGATGGAAGATGTTGGGAGGTTGGAGAGAAGAATGGAGGCTTGTCTTCAACCCATGGGAACAACTTTGCACAGGGACAGAGGAATTAATTTTCTATTTTGGAAGTTGTTTCACGGTTGTTGAAGATAATCCAAAATAAATAAATAAATTTATTTAATTTCATGTGAGTTTGATTTTTTATTTTAGGACTATAGAATATTTAATTAAATATTTGAAATATTTAATTGTGAATGGAATTTAGAAGAGTTAATTAAATATTTGGAATATTTAATCTTTATTTGAATAAAATATCCAAGCCAAGATTATATGATAATTAATATAAATAAATTGTAATGTTTATTTTAATTAATTAAGAAATGGATAAGAAAAGTGATTAAATAAACTTATTTATTTAATTGAAATGAAAGAATGAACAATATAAATAAATTATTTAGATTTATTTATACACAGATTGAATTTAGAGATTTAATTAAATATTAAAAATATGTAATTAATTACCAGAAAATTGTGATGTGACCATTTTTAGGTGTATACAATACCGTATACTGATTCTTTAGGGAAAACAAAATGGCTGATTACGTAGTTGCCTGCACTTGGGAAATTTGCTCCTTTGTTAGCAACTGTTAAAGATTCCAACACATAAACATATATTAGTACAAATATCTCTTATAATATATGAAAGAATTTAGATAAAACACACTATTAAATTACTTTAAGTCTTACCAATGCTCCCACATCATCCCTAGTAGTTGATGTCTCGCTTGCAAATGGTCTACTCTGTGCTCTATCAAGTCCTACATTTGACATATCTTGAAACTCATAGTTAGATGTGTCTATGGGAGCCTCAATGGACTATCGGAGAGGACCCAAACATAAATTGTTGAACATCATGCAGTAATGGGGCACACAAATATGTGCCAAAGAGGACAATGTACTAGTTGAAGCTGATTATGATGTGCCAGTTAGAGCTGATGCAATAGGTGCACCACCATCATGTTGGGATGTATCAGGTGCATCACCATCATAATGGGATGCAATGCAAAATGGCTAAACAACATGATGGCTCTGCATGACCAAATGATCACTCAATGAATGTAAGGCATAAATGCTTTGAGTCCCTGCATCTAAAAAAATCTTAGGGTAAGGTAGTGGAGTTGGGGCAGTAATAGGTAGAGCAAGAGGAACTAGGGTGACTCGGCATGCTCTAGGTCTATCCTATGGAACCTATCTACCAACACCCTGGAAATATCACATGTCAAAGTAATTGACATGTGCCTTCCTAGGACAAACTCAACATATAATTTTCAGAGAAAATATTGAGGGAAATCAAGATTGTTGTTGGGTGGTTTATCAAAAACCATCCACCAACATCTCTAGAAATGATCTAATATGCCTCTATGGGTGCACCATTTAATTAAAATTTTTGGCTTTCACACATTAATGGGTTGTCCTATTCTATGATCGATGAATAGCTAGGATAATTGGGCCTTTTCAATATCAAGTGCCCTCACCTCATCATATGATAACCCATTGGCATAAAATTTCCTTTGTTCCTCTTGCCACTGCGCAAATATATTGTGCTAAGTTTCCAAAGTTTCAACATTTGAAATGATTGTTTCTAAAGTGTTTTTCATGTTTGATAGCTCAGTGAGTGTCTTATAGATTTGATATACATTTCTAAATTGATCTAAATTTCTATGAATAGATTCATGTATTGTTGGCATATTTTGGTTTGGAAACAACAACCACAATGAAGGAGGATTTGAAGAGTTTTCATCTTGTACGAGGTTAGGGTTTTCATGTTGAGCTGGTTGAATGTTTCCATGTTGAGCGAGGTTGGGATTAGCCATTTTAAGCCTGTTAATTGATAAAAAAATTCAAAATTCAAAATCATTTTAATGCAATAAAAAACCTATCAAATATCCTATTTTTGACTATTTTTCACAAAAAAATAATGCAAAACCAATATAAATTGAATAAAAACATAAAAATCCAAAAATACCTTTCAAATTTGATTGATTTGAGCAAGAAGATTCACTTGCGAATGGATATCCGAGTTGTGGAGTAGAAAACCCACACACAGTCTACTAAAAATGAGCTCTTAGGTTTTTGCTTTTGATTTTATAAAATAGGAAACAAATATCCATTTCCTTTATGTAGTTTTTTAATATATGGCCAGGTTCAAGACCTGACCATATAGTTATTGGCAGTGTTTTTTGAAAATGTAAGATATCATTTATCATTTTATATTATAATATAAAATTATGTTATATAATATATTTTATATTATATTATAATATAATATACATTATATGATAATATAATATACATTATATTATGTATAATATACATTATATTATGTATAATATATATTATATTATATATAATATACATATTATATTATAAAATAAAATAATATTATATATTAATATAATTAATTTATTATAATATTATATTATTATATAATATAATATAATATTATAATATATTAAATTAAAAATATTATTATAATGTTTTTAATTTAATATACATGCTATATGTTAAATATATTAAAAATTATTATAAATATATTAAAAAACATTATTATAAATATATTAAAAAACATTATTATAAATATATTAAAAAACATTATTATAAATATATTAAAAAACATTATTATAAATATATTAAAAAATTATTATAATATATTAAATAAAATATTGGTCAGCCTCAGACCCGATGAAATTAAAATATCTGACCTAAACAAAATAGATATTTGTTTAGAAACGTATATTTGTTTCAAAATAGATATTCATTTCTAAGGGATATCTGTTTTTGTATGGTATTAGCTTTGACACTATGTACTTCTACCCAAGCCTACAAAAAAGTTTTTGGCTAAGTTAAAAATGCCTTTTTTTTCACATCGCCACTTTTTGGACCCCCATGATCTTGCACAGACCCTTTAATTTAATTTTCTTTTGAAAATGAATGGTTATAAATTAAGATTTTAGTCTTATTTTTTATTGGTTTCTAGAAACCTTCAATCCCTTATTATTATATATTTTTCAAACATTGAGTGTTCTTAATTTAGAGTGAAGATTTTTTCTTTTGTAGTATTTTTAATTTAACACTACATAAGACTATCTAGTAGAGAATAACCTCAATGTTAATTTCTACTAGAGAATGGGGTTATAAGTTTGCTAAACTAGCTAAAGGATTTTATAGCTAAGTGGCATTGCATGAGAAATTTTGTGTGAGATATAAATTAATATAGAAACCATTACTCAAACATGTGTTTCTAAGTTGAATTTTGAGATTTAATAGGCCAAGGTAGAGGTGTGTGTAATGTCCCTAACATAAATTTTTAACATAAGATTTATTTGTAGATTGAATTCAATGAACAACAACATATGAACACAAAGATCACTTTGATATATTGATAAACTTCAAAATTTCATCCACACATGATATATCAAGTACAACTCACAAATACTAATCTAGAATGATATACAGTTCTATCGAAGATAAATTACAACACTAAATTCCTAATAGATTCTTTGAAGCTCAAACACAATCCTTGGATGAGAATGCCCTCAAGAACCAAAGGGGGTTCATCCTTTGATCTTAGTGATCGTTGAGCTTTTTTCCAATAATCACAAACTCCCATAGGTTTTTTTCCACATAAAGAATAAGAAAAAAAGTGTCCCAAAATGTAGAAGAATGACATAATAATGTGATTCTTATTACAAGAATTTATTTCCTATATTTATATGCTAATAATTTCCCTTAAAGAATAGGCTGGCCTTGAGCCAAAATAGTGCCAAAGCCCAAAATTTATATTTCAACACGCTACACTAGGTTGGCCTTAAGGCCAACATAAATTATTTTGGAATGGGTGCACCACCCTATGGACCTATCCATACATTTCCCTACCCCCTTCCTCCTTCTTGAAACTTCACAATTGTTGTTGCTTGATCCAAAGGTGTCTTATCCTTTAAGCATATTGAAGTAGGTGCTAGTTTCCTAGCATAGTCATCTTTTGATAGAAATATCTTTCCAGTACCTAATCCATTCCTCTCAATATTTGGATATGATGTGTAGGGTTCATCATAGATGAAATATTCTAAACTTCAAGCCAAATTATGCTCTTGTGGAGGGATGCAAAGGGATTCCCGGAATCAATCCTGCTTCGGTAAATTGAGCCTGAACTGGTGATCTTCTGATAGAAATATATTTCTAGTACCTGATCCATTCCCTTTAAGGTTTGGATATGATGTGAAGGTGTCATCATAGAGTCTATGTTCTAAACTGCAAGTTAGGAGGATGTTCTATGAAGAAATGTGGTAGGATTCATGAATTCCATTTTGTAATTGTCTTTCTGAAAAAAAGGACATGGAAAATCCTCCCTTCTCAAAATTGTTTTCCCTTAAGAAATGAAAATTGGGATGCTCTAGAATTTAATATTCTTCCCATGTAGCATCTTCATTTGGAAAATTCATCCAATAGAAAAGATACTCAGATATATCTTAGTTCCTTATATTTTTGATTCTACTGTCAATTATAGCTTCTGAAACCAATATGAGTTTCCCTTCACCATCAAATGGTAGTAACTCAAATGCAAGGGATATATTCTATCCCAAACCTTCTTAAACATGAAACATGGAAAAAATTATGGATTCTTCCATCTACCGAAAGCTCCACCTCATAAGCAACTTCTCTAACCTTCCAGATTATTTTGTATGACCCATAGAACTTAGGCTTGAGCTTCTCTACTCTACCTTTCTTGATGAAGGACTATTTATATGGTTGCAACCTTGTGAATACCATATACCCTAATTCAAATTATCTTTCAATGTGCCTAATATCAACACACATCTTCTATTGATTAAAATTTTACAAGTGATCCTTAAGTGATTTTAGAATCTCCTAATTTTTTTTACCAGATTGCTTGTTGCTAGAACCCTACTGTCTGTGAGAACCAATTCCAAAAAGTTCAAAGCATCATATCCATAGAGTGATTTGAAAGGAGACATTCCAATTAACATGTGGTGAGTGGTGTTGTATAAATAATCTCCCAAATGAAGCCAATTGATCCATGTTGATTGTTGGCTAGTGATATAATTTTGTAGATAGCCTTCCACCCATTTGTTCGCAATTTTAGTCAGCACACCAGTTTGCAGATGGTAGATGGTGTGAGGAGTGAGCTTAGTACCGGTTAAAAGAAATAATTCTCTCTAGAAGGAACTAAAAAATTAACTATCTTTGTCACTTACAATGTTCTTGGGTAGCCCATGCAGTTAAAAAACTTCCGTGAAGAATAGTTTTGCAACTTACAGAGCTTTAAAGTCGCTAGAGATGGAAAATAAATTAGCATACTTGGTTAATCTATTCACTACAACATAAATGTAGTCTTTTCCTTGTGCCTTGAGTAATCTAGTGATGAAAAACATGGAGATACTCTCTCATTTATGTTATGAAATGGGAAGAGGCTGCATCAATCCAACTGTAAAATCTTGTTCCCCCTTGTTCTGCTACAGTTTGGAACATAGAATCTATGATAGAACCTACACATCATATCCAAAGCTTGAGAGGAATGGATCAGGTACTAGAAATATATTGCTATTAGAAGATGACTATGCTAGGCAATTGACACCTACTTCAGTAGGTTTAAAGGATAAGACACCTCCAAATCAAGCGGAAATAATTATGAAATTTCAAGGAGGAAGGGGCCAAATAAACATGTGAATAGGTCTATGGGGTGGCACTCCCATTCTAGAAGAATTTATGTTGGCCTTAAGGCTGAACTAATGTAGTATTTTGAAATACAAATTCTAGACTTTGGCTCCAGTTTGGCTCAAGGCTGACCTATTCCTTGAGGGAAATTGTTAACATATAAATATAGGAAATCAATTCTTGTAATAGGCATCAAATTATTATGTCATTATTCTACATTTTGGGACAATTATGTTCTTATTCTTTATGTAGATGAAAACCCATAGGAGTTTGTGATCATTGGATGAAAAACCAATGATCACTAGGATTAGAGGATGAAACCCCTTTGGTTTTGTTGACATGTGACACATTCCTTGATGTATGAGAGAACATCCTCCTTAAGGAGCTTCCAAGAAAACCTTTTCTCTGATCTACCAATTTTTTTTGTAGAATCTTAAATGCCCCACCATACGTGCATTATGATAGGCTTCCAGTATCTTCTCCTTCATCTTGGATCTAGAGACTAGGAACACTTTATTCTTGAATAGAATCAAGATTTTTGACACCACATACCATTTATCCTTTTTTGCACCTTCCAAAATTTTGGCAGTAAAAGGGTCCTTGACATAATCCTCCATGATTGAATCCTTCCAATTTGTCAATGTTATGGACACATGACATAAAGTGGGTCTCCTAGAGAGTGCATCCACCAAAATCTTATTTTTTCCTTTGACATACTCAATATGAAAATCATATTCTTAAATTTTAATCACCTATTTATACTACCTATCATTCACATTATGTTGGACTAGAAATAATTTTAGGTTGTTATGATCTAATTTGACCATAAATCTTCCACACACTAGGTATTATCGAAACTTCTTCAAGGGGTGTCCCTTATGAGAAAGTACATCTCCAATTGCTTCATCAAAAACATCACATTCTACAAAAAATGGAAATGAGAAATCAGGAATAGCAAGAATTGGACAAGTACTCATTACCTATTTTAATTTTTCAAAGGTCCTTTGTGCTTCCTCTATCCATTCAAAGGATCCTAATTTGGTCAAATTGGTGAGAGGTGTCACAAACTAAGAAAATCCTCCGGTAATAGCTACACAAACCAAAGAAACCTCTTAGCTAAGACAAGTTTGTAGGAGGTGGCTAGTCTAGAATGGCTTGGATCTTCTGTTGGTCAACCTAGACTCCTTAAACACTTATGACATGCCCTATATATAATATATTTTTTGACCTAAACCCACATTTAGGCATCTTTATTTAGAGATATTATTGTTCTAGAATCCCCAATACTATATCTTAATACTTCAAATGTTCTTCCCATGTTTTGTTGTAGATTAGAATATCATCAAAGAAAACCAATAGAAAATTATTTAATTTCTTACCAAAGACATGATTCATGCATGATTTGAAAGTTTCCAAAGCATTAGTGAGACCAAAGGGTATAACCAAGAACTCAAAATTCCCATTGTGACACCATAAAGAAGTATTTTGTACACCTTCTTTCCTCATGTGGATTTGGTGGTATCTGGACCTCAAACCAATCTCTAAGAAGTATACTGCACCATGTAGCTCATAATCAGTTCATCTATTAATGGCATGGGGAATTGGTTGTTAATGGTCTTCTTATTCAATTCTTGATAGTCTATGCACATCCACAAGGTGTCATCCTTCTTCTTTTCCACCACAAAAAATATGTGAAGTGACTAGAGCTTGGTCTAATGTAGCCCATTTCCAATAACTCCTTCATTGCTTTCTCTATCTCCTCTTTATACATCTAAGGATGGTGGTAAGGAGTGGTCATATTTAGCTTTGATCCTAATTCAAGTTATATGTTATGATGGGAACCTCTATCCGATGGCAATACATGAGGCATGTATTTGAAAATAAAACTATGCTTATCCAAATTATTCTATATATCAATATGAACTTGACTATTCTTACCTTCAGAAGAATATTTTGAAATCACCAAACAACTAGCAATCCAAGCAACTTGGTTCTTCTGGAAAATCCTTTCCATTCTTCTGGTTGATAGTACTTATGGACACCCATTATCCATTTCTTTTAGAATCACATCCTCCCCATTAGATTTGAACTTGGGTTCCATTGTTTGGTAGTTTGAAGTATACTCACCCAATGAATGTAGCCACTGTACAACCAAAATTACATCAACTTCTCCCAAACCAATAACATACAATTCATCACACACCTTATGATCTCCAAATCTTATATCTAGCTTCCAAAATCTCTCCTTGTAGGGTAAATTATATCCATCTACCACAATGACAGTGAAGCCTTTAATTTTTTTTGCATTTAGAATTTTTCTCTTCACAAGTCCCTCATCAATGAAGTTGTGGGTAGCTCCTCCATCAATTAGAATAACCACTCTTTTTTTGAAAAGGACTCCTCAAACTTTGAAAGAGTGGTAGGTATATGTGTGCTAGATAGAGATTCTAGAATACCATCATTGTATTGTTTCTTATCTTCCTACCCTAGAAGGGTATCTTTAGAATCATGAAACTCTTTGGACGTTTCTAATTCTAATTCTTTATCAAAAAGGTCTTCTATATAGTGACCTTGCCCCTTACCAAGACATTTTTGTCTCGAAACCCTTTTCTCTCTACAAGAGAAACATAGTTTCTTCCTCTGAATCTCATTATTGGTTTCATCATCAATCTTCTTAGGTGCAACAAGGGGAGTAGGTTTCTGAGTAGTCCAAGTCTTCTTTTGGAAATTTACTTTTGGCTTATTCCATATTAAGGGTTTTGATTTCCACTAGGGGACAAAATTCTATAGATCAAAAGCTTTTTGGATGGTCTCCTAAAGTGTTGGGGGGTGGAATGCCTTCTCCAGGCCCTTGAGTTGTTCTACCAAGCCTTCAATGAATAGGACTATGAGTCTCTTCTATGATATGGAAGTTACCATAAATGATAGCCTTTCTAACTCCACAACATACTCTTCCACACTTCAGGATTTTGTTTGAGGTGAGCCAATTCTCTAAAATGTTCCTCCAGATCTCTCTTATCAAATCTCTCAACTATTTTAGTACAAAAAACATAATAAGATTTGATCAATTTATGGCCTTGAGTGATCAAACCATGTTACCACCAATCATGAGAAATTCCTTCCAGATGTAGGGTGGTAAATTTGATTGTATATTCTTCTAACATAGGTTTGAGTGCCAAGTATGTATCAAGTTTCTGCAACCATTCCCTAGTAGTTATGTTCGTAGATCCATCAAAGGATGGAATAGATAGCTTCCCTAATGAGTGCTCCAAATATTTTGGCTTGAGTGGTGAATGGTTTAAATTCCTTTCTTATTCTTCTTCATTGATAAGGAATCTCTCAAAGATAAGATCTCCTTAATTTGAGGGTCCAAAGCCTTATTCTCTTTAGAAGATCTTGAGATGTCATCTTGGAGGGTAGTTTATTCCCCTAGAACTTCTACTATCTGAATGAATTTAGGCTTAAGAGGCCTATTATTGAAGCCAATTTTAGAGCTTTGTGTAGCAACTGTCTTCTCCTTCCACTAGTAGCACTAGATCCATTAATGCTATCATTCTCCTTCCTAGCATTAGTTTTCATCTGCTAAAACATTTGGCCAAACATGTCAACAAGATGATTTTTACCTTGTATCATTTCCTCATATTTTTCTTTGAATTATTTTGCTTCATCATCCATTTTTTCTTCTTGACCTAGTTTCTTGAATTCTCTCATCTAGAGCCTAATCTTCCTTTCACTTGGAAACATTAATTATTAAAAAACCCTATAGGCTAGAAAAATCATGCTTTGATACCATTGTAATGTCCCTAACATAAAATTTTAACTTAAAGAATGATTTTTAGATTGAATTCAATGAACATCAACATATGAACACAAAGATCACTTTGATATATTGTTAAAATTTAGAATTTCATCCACAAATATGAAATATCAAGTACAACTCACAAATACTGATCTAGAATGATATAAAATTTTACCACATATCAATTATATTACTATCAACTTCAGGTTATAGATTATTTGAAGCTCAAATGAAATCCCTAGATGAGAATGCCCTCAAGAACCAAAGGGGTTTTATCATTTGATCCTAGTGATCATTGGGTTTTCATCTAATGATCATAAACTCTTATGGGATTTCATCTATAGAAGGAATATGAATACAAGTGTCCCAAAATGTAGAAGAATGCCATAATAATTTGATGCTTATTATAAGATTTAATTTCCTATATTTATATGCTAACAATTTCCCTCAAGGAATAGGTCTGCCTTGAGCTAAAATGGTGCCAAATCCTAGAATTTGTATTTCAACATGCTACACTAGGTCGACCTTAAGGCCAATGCAGATTCTTTTGGAATGGGTGCACCACCCTAAAAACCTATCCACATGCTTTCTTGGCTCCTTCCTCCTTGAAACTTTGCAATTGTTTTTTCTTGATCCAAAGGTGTCTTATCCTTTAAGCCTACTAAAATAGGTGCGAAATGCCTAGAAAATTCATCTTTTGATAGAAATATCTTTCCAGTAATTGATCCATTCCTCTTAAGATTTGGATATAATGTGCATGGGCCATCATAGATGCTATGTTGCAAACTGCAAGCCAAATTATGCTTCTACAGAGGGATGTAGAGGGATTTTTGGAATCAATCCTACTCTGGTATAGTGAGCCTAAACTAGAGATCTTCTAATAATGATATATTTTTGGTACCTGATCCATTCCCCTTAAGCTTTGTATATGCTATGAAGGTTTCATCATAGAGGCTATGTTCCAAACTGCAAGCCGGTAGGATATTCTGTGAAGAAATGCAATATGATTCTTAGATTTCACTTTGCAACTATCTTTTTAGAAAAATGAACATGATAATGTGCTAAATATTTGTAATGCTATCTTAAGTATAGGTATGAAGAAAAAACAAAACACAAATTTCATTTGAGGGAAAGAATTAATAAAAAAACAACTAATAGATCTAAATAAGTGTAGGATAAGTGAGATATGATGTCCACCTCACTCTTTGATTGCAAAAAGATTCTAAATTTACTCAACAACACTTTTAAAGAGAAAGGATAGAGAATTCCATTCCATTTGATCATTTCCTTATCCTTATCTTTCTTAAGGGAAGTTTTCTACCTTTAAATCACAAATTTACCAAGACACATTCTTCTTTATTCAAGCATACAATAAAAATTTTCTTTTTCATTTTTTGTTTTAGGTTTGAAGCTTCTTTGTACCTTTAGGCTTAATTGAACTCTTTGAAAATTCACTAAAGACAATGGGTTTTCCATTTCTTTTACTAAGTGTTTCTTTAAAGTTCTATCAAATGTCTCTTTCAACTCTAGAGGGGTATATAAATATGCCTTCTTTTAAATTTGTACCAATATCTTTGGAGCTTATTTAAAAGCTTATACTCAAATTGCTAAGCTCATTACTATAATTTTAGGTCACTATAACCTAATGATTCTTTCTCTATTCCTTTTTGGCCCAACTTGTTGATGGTAAAATGTTGCACAGTATGAAAATTGATGTGGCAACTTAACAAAAATAAAAAAAGGGCCTTTTAAAAAAAATAAAACTGAACAAGTTATATAGGCTTCTACTAACAATAGATAAGTAAATTTCAACATGAGTAAAAATAATATATATATATATATATATATATATTTTGTAAGTAGTACATTTCACTTTTGATCATTGTAATTAAAAATTTGAGTCATTGTATATTTGGTAGAACATTTAAAAAAAATCAGGATGCCCCTTGCAACTACTTATTGAAGCCAACATATATTTCATAGTAATTTAACCAAAAAAATAAAATTGTATACACCTAAAATCAGTCATAACATTCAATTAATTAAATACTAGTTATTTAATTAATATTCAACTATGTATAAATAAATTATCAATTTATTTATATTGTTCATATTCTTTAGTTCTCCAAATCTAAAATCATATTCCTCTAAATTAATTAAATAAACAAATTTCATAAGCTTATTTTATTTAATTAATTTTCACTAATCCTGAATTAGGAATTCAAGCACATGTCTACAACTTTCTATGCCACCTCACCAAGGTCACATGAAATTAAATAATTCTAATTTTTAAATTAGAATTATCTTCAACAAACTTTCAAACACATGGCTTATTCCTCACACACTTGATTCTCCCATACATTTGGCATTCAAACATATGGTCTTTTTCTCCCACACTTGATTCCCCCACCCAAATGGCATGTTGTCTTTGGTCAAGGGGACACCTCTCTGATTCTCTTCATCTCTACCGTTCATCCCTCTTGATCGAATATGTACCATCAATTGTTGCCACATCACAAGATGTCTCAAAAAGCCTATAAATACAACCCTTTGCCATTGTGTTTTTCATCCACATTTGAGTAGATTTATCATGCAAGAATATCGTTTTAGCATTGGAGCATTTTTGAGTCTTATAGTTACATTTCATATTATGTTTTGTTTCATAGTTACATCTTAGAATCACATTTTGCTTCATAGTTCTGTTTTATGTCATACTTTGCATCATAGTTGCATTTTAGTTTAGCATATTCGTAGTTAGTATCATTTGAGCATATGTAGAATCATCATAGTTTCATATCATAAGATTTTACATTGTAAAATCTAACATCATTTATCCATTTTTTCAATATATCCATTATCATTTTCATCATATAGTAATGTAGGAATTTAATTGGCTTGCATGTTGAATATAAATATCATTTCTTAATTGTCATTCCAATAGCCTTAGTGCATATAAAAATATGAGAGCAAAAGGGTTAAAGGAATCTTTAAGAATAGAGGACAATGAGACGTTCTTAAAAGATTTGTTAAATTGCAATTTAAAGTAGCTTCTTTGTTTTGAATCTTTGATATAATTTATTTCATTAAGGTTTGTGTTGATTTGCTAACCCCCATATTTCACACACAAATAAAATGATGCCCACTATGGGGCTTAACCCCATTTTTAACAAGTTTCTAGAAAAAAATTTGTAAATAGGTCGAAAGTGATGGTTTAGCACATTCGTGAGTTCCTTTAGTGCATCGGGTGAAATCTCTCGGTGCATATGAACTTTGTTTCGACGCATACATAGAATATTTTGGTGCATCTGGGGTTTGTTACGGTGCATTCATCAACTGTTTTGGCACATATAGGGAGTCTTTTAGCGTGTTCATAATTTCTTTTAGCACATTCATCACTTATTTTAGCGTGTTTATCAGTTATTTTAGTGCATAGAGTAATTTCTTATAGCGCATTGATCAGTTATTTTAGTGCATAGAGTATTTTCTTTAGCGCATTAGGTAGTTCTTTTAGTGCATTGATCAGTTATTTTAGTGCATAGAGTATTTTCTTTAGCGCATCAGGTAGTTATTTTAGCGCATACAATGACTATTTTAGCACATCTGGTTAATTTGGAAAAATCCAAAGACTAATGAGTGTTTTCTACTTGCAGGTACTTTCATACACTGGTGAAAGACAAAATTATCAAACTACTAATGATTTATGTAGGGGTTGGAGTTGTTTAAATGCTTTCTTTTGGTTAAGATAGGCATCTAGCTTAATTATAAAGGATAATGAACACCGTGTCTTTCATGTTTGATGAATGGTAGGCATATGCTCTCCCCTTAATTGGGTGACCAAAAAGCTAGACCCATTCGCTTTTATTTGTGAGTGTGAGTTGATTATATCGCGTGTGTTCTCTCTTTGTTCACACAAACAAAGATTGATAAAACTAAAGATATGTTTTCTCACTTTTGTTTATCCATAGAGGGCCTGCCTTGTGGGAAAAAATAATCACCCAAGGGAACGACCCAACTGGTAACACACTAAAGCCAAGTGAATTCCAACTAGGATATAAATGTGGGTACTTGGGGAAAGTTCAAGTATCACGAGGATTGTTCTGAAAAGAAGGGAATCCATGGTCTCTTTCCATATGGATGATCCCCCATGAATGGAATGCCTATACTAGAACCCTTTGTTGTAGCAAGGACAAAATCCTTATTCTATTTTTTGGTGCAAGAATGGTTGTTCTGAAGCTGTCCCACATTTTTGTGGCTTTTAGTAGAGATGAGAAATATGCCATGGGAGATTCATGGGTATTGATGCTTGGATACCCCATAGAAGTGAGTGTCATGGAGGGGAGATAGTGGGGTCAAGCATCTAATAATCCACTATAAGTAAGCACAGCTAGAGTAAAATCCAAGTGGGAATTCAACAAATATAGTCCTACATAGCCTTAGGATTGTACATGCTTGATGTGTTTTTACCAATATGTTTTCAAAAAAACTTTCAAATGAAACATCACACTAGAAGTGAAAACCTTGGTTCAAAAATCATCCATTTGAGTCCTCAATTTCCATCATTCACAAGCTAGGAACCAAACAAAATTCACTTGTCAAAAGATTACATCATTGGAAACACTCAGATTCTCAAAATTCAAAGCCAAATAAATAGATAGTCACAAAAACACCATATTTTTCCAGATTGGCACATTCACCCTCTATTATAGTGCATTGATGCAATCTTTTAGCACATATGACATTTATTCTAGTGCATCCATACACTTTTCTAGCGCATCCACTACTTTTTCTAGTGCATATGAGTCATATTCTAGCGCATAGACCTTCTATTGTAGCACATCCACCTCATATTTTAGCACATTGACCCTTTGTTATAGTGCATCTAGGCAATCTTATAGCGCATCTGTGAAATATTTTAGTGCATCTATTCTCTGTTATAGTGCATTCAGGCTATCTTCCAGTGCATTTTTCAAATAGTTTAGTGCATCTAAGTTCTGTATTGGCACATCCATTAAATGCAAAAACTTGAGAGTTAAACTTGTTCCATGTTTCACAATTTGAATGAAAATTTAGAATCTTTTTCAATCAGAATCATTCCTCAGGTACAACAGAGTCTAAACATGTGATTTATCAAATGATTTCATGAAATATTATAATTTGGAAACCAAAGTACAAAGTTCTTAGTCCAAAATCTCATAAAAAATGTCTCTCAACACTCTACAAATTTAGAGAGAGATTGGTCTTCAATTTCTACAAAAGAGCTTCAAAGAAAAATCCCAACTTGTATTCATTTTACTATTGTCAAAATCCAAGACTTTTCCAAAGATTTGAGCATCTTGTACATAGGAAGAAAATTTGTCTCCTGTGTTCTTAATTTGAGCTAGAATTTAAAATCTTTTTCATCCAGAATCATTCCTTAGGTACAATAGAGTCTAGAAATGTTAAAATTAACCTCTACAAGTGGGATTCTTCAAGCTAAACCAATATCTAACATCTCAAAGTGCCAAAATCATCAAACTTATCACACCTTCGATTATTAAGCCTAGTTTCATCATTAGGACTTATCATCCTTTCATCACAAAACAAAGCTATATAGTCAAATCAAACTTGGTCTTATTAGAATTTTTCATTCTATTTGACTTGTTGTAATCCTGTTGTGCTCTTCCAAAACTTAGATCAAAGTTTAGGGGAAAAATATAACACTTGTATACCCATTCAAACAAGGTTACAAAAAAAAAAACTCAAGGAAAAAGGACTTGAAAATCAAAACATTGAAAAGCCAAACATTGAAACTCCAACCATTGAAACTCAAAACATGTCGAAACTCAAAATAGTGAGACACAAAACACCATGGCTGAGGCTGAAGAGAATCCCTTCCATGGAATCCACAAAAATGATGGGGAAGAAGTAACCAAGGAAGATATTCAACATGTGGAACAAGATCCCAACTTCCACAAATGCTTAGAAAATATTTTCAAAAGAAATGGAGAAAAATACTTACTCATGCTAGCTAAACAAGGGGTTGAACTGCCCAATGACTTTGATGTGAATCAATTGAAAGCACCACCCAAAAAGCCCGAAAATGTTCCCAAACAAGTGGTTGCTCTAACTCACCAAATGAAGAAACTTCAACAACAAATTCTTGATATGCAAAGGGGAACCTCCAAACAATACTTGATACAATATTTTTTTCCTTATCCATTTGATAAAAGTATCCACATGATCCCCTTTCCCAAACATTGTGAATTCCCGAAGTATGACAAATACAACGGAAAAATCTATCCAATAGACCATGTGAGGGAATTTAGAACCATGAGTCTTGAATTTACGTATGAGGAAACATACTTGATGAGATTATTCCCATGAAGCTTAGGTGGAAAATGTCTTGAATGGTTCTCCAAACTCACTCCACCCATTAAAACCTTTGAAGAATTAGTCAACAAGTTCATTACCCAATATTCTTACAACATTGAAAATGACATCACCATGAAAGAACTTTGTAAGTTGAAATAGAAAAAGGGTGAAGCATTCCTTGTATTCTTGCAAAAATGGAGAAGTTTATTTGCATGATATTCTCATCTTGTACTCGAACAGGAAAAGATAGAAATATTTATTGACAACCTCAATGATGAGATGAGCTATAGATTGGAATTACAATGTCCACCTACCTTTGAAAAAATGATTGAAAATGGAATTAAAATTGAAGAGGCTTTGGTTAAGAGAGGAGTCATTAAACTTTACAATGAAAACAATTCATTAAACTCCTCCAACAATTACAATAGTGGTGACAAACTTGAGTTTTGGAAATGAAATAAGAATGTTGGAAACAATGATGGTGTAGTTGAAACCCAAAATGAAAAAACTGTATTCAACTTAACCGCAACTACCACCATAACTAATCAAAATAACAATCCTCCCAACAATTCATCCAACAACCAAAATTTCAGTCCAAGAAACAATTAAGGTAATGTTGGATCTAGAACATCATCATATCAACAATCCTCAAATCAAAGAAGGTTTACACCTTTAGGACAATCATTAGAATCAACATTAAAGGAACTCCTTGGAGCTAAAGTCATAACATTACCAAAGGCAAGAAATTAGGAGCCACAAGTTAAACCTCCATGGTGGAATGAGGCACATTTCTATGGTTATCATCATAAAAAAGGACATCAAACCAATGATTACATGCAATTAAAGCACTTGATACAAGGTTTGATTGAAAACAAAAAAATATTTGTAGGACTCCAAACCAAAAATCATCATGGGGTGTTCAAGAACACTCTACCCAATTATGAAAAAGGGGAATCTTCTTCTTCAAATACCAAAGGAAAAAACATAAACTATGTCTATGATTCTACCATTATTTGTGTTGAGGTGGTGAAGGACCCAATCAAAGACATCGAAATCAAGAGTTAAACAAATATTGCTACAATTGAAAATCAACATCATGATATCGACACCACCCCACATCAAATCAATGACCTTGTGCCCATGAATTTGATCACCAACATCACTGTAAATGACAATCAAATTAATGTCATCAAAATCTTAGAAAAACAAAACAATTCACCGATCAATGCAATCACAAGAGGACATGCCAAGGTAACATTGAAATGAGCTACTCTTTCCACGTCCAAAGCAACTAATATTGTTCTTGAAACCCAATATAACATAGTTGATCAGTTGCAGAAGATACCCACCCATATATCCATATTATAACTTCTCAAGATTTCACCTGCTCACAAGGAAATCTTAGAACAAGCTCTAGTTGCCACCATGATACCAAACAATCTGGAAGTTTGTCAATTTCAAACTATGGTGGGAAATTTGACCACATTGCATTGCTTATCATTTTACAAACATGATGATGTATCTATCACCCATCCACACAATGCTAGTCTTCACATTCAGGTCTTAATCCATAAGCATCACGTTAAACGTGTCCTAATAGATGGAGGAGTTGGCCTAAATATCTATACTTTAAAACTTGTCTGTGCACTTGGGTATTCTGAAAATGCTATTGATCCTAGAAGGAAAATCACAATAAAAGTGTATGATGACAAGGAGAGATCTCCACAAGGGTTGATAGTACTGCCTATTCAAGTAGGACCAATTTTCAAAGACATAGTATGCCAGGTGTTAGATAAAGAGTTATAACATACTCTTAGGAATTAAGAACTTGGATTCATAACATGTAAGCAGTGCCATCCACATATCACCAATGTTTGAATTTCCCTTTCAAAAAGTAGGAAATCACTATTGCAGTTGACTCAAATAATCCCTAATATTGCAACACCCTCAAGACAAATCGAGATAACTTTTATACCGCACAATAGAGAAACTCCAACTTATGGTTCATCAAATGATGGGAAACAACTAAATGCCTTGTCAAAGTGGGTTGAGAAAAAGGACCAACCAAAGGATAAAGGTATCGGTAATCCTACCCCACAAAGTTAGGAAAGTCAACTTGAATCCTTATCAAAACAAGTTGCCAAGATACACTTGAAAGATAAAGGCATGGGGATACTCATTTGAGCAATATTTATGTTTGTCACAACTTTCATCTTCTCCTAAATCGTATGGGCAGCCATCAACATCAAGACAACCATCATCACAACCAACCACCCTCTTTGGTGGCACTTTTGTAAGATCAGGTACGTTAGTGGATGAGTCAGATGACAAGGAAGTTTTAAACTAGTTATATAAGGATGAAGAATCAACACAAGCATCCACCTCAAGGGTCCAGACAGAGAAATATGGCAAAGGGAAGACAATCTTGGAAAATATGGGATATGAAGGAAAAGGTCATGTGGGTAAATGACAAGAAAGCATCGTAGAACCAATACAACCTACTACAATGCATACCAGAGACAAAATAGGATTAGGGTATAGATAAGAATCAAGAGAAGAAGCAAGACAACAAGCTGTTAAAAGAATCCTACAACTACAAGTCAACAATGATCATGAAACATGTTCAAATGAATATGAGTGGGATTCACTACTTGAGGAGTCTTGTCATGAAAAGGACATCGATGTAGTAAAAAAGTATACACCCATATGTGAGGAGGGTCAAATTTCAAGTTATAGACTGCTTGAATTAGGATCACAACACATCGATGACTCCAATGAAGATGATCAGGCTTAGAGTGAGACAAATAATTTAGAGGAGAGTTACCTTATAGACATTGATTTCATTATTGGAAAATCTGAAGACATCACCATTGGGACCCTCACTACCTTTGACTTTAGTCAATCCATCAATTCCTTACCCTTAGTACACCCTAAACTCATAGATTGGGACCAAACTAAGCCGTTTGACGTCCCCGTCTTTTCAAATGATGATGCTATTGCCAACTTCCTCTGTTCTATCAACCCCGAAATAGATTTCACCATAGGACGTAATAATGAAGCTTCCAACCAGGACAGTGTCAAATATTTTAGCTGCAAAATAAATAATATAGGAAAGAGATCTGATGGTGAAAACCATTCAATGGCAGTATCAGATCCAAAAAAAGTAAAAATAAAGAGTGCATCCAACGATGAAAAACTATCTAAGGTGTTGAAGGATGGAAGATTTGATGTCACACTTCCCAAATTTTTTTAGGAGAAATCTAAAGTATTGATTGAGCCCACACAGTCCATTCATATCGGCAATGAAGAAACAGTGAAGAATGTCCATCTAGCAGAATCCTTGATAGATCAAGAGAGACCAAACTTCATCAAATTCTTCATAGAAAGGAAAATCAACTTTTTTTGGTCTTATGCCGATATGTCAAGGATTGATCCAAAAATCATCATGCATCACCTATCTCCACCAACAGGAGTAAAGCTAGTCAAACATAAATTAAGGAAAATGCATCCACATATTGCCATTTTGGTAAAAGAAGAACTGAAGAAGTTATTAGATTTTGGACTCATTAGACCAATCGACTATGCCGAATGGAGCTCCAAAATTGTACCTATGTCAAAACTAGACAAAAGCATCAGGATTTACATAGATTTCAGGGATCTCAACAAGGCTTTCCTGAAAGATGACTTTCCCCTACCAAACATTGACATCATTGTAGACCTAATAGTAGGACATGACATGTTGTCACTCATGGATGGTTCTTTCAATTATAATCAAATAAATATAACACCTAAGGATCAAGACAAGACAAATTTTACATGCCCATGGGGAAAATTTTGTTGGAACGTCATGCCATTCAGGTTGAAGAATGCAAGAGTGACTTATTAGCATGTCATGATGACAATATTTCATGATATGATGCACACCTTCATGGAAGATTATGTGGATGATCTGTTAGCTAAATCATACACTAGAGAAGGACATCTAGAGATCCTAGATAAAATCTTTACCAAATGAGAAAATTTCAATGACTGACTAAACCCAAAGAAATGTGTGTTTGGGGTGACTTTTGCAAAACTCTTAGGATACATAGTCTCAAAAAAGGGAATTGAAGTAGATCTTGCGAAGGTCAAAGCCATCATGGAGATGCCACCACCCAAGAACATTAGTCAACTACAATCTCTACAAAGGATATTCCAATCAATCTAAAGATTTATCTCACAACTGGAAGAAAAGACCCATCCTTTCATGCACTTGTTGCACATAAATATTTCTTTCTAATGGGATGAGAAATGTGAGGAGGCCTTCAACCAATTAAAACAATATCAAATGAGTCCACCAACAGAAGGAAATCCACTCTTGTTATACATAGCAATGACTGAGAGATCATTGGGAGCATTGTTAGCACAAGAGGATTCAACATGAAAGGAAAGAGCAGTTTACTATATGAGTAGAACGTTAAATGGCCATGAAATCAATTATACATCCATTAAAAAGGCTTGCTCAGTAGTAGTGTTTCCTACCCAACAATTTTGACACTACATGCTAACTCATACCATCAAGTTAATAGCCAAGATTGATGCCCATAAATACCTTCTTAGCAAAGCTAATCTAATTGGAAGACTAGCTAAGTGGGTCATGATGATGAGTGAATTTGACATCCAATACATTGATAGAAAAACAATCATAGCACAAGCAATTGCAAACTAGTTGGCTGAAAAGCCCTTACCAGATGATCATCCTCTACACATTGAGTTACCAGATACTGATGTTCTCACCTTGACTACACAACATTGGACATTGTATTTTGATGGATCACACACCCAACATGCAAGATCAGGGGCTAAAATTCTGTTTATTACTCCACAAGGATATACCATCCCAAAATCCTATAGATTGATGTTCCCTTGTACCAATAACATGGCAGAATATGAAGCATTAGTCATTGGCATCAAGACAATAGTGGAATGGAAAATCCTAGAAATGCAAGTCTACGGAGATTCTTAGTTGGTCATTAATTAGGTCAATGATGATTATCAGACAAAGGATGAAAAAATGATGCCTTATAAAATAATGATTGATGACTTTAAGAAATACTTTGTGGATATCAAATTTGCACAGATTGTAAGAGTGGATAATAAAGTTGTTGATGCCATGGCCAACATCACTTCCTTATTACAAATTTTAGAGAAAAGAAACCGTTATGAGTTCATAGTGGAACAACTGTTTACCCTTGCCTATGATGATATTGAATCCCAAGCCATATGTCACTTGGATGATACCAATACCTCAATCTACGAGAAGATTTATACCTACCTTAAGGATAAAACTCTTCCACCTGACCTATCTTGAAACCAAAAATGAAATCTCATTCGCCAAGCCACCCAACATACCCTTATTGTGGATGTCCTTTATCAACAAGGTATTGATGGAACTCTCCTCTGATGTATGGAATGTGATGAGTTTGAAATGGATTTACGGGAAGTTCATGAAGGTATTTGTGGAACTCATTCAAGTGGTTTAACCTTAGCCAAGAAACTCCTCTGTTTGGGATATTACTGGCCGAATATGGAGGAGTCTTTTTTAGTTCGTCAAGAAATGCCAAAATTGTAGATTCATGGAAATCTCATCCACACACCAACACATGAACTACAACCTTTCACATCAACATGGCCTTTCTGTCAGTGTGGACTAGATCCTTTAAGGAAAATTCACCCATCTTCATCAAATGGACACAAGTTCATTACCATAGCTACAGAGTATTTTATGAAGTGGATTGAAGTTGTTCCCCTAACCACCATCACAGGAAAACAAATCTCATCATTTTTTGGTATGGCATCCCTCAATCCATTATCACTAACAATGATAGACCTTTCAAGAATCAAAATGTCGAAGAACTTTGTGAGAGATTTCACATCCAACATTAGTTCTCTACACCCTACTATCCTCAAGGAAACAACCAAGCAGAGGCCTCAAACAAAAATATCCTGAAGATCCTTAAGAAAACTATCAACGATGTTGGACGTGATTGGCATATCCAATTTAACCCTGCTCTATGGGCTTATAGAACTAGCATCTGTACCTTGACCGGAGGCACACCTTTTGCTCTCATCTATGGATTAGAAGCCATTCTACCTATTGAGGTGGAGATACCATCACTTCGTGTGTCACTAAAGGGGATCATTTCATATGAGGATTACAAAGTGTCTAAACTACAAGAATTAGAACTATTGGATGAGTGTTGACAATAGGCCGTAGATCACCTAAAAGCATATCAATAGAGGATATCTAGAAGTTACAATCACAGAGTGAAGCCTAGAACATTTCAAGTGGGTGACTTAGTTTTGAAATAAAATCCCCATAACCAACAAGATCGAGAAAAGAAGGAGAAATTTGAACCAAACTGGCTAGGACCCTTTGTTATTGTATTAGTCTTCGGATCAGGAGCATATCAGTTGTCCACACTTGAAGGGGATTTTTTTGATGAACCCCTCAATAACCTACATCTCAAGAAATTATACATTTGAATCATTTGGTGCATCAAAAAAAGTCCTAAAAAAATGCAAAAACATTAGAAAATATCCTAAAAAAATGGTTTCCTTGATGAAAACTTGGAAAACAGGTGTCTTGGTAACAACAAAAGAAATAAAAAAAGAGCAAAAATCCAAAAAGAATAATAATTATAAAATCTGAAAAAGTGCAATAACAACAAGTAGTGAAAATCTGGCATTAAGTGTTATTTGTGAGAGGTTAGTTTTTCCATCTATTTGAGCATGCTAACCATTCTCTTTCACCATTTGTTTTCACCATCTATCTGCCTATCATCTGAAAGCTTCATGTACATATCCTAGCATTGCGGTCATGTCTCACCCTAGACTAGGGGAAAAATCCTAAACTCATTGGGGGCAATAAACTTTGAGCTTGAACCAACAAACAAACAATAGTAGGAAAAACACAACAAACATAAGGATCATGGTGCAACTCAATATTGAACAAAAAACACCATCAGAAACACATCAACCATCCAAATCAAAACAATCAAATCAATCAAAACCAAAAACAAACTTCAAACAGATGATGGTCCTTTTGAATCATAGGTTTGTCATGAAAAATATGAATGTTCAAATGTTGTACTTTGATTTTGTTATCATATATTTGGAGCACCTTGAGGATGTATTGAACTAGAGGAGCCAGGAAGGAGTATGATTTTTATTTGTTTATTGTCTATGAGTTGATCATTATTACTGTGCAAATTGTCACGGGACGTCCTCAACAAAGTATCACTAATGACATTCCGAAGTTGCATAGGAAAATGGTTAACTCTTTTTTGTTTATGGAAGAAATACTAAGGTCATATCAGTTTAATTATACTTAGATGCTTGTGATAACTTGCATTATCAAACATCATAGAAGTAGTACTCAGGTCATCATGGTTTAAATATGCCATCGATGATTGTACTCACTTTCAACATTTTAAAGGCTCAATGATGATAAAAAGCATGAAAAATTGGCTATTGTGAATGAAATTTTTTGCATATGAGATTTGCATGGATAAGTTAGATTGCATCCATCTTAGTTTTTGCATCTATATCTATGGGATTTCCAAGGCTGAATCAATTTCACAATGGTGTTATCTCTATTATTAATGGATTGAGTACACTTGACATTACCAAAAACACATCATTTTCATATGATTGCACATCAATTGCATACATTAGAAAAACATTCTCATATCACATCATTCATACATCCATACATTTGCATCATCAGAAAACACAAAAATAAATGCATGGAATCTCACTTGCATAATCATTTCATTTAGTTGCATTAAAAAAAGAGAGGTCCACTAAGCTTAAATGAGTGAGTCTCTTCAGATTTACAAGAAGGTTGGGAAATATGTCATATTTTGTGAAGCTTAACTTAACAAATAATCCACTTGTTGCAGCCTTCCCACAACTCTTGGAAGTTGGATAGATTCACTCATTTAAGCTTAAGACCCTGGAGGTTTTGAAGTTTCATAAACCCAATTAGGAATTTGCATCACATATCATTTACATCATATATCATTTGCATCACATATCATTTGTATTATAATCAAAATTCATCTTACATATTATAAAACATCATCCAAATAACATTTCATAATCATTACATAATCATTATAAACATCACATGTCATTTTCATTGCACATCATTTGCATAATCAAATCCATCTCACATAGCATAAAAAATCATTTACATAAATCCACCAAACATATGGCATCATCCATCATGCATTATCATATCATATCATCATTGCATACATTCCATAATCATCATAAAATTGAGTCCCATCATACAATCATTTCATCTAACATTCATCCATTCAAGGCATCATTTATTTGCATCAGAAAAGTACAAAAACATCAAATAAATCACATATCATTGGCATAATAATAGGCATCATTCATAAAACATCACAGAAAACACATTAGTTACATCATCATTTGCATCCATAACATCACATATCACATCATCATCATGTAAAACATCACATGGCATCAATAACATAGACATTAAATGTATCCAT
Source organism: Sequoia sempervirens (assembly GCA_007258455.2). NCBI lineage: Eukaryota > Viridiplantae > Streptophyta > Pinopsida > Cupressales > Cupressaceae > Sequoia > Sequoia sempervirens. The sequence continues at coordinate 691,249,027 of VDFB02193867.1, forward strand.
AGCATGTCATATCATCATCATCATAAACATAGACATTAAATGCATTTGTAGCATGTCATATCATCATCATCATAAACATAGAAATTAAATGCATCATAGACATCCATCATATACCATCACATAAAAACATAGATCTTAATCATCACTGCATATCATATAACACCAAAATCATAATGTCAAAGTGTACAAGGATATCCAAAGGAAGAGAGATATACATCAATATCAAAAATGGCAATGTATCATAAAGTATGACAACAAGAGGTACCTCATCAATATCACATCTACATTGGTGTATACATCATGTACAAAGTAAATCAAAATCTTTCATCAAACTAGAGCTATGACGTGCTCCCCCTAGATGGTGTTGGCATCACATGACTAGTACCTCCCCTCCACTTGATAGACCTACCCTGAGATCCTTCCGATCTCCAGGTAGTGGTTGTGTGACACCCATGTTAACGGTATGATATTGGGACCCGTTAGACTGAGACTGTGCAAAGCTCTCCCACTGCTCGTGAGGAACTACCTCATGATATCGACCTTAGTAAAACTCAACCTCCTAAGCAGTGTGGAAAATCTCTTAGAAATAATCTGATGTACCCACAACCATTGCAACTTATTGTAACCTCTCGATAATGGCCTCAACCTACTCTGCATGTCATCTCAAGGCATCCCTCTTAGTGTCCAATATGGTAATCTATCCCTATACCTGTCCCTACACTTGGGCCTGTATCTGCGTAAGCTAGGCCTACACCTGCTGCACCTACTACCTAGCAACATCCCTCTTAGTCGTCAGAGTCTACACCTACCCCTGTGCCTTCGTAAGAAGAGCCTGTACCTACTCTAACTATCCTTGCAACATTTGAACCTACACCTATAATGTAGCAATCCATGTCTTTTGTTGTTGAGATGGAAGTTTGATCTCTACTCGTTGCTGTGATGGAGTTACTAATGATCACCTCTTGCGAGGCACACTTATCTCTCTAACATTGGGATCTGGCCCTCCCCCTCCTCCACCACCTCCATCATCTCCTCCATCACTGCTCTCCTCCTCCTCTAACCCCTCCTCCTCCTCTCCCCGCTCCCCCTCTGTCTCCTCTCTCTATTGCCTCCTCCCATGACCCTCATCCTCCTCCTCTACTAATAATGGTGCTAGCTCATCCAAAATCATGATCCATGGGAATGGATGCATGAGTATGTACATGTCATAATACTTTGATATTGGTGCATCGGTGATCTCTAGATGCACCTCTCAAATGATGGTCGATAAAACCTGGAAGTGTTGCACTGCTATATTATAAGAAAAAAATAGTCCCCATTCTGTCGCATCCTATCGTTGATGTGCATAATAGGCTATGCCCTGGGGCATGATCTAAACCTATCTCAACACTCTCAGTAGCATAAATCTCTTGATGATGAAGCAAGTCCGACTAATCAAGTACATCAACTGAAAAAAAAAGGCATCTTTATGTCACCCTCGGGCCACTGCTCACAATCAACATATGGTGTCCACACAACAACCTAAAAATCATCCAACGCCCTCCTTCAATACTCCAACTTTCCTAGCCTAGGTTGAGCAAGTTGACCTACATAGATGTGAACATAGGGCCTCATGGCTGGCCACTGTCTGTCTCCCACTAGTCGACTAACTGCTATATGCTCCCAAGCCCAAACCTGGAGCAATGTGACTCTTTCTGATAGACTGAACCCACACAAATAAACCACCTGGTGCAAATCATGGTAAAGATGGGATAGAATACAACAACCCCATGCATATCTCATCCCATGTACAATCATTCTCTCTAAGATCCTGTCCCATCCAATTGAGAGTTCCTTTGACCTTTGATTAGGACAAATGAACCTTCCAATAAAATCAACTAATATAGATGACAACGTGGTGTATGAATCAACCATGTCCCTCCATGAAATCTCATAACTACATATATGGTCATCCTAAAATACCCATTGCAATGCTTTAGTTCTACCCTGCTCCTGTGAATCATCTAATAAAAGCTCTCCTACCACATGAATCCATAGAATACGATAGATATCCTTAGGAGTCATTGTAATCTCACCAGTGGGAAAATGGAAAGTATTATGCTCACTGTTCCACTGCTTAGCTAAGGCTGTCAATAACCCCCTATTGATCCTGATCTAGGGCATATCGATGAGAGATGATAACCCACATCATGTAATGATCGTTGTATCGGGTTGTTTCAAATGGTGAATCAACTCCCAGGTCCTCGAGAACCACTCTTTGATCTATAAGCTAGTCAATGGCTCCTATCATCACAAAATCATAAGTCATTCAATCAATCAACCAACATCAACCAACATCAATCAATCAATCCAAATCAATTAACCTATCAATCTAATAAGCTCTGGTGAGACTTTGATCAAATCTTGTGAGCATCAATCTATCAACTCAACCTTGCCTATCATGAGGTTTATCAAATCAATCAATGCGCCTCACCTATCATGAGGTTCATCAATCAACCCAACCTCACATATCATGAGGTTTATCAAATCAATCAATGCACCTTTCCTATCATGAGGTTCATCAATCAAATCAACCTCGCCTATCATGAGGTTTATCAAATCAATCAATGCACCTCACCTATCATGAGGTTCATCAATCAATTCAACCTTGCCTATCATGAGGTTCATCAATCAACTCAACCTCACCTATCATGAGGTTTATCAAATCGATCAATGCATCTCACCTATCATGAGGTTCATCAATCAACTCAACCTCGCCTATCATGAAGTTTATCAAATCAATCAACTCAACCTCACCTATCATGAGGTTTTATCAAATCAATCGGTTCAATCTTGCCTATCATGAGATTTATCAAATCAATCAACCTATGATTGCTCCTCACCTATCATGAGATCAATTATCATCATCCTATCATTGAGTCTCACCTATCATCAAATCAATGGACACCTAACCTATAAAAATCATCAATCATCATCAACACAAAGGCTAACATGATCAAACATCATTGAAATCAAGGAGTCTCAACAAGAAAATAATCAAATTTACCCAATGCACCAAAATAGTGCTCAAATGCGCTAAAACACCCTATGCACTAGAGAAATTCATCAATGAGCTAAACACCCTATGCGCTAGAGAAATTCATCAATGCACTACAATAGACCTTCAAAGTGCCGAATTACTCTATGCGTCGAAACATTTCACTAATTTGCTGAAATAGAGTTCCGATGTGCCAAACTACCTGATGCACTAATTTATCTTATCAATGCACTAATCTAATTTCCCTATGCACTAGACTATTCTATGCGCTAAAACAGTTCATGGTTGTGCTATTTCGGGTCACCTATGCGCTACTTTATCCTATGTGCTAATTCATTTAACCTATGCACTACATCGGCAATCCTATGTGCTAAAAAAGTTCACCTATGTGCTATTTCGGTCTTCCTATGCACTAAAATGTTTCAAAATATGAATTCAAAGCAAAAAAAGTAGGAAAAGAAAATGCATGAAATACGAGGTGGTTTTTAGGTTACTCACCGGAGGTCCGTACATTGTTGGGTGGTTGTACCACCTGACTCGCTCGAATTAGTGCATGTGGTAAGGGATCACCCTTTTGCTCCAAGTTGTCTCAATCACTCTCACTCACAAACTTTCTAAATTGCAAAATGCACAAATGAACTTTCTAATCAACTTTTGTTAACCTTTTAAAGGTTAATTAAGTGGCATTTTATGGGGTTGTTTTAATTTTATTTTCAAAAGGGGCTTTAATTAATCAAACTATCACTTGTTGGCTTCTACATCATTTTTCAGGAGATAAATCATTTTTGAAGCATAAAATTTTGAGATAATCATCAAATCATCGAAAAATCCTAAAAAATTCCAAAATTCACCAATTTATCTCTCAAGGGGGCATATATCCATCAATATCTGAAAATCAATGTCTGGGGCATCAAAATGTTTTTTTCTTGGCATCCGTATCAAATTTTTCTTTGAAGCAATGTGTAAACAAATTACTTCAAAGAGGGAAAAAATGTATACACCTAAAATTGGTCATGACATTCAATTAATTAAATACTAGTTATTTAATTAATATTCGACTATGTATAAATAAATTATCAATTTATTTATATTGTTCATATTCTTTAATTCTCCAAATCTAAAATAATATTTGTCTAAATTAATTAAATAAACAAATTTCATAAGCTTGTTTAATTTAATTAATTTTCACTAGTCCCGAATTAGTGTAAGAATTGGCTATGAAAGTAGCCACCCAAGATCTAGAGGCCTAATAGAAAGCACAAACATAAGAGAGATAGAAACAAGATGACAAGAATAAATTGTATTCTGCCAATAATGCAAATATGATATGATGATTAGTACATAGGAGACCCCTTGGTTATATAGCCAAGGTGAGAACATAGAAGGGCATAAGATTATGACAAGTGTCATAATCTTATGACATGAGACAACTATGAAAAGCTATCACTCCACCTAAAGTGGAAAAGTGATAATGTGATAATCACCACAAAAGGTGGAGAGATAATCACATGATGTGTCCACAAAAGGTGGAAGTAATAAAGTAATGATATGATAAGTCCACCAAAAGTGGAAATTCTCCAACAACCTCCTATGTGGTCCCTAAGTAAACTTAACTAAGGTGTAATTATGACCTAGGACAAGGTACAACACTTTTAATTACACCAACACCCCCCTTAAGTGCAACTTAGGGAGAACGTACAAATGCAAACAATGCAAGATGGGTCCCGGATACTAGCCCATGTTAGGTACCCATGTACAAACAATGCAATCTCTCACAAGCGAGGAAAGGGAGAAAACCTCATGGGAAAAAATCTCCCTCAAAAGAGAGATGAAATAAAATAATGATATCCATCACAAAATCCAATCAATCTCTATCCATAAGAGAGATCATATGACCCCCCCATAAGAGATAACTTGCTACAAGAAGAAGCACTGGAAGTACACTGTGGAGTAACACTAGAATCCTGAATGCGGCAAGCAAGGAAAGATATTTCTGTTTGCTACTGAAACCATATTAGAGTCACTGATTGACTCAAGGCGGAATCCTGATAAAGCAACAATAGACCCAATGCCAAGGAACACTGGAAAACTCGCAAACTGGCACAACTCTGGAATCTATGATGCAATAGTCGATTGAGAGATGCTTTGGAACTGTTGATGAAGAAGCCAACCAAAAGAAACCCAAAGCTGAAGACCACGAAGAAAGCCCTCCAGGTAGATGTTGATAGGAGCAACTGACCCCTGTTGACTGCCGATTAGAAGAACAAATGGTCCAAGACAAGGCTCGATCAGTAGGAAAAATTATTTCTCCAGGTTTGCTTATTAATGCATGATTTGTTTTAAAAAAAAACTTAATTAAAAAGTTCAATTTAAAAACATTATTTATGAAAAAACTTTATTATTAAAATAATAAAGAAAATTATTTTTTTGATAAAAAACTTTATTTATAATAAAGAAAAAACATTTTGTTTTTATTTATTGAAAAAAACTTTATTAAAAATCTTAATAAAGAAAACTATTGATTTTTTTAATTATTAAAAAACTTTAATATAAAATATTAAAGAAAAGTTTATTAAAAGTTTTTATTTTATTTTAAAAACTTTAATTTAAAATTAAAGAAAAAACTTTATTTTATTTTTAAGTTTTAATTTTAAAAACTTATAAAAAAATCTAATTAAAAAAATTTTAAATCTCGTGGTCGACAGGTAATTCATTACATTCGTGGATAAGACAGACGCAACGCACCACCGCAGTCTGGCACTTCTATAGTCGGGGCTTGTGGGTGTGTACCATGTTGGTACCGCTGCATCATAGGGTTTTTAAAATTTCAATTTTTATTTTTTAAAACTTTATTTTAAAATTAAAAACAAAATAAAATTGGTTCACGATGTGTACATGTCCACCGCATACCGCAGGTTTTTAAAAATTTCAAAATTTTTATTTTTAAAACTTTTGATTTTAAAATTAAAAAAAACAATTTGATTTTTTTTTTTTAGATTTAATAAAAATTTCAAAAAATAAAAAAGAATTATTTTATTTTTTTAATTGAAAAATCGTACCTGCGCAGGTAGGGCCATACGACCCGCCTGCTAATTTTTTTTTCTTCCGAGAGAAACTTTGTCCAAATTTGACAATTTAATAGTTGATTTAGGAGTTTTTGGCCCTTCTGGACACAATGGCAATGTCCTTTTTGACTGAAAATGCTCCAAAGTGGCAGCTAGCTTCTAGATCTCACAACCACCTCCAATCTTCAACCCTTTTCAGATTTGGCCTCCAATGTCCAATTGAGATGAAACAAAAGGAAAATATGACTATCTCAGACACTTTGGATGCAATGGTGAGCTCAGATCTGATGCAACAAGCTCCTAATATGCACCTGCAACACAAGGCAAAAAATGGAACCCTACAAGAATCTCTCTAAATGACTAACTAAAGGCACTCCAATAGCTCTGATACCATGTAAGAATTGGCTATGAAAGTAGCCACCCAAGATCTAGAGGCCTAATAGAAATCACAAGCATAAGAGAGATAGAAACAAGATGACAAGAATAAACTGTATTATGCCAATAATGCAAATATGATATGATGATTAGTACATAGGAGACCCCTTGATTATATAGCCAAGGGGAGAACATAGAAGGGCATAAGATTATGACAAGTGTCGTAATCTTATGACATGAGACAACTATGAAAATCTATCACTCCACCTAAAGTGGTAAAGTGATAATGTGATAATCACCACAAAAGGTGGATCACCCACAAAAGGTGGAGAGATAATCACATGATGTGTCCACAAAAGGTGGAAGTGATAAAGTAATGACATGATAAGTCCACCAAAAGAGGAAATTCTCCAACAACCTCCTATGTGGTCCCTAAGTAAACTTAACTAAGGTGTAATTATGACCTAGGACAAGGTACAACACTTTTAATTACACCAACAATTAGGAATTCAAGCACATGCCTACAAATTTTTATGCCACCTCACTAAGGTCACATGAAATTAAATAATTCTAATTTTTAAATTAGAATTATCTTCAACAAACTTTCAAACACATGGCTTATTCCTCACACACTTGATTCTCCCACAAATTTGGCATTCAAACATATGGTCCTTTTCTCCCACACTTGATTCCCTCATCCAAATGGTATGTTGTCTTTGGTCAAGGGGACACCTTTCTGATTCTCTTCATCTCCACTGTTCATCCCTCTTGATTGAATCTGGACCATCGATTTTTGCCACATCACAAGGTGCCTCAAAAAGCACAACCCTTTGCCATTGTATTTTGCATCCACATTTGAGTAGAGTTATCATGCAGGAATATCATTTGAGCATTGGAGTATTTTGGAGTCTTATAGTTACATTTCATATTATGTTTTGTTTCATAGTTACATCTTAGAATCACATTTTTCTTCATAGTTATATTTTATGTCATACTTTGCATGATAGCTGCATTTTAGTTTAGCATATTCATAGTTATTATCATTTGAGCATATGTAGAATCATCATAGTCTCATATCATAAGTGTTTACATTGTAAAATCTAACATCATTTATCCATTTTTTCAATATATCCATTATCATTTTCATCATATAGTCATGTAGTAATTTAATTGGCTTGCATGTTGAATATCAATCTTGTTTCTTAAGTTCCATTCCAATAGCCTTAGTGCATATAAAAATCTAAGAGCAAAAGGGTTAAAGGAATCTTTAAGAATAGAGGACAATGAGACGTTCTTAAAAGATTTGTTAAATTTCAATTTAGAGTAGCTTCTTTATTTTGAATCTTTGATATAATTCGTTTCATTAAGGTTTGTGTTGTTTTGCTAACCCCCATATTTCACACACAAGAATCTTTCATGTTTCTTAAAATTCCACGATGACCAAGACATTACCTTTACATTACAAATATACCTTCTTTGAGTTTCCTCATAATGATGAGGTTTTACAAGTTGTAACTACTACTAGAATATATATATAATGAATGATTCTAGAGAGGGTATTGTCATAGTGGTATTAAGTTGGAGGATCAATTAAAATAAGATAGAATTTCTCATTACATTGACTAATAATTTCCTTGGTAAAGAAAATAAAGTGGCATACAAGTGAACATTTAGGATTCATATATGAAGAAAATGAATTGATCATGTAATGAGTTGTGTCAAGTTATTGGATAGAACACATGGTTAAGAGATTCCTCTTAGAGGTTTGATGATTGTTCTAATGACATTCACACTCAACAGAGGGAGAAGTGCTAGAAAGAGCCATCAACCTTGATGGAGGAAACTAAGGTATATTTTAGTCCACATGTATTGAATGTTATAATTATATTTCTCTTATTCCAAGGAAAATAATTATGCCTCTCTAGAAATGATAGAGTATCTAGGAACACAAACTTCAATGAGTTTTCTATAATTATTTCCATTTATAGCTTCTTGTACCTAAATTTGATCATAAATAGTTGATTTAGCTATATATGGGCCAATTTTGATATGTAGCCTATAGTTTAGCCTATTAGATGATAATTTACCTTAACTTGTAGTAAGTGATATTTATAATAGATTTCCTAGTTTGTGTAAGTTATAACTAATTTTTTGGTTTCTCTATTTAGATGATTAAATGTTAAAATCGAGGTTTCAAATAAAGTTAATAAAAAGGTGTTGGGAATAATGTTTATTTAATAATATATCCCAACTTTTATTTAGAACATTCCAACATATGACACCATTGTCCTTTTCTAGATTCTTCATCTCTAAAGTATTCTATTTGAAATTCTGGTTCCTCTAGAGTTTTATATAATATATCTCCTATGTGCAAGCAAGCACTAAGCATGTATAAAACCTAGTGTAATCTACTTCTATGTAGTTGAATGACTATTATATAATATATTTTACATCTAGGAGAATCTTGGTCATCTAGGTTTCCCCATACATCATGGGGTCTAAAGTATCTGTAGGAGGGTCTCACCCATCATCATTCTTGTATTTTATTTTTCTTCTTGTTCTTCAATAGTATGAGCTGGAAAAATGGAAAGAGCTAGTCAAAGAAACATACTTAAGTCAAACTAGTTTGAATCACCACTAGTAGGTCACCCAAAAGTTCCTTCTTTAGGTGGTAGGGAGGCGAAGCACCAATGAGTAGGTCATGACCAACCACATTGACCATAGTATTTTCTTGTAGCTAGTGGAGAAGCTTGGGAGTGAACCTCACAAGTACCTCAAGCACAAAGAGTCCTTCCACATTGATGCCAATGAGGATACACATGGCCCTTAGAAGAGGGATACAAAGGAATTCTAGATACCACATATGGGGTATTTCCCTAATGTTCAACAAGATATTTTAGTGTTCCACCTCAAGTGTAGCTTTGTTAGCTTGCAATTGAATCTACAATAACACACTATAACAAATCATTACTTTAGAAAAAAGTGAAACATGCTGATCAACAAAAAAATTAATAAAAATAGAATTTTTTTCCATATGTTAAAGAGAATCTCCACCTTGAAATCATACTAGATTTGGTTGAATTTGTGAGGTATGTGAGGTAAATCCTCAAGAAGAACCATATTCCATAAGAAGGGTTCTAATCTCAATAGCTTGAATAAGTCTTGGATCTAGGTCTAAAGACTTTGGGCTTTGGGAAAAAACCAAAAAATATTCTTATAAGATTGATTGCTAAAAAAAATATCAAAAAGGATCAAGAACATGCAAATGAAGTAACCTAGACCAAATAAGAAGGATCAAAAAATAATACACCAAACAAAGTGGGTTAATTTGGGTTCTAAAACAACCGACTAGATGGTATGAAATCTACATTTCCAAAACAAATATGGTGATTGTAAATTCCATTGCAAATTCAAAGTGGGAACCATGGGAAAGTGGGGAGAGAGCCAATGATATCCTTGTTGAGGTCTATTGTTCTAGAAAGTAATGTTTGGACACCACTTCCAATATTTTTACTAAGATTTGGAAAAATTAATACCAATTTTGTGAACCATATTAGTCAAAATTACCTCCAATAATGATTCAAAAAATTTATGATCTTGATTAGAGAATTAAAACTTGGTTTTAGTATTTTTCTAGGTTAAAATCCTCATAGAAGCTCTAGAGAAGAGGTCTGGTAGAGTTTGAATCCCTTTCCTATGAAATCTCAAGGTGTGTATCCATGGTAGCCTAGCCAATAGGCAATCTTGGCTTTGGAAAATAAGGGACCACCAAATATTCTAGTGGTTGATGGAGATCCCATTATAAAATCCAAAAAAATATAGAAGAGCCAAGATTTCAGGGCTTCCAAAGCTCTCCAAATATTTTTTATCACAAAATTCCCTTGAACTTACACTAATTATTTAATCCAATAAAAAGGATTTGAAGTCCAATCCCCTTCCAAGAAAACCACCCAAAAGGATGGCTAGAGGAAATTCCATGTCACATGACAATTTTTTAGGATTCATTTCGTTGAAGGTCACAAATAATACATATAGTGCAAAGAGCCAAACCCTAGCATTGGGTGGATAAAATCCCCAAACTTGAAAGGAAAGAAAAGTGTAGAAACAACCTTCCTAACTTATATCTTCAAGAGAGGGTTACAAAAACTTGTTTTAAATATTTTAACTTCTACAATTTCATTTAAGATTGCACATTCATTTAAGTTATTTTCAGATTTAAGCATTAAACCATAAGACACAAAATTTAGGTGGGTAAACCCTTTCGGGAAAAAACCCCATACACCAAAGCATAGATCAATTGTATTATAGTAAAAAACTATTACAATATAACTTTCAGAGTATGTGCTCTTGTAAGTGTTACTATACTGTGATACGAGATTCTAGAGTGAATTCGATAGCATAATAGTATGTCAAATATTACAATACAATCTCATATAATGCACTAAGACATTAACATATTTATACACTCATACATGAGAACCCAAGATTACCACGTGCCAATCCCACAGTCTCTACATGCATGCAAATTGAAATCCACAACATGCACGAGTCCCAAGTGACTTGAACAACAACCAATTGAACATGCAAAAACAAGGAAGAACATGCAAGGATTTGAACTCCAAAAATCAAGTAATCTCACATGCAAGGCATCCCATATAAAAAATTAAGTCAAATTCCAAATTTGAACTCATATTTGATTCCTAATCACTCCAAGTGAGTTCAACAATTTATCTATACTTGTGACAGTGTTTTCTATACTTGCGAATTTGATATACTTGAGAATTTGCTATACTTGTGAGAGTTTGTGGAGGTTATAGGCCAAATTTTGTTGGTGCAAAATATCAAAATTATTAGATTTTGTTACCTGTCTATGATTAAAAATTATTGGAGTGTGAGTTTGATATTTTTTGAAGATCTAAATATTCAAGCTTGGTAAAGAAAAATCATGTTAGATAATATTAGTGTAGAACAAAATGAAGAGACACTTGTTAGATTGTGGGCTAGATTGAAAAGTGATTGGAAATGTTATTGTCCTTGCAATAATTGCAAGGGCTTAAAGATGAGAAGACTTTTAATCAAAACAACTAAGAAACATTGTAGACAACATGGTCACATTGAAGGGGGGCATGATTATCGTCCATTGGTAAGTTCATTATATGTCTTTATATTGATTGAATTTGAAAATTTTTATATCATTTTATCATTTTTTATATATATAAAAAATCACTTGATCATGATCATGGTTTATTTGTGTCAATCATTATTATAAAGGTGGGGAACCCTAGGGCACATGATATGGATTATCATGGCCCAGGGAATGTGGTTTTGTAAGCAAAGGAACATGAAGCTGTGAATATCAAAGATGAAGTTAATGATCCTATGGAAGAAGATGATCATGCGCTAGAAAACACAGTTGAAGATGATGTTACAAATACATTGATCCATGACACATTTAGTGGCATAGCTGATCATGATGATGAAGATGACTTTGATGATGTTCATGATTTACCTATACTTGAGAAGGCATACGAGCCCCTTTATGAAGGCTCCCAAACAACTCTTCTCTTTGAGGTATTGTTGTTGGTGAACTTGAAGGTTATGAATGGTTTATCCAACATAGCAATCTCACGGATGTTAATGTATGTCATATATGTCATTTTTTTCATCTATTTTGTTGTTAGTTCATCACTAATAAATAAAGGATGAAATATATACCATTACTATTATTTATATTAACAAATTATTTTTTTGTTGTAGATTGATAGGTGAATTTTTGTTACCACCATCAAATATTTTACCTCACGCATACCGAGGTTTATCTGCCATTATGAAAGATATTGGAATGGAATATCAAACAATGTATGCATATCCCAATGATCATATTATATATCATAAATAACATGAATTTGATATAGAATGCCTAGAATGTCATATCAGTAGATATCAAACAGATCAACTAACAAAAAAGGTGCCTCGCAAGGTTCTTCGTTATATTCCCATTATTCCACGAATGCAATGATTATTAAGGTGTGAAAGCTTAGTGAAATTTATGGATTACCATGCACAAAATAGAAGTGGAGATGACATTCTTCAAATTCTTGTAGATGGTTTTTCATTTAGGGACATGGAGGAAAAATGGCCACAACCTCGTAATCTTAGGCTTTCATTGGCAGTGGACAATGTCAATCTATTTGGAGAGCTGAGATCTATTTACTCAGTGTGGCCTATTTTTTTTATCAACAATAACATTCCTCCATGGATGTCAATAAAGAGGGAGCACATAATGTTGGTAATGATTGTTCCAGGTATTTGTTTATGTCAATTTTTTGTAATGTAGTAGCATCTCATTTGTCTTATTTGTTGCATAATGACATATTTTTTTCATTTAATAGTCATGTGCATTAATTTATATATATTGCAGTGAAATGGTTATAATAATTATGTAATGTTTATGTTCATTCAACTAGGTAAGTACCAAGTTAAAGATATGAATGTATATATCGAGCCTCTTATCGATGAGTTACTAAAGTTATGGAATGGTATCACTATGTATGACATCTCTAGACCAATAGGACAAAGACAATTTCAATTCCATGCAATGCTTGTATGGATAATTCATGATGCCCCAAGGCTAACACATTTTTGTGGTATGTTATAATGTTTGACTGCACTTTAATGATATTTAATTTTGTGAAGTAGATATCATGCATGCTTTTTAAATAATCTATTCATTATATATCATTATAAAAATTGACATATTTAATCCAATTATAAATGATCTTGCATGTCTTCAAACAAAGGGAGAATTTGCATGTCCAATTTGTGGTCCAAAGATGAAATCTCATCATTCAACAAGTTTGGGAAAATAGGTATTTGATGAGTATAGGCACTTCCTCCACATAAATCATAAGTATCAAACTACTGAAAAACATCTTTTCAATGGGAAAGAAGAGATTACATCAAAGCCACGAAGAATGACACCTTGCCTATGGAAGTTGGAATATAATAGAATTAATCATTAATGTTATACATCGGATCAAATTTTTTATCTATCATATATGATATGTTTGGAATTTATATTTTTATTTGTATTTTTTTTACTCATGTTGTAATTGACAATGATTGTCATTGTTAATTTGTTTAACTTATATGCTTCATGAAGGTTGTCAAGGCATTAATGGTTAGCTTCCATAGGGACTTAAAATTCATCCCAAACAATTTAGTAGGTTGCCCTACTACGAGCAACTACAAATTGTGCATTTGTTTGATAAGATGCATATTAGAAAGAATATAACATAAATGTTATGGAAAATATTGGATAGAGGGCATGACAAAGAAAAAATTGTCAAAATTTGTAGTGACATTCAAGAAGCCAATCATGCAATGAAAAATGTCATTGAATTAAATAGTGATGGAGACCAAATTAATATAAGTGCCCTTCCTTGGTTATTAACGGAGCAACAAAGCAATGCTATAAAAGAAGTCATATGAAAAATTTGATTTCCCATAGGATTTGCTTCGAACATAAACAATATTATAATAAAGAAAGGTGAATTTGGGTTAGGGATGAAAATGCATGATTGGAATACCTTCATTAAAGTAATTATTCTCGTATATTTCATATATATTTGTATACTGCATGTACTTTTCAGTGTTTTATGTTTACTAGTTTTGGAAAAATAATGAAAAGATCATTTTATAATTGTTGTAGTAAGTTCTACCTCTATCTCTCCCAGACAAATTTGACAACAATGTCAAACAAGTTATATATGATCTTGGAAAATACATGAGGTAAGTAGCGATATTTGTTCAATTTGTTGTATAGATCTTATATTTTCCATTTGTTTTACTTGTTATGTAATATATTTTATATTTTGTTAAATATCGTTAATATATTTGCACCTTGAATCACTTGTAGATGGCTGTCATCTAAAGAAATCCATAAAGAAGATATAAATTATTGGAGGAGAAAAATTCATCGTCTAATGTGTGAAATGCAAAAGTGTCTTCCTTCAACATTTTTCAATGCATAAGAAAACTACCTCATACACCAAGTTGAGGAGATTGAATTGTGTGGACCTATACACACAAGGTCAATGTGGATGGTTGAGAAGCACTTGAAATTTTTGAAGGCTTTGGTTAGACAAAGAGCACATCATGAGGGTTCTATGGTGGAGGGATATATGGTATACCGGACCATGGTGTACATTACTGAATATCTTCCTAAGTTCACAACAAAGATCCATGTAGATTGCATTTGGGATCCCAACCCCACTAACAAATTAAAAGGGGAGTACCTGATGGGGAAAGGCAAATTGAGGAAAGTGAGGTAATTATAAGATGGTCATGGGGATTAATTAGAATAAATTTTACATTGCCTTCAATTGCTTGAAAAGAAACAACAGAGAACTAATCCAAATAAAAAAATCTTCCACACACAAATAGAAAATTACCGGTATTGTATTACTCCAAAAAATAAGTCTTGCACTGTTGAAAAGTATTAAAATCTTAAAAAGTGCTGATGATCAAATATTACAATTCGAATTTCATATATATAAGAAGAAGACCCTGTTAGCTCTGAAAAATGTAGGAAAAATGCCTCAAGAGGTTGCCAAACTCTTGGTACGTTTTAGGGTAACATACAAGGCCAAATAGTTTAGACCTTCTCTTCAGGTGTTGCTAGACCTAGGTGGGTATACCTATATGAACTTGATTTGTGTTTATTTTTCAAGCAATTTATCCACAATGGCAAGTGGGAGTGGGCAATTTAATCTTTATTATGGTATAGATTGTATAAGCAATATCAAGGCTAATCCTAATATGTTTAGTTAACAGATGTAAAATATAAAATGGATGAACTAAAATGAAGTATGTAAGACCAATGCCTTGTTGGGTATATGGATTCTAATGAAGATCTAGAAAAGTTTAATATGTGATGGAAATAATTCAAACTATTCGACACACAAATGTAGTTTGCAACTTGTACAAATGTGCAAGTAAATGGCTAACAACTCTACTTGAGATAGGATGACAACCCTAATTATTTGATTCTTCTTACTGAATCAATTAATACTTTCTAGTTACTGTGATTGATTATAAGGATATAATCTTTACTTGAAAGAACCAAATGATCACATCACACAAATACAACAAATGTGTATCGACAAACTAATATATGCTTGATATACCAATTTGAACAATAGAAAAACATAAAAATGGAGACAATCAAATAACTTTATAATTCAACAGATAGTTGATACCAAAGACTAAGCCACAAATTCATATATCTTCATTAACTTCATCGAACTTCATGCATGTATCTGAGTCTTTTTGATGAAAACATCATTACAAAAATTATCTACAATATTCTTTTTTTTATCTGTCTATCTCCTCCCCTGATCATATAGAACATGTATAAATATAACAAACTATGAAAGGGCATGTCCTTTTAGAATTTTTTTGCATAACAACAATAATAAACTAGCAGTTAGGCTCTATTTAGCCATAAATGGATTTTTGATGAATGATCAAGGTAATCTTGACATGCATGTGCGTCAACATCTCCAAGTGCATTCCAAATTTCTATCTCCATGATCACCATCCGTTTGTTCTGCTCACAAGCCTCATCTAGTGTTGAATTGTCTCTTGTAGCTACCTCTAGAATTGTTTGTATCATTGATTCACATTCCTTAATCCATTTGTCTTTTTCCTTCAATTCTCCTTTGTCTTTGAATAGCATTGGTAATCCCTTCTTAGTGGCATCAATCAACAATTGTTCATCCCCTTGCAATTCTTCTTGAAAGTCCTGATGTCTCTTTATGAAATAATTAGCAATATCAATAGCTACATTATCTGAAACATCTCTTTCACTTATTTCTTGGAGTTTCTCATGGATTCTCCCATCAATCCTCTTATATTCTTGTTCTGCAACATAATTTTTCAAATATGTTCCCCAAATTTTACTCAGCCAAGTCATCAAGCTAGCTTGCCTCTTCTTTATCATTGCAGTGAGTGCATCATATTTGCCTTGTGAATATGCATCCAATCCTACCCACTGATATTTTGTATGAGAATTCTCACCTTGAGTTAATTTATTTGTGGGTCCTAATGTTATATCCACCATATCCTTCAAATGATCATTCTCTCTAAGCAATCTTTCATTATTCATTCTATACATTTCTTTTTCTTTTATCAACATTTGAATCCATGCTTTATTCAATTTAGAAACATTAATGCCAATATCTACTATGGTTATGGGATCAACCTCTCCAAATTTTAAGGTCATCGCATGCCCAGATGCCTTTTTAGTATCAATCACAACTGATTTCCTGTGAGGTGGATACAAGGCCCAAATCATGAGTGACCCTTCATTTGGATTGTACCTGGATCCTGTGTATATCTTCGTCACACCTTTAGGGTTGGGCTTATATGTGGCATTATTTTTCTTCAAGAACTATCAAAGACTAAGGTGGAATTCAAATCTAACCCAGGAAAAATCAAACTCTTGCATCTGATAGCATCTTTCTCCCCTTCTCAGGAGTCATATCTTCCATTTCTTTATCCACACTTGTTTTTTACATTACCCAACAGTTGTCCTTCATTAGTTGGTTTTATATTTCCAACTAATTCTCTTATTTGTTTCCCTTTTTTATTATACAATAATGCCTTAAACTCTAGAGTTTTTAAAAATTCATCATGAGCTACGAATGATCTGTATGCAATATGTCTTGCATCTGTATCTGAACTTTCTTCAACTTCTATCTCCCTAGGAGGACATTTGTAAGCTTGAGTTCTTGATCTGGAGATTTTGTCAGTTGTGTTGTGAGGCCTATTATTAGCAGGTGTTTCCTCCTCTGAAGATAACATCCCAACATTTGGAAATCCTCTATTGTACTCATCAACCACTCTTTTTGCTTCCTCCTCTTTAGGATTTCTAATCAAACCATCATATTGATAGGGAATATGATCATACCCACCCATGTTTATTTTGTCCCTTGCAAAGTTGATATACTGCTCTCGATCGAATCCTTTTCAAGGTGGACCTTTCTTCATGTTATATTGCAACAATTTATTCTAAACCAAATCATATCCCTCCCTTGCCAACATAGTGAAATCACCGAAAAAAAGTGTGCTAGGCATAAATGCTTGCTTTCCAAAAGAGCTTAAATTCATGAAATTTGAATAATCTAATTTCTTGGAAATCTCAAGATATGCAATTCTACCAGGTACTATTTTTGGAAGAATAAAGGGCGCATTCTCAAATCCATATATCCTGATCATTGTTGCATATTCCAAATAGTACCAATCTCCCCAATTGTGATTAATAGGTCCATTAAAGTCCTTGGGTTTGAGGAACCTTTTTATCTCATCAGACAATGAATATTCACAAGGGTGATTATACAATTTATACAATGGCTTCACAAAATATTCTTCAAAATGTATGAAGCATGAATTGGAAAATCTACTGCCCCAAATAGTAGTCCAAAGTTTTACTGACAACAACCCCCCCTCTTTATCAAATTGTGAAACCCTTAGCTTATCAGGCCACATATTCAATTCTATCCCATAGTAAAGAATCATATGCATCCGGATTGAATAATGCCTCAAATGAAAAAGATGGGAGCCATTCCTTACCGCCATCAATTATACATTGAGTTCATTAAAAATATGTCTGGCATAATCAAAAGCTTGAGAGTTATGGCATTGGACATCTGTTGCTATCACCATCAACACAATTGGCATGTATTTAGGGGCATCCACCCCTAGCACTTGGCACACTAAGAAATAGGTGTACTTCAGGTATGGTTGAAATAGGTCGACATGAAATGGGGGACCATCACCATCATCTAATGGGGCCATGTTTCCATCCTTATTACATCTATGTAGTGGTATCCTCCAACCCTTGTACATAATATCAAATCTCGAGAATTCCCTATCTAGTTCCTCATACACAATTTTCTTGTCACACACTCCTTCTAAATTGAAAACCTCATAGACTGCAGCCTCTGATATGTGTATGAATGGTTTTCCAGAAGGGTAATGTTGATGTGTTTTTTATGCACTTCTCAACACAGGCAGTGTGTAGGTGCACTACCTCTCTTGAAAGACAATCTTCCACAATCAGATTGTAGAACACTATTCCAAGGTCTCTAATGTCAGGTCTTGATAGTGTTTGGAATATCTTAGTTGTTTGATGTGATTTTGGTAGAATCACAAGGCGGACTTATGGATGATCTATAAAGCATGGGAAGTTGGGTCTTGAAATGGAGTTCCTAAGATGGAGAAGTTGTGCGTTTGCTGTAGGTTCAAACAACAGTCTTGAACTCCATTTTTATCATTGGATTTAGCTTTACAATGTGCAATGAACCTTTCCTAAGGTGCTTATTAAAAAAAAGGAAAAAAGGCAGGGAAGAGAGAAGGTTCCTAGATCTACAACTAACTGTGAACAGTGATAATGGAGTTCTTGCAATGGACAGCTTCCTGGAAACAATAATCCACTTAACCAAAAATCTCACAGTCTCATGGAATTTGTGCTATCTTCTAAGGTCTACGAATATTTCATCTTTCATTCACCATATGCATGCATGAACAAAGATGAAAGTGTGGAGCAACTTTGAATTTAAGCCCAGACTAAATTTACATAGCTATCTACCATCAGCAAATAGCAAAAAGTATGGACTAAGAAGGCATCTACATAGTAGGAATTTTCACAACCATAGAACAACATTTCTAAAATCTATCAAAAAAAGAATACAACTAACTAGAACAACAATACGAATCTAAGTCAAACATCTAACAATGGAGGTTGAATCATGTAACATGTAAAAAACTCAGAAAATGCACCAAGTCAATGTATTTTTATTATGAATTTTTGCAGCATGTCTTTACAACAACTCAACTCTCTTTGTATATGAGAGGAGAGCCGTATTTATAGTTCCCAAAAAGTCAAATGAATGGCCAAGATTAATTCTCATTGTGTGGCCAAGATTCATTACAAAATAGGGTTTCACCAACCCTCAATATATTACAATTTAAAAACAACATTTTGTCCCCCTCCCTATTTTGTCTTCTAGTGACGACATTGTAGCATTTTGTCTTTTTTTTTATTGTTGTTTTACTATAGCTACTCCTTGGGGAGCTCTTTATCATCAACAGGGTTGTCCTCTTGCCTCTTCGATGCTGTATATTCTATGAACTTCAGGATGACCAGTTGGAGCTTGTCCACCTCAATGATCTCATACTGTAGCACTTGGTAGCTCCACTCCTTCACATTATCTTCTAACCTCTTCCAGTTCTCATCATATTTTGTTTCCTGATCCCTGAATAACTCTAATTGATTGAAGGCACGGGTAGCAAAACTCATGAAATCTACCATCATTTCACTACACATCTCATCCTCCATCCTCTTCTAGAAGTAATGTTTCACTTTTTTTGGATCCATTTGTACTGCAGGCACATCATACTTAGTCATCAACTTGAGATAACGAGCGCACTTGATTCTAATTTCTTTGATCCATTCAATATCTGGATCCAATTTGCTCATTATTTATTCCAACCTTTCCTTCCGGTTGTCAAAGTCTCGCCACCACACATCCATCAACTAGTGATCATCCTTGTTGAATGCAAACTCCTTTTCCCATGTGGCTTTTGGCAGCTAGAGGATGGCTTCTATCTTTGGAAAGGTGGAGTCATATGTTGCAGGGAAGTCGGTGCAGAGCTTCCTCATGCCTTCCAAAGATTGCTGTAGATCCAAGAACTTGTTGGCTATCCAAACAACCTAGCTAATTCCCATGTTCCCGACATACAGGACCCGTCGGAACCAACTCTCTATAGTCCTTTCCAAGTTCTTCCTTCTTTCCATCTTATCAATCTGTTCTTTGGACAACAGTTGGGGTGGGGCCGTGGACTTGGTAGGTAGGTCATCCACCAAAGACCATTGCTGAATATAATCCATCAAAGCAGCTACTTGTGCTTTAAGCTCATCTTTTGAGATCTTGTCCTGCTTTATCAAGTGCACCACCGTGGCCACTGACTCCTCAAGATGCCCTACCTTTTGTTCCCTGGTAGCAGTTCCCAAGTCGATGGTGGAGACGTTATAACTCACACCAGCCTGGCCCACCATAGGTGTTGCTATTTGTACGACTCGAGACCCAGTGGCATCCATCGTTACCTTGGATTGGGTCTTAGGCTTCTTCTCCTTCTTTGTCGTGATCTGAGCTCTGGCTAAGATAGCCTCTAGTCTCGCCCTTGGGTCCTTTAGTACAAGATTTTTTCTTTCGAGCTATTTCTCTAACCATTCAAGCACAACAGACTTGCCCTTAGGTGACTCACGATCAGCCTCGCCCTTCTTGGTCAAGGCTTCCATTCTCTTATCTTCCGAGACCCTCTCTTCCTCCTTGGTAGCATCTCCTTCTTCCTTATTGGAATCCTGGATGAACACAAGGTGTTTGATAGGAGGCTTGGCAGATAATTGCTGCAGGGGACTTTCTTTCCCTTCCATCTCCTCCCCTTCCTTTCCCTTAGTTTCTTCAACCTCATGCACATGTTCCTTGAATTGCTCAATTTCGAGGTCCTTGACAGCTTGAGCCCCCCCCTCAGGTTTATCTTCTTGTTGCTTTCCTACTTCTTCAAGGGGTAGCCTTTCTACCTTTTCCTTAGTATCCTTCAGCTACTGGGCCATTTCTTCCTCAAGGTCATCATCGAAGGTCTGCACAATGACCCTACCGCTAACATGATCTTCCTCATCTCCGCTCTCGGAGGAGCCAATTCCTCCCTCTTCATAGGCCACCCTGTCAATAGTACGATGTTCATACTCTGGTTGCTCGTGGTATTCATTGGCCCCCTCTTCAAAGGGCTTTGAGGCCCCTTGTTCTCACCTCTCCCACTCCTCAGAAATTAACATGGTGGCTTCCATAGCTGGTGGCCCTATTAGTGGTTGTGAAGGCTGAGAAGTAGCGAGGACTTGTGCAAGGGCCACCTAAAGAGTGGGATCCATAAGGATATGGGAGACCTTAGGGGGGAGATTCTGCATATGTCTTGAGAGGGCCTTAAGCATAACAGGAGTGAGTATTGGTGTAGCCACTGTAGGTAATTGGAGTGATGTGGTGGGTGACATGGCAGCAGAGGAAGGAGGAGTAGTCATGGCAGAGGAGGAGTCAATTACAATCATAGGCTCGGTCGGGGGCGAAGGGGCAAGATGGACAGAGATTTCCATTGTCGGTGGGGATGTGGTGACCATATCCAGAGAGGTAGATAATGAGGGAGCCCAGGCAGGGAGAGCCAAAATAGGTTTTATTTGATCAGTGTCTTTTGCCTCCTCTTCTCGGATTAAGGGATGCTCTGTCGTGCCCCCTATTTGCTTAAGTCTTTTGGAGGGTGAGCCTCCTGGATCCTTCGTTGTATAAACCTTGGGGTTAGGCAATTACTCCACTTCTTTCTCTTTCCTCTTCTTGGATCTGGTGATTGGAGGGGACTTGGATGTCTCTCCCGTTGAAGTGGTAGCAGCAGCCTCTTCTGTAGCACTTGGCTCACTCTTGAGTCCTTCATATGTTAAGACCACCCCTTGCTATTTCAATTGGGCTACCTACCCATCAACCCACTCCTTAGTGTGAGCCAAGATTGGCTTGGTTATGATATCGAGGTCATCAACCTCCTGCTCATCCCAGTCAATTGTTGGTATTGGAAAATTGGCGACTGTAGGGTACCCGTGGTCCATTATGGTGCTCTCGTCTTCTTCGACCTGGTCTGATATGGAGAACGACTGCACCTTATAAAATATGCAGTCATCTGCATATAGTGCCTTGCACGCACCTCTTTATCATCCTAACAATCCCCCCAGAATTCCTCAATGTGGTGCAGATGAGTGAACCCTGGTCCTAGTGCCTTCCTTACATGACCATATGGGTCCATTCGAGGGCAAGCAGTGTGCAGGTGAAAATGGTAATCTTTTAGTTCTTTGTTGGAGTTACTAGCACATTGGGAAGTTTGTAGTTTATACATTCCTTGACTGAGGGTCATGGGATAAGAGATCACTGCCACGTGTTTGCCACTGAAGACTGCCTGTATGTGTTGGAGCTACCGAGAAAGCTCCTGTAGAATGATCCGGTCATTGGGATATCGGGGCAGCTTGTTTGGCCTTTCAGTGAAGCCTTGGGCGCAGATGTATGTGAACTTCGGGTATTGAATGAAGAGGAAGGAATATTGCTTTAAGAATACCCGAGCACTATGGGAAACCCTCCTTTCAAAATCCCCGAAATCATTCTGATGATATGGCCAATGAAAGCGTCATTTACCCTACAATACTCCCTCTTGAAGTTTCGGTACTAGAGCTGGTGGTATCTATCATAAGCCTTGAGTCTTCGACCCTGCTCCTCATTAGGTGCCACAAACAACCCATGGTACTATCTTCGGTCCGCCAAGGAGTATACGAGATACGAAGTCATGTAAAACTTTGAACTTTTCTTCACATTGATGAACTGCTATGGAAGCAGTCGCTTATTATATCTCCCCAATAAAATGAGATCTTTGTGGTAATGTCTTCATTCCCATGAAGAATTTTCTCAATAAAGTACACCATCCATTCTTGAAAGAAGGCCGTCGTAGGAAGACCCATAACCTTGCTTAGCATTGTGACTAGGTTGTGGTAATCCTCGTAGAAGTCACTGTGGAGGAGTTCATGAGGAACCTTCGTAGCGCTGCCCCACTTTTCTTTGAGCCAATGCTAATTTATTAAACTTTTGTAGCCTGCTAGATTATCATCCCATGCTGCTTGGCATTCCTCTATAGTAGGTGTTTCCATTTCTTGAAAAGTGGGAATATGGAAAGTTTTCATGATTCCTTCAGCCAACATGTCGATGAGAATGTTACCATCCCTATCAACAATTGTCCTTGTGTCAAGTTGATATGCCTGCCGACAGGCCATGGCCAATTCAGGGGCCATGAGGGATGGAGGGAAGCCCGCAGCTTTTGTGATTCCACTTTGTCTTATCAGTCTTGCATTCTTGGTCGTTGGATTGACCCTGACCCTTTGTGTAAATTTGTCAATGTTGACATGGCCTATATTGGTGTCGGTGATTTCCTTCTAATCCATGGTAACCTTTGAGTGCAAGGGTTCACCCTGGAACTGGTATTTCATTTGGTCCTTGTCCTCTTTTCCTCGAGGAGTCTTTCTTGAATTCTTTCCTTTGTTCTTCTCCATAATGGCTCCCAAAGGTCCTGAACCCGATTCCATATATTCTACAAGCAAAGGCGCAGTCAGTGCACTTGATCACGAAAGTGTTCATGTTAGTCGAAATCCCATGAAATCAACTTAGAATAACTTATCGTTAATAAAATGATACTTCTATCTCCCAACAATATTAGTCTTATGATTGAGGGCTTTGGGACAGTCTGAGCCCAGAGGGCCAGACTTCCCTGGCAAGAATACTATTTGGAAAGGCCAATGGGGCGAAGTGATCTGGGAGATTTCTCTCAACCAAACATCGATAATTAAAAAGGTTCATAATGAAGAGGACCAAAATTAAGCACATGGGTCGAGATCATATTTCAAATTTGAGCTCATTTAGATCGATTTAGGAGCATCCAGAGGTACAAGGCTAGGAAACCATCCAGAGATGGCTGTTTGGAATGGCTGAGCAGAAACGAAGTGCTAGAGATGGAACTCCAGGGTCTAGGGCCCAGAAGGCCCAAGGACGGTCAGCAATTTTACAATTTTCAAGTGATCAGGCCCAAGGGGCCGGGATGCCACGGTGCTTTCATCATCTGAGATGGTGATCGTCAGACGGAAGTCTGGAGGGGGCGACCCGACAGACTAGACCTGAGAAAGAAAAAAGTCATCAAGATATTTTTAGTTTATCCTATAGATACCTGATCGATGAGACATCAATCATTGGAGTGAAGTCATGGTGAATGTTTCATGTTTAATCGATTGGCGACAGCGAGAAGGCAAATCGACAGAAGGCTTTTTCTTCAGGTGTGAGGTCTCGCCGACTTCCTCAGGTCTTGCCAACCACCGAGGAACAAACAAGCACGTCGAAAAGAGATCTTTGAGGTGGAGAGATGTCTTGGTGAGATCTTTGGGTCTTGCTGACCGATGGCAGAAAAGAAATGCACATTGCTGAGAAATCTTTCATTGATCTAATGTCTCAGCGAATCCGCAATGTCTTACCAATCACCAAAAGGAGGACCGGACTCAGCATCAACGTCTGACGTTGGATTTTGATTTTGATTTTTCATGGTGACGAGACGCCTAGAGCCCAGGGGTCGGCAAGACGAACACGATTTTCCCCCTTTTAATGGTAGAGACAGGATGGAGTCTCGGATGGTGGAGCCTGACACGGAGCTCGACACGGTCGAGGACTTTTAGCATTTAGGGTGGGATCCCTAGTGGTGAATGGAAGATTGGGGCATGGAGGGTGAAGGATACTAGGCGTTCACCATTTGTAATAGTGAAGACCACGCAGAATCCCAAGGACTGAAGTCTGAGAAGCGGGACCTGGGGATCTGGAGGGCAGTAGGGAAATTTCAACAGAAGACGGTGATTGGGAGGGCAGAACCCGAGTAATGGGAGGAGGGACCCTTTCACCATCAGAGAATGGTAGGAGAGGAGCAGAATCCTGGATGCGGAAGCTCGAAGGCCTAGGCCTAGGAGGTCAAAATGGAGGTCACTTTTCGCCCTCAAAACTCAAGTTCTGAACATGCTAGACGACGAACCGCCATCGGAAGTTCGGGGGTTTTGGGCCTGGGGGATGAGGGAGCCATTTTGAAAATATTGGTTATTTTGTTAAGTCTCAGCCGGCGAAGGGAGTGTCCGGGCCCAAGAGGCATGAATGCCCCTGCGAAGAATGGTCGCATGGGGATAAAGCTCATGATCGACCTCGAGGGAACTACAGGGGCTTTCTCAATTTTTGGGGACATGGATTTTGTTTGTTGTGTCATGTTTTATCATTTCACATGTCATTTTAATTGTTAATTGCTCATTTAAGCTTTAAAAATCATGAAATAATTGCTCAGGATGGTGGGCAGAAAACCTACCTCGAACACGTGATGCAAAAAGTTGTAAAAGCGACTAACGGTCGACAAGCAACAACAACGAACATGAGCGTGAAGGTCTCGAAGACGGTTGAATCCTCTCTGGCAATCTCTGATCTCTTCCTGTGACATTGACAAGTGAGAATGATAGGTTTGTGCAAGTTATTTATACCCCTACTACCATTAATGGCCGAATTAAATGCAAGTATGACAGACATTTAGGTTGGTGGATTTTGAATTCGTGGACCGCGGTGGGAGATCTGGGGTCCGACAGTTGGGAGGACGCAGGGGGTGGCCGTCTAAAAGGAATTCAGCTCATAAATCACTAGCGGCACAGGGGAGGTAAGGGCCCAGAGGGTGGAGTTTCGCCAGAGGTCTGTCATCAGGAATGGAAAAACCCTCGCAAAGTTCTGCAAGCAGAAGTCCAGAGGTATGGGATCAACAAGCTCGAAGGCAGTCACAACTTCATAAACTTCCATCGGATGGAGAATATGGGTCTAGGCTTCGAGGTCTAAGAAGATGCAACCCAATCGCCATTAGAGAACGGTAGACACAATAGGGAAACCTAGCCAGGGAAACCCGAAGGGGCGGGCCCGGCTGGGTCCAAGGCCGCTGGCAGAGGAAAATCACCAGAGAGACCCCGCAAGGTGCCAAAACTTGACAAAATTTAAAATGGAGCAGCATGGTCAACTTATGATGAAACTTTGAATGTACGCTGACCACCCGGGACATCAAAATGGAGCACGCAAAATGAGGTAGCAACAAAAATGACCAGACAATTTGAAAGAAAAAGAGGGTCCTAGTTTCGAATGGGGCATGTGTGCTGAAGGAACAACAGGTAACAAATAGATTTTAGCTTGGGGTCATAACTAGCAACTAAATTTTTTATCAATTCCACATCTACAAACACATTTGGACAAACTAGCTTTCCTAGGTTAAATTTCTAGGGGTTACACACTGGTTCATACCGGTTCCTTTGGTAGTAATGGAAGATGAATAACTCATATCCCCTAATTGGGGTCCACATATCTCCTATGTGTTTGCACCTATCTTCTAACTTTTCTACATCTGCCCTGAGCTACGTGGAGCGCCTGGCCCTAGGTCTAGAGCTGGGAAATTGATCAATTAGGTCCTGGTTCAATTTTCTTTCGACTACCCCTAGTTCATTTTCAACTTCAATTTTCTATTTTTTACTCTTGGGGTGACTAATATCACTTTTTTTTTTCTTTTTCTTTTCCCTGAGCTCGTTCCCTCCATTATACCCTTTTTTAAAATGACAAAATTAGAAAAAAAAATTGTAGAAAACTCATAGATTTTGTTTGAAATCCTTTAGTCGCAAGGTTCTTTGGTTCTTCATCCTTCCTCCTGTTTCTTCTGCTATGAATATCACCTTTTTCAATTATTGCTATTCAATTCAAGAAATCAACTATCTCTTTGTATTCATGCCACCATTAATGATTCAGCTCTTAGCACAAGTTTGCAATCTTTTTGAAATTCTCACTGTCACATCAAGTACCTTGTATCGACAAGACAATTTGAATTTTGGGTGCTTCTTTATATTTTGTTTTTTCCAACATTCACCAAACAACCTGTTGGTCAGAGAAACACAATATATTTCTCTCTAATACACAATTTATCCTCTCTATCTTTGTAAATGTCACCAAAAGTCACTCCGATGATATTTTGATCTATTCGCATCTTCATCGGCAAGAGATCATGCTTCGCTAAGGCATTCTACAGTTTCTCTGATGCTATGAGTCTCCTTGATGTTGATTCCTCCGATCTTGAATATGTCACCAAGACTCTTGTCGATATCATCAACATGACATGGAGTGTCAGGAGAACCTTTTGAACTTACACCAATAGCTTCTTGTTTTGTCGATATGCTTCTTTGTTCCTGATCAGTGAGACACGATGAACTTCTTACCGATGGTAATTCATTGGTAAGACATAATTGCTCAGTATGACTTGTTGGATTCAATTCGATGATGCTTGTCTTGTCGATGAGTAGTTTCCTTTTTATCATTGGTGTGAGAGGATAAATATCTCGCCGATATATTTCATCAGTGAAACTCATAAGCTCATTTTGAATGATAGATCTCATGTCAATATCATTTTTCTTGCCAATGATCCCTTGTGTCAGTGAAACCGTGAGCTGTGTCCACCCGATATGTATTTTCCTAGGCACTTTGACTGATATGACAACTTGGATTTCCTTTTGATATGTTGAAAACACCACCATTGGAAAACAATAGCTTAGAGATTAGGGAGATCTGAACCAACTCTTGCTGATATGGATCAAAATGTTTTTACTTAGAGATTTTTTTAGGGATCAAATTTCGTTGTGATCATAGGAAATTACATCAAGATTTGGCTTTCTATGAGCGATTTATGAATGTAGTTTTTTCAAAATTTTACAGTTCCAACAGACCCAACAAAGGTGTCTCTTTGGATTGTCTTTTGGAAAATAATTAAACTACTGATCTTAATTAAACTTATAAAACAATTTAATCTTCTCCTAACATTGACTTATCCATTGAGAGATGTTTTTTATACTCCTCCAAGGTATGGGTATCTGCATCATGCACTGCATTTCAGGCTTCATATTCAAGTTTTATCATCAATTCCATATGTTTGCATGATCCATCCAGCAATAGCCCTTTTGATTTGACTATATCTAATGCTTCCTGAAGTATCCTATTGCATTCATCCATCCAATCATCTTGTTCCTTCATAAAAATTTTCTTATCACATAATTTGGGTAATCCCAACTTCACAGTATCGTCGAACCTTGTGTTTTATGAGTGTAAGTCTTCATCATATTTGTCATGATTTCTCATGATTGTATCAATGGCCAAGATGGAATTGGTGTTAGATCCCTCATGTAGTTGTATATCATGTCTCTTAGTACCCAATCTATTTTTCACTCTCCCATGCTCAAGAATGGCTTCATAGTTCTTTTTTTGAACATGCCAAAAATCATCAAGGCATATCTTCAGATTTGTAAATCTCTTGTGCAACATTGTTGCCACATTGTCAAACTGAAGGTCCTTCATCTTTTCTACTAGCTATTGATGTTCTTGCAACTACTCATATTCACTCCGCAACTCTGTATCAGTTTCAGAGGTGATCCTCATTCTGGCATCTTTCATGGCAGTAATTTCCAAATCTGATTTTTCACTTTTCATTTTGTAATAATTTATTTCTTTCATCAACTGTATTGTTTGTGCCTTGTTGAACTTGGAAATCCTTATGCCCATGTCTATTGAAGCCATAGGGTCAGTTTACCCAACTTTAAGGGTCATCATGTGTCCAAAGGCTTTTTCAATAGCGCTGATCTTTGGCCTTTTGTGAGGTGGGTATAGTGCCCATTTCAACATTGAATTTTCATCAGGATTGAATCTTGACCCTATGTAAATTTCCTTCACATCCTCTATGTTTAACTTGTATTCTCCTTCCTTGTTATGCAAAAAACTATAAAAAATTAAAGAGGCACTGAGGTCCCAACTAGGAAATACTATTACACTAGCTTCAAGTAACATCTGTCTACCCCTTTCAAGGGTCATGTCATGCACTTCATTGTCTAAATCATCTTTCAACCTTTTCATCAATTGTTGTTCATTTTTAGGGGTAATATTTGGGATGGATTCCCTCAAACTTTTGCCTTTGTAATTATATTAAAAAGATTTAAATTCTCTTGACTTGGAAAACTCATTATCAGAAATAAAGGATTCATAGGCTGTAAGCCTATCATATTCATTTACACACAATTCCTTGGCTACTTGTAAGTCCTTGTCAAGGAGTTCTTCATATTCATCATTCATCATCTGAGAGACTGTTCTTTATTGTGATTGTGCTTCATTTCCTCCCGAAGATTCTTCTTTAGATGAATCATCCATTTCTTGTAACCTTTTCTTTTTTTGCTCTAACTCCATGAAATTTTCTATAACCTCCTTTGCTTCTTTGCCTTCTTTGTTCTTAAACACATCTTCCCCTGATATAGGAACATGGGTGTATCCACTAAGGTTTATCTTTTTCTTACAAGAGTGTGTGTACCCTTCAGGGTCATAATTCATTCTTTGTGCATACTCCTTTAATTTGAATTCATCCAACAACAAAAGGTAATAAGATCATTGGTAGTGGGGTGTTAGGTTTTCAGGTACAACAATTATAAATTAAGGTCATATACTGTGGTAATTAACTAATTATACGTCGTTTGTGAATTTCAATTTTTTTGGTACAATTGGTTGAGAGTGGGATGCACTACATTTGTACGTCGTAAAAAATCTTGATTGGATGACGGTATGGATTGAACGATGTCAACAATCCAGTCGCACATTAACATGGGAAGGTGTGGCTTCATTGGTTAAAGAAGCTCATCGTAATGGAGATTCCAATGTTACACCAAGGATAATTGATTTAGTATATGGTTTAAGAGATAAACAGGTATGTATAAATATATTAATCATCCAAATTATTTAATTATTTTCAATTATATTGGTGTATATATATGTTGAGTTTTTTTTCTTTGCATACATTCGACCAACAATAAATATGTTTATCAACTGACGATGCAATTATTTTTACATGTTTGACATATTGCAAGTGAAACACCACAAGGCTGTGGTGCAATGGTCATAAATTTTGAATCAAAAAGTTGGATGACATGAAGAAAACTTATGATTCTAGGATAACTGCATTCTTCCATGTGACAAATGTTTCATCTAGAAGCGACTTACATCTAGAAGTCTCAGAAAATTGATACTATGGGATTTTGGATGATATACTTGAGTGTGACTTTAAGTCCTTCAAATTAGTTATGTTCGTCATCCAATGGTACAGGCTACAATTGAATGAAAATGATCCCGGGAGAACTTTTATTGAACATGATAATGGATTTACCATGGTTAATACAAGGTCGATTGAGCGAGTTGGAAATGAGCCCTATGTTCTTCGAAGCCAATGTGAGCAGGTATTTTACTTAGAGGTTCCAGGTAAACCGGGTTGGTCATTTGTTGTTAGACATGATCCAAGAGGAAGGTTGGTAAAGTATAATGTGGTGGAAGAAGAAGATACCGAAGAACTAGAAGATGAT
Source organism: Sequoia sempervirens (assembly GCA_007258455.2). Classification (NCBI taxonomy): domain Eukaryota; kingdom Viridiplantae; phylum Streptophyta; class Pinopsida; order Cupressales; family Cupressaceae; genus Sequoia; species Sequoia sempervirens. Next base: position 691,279,628 of record VDFB02193867.1, read on the forward strand.
GTATATGATGATTAGGATTAGCAGTTAGTTGATGATGTTCCTCACGAAGATGTAGAAGAAGAGGAACTAGATCATGATGATGTAAGAATTAATGTTCATGAATATGATATCCATGTGGATGATGACATTATTGAAACTGATATCAATGACGACGATGATGATATGACCAATCCTTACAATGTCGAGCCTGATTGGATGATACAGACAAAGAGTTGGATGAAGAATAAGATCAATGAAATTGAAATGTATAAGTTATGTGATTATATTATCTATTTTATATTTATTTCTTGATAGAATAATATTTGAATTATATGGTTACATAATAATTCATGATGTTTTTAATTTTTATGCCATTACATAATTAATTCATGTACTTTTTAATGTTGTTAATTCATGATGTTACAACTATTGTAGCTCTCCTAGAAATTTCCATATGATCAAATCCTAATTACTCTATGACTATTTATGACCAGATATTATTTGATCATATCTTTGGTTATTTCATTCCCAAAAAATTAGTGTTTCCTCATGTTGACCCCACATAGTGACATGTGAATGGGGCCAATGTTGATTTTTTTTCAATTTGTGCTTGTATGGAGTGAAACTTGACATGGCTAGCCTAGATGCATGTGCGTTGATGATATGGGAGGGTTTCAAGACTCGAACATGAGGTCATGCTATATAAAGGTATCTCGTCCTTCCTAATAATACAAGTTGCCTTATTCTTCATCTCTTTCATATATTGTTCTTAGCATTTCTTTGTTTAATGGTTTCAAAAGACGAGGCCCTCTGAGCCTCACCTTGGATCTATTACACATCAATTTGTGCATTTTCATTAGCAATGAATATTTAGATGATCTTTAAAAATATCATTGAATATAAAGATGATAATCAGAAGCTAAAAAATGAGTATATTTTGTTTATGGAACCTAAACCACAAGGTTTGTCACTCTAATGCTAAAACCAAGTCAAATTAACCCCTAACACCTATTGGAAAAGTTAAAACATTCCTTTCTTTCAAATTCACAAGAATGTATAAACCTTTTGAAACCACACATGCATGTTATGAAAGTGTATAGTAATCCTACTTATAGTGGAAGTTCACATGACAAGCTAACCAATGGCACTATATTGGAGGATAAACCCACCTATGGAATTAATTTAAGAGGTAAGGGATGCCTCTTAGTGGAATTTTGAGTCTTGGATTAATCCATAGTGCTAAAATTAGTTCTAGTGTTCTCCCCTTGGTGTTATATTTATCTCTACAATTTCCCATACTTAACCATTTCATCATCCCTTTTACCAAGCTATTTGTATCATAATATAAACTTGGTCCAATCTCACATTATCCCCTTAGGTAATTATCCATTTCCTCCAAGTTGAATGGAACCTTTTGTACCAATGAATTTATGTTTTCCTACCCTAATGGATCAAGACTTGACATCACCTTAACAATATTCTTTATGTCATAGTATATCTCTGAAGTGCCTTTGGCATGCTTTAGATGTGTCAATATTAACTAGACTGAATATATTAATTTTAAAGTCTCTTAACACATTCCATGACAAGAAAATGACTCATTTGGATTAAGGAGTACTTTTCTAAGCCATTCCTTCATATTCAACAATCCCTTCTCACACCCACATCATAATTCATATCCATGTTAGTTGTAATGAGTGTTTTAAACCATCAATAAATGAATCATAGGATAGAAGAAAAATCATTATGCACAAGGATAAGAATCAAAGAGACTGAAAGAACCGATTCACTAGATATGCTCCCCATTACTGTAATAGACCAATGTAAAAAAAAAAATTCATAACAAGAATAGGACCCAAAAAAACTAGGAAAAGAAACCTTGTAGGCTACATTAATAAGACATTGATTGAAAGCATTTCTTCCATGATGTTTAAATGACAAAATATCAGATAGCTCAATCTTTAGTCAAGTAGTATTTCAATCACTAATTCTTAGAAATCCATCATGATTAAACATCACATATCATAAGCCTTTTTAACAATCACTAGGACTGTAGATAAGATTAAATAATGTCCTAGGAAATAAATCATCAAAAATTATAAAGAAACAAAAAACCAACTATATAAGCTCAACAAGCCACCATACAAAAATTAAATTTTGTAGAAGATAAAATAAACTATATGTTGACATAGCATATATATTTTGTATATAAACTATATATTTTGAATTTTGGCCCTGCTTGTGCAGGAGCATGACATAGCATACTACACCGAGACCCTAACTAGAGAGTTGCACCAAGAACCACTGCATCCAGCCCCTGAGTGGAGAGTTGTGAGACTTCATTGGATGAATGCTACAAGGCAATTGAGTTGAGGAGGAAGACTAGGAACCATTTGGTAGGAGGAAAGCCAAAGCGAGAGGTGAGGGCACTCAGAAAGGGAAAATCGACCAAGGGACAATGACTATAAGTGATTTTTCCCCCACATTTAGAAATTTTGTTGCAAGTATAGTGATTTAAACACTATTTTTTCCCATCGAGGTGTTTCATGCTATATTTTGGGCAATTCGAGCCAATGACCCATTGAGAAACCCAACTATTACCTAGTACTCGTGTCTGGTTAGTTTGAACAACCAAGCTTTGAGATGTTTAATTAGTTGGGTGGCCATTTTTGCCCTGTGAATTGCAGTTTTTGTATCTGTCTTAGCATATATTTTTTACTATAATAATGAAAGGAATTCTTGTCACATAACAACACATGAAGTTCACTAGGGTTCAAATTTCTGAACTTCGATGAAATAAATTTACATATTCAAGTCCACAAATGATCAAAGGGACTCAAAACAATACATGGTCTGTGAGTGCAATGAAAAATGCCTAGTGCCTATCCATAAGAGAACATATAGAAGTACATGATGTAGAGTCAGAGGAAGGATACAAACTCACACAATCTCATTTGACAAGTCAAACAATCTTGAACTTTCCTTCTTTTGACACACTTATTCAACTATATTTCCCTTCACAATACTCAACACAAACACTCAACTTTTGCTTTAGAGTTCCAAATCATTACTATACCTTCAAACACCTTAGTCAACTTCATCTTGATCAAAACAAACAATTACCTAGTCTACCCTTTCATTTTACCATTAACTCTCTTTATGACTATCCTAAACTTCACAATTTCAATTCCACATAAAGTAATATGACCCAAAATAGTATTTAGGATAATATAGACCACAAAATTTCCATTCCATTTCACTTCAAACAAATGTAAACCATCTCACATCCTTTATTCTTGAAAATTTAACAAAATCATTTACTCTACTTTCATTTTAGTCTCCAAAACATGGCTATTATTAGATAAATCAGTCAAAGCCATGGACGTTTTAACTTCATGCTTACACCAAACCTTATATCAAATGAGATCAAATTATACCTTGGTAATTTTTTAACCAAAATAACCAATAACTCACACTTAATCATAAAAATCCCTTAAAGTTCTTACTATCACTAGTTCCTTCATACCTTGTTCGCAACGCTTGTAGGTCTTCCAACCTATTTGTGAGGGCTTCATTCACAATCTAAGCACTATTACACAATTCTATCCACACTTTTAAATGCCCTCCTTGTAGATATAAAACATATTCAAAATGGGTATCAAAAATTTTACAACACAAGCTTCAAATATTGTTGTCTTAGATAGATTTAGGCCTAATTAGGCCTGATTTGCATAAGGGTTTGTTGCTTTACTAACTTCCGACAAAATTACACTTGTCCAGTGCTTGGGACATGTTTAGTTTGATTGGTATATTCTCTTCAAAGCATCAAAGTCTATTTACAAAGTATTTTCACAAAACCCTAAGGGCTTAACCTTCATAATTACTCTATTCACAGACTATAAACATAGTTTTTCAATCACGAAACTTCATTCCATCACATCTTATCTTTATGATTTTTCCCTAAATTGACTGAAACATGAAAGAAAATTCATAGTAGGACAATCTCACAAGAAACCAGAAGATTCCACCAATTAATAAAGGAGAAACATAATTATTTCTATCTCTTCTTACCCTAACTGAGGGTTTTAGTAGTCTGAAGTAAATCCACAATAACTCACACAAATCTTAACTAAAATGCATGAACTTTGATGTAACAGGAAGGTGATTGATATTATTACCATATCCAACCATTCTACCATGCCTTCAAGGTCGTACAATTCAGCACAATACCTGGAAATGCAAGATTTCTGAAGAAAATGATTAAAAATCAGAAATTTTCCTTGAACTTATTCTTTATTCAACCACCCTCGAAGTTATAAAAGACACAAGAGCCTTTTTAAAGAAAAAAATTGAATTTTAGCCTTCCAACTACCTCTAACCGACCCTAATGACTCTTCAACTCTTAATATTTCCTTTTTGATTAAGTTGACAACTTTTTACATTGTTTTCATTTTTGCACTTTTGAACTTAATAAACACCAAATGACATCAAAATGACCTCAAATATATGAAACATGAATCTAATAATATGATTTACAAAGTAGGAACAATAACATTGAATCAAATTTCAAAACATTGCTTCATAGAGGCCTACTTATGCCAAGGTGCTCCTGCACCAGTACAAGAGATGAAAAAATACAAGGAGCCATTAAATTTTTTTGAATATTTCACTGACTCAACCAAACCTCCAAAAGAACAGTACATATGCCAGCACTAGGGAAAGCCCAAAATAGAACACTAGTAAAAGTGAACTTTTTTTCTTCAAGTTCCAGAAGAGTATAAATGGTTTGAAGATGTTGTGTGTGTCTAGAAAATGGTGAAGGAATGTTGGATAGGGAGGGACCCAATTAGCCTCTTTAACTAGATTCTTAAGAAATAAACAAACTTCGATACATTTTTGGGTTTGTTTGAGTAGGGTCCATCTTTTATTATTTTATTTGGGGGACCCAAAAAACCATAGGGGTAGAAACTTGTGGAGCTTAATCATTAAAGGAAAGGGGTCTATCCATTTAGAAATAGATTGAAAGGATGGTTGCACGAGGGGCTATTTCACATCAAAGGTAGTCCAAAAAATTTCATAGAATAACTAACCAGACACCAGTACTACCTCAGAGGGACTATTGTCTTCAAGGAAGGTAGTCCAAAAAATTTCATAGATAGGTACAAAAAGTAATAGCAACCTTCCACCAACTAACCCAATCAACCTCCAAGAAACAAGACAATGAGTCCTTTAGATGTTTCCAAAACCCAAGGCTTCAAAACACAAGGTTGGTGACCCTACAAACCATTCCCATGCTTACCAAGTGATCTTTGATCATCAAACCCTTACAAGGTTTATTGATACATTCACAACTATTTTTACCTCCACATGCATTTGACTAGTAGTGACAACCTTGGTTTTTAATCCTCCAACCCCATACCTTGGGATCACATCACCATGAAAGAACTTCATCCAACATCCTTATGAGTACAGGTACCACCAAATAGGTATTTTTTAGATCTATCTTCCTCGAGCGAGGGAAATTCAGGAAGAGAAGAGGAAAGTGAGACATGTAGTAGGTCTAAAAGAGGGAGATCAACTAGAGGTCAAAAGATTAGAAGAAAATTTTGTAAACGCATGAAATTATTTCTTGTTGAAGGGGGTTTATGTTCTTATGATGATGAGAGCATAGGTGACATCGAGGTGCCCTTGAGGTACAAACATCTATGGAAAAAATGGGTACCCAAGGAACTTCCTCCAATAAACACTGATTTTTGTGTCAATGAGAGGATATATTGCATAAAACCATCATCATTACGTTTGGGCCTATTTTGCATGGACAACATAAAGGTCTATTACAAAAAAGTTATTGAATTGATGGAGTATGTTGGACCTTGTTATAGTTACAAAGATTGGATGCAGCTAGTTCAATATACACGAAGTAGGTATGCACTGTCAGCAAATTATATATAGCTAAATGATAAGGATCAAAATAAATGAGGGGCTATGTACATTGACGAAAGGCCAAAAGTATCAAGGAATATTGTAGGGTTTATAAATAGTACACAACCCGTGTCAACAAATAAGCAACCCAATTGCATATTTGAGGCACGCGAGGGAAACCATGTATTTGTATGTACGATAAAATCAATAACTGCAAGGAAAGAGTTGCTAATCGATTACAATTTGAATTGCATAGATACAGACACAGTTACTATGGGGGTGGTATGTACTATATACCATTTTACCCAACCTCCAATTAATGAATCCAATATACCATTTTATTATTATGTTTTTTTTAGTAAGTATTGGTTTCATTTTAGTAATTTTTTTTATATTTAATTTTTGTCACAGGGAGACATTGATCATAGGGGGAAGGCTTTGGCCTAGAGCACAAATCATGATGCATCTTCAGGTGCTTCTACTCGACAAGTTTACCTTATTGTAATTGTAAAAATTAGATACGAGCAAAATGTTTTATTATTATGTTTTTTTCATAAGTTTATTAGGTTAATTTCGATAATGTTTTTAATATTCTTGTTGCAATCAAATGATCAGGGAAAGGAACCTGCAGTAGAGGAGAGCATCCATAGGGAGGTGAAGTCACTATTATGCAATGATGACATCGGATATTCCATAAACCCTTTGGATATGATAAAGAAGACCAAAAAAAATGTAATGTAGAAATCCTTTAGTTGTTATTCATAGTGCCTCAAACAAATGAGATAAGAGAAAGGGTTAAAATATTGACTGAGAGAGCATGAAACTTGCAAGTAAGTTGTCATGAGATCTTTAATTATAACATAAGTTCATTCATGGTTTTATATTCTGTACTCTTTTATGTCATGAACTAAAATATGTGTTATTTTTACAAGATTTTTTGTGTCCTCATGATGTTGTTGGCCATGCTCAGGGTACTGCAGGTGCTACCCGGGGAGTAGGGGTTGGTACAAGTGTTGATCCTAATCTTCCTGTGCATACATCACATCATTTGACCCCATCATTTGTGCCTATATTGTTGACTGAAATGTCAGAAACACATAGTATGCATGCATCGGGTAGTGTACCCTCTGGCAATGAACATATGCCAGAACATGTGTTAGGACATGTACCTAGGGATGCAGAGGCCACTAGTACTAGTGATGTTTTAGCAACATTTCCTAGATCTTCCCGTATTACTAGTACAAGAACATTTCCGGTCACATTTGTGGTGACTGAGGATTTCGTTCCCATAAAGATAGAGAAGGTCCCAGGTACTTTAATTTTTTTTAATTATTATTATATAATCCAATTGAAATTTACTTATTGATCACTCTTTTTAGAATAATGATCCCATGATAATTTTGCAAGAAATGATGTTTTTTATAAACATCTAAATGATATTACATTAGAGATCTTTGGGCCCACCATACGTACATGGTGGAATGTCTAAAATCAAGATTTAAAAGATGAGCTCATTAATCATTTAGTTGTATTGTTCGGTAATAACACATTCAACTGAACCAAGGTCCTTAAGAAAGCTAGTACCTATCTAAAGTATGTGAGGGACCAATATAGGTCACATTTAGAGAAGAACAAAAAGTACGAGCATCCCCCATGATTTTGGAGAGGGAGTGGAAGGACCTAGTGTCGGATGGAAAGGAGAAGGCTGAAAAGAAAAAAGGAAGACACCATCGGGCCAAGCAAGGTATGTGATACTATCAACAATGTAATTTTATATTGATTACTCTTTATTTTTACATAATCTAACATATTTCAAACTTTTCATAGGCTGCCTGACACATCGAAGGTAACAAAGGAAAGACTAGAAAAACATGAGCAACACAAACTTGGCTCTGGTGGTTATGTGAAATTATTTGCATGAATTGTAAGTATCAATAAATGAAATATTGCATCCAAATAATAAATTGCAAACAATTTTGGTTTTATCACACCATATAAGAAAAATTCATGATCTTGTGCAAAAATGCAGGGCTCTGAATTTAACAGAGTGCCCACAAAAGAGGACCTGAAGATTGCCTTCCAGCAAGGCTATGGAGCCATGGTTTAATGCCTAAGACTCTTGACTGGGAAAACACAAGCTTCCACTGCATCTGACACGTAGGTAAATAAACTCAATGAAGTTTATTTTAAATTGAATACTTATGCAATCTATTAAATATTAATTTCCACCATAAAGTAATTATGTTCCTATTTATTTTAAACAAGAAAGCAATGATAATACTACACATGACATTGGAATGTAGCCTAGTGAGGGTGGAGCACAACCTATAGATGAAGGTCATGGTGTGCATCCCGGTACTAGATATATTCATGTGCTATACAAAATGTAGTATGGATTAATACAATTAAACATCTTTAATTGCAATTGGTGTATTAATTAATGTAACCTTTTGTGCTTCAATTTTAGAGCATGTAGAGCGTGATCAACATGTTGAGCATGATCAAGATAGACAAGATCAGGAACATGATGTGGCCCCATCAAGTAAAGAGTACCACTCTAATGTTCTTTTAAACATATTTAATTGCAATTGGTGTATTAATTAATGTAACTTTTCATGTTTCAACTCTAGAGGATTTAGAGGGTGTTCAACATGTTAAGCATGAGGCTATAAGACAAGATTAGGAACATGATGTGGCCCCATCAGGTAAATAGCACCACTCTAATGTTCTTTTAATTAATGAAATACTTGTAACAATAATAATAAAACATATCAATTTAACATTTCTTTGTTATTGTAGTAGATCCCCCCTTGTAGCAGCCTCCACGTTGTGAGTACACAACTAGGCATACATTAAGATCATGAGCAGAGGGCAGAACAACTGGAGGAACATATGATTTAGAAAATGATACTCCACTTCTTTTTTTAGCTGAAAAAAGAAACAAAAAAAAGTGATTGTAATCATACTATGACAACCATATTTTTGTTAATATGTTAATGAATGTTAAAAACTAATATTTTTGACAACCATATTTTTGATGATATGTAAAAAATGAAAGAATGAATGTTATATGTTATTACTGGATGGATGAATGATTAATATTATATGATCAGGTATGGGGAATTGAGAGTGATGTGAGGGGGGAGGAGGGGCCAAATGAGGCACTTCCACCATCACGTGGTTGGCCCTATTAAGTAGAGAATATTACACTATTCTCGAAACAAAGAGAAGCTCAATAAGGTAATGCACTTTTGAATATTTCATTATGTTGCACTTTTAAACTTATGTGATTTTCATTAGTTCTCTTTGCTTCAATATGTTACCCTTTGTACTTATTTTAATTTTTAACACATATCATATGTTACCCTGGATGACATCTTTTGTAAGGTAAGCTATCCACAGATGGATCCCGTGTCTGGGGATATGCGAGTCTGGATTAGAAAAACTTGGGATGAACTCATGTAGCACATAAACAAAAGAGAAGAGCCCAATAATTTCAGCACAAGAATTGGCTTGATATTGGTACATGGTTTAAACTAGGTCTGGTTATGAGGGGTCTAGGAGAGAGCCTTGTAACATAGCTAGTATTAAATAATTAAACATACAAATATTTTAATTATGTGGTTAATGCTAAAATCATCCACAATTCACTATGTGATGAGTAGTTAGTGATGATGTCATGCAATTGTTTGGTAGGTTATTGATTCTGTAGTTGCTCCCAATAATCATCTCTAGTTGCTTACATGCCATTTGATCCATATGAGGGGCACCTTTCAATCTGGGTAGCAATTTTATAGATGATTCTCTTATTTAGTGACTAATGGAATAAGTGAGTGGATGGATTGCTCCTAGTAATCACCTGTCATGTGCTTCATGAACTGATGATAAAATAATTTCATTGGATAGAATTAATACAAATATGTATTATATGTTGTTGGCTTGGTTTTTGGTTTGGGTTTAACTATTATTTTATTTGCCTAGGTATCATATGAGAAAGAACACATATTTTGCTAGAGATCCATCACAAAAGTGATCTTCTCTCTCTCTCTCACACATACACACTCACACACTCACTTTCTTTCTCTCTCACACACACAACTAACCAAAAATAGAATGTACTATTTGGAAATTATTAGTTGTGGATTTAATTTCTATTTTTACTCAATTGTAATCAGGTGGGCTTCATACGTTCCGGGAATAATACTTGTTTTGATTCATGAGCTTGGTGTGTAGTTCAATGATGGCATCAACATATTTGTGATTAATCCTTTCAAATTAGTAGATAATTGTTTACTTTTTGATCAGTTAATGAGGGATTTTGTAGGGATTCCACAACCTTAAGACACAAATTTGGGTCCCTAGTTTCCATGTGTGGGTTTTCAACACTATTCCCATATGCTTTGGGACTTGTATTATTGCAGGTCATGTGAGATGTATCCAACAATTTCTATGGCAGTTTTTTCCCAAGTGTTCATTGTTGGGTCTTCTACCATTGTTCTTATAAGCTATTTACTCACTATATACATCCAAGACCCATTGTTCACACATTTCAAATTGAAGAGATATAACATATCGGCCAAGCAGTATCTACATCACCCCGATCATGTTTTATGTTTATATTAGCATGATAGAATATATCAACACAACAACTATCAAGCTTCACCAATAAAAACATTGCAAGAAGCACATTTTTAGGGAGGGAAGATGTTTGAACAAATATATATTTTTTTAAAACTGCAGGGTTTCATTGCAATTTCGACGAACATAGCCTAACAAACCACAAAAAAATGTGACGAGGTTGGTGTACATGCGACATAGTTTCTTTCGTAATGGCAACGCCAGTTTGCTCCACCTCATTGGAAAATGGACGAACGTTTGGTGTTTTTTTGATGATTTCAAATGGGCATTCTGCAACAATTTGTGATTTTTTGAGTCGATAGATGGATGAAGTTACATTGATTTGGCGACGGTACCACCAAAATTTTCCATGGTGCTAACCAACGATGCTGAGTAATGGTTTCGATATATAAAAATTGGTCGTTAAAGTAATGAAAATCCAGTGACAGAATTTAAATCAGTGTTGCATCAGTAAGTCAACAATATTTTGTCAATATGTCACCAAACATTCATTAGAATTTGTAGTCAAATATAGTAGTGTTCAAGCATCAGTCAACAAGTCAAACCAATTCTACATGGCATCATGGTGCTCCACCTTAAGGATTTCATAATGCTTAACACTAGAATGAATGCCTAGGTGACAAGTGTCACCCTTTGTTGCTCCCATTTTTTTGAAGAAGGAATATTCTTACAAGCGGGACCCACCAAATGCTAACTAGAAAAATAGAAAGCCACATGTCAATGTGGCATTAATTTTAGAGGTCTAAATAGTTTCCCCTTCCCAAAGGAGTTCCCATGTGGCAAGTGTCACATTCTTATCCATTTGTAACTTGCATGTAGGATGCCAACTCTCTGTTGGGTCCCATAAAGTGCCTTAGTAATTTGGAAACATAGATTTTTGCATTTAATAAATTAAATAAAAAACTTAGGGGAAAATAATTAATTATTTAATCATGGGACTCAATAAGGTTGAGACACCTTAATCCCAACAATCTCTCACATGTTGAAGACTTTACATGAGTTTGTGTATCATTGATTAGGCCACAAGGCCCATTGAACTGACACACCATCTAAATTTATTTGTGCTCACTGATTTCATTAATGTATCAAAAAAATTCACCAAAGTTTCAAACTTTTCCAAGTTTACCTTTCCATCTTCCCACCATATCTTGAAAAAAATGATACTGTTCATCGATGTACTTTGCCTTAGCATGGAAAGTAGGATTCATTACTAAACATATAACACTCTGTCCATCACAATAGATAGTAATTTTTCTTGCATCAAAACTAATATCTAAACACAATATATTAAGTCAAATGGATTCTTTACAAGCATGAGTAGCTACCATGTACTATGCTTATGTAGTGGACAAATCAACTACAACTTGTCGCTTACTCATCCAACTTATAGCATCACCAAACATCATGAAATAATATCCACTAGTGGATATTTTTCTATCAATGTCACCTACCCAATCTAAATCCACATATCAATGAATTCTTACTGAATGTCAAGGTCTAGTAGGATAACCATTAAAACATAGGGAATACCCAAAAGTACCTTGGAAATATCTAAACACTCTCTTTACCGCATCCTAGTCCACCCATCTAGGATTAGTCGTAAAATGACTAAGGAATCTCACTACTTGGGAAATGTTTGGCATTGTATAGACCATCAAACACATCAAGCTACCAAAAACACTCACATAAGGAACTCTAGTCATTTCCTCCATCTGAGAAGGTGATTTTAGACAATCCTCCACATAAATCTTTTTCCCCTGCATTATAGGAGCAACTTACTACCAAGAAGTAGTTATGTTGAAACTCTCCAACACAAAGTTCACATACTTGCTCTAGCTAAGCCAAAGATTTTTGTTAGGTCTATATCTTCTCATCTCAATCCCTAGAATATACCTTGCTGCAACTAAATCCTTCATCTCAAATTGTGCTGATAACTGAGACTTCAAATCTAAAATCATACTCTTACCATTCCCAGTGAACAACATATCATCCACATACAAGAAAATAATGAGAATGTGACCATTATCAATCTTTTAATACACACAATGGTTAGATTTGGATCTCAAAAATCCAAAAGACAACACATAGGTGTCAAAATTTTGGTACCACATCCTAGAAGATTACTTTAGACCAAATAGAGCTTTCTTCAACTTGAACACTAGATTCTATTTACCTTTCACAATGAAATGCTCTAGATGTGACATAGATTTCCTCCTCCAAGTCACCATGAAGGAAAGTTGCCTTCACATCCATTTGCTTGACTTCCAAGTCATGAGTTGCTACAAGTGATAACAAGAAACAAATGGATGCTACCTTAGCTACAAGAGAGAGAATATCCCCATAATATATTCCGTCCACCTGGGAATATCCCTTCATGAGAAATCTATACTTAAGCTTCTCAACACTACCATCAAAACCTATTTTCTTCTTGAACACCTATTTACATCCAATGGGTTTTCTTCTATCAGGAAAAGGTACCAGATCCCATGTATCATTTTTTTTCAACACATCCATATCTTTATTCATGGCTCCCATATAGGAATTTGCATCATGCATACCCATAGCCTCTCTAACTATCCTAGGCTCATAAATGTTAGCAATCAAAGAAAATTTGCAACTAGAATCCAACATAGAAACCCAAATCTTTTCAAATTTTGCTTAATGCTATGTAGACCTCCTCAACTACTAAGGTTGAGGTTCTTTCTCTTATTTAAAGATTTTAGAGATGCTAGATCTCTCATCTTCATCAAGTCAACCATGAGTACATAGTTCATCTCTCTCAGGAGTAGGTGGAACTTGAACTACCTCTTCTTCTTCTCTTCCTTCTTTGGTTGTAGATCAACTATGGAAGGTTTCAACTCACAAAATATCACACTTCTACTAAGAACACCTTCTTTGTAATTGGATCCCAAAGCTTGTACCCCTTAACACTAACTCCATAGCTAATGAAGATACACTTCATTTCCTTGTTCTCCAACTTAGATATTTTCACACTAGGCATACACGCATATGCCTCACAACCAAATACTTTGAGATATCTCATTGAGGGATTATTAATAGACCACACCTCCAAGAGTGTCTTCTCAAAAAGTCCTGAAGTAGGAGATCTATTAATTAGATAACATGCAATGGCTACAACTTCAACCCAAAACTTTTGTTCAAGGCCATCACCACTCAACATTCTCCAAGCCCTCTACATTAGTGTTCTATTCATCCTCTCCACAACTCCATTTTTTTTTGTGGGGTATATGGAGTTGTCTTAGATATTTCAATCCCATGGTCCTTACAAAACCTATCAAAATATGCAAAACAAAACTCACCACTATTATCCATCCTCAAGCATTTAATTTTACTACAATTCTAATTTTCAACCAATGATTTGAATTCCTTAAACCAATTGAAAACTGTAGATTTACTTACGAGGAAATATACAAATGTCCTTCTAGAATAGTCATCTATGAATGAAAAAAAGTACAAAAATATAGAAAATGAAGGAATATTAACAAGACCAAATACATTCAAATGTACATAATCCAAAGCCCCAAAAGACTTATTAGAACAAGAATAAAAAGAAACATGATGTTGTTTTCCATATATACATTGATCACAAAAATCAAACTCAAGATTACAATCATCAAGGCCTTCAACAAGGCTCTTATTTTTTAGGGCTCTAAGACCCTTTTCACTAATATGGCCAAGCCTTTGGTGTCACAACATTTTTTTCTCAATGGGAAGTTTCATTTCCAAAGCATTGGAACCCTTAGGTACCCAAAAAGCACGACCATCGAATGTAGACACCATAGTCTTCTTTTCTACTTGATCTAATGACGAGGATAAATAATCTAGAGTGCTCTTCTTGGAATCCATAGAATTACTATTGTATTGAATCATGCATACATCCAAATTATACAAGGTTCCAATTTGAACACCTTTAGAAAGCACCATAGAACCTCTAGTCATCTTGCATCCACCACTTGAGAAAAAAATCTACACTCCCACATCACTCAGCTTACTTACTGAAAGTAGGTTCTGTGCCAAATGAGGGATATGCATGACACCATCAATTCCCTTCACTCTACCATTAGGGAATTAGATCTTGACTCTTCCACGACCAAAAGTCTTTAGGCTAGAGTCCACACCTAGATACACCTTCCCACCATCATATTCTTCATACTTTGAGAGCCAACCTCTATGAGAGGTCGTGTGGAAAGAGGAACTTAAGTCAATCAACTACACATATTTTGATAGATGTGTTTCCAAGGAAGAAACAAAAGAATTTGCATCATCCTGAGAGGATTTATTAGATTCAAAATTGGAGGACTTCTTTTTCTTTTTCTTCTCCTCGTAATATTTTTGGAAATGATTGGATTTATCGTAGTTCCAACATTTAGCCTTTGTATTTTTACCAGGAGAATTAGATCTCCAGGGATATTTGGACTTAGACTTCTTGTCCTTTTTCTTAGCTTTCTCTTTCAATCTACCACAAACAAATATGGTCTCCTTAGCCATCATAGAAGATTTCCTCGCATCTCTTTAGACAACAACAAAACAACCACATATTACACCTTGAAAGTTGTTTTTGTGAGGTTCCAATAGTATCACATCTCAAATTTTTCTTACATTTAATAATGTTAAATTATTTAAATATTTTTGGAAAAATGAAATTTATTAGGCTTGACTTGTGATAAATTTAAAATGTCAACATCATCTGAAATGTTTATCAATGTAAACCTTATAATTGAATATGAAGGAAGAATGTTATGAAGTAGTAATTAAATCATTTTGTTTCGAGCATTGTTTAATGGTTATTGATGAAACTCTACAAGTGCAGGTGTGTGAATGTAGGAAAAGGTTGAAGAATGAGAACATGGTTGAGGTAGGAGTATTTAGCTGGATGACTATTAGTAAGCTTGTTAGAATTTGGATCAGACACACCACTAATGAATCATAGTATTTGCATATGAAATATGAATTTGATGTAAATGTCTTGCATTTTCTTAAAAGACAAGGGAAGATGTGTCAATGATTAAATAGGTAAACTAATGGGAAATAAATGTTATAGTCCATTTAGTTTACCTTGTATATTTAATGTTCATTTTTCCCTCTAAATTCAAAAAGAAAAGATGAATATGTAAACATAAGCATGTATATAGATATATACATACAATTAATTACATGAGTCGACCTAAGAATTATAAAATATATGATTTAAAATTGAAAGAACTTGATGTTTCTTTCTCTACCTTATAGAGGATTTTAAATATGTAAGAAAATGTATATACATACATATATATATAAATAAATAAATATAGAGATATGAGCATATGAAAGATAAATGAATGATTTTAATTAAAATATCTTTTATGAAAAATTGCTATGAGTGATGATAGGTAGTTCGACAATTGGTTTGTTTTCAAATTTGAAAAAAAATGGAAGGTAAATATGGAGGGGGGCACCCATAACCCCTGCAAAATAAATATTTTTGAAAGATAATAGTCAGGGTGGTTCATGAAGAGGAAAATGTGGGTAATTAAACACAATCCTAATATGGAAAAAAAAAATGGAAACAGAGGGAATCATACACAAAAGTGAAGGAGGCTTGGTGAAAAAATCAAGGAGAGGAGATTTGGCAGAAAAAATAGGGGAGGTGGTTAAGTTTCCAATTCGAGAGGATAGAGGACCAAAACATTAAGGAAAAAGCATCAAATTTTGGAACTTTTCTTGAATTAATCATTTTTTTTTATTCCTCCTCATTTATACTCGTGAGCCTTTGGCTTAGTCATTTTGTGCAATCCACCTTGATGTTTCAATAGTCATTGTACTGCACTATGCATCAATGATGGCCGAGAGAGATTTAGAATCATAATGCATCTCTTTTTCCTTTCCTTTGGCAATGGATTTTAACATTTACTTATTGTTGATATGGGAAAACCCCATTTTTTTACATGTTTGTAGCCTCTATACCAACTGTATTTTTCTGAATTGATAATGATTATCGATCTCATACACCTCTAGCTGTGTATAAGTAGTAAATGTTATGGATCGAATGTGGGTTTGATGGTCATGGGCCCTCTTTTTTTTGTGGTTTGCATGGATTTGAAAACCAATATCATTGTGATAGGTTATCGTTTCACTGTAATTGTGAATCTGATTCATTATATTATGTTATCTGTAGACATTGAAATCTGGTTTAAGCCTACGACTTCAATATTCTTCTTAATTTGTATTCTTCATGGTCATAATTAAATAATTTCAATTATTTAATTATTCTCTATAGTCTTCATTTCTTCTATTAATTAAATATTCTTAATTATTTAATTCACACTTTTCTTTATTCTATCCGATTAATTAAATAAACGCTTTTTATTTAATTATGTTACTAATTAACCTTATCCTTCTTGTCAAATTAAATAAATTCTTATTTAATTTACTCTTTATCATACTTCAACTATAATTAAATAAATTCTTTATTTATTTAATTATCCATTTAAAACCCTTCATCACTTAATTAAATAAATCTTATTTATTTAATTATTCTCCAAATATCAAATCTTGAATTAAATGAATTATTTAATTCAGGAATTCTATTTTAATGTATTTATCTATATTTAGATAAATTGTGTGAGTTATCTAAGTATTCATTTTTACTCGACTCAAAGATCTATTTTAATCACTCAGTTAACTCTTGATTTAATGTCTGAGTGGCGTTCTCGAGTAATCTCTTCGTCAAATCATTCGATGTTCTAACTCATTTGCATGTATATGCATATTAATTAAATATTCTTATTTAATTAATTAAACCTTGTGCGTGCATTCGAACATGAGTTGCTTTAATCAATCTTTATCTTTTTCATGCAAAGATAATTCTTTTGTTTTCGAATACAAAATTGGAAGATTAAATCATTTATTTAATCTTTAATTCTATTTCTAATTTGTATAACTCATGTCACTACTGACAGTTGTTAGAATGCATGACTAATCAATCAATCTCAATCGTTCGTTGATCTTTCAATCTTGGCCTGTCGTTCGAATAATCAATTTTCTATAAATTGATTTGTCATTCTTCATTCCAATCTCTCTCGAAAACTCAGAAAATCTTATGACTTTTGAGAGCACATATCTCGAATCTTTGATTTTTTGCTAAATCTTTATCATAGGCTATACTTGCACGAACTTACGAAAAATCTGAGGGCAATTATACTACAATAGAAAAATGGAGAAGGGCAATTGAGATGAATCATGGAAATATGTAGCAATTTGGTGAGATTGTTTCAGTTTGTTTACGTTTTACTTTCCTTTGTTCTTTGTTGCTTAGCATCAGATTTGCATTAGATTTGTATTGCATGTTTGCTCTTAATCTTTGTCTTGTGCATTTTCTTGGAGTTACATTTGGTGAACCCGACGTGAAGACACCATCTTTGCGGATCCTGAGACTTTTCTTTTCATTGTGTAGGTTTTTCGTACAGAACGATGCATTAGCTTGATGAAACACCATAATTGGAATTCACAAATGCATCAATTTGATGAAGCGACACAATTGAGTTCCTGAATCGCATTTGACACCATAAACGACACATCTGCTAAATTACGATGCATCTGAAACTTCCCAAACCACAATTGACTGGTAAATACCGAGAACATAATTGAAGAGAACATCAACACATCTGACTGGTAAACAAGCGACGCAAGTGACTGGTAACCTTTTGTTTCCGTTTTCGGGAATCAAAAAATTTCAATTGATTTGTGTGTTACTAATATTGGATTTTCAGCATGTGGCCTTTTTGTTTTGGGAGTTAACAGGTTTTTGTAGGATGGTTGACGAAGACAATACTGAGAACTACTAACGAAATTTTTCTGCAGAACGCATGTTGAAGACCCTAGTTAATTTTCTTGAAACAGAGTGTTTGGTAGTGTATCAAATCTTTCATTTGGATTAAAATTAACAAGTGTTTACTGTGTTTGGTGTGAAAGCACATCTATGTATTACCCTCCACGATTTGGTACATCGAAGTATCCTCTCCCCTTGTGCATTCATGCGATCCTAGGTGTAGGAGAAATGGTTACCAACTCTAGAACTTGGGCCTGTTCTGGTGGGAAAAAGTACTCACCCCAGGATGACTCAGACCGGTAGCATCCTAAACCCGAGGGACTTCCAGCCGGTATATAAAAGTGGATTCTTGGGGAAAACCCAAGAATCACGATTGTGGTTTCGACGAGATGGATCTGAAAGGGGACTCTCGCCGTATGGATCATGCCCCACAAATGGAATGCCCGTATTAAACACCTTTTGTTTTAGAGACCAACTGTTCTATTGGTCATTGCTTGGTATAGTGTAGGGTACAGTATCATGCCCAGAGACACTCACTACTGATCCCCTTGAGTAGAGATAGTAGTTCTTGGGAGGTCATTGCCCAAAGAATTCAAAATTGGTGTGCTCAAAAGATGTTAATGAGCCGTGGAGGGGAGCCAATGCCATCAAATTTCTAAGCTGTCCACTCTTGAGAAGGAAAGGTGTTTATCACTAATCCAGGGTATTTCAGTGGGCTATAGCAAGTATACAAACCCTAGGCCTTCTGGCCTATTAGGATGTGCTTGTCTGCTATCAACTTAAATGTTCTGAGTCTAAAATCAAACTGAAAATACTTTGTCTTATGATTGTTCTTGTTTGCCAGAATTTGAACATAGGAAAATAGAGTTAGTTTTAAATCTTAGGTCACTGAAATTCATAGAGAGTCGCAACTGTTCACCAGAAAGTCGCAATTGGTTTTTAGTGTTGCATCTGTCAACATCAATTGCATTTGTCTAGTGTAGAGTCACATTTGTTAGATTAACCCACATTTGATTTGCGAAGGACCGCATATGTCATTACGAGTCACATATGTTAGACAGTTAACCGCATTTGTCAAAGTCACACATTGAACTTCACCAGAGAAATGCAATTGATCATTACAAAACCGCAACTAGTAAACTTAATCGCATATGTTAAATCCTGCGACGCATTTTCCTGATTATCAAAAAATTAGAATTCAGGGTCACTGTCTAGTCAACACGGTTATACTAGTTTCATTTGTCTTTCCACAAATAGTCCTTGAACAAAAACCTGAAATGATTTGCTCAATTTTGCATCCTTTAGGTTCATTCGGTCATTACCATAGTTGTCTTAATTCAGAGTTTAGTTTCATCTTAGAATACATATTACCTCGCATTAAACTTTTGGAAAGGTCACTTTTTACAAACTTTAGGATAAGTTTACCATCTACACTTTAGAAAAATCATAGCATCAACGAAATCTGTCATTGAACCTAGTTTTATCAATTTATCCTTTGTCCTACAGAGATTCCTCCTAGCTCATTAGTCTAGTTAGGAAACTCAACTTGTCTTTGATCCTCATCCTACATTGGTTCCTTGACTTAACTAAATTGATACCTCGGTTAGACTTTAGGTAGTTGGTCCCTCCGTCTTGGGTTTATAGAATTGATTATTTTAGAACCTTGCTTAGACTTTGCATCTTTAGATTTTAGACTAGTGTCATCCTAGTACATCTTGTATATTGCATTCAAAAAATCCCAAAAACATAGACTAGAGTCATACTATTCATAGATATAGTTTTGCATTTCCTGCATATTGAGCTTGTCTTACATGATTGAAACTAGGTCTGAGAGAAGAGAGAGAGAAAAGATGTCGAACCCAAATGAATTCATTAACCCATTTTCTTTAAGACCGCACAAGACTTTATTGGACAAATTCACCACTAGAAACACTCAAGGGCATATTACAGTAGAGGACATAGAGGCCGCTGCACAAGACCCTAAATTTTCCTCTTTTGTAGATGAATACCTAGCGAATGATCGTCAACGATATTTAGCCAAACTACTAGCTGAAGGCACTACCTTACCCGCAGGATTTGATATTAGCACCTTGCAAACTCAACCTGCACAAGGTACAAACACAATAACTGCTAGTACTACTATATCTTAGGTCAGCACAACTATGCCATCTGGCATACCTACACAAAGTACAACAGTCCATACATCTCTATTTGGTACATACGGCATGACATCAGGATTTAATTTCACTGTAGGGGCTTCATCATCCACTCCCTTCGGTGTCACAATTTCACAGTCAACGATCATACCTAATGCTAGTATCACGAGCACCATACCTAGTGCTCCAATCACTAGTACTAGACCATGGATTACACAAATAGGAGGCATTCCCTCCTTCCAATATGGCAATCAGAACCCATTCATGCAAATTATGAATCATAATCCTTTCTCTTAGGTTGGTAGTCATAATCCATTCACAAAGATTCCAAGTCAAAACCAATTTATACAGATTCTGAATCAGAATCCTTTATCTCAGATTGGTAGTTAGAATCCATTCACACAGATCCCAAGTCAAAATCATTTCATGCAGACTCTGACCCAGAACACATTTACCAACATTCTAAAGCCAAACCCACCTCAAATACCAACATTCAATCGAAACCCATCACAAGACTTTGGATTTCAGAATACATATGCAGATCTGCATAGTCCACCTAGCACATCCTTGACCTAGGTTGATGTCTTACAAACACAAATGCAGGCACTAAAAATGCAAATGGATAACATGTCGATGTCAACTAAGAAATCCTTTTCAACAAAGGACATATGCCCATTTCCCTTTGATAGATCATTGTACATGACCCCTTTCCCTCATGGATATGTCATACCGAATCTCCCTAAGTACAATGGCAAATGAAATCCAATAGAACATATAAGGGAATTTTATACCATATGCATAGATGTCACCTATGATCCCACATATCTTATGAGACTATTCCCATGAAGTCTTGAAGGAATTGCACTAGAGTGGTTTTCAGGTCTAGATTCTGGCATCAGATCTTGGGGTGAACTGGTTGAGAAATTTGTGGAGCAATTCTCCTTCAACATAGACCATGAAATAAATGTAGTAACCTTGTGTCACACAACACAAGAAGAAGGTGAAGCATTTATTGCTTTCTTCCAGAGGTGGAGGACTATAGCTAGCTGATGTCCTGTCAAGATACCTGAAAAACAAAAGGTTACTGTGTTCCAACAAAACCTTCATGTGAAACTATGAAGTAATCTAAGAGTACATTGTTGTACATATTTTTTGGAACTAGTGGAAAAAGGGGTTATAATAGAAAAGGATCTCATTGAAAAAGGCAAACTTAAGACATCAACATCCAATAGAAATCCAATCGTGCAAAACACGCCCACTAATAGAAATAGATTTTAGTCTCACAACAAAAATGTCACCAATGATGGGGTAGTTGATGCTAAAATGATACAAGTAGGACCACTCATCACATTACAGGGACCTCACACTTTTTCCAACATGCTTAATGTTGTCAATCAACCTCCTAAGATGGTCCAAAATACTCAACGCCCACAACAAAGGAGATTTCAAAACGTGAGTTCACTCCCTTAGGGGAATCCATTGAGTCGGTGTTCAAACAACTATTACAACATAATCTTATACAGCTGCAAGAACCAAGACAATATGATCTAGGACAATTTAAACCAGCTTGGTGGGATGACAATTCCTTTTGTGATTATCATAGAACTAAGGGACATAACCTACAAAATTGTCAACAACTGAAGAATATCATACAAGATCTTGTCGAAAGGAGAATTATTGAAGTTAGTGGACAAAAAAAAAAGTCATCGAACACTGATCATCAAGTCTTTTCTGACCCACTACATGACCATGAGAAAGGAACTGTCCCTAGTTCAAGTACTAAGACCAATATGTCAGCCAATTATGCCAATATCAAGCATGATTATAATAGCAAAAAAAGCATTCATCACCTTTGCATTGCTGATGAGAATATCAATACCATTACTATCAATACCAATCCTGAGTGTGCGGTCAATACTCATCGTACTAAGTTCACTATCCAAGGCCCTCCATTGCAACAAACACCACAACCTTCCAAGTTACAATATAACCTACTTGACCAGTTGGGGAAGACCCCAGCCCAAATTTTAATCTTGGAACTATTGCGTATTTCCCCTGAGCATCGATCTGTTCTTGATAAGCTTTACAGAACACCATGGTCCCTAATGACCTTGATGTAAATCGTTTCCAGGAAATGGTGGGCTACTTGACCAATAATCATCATGCCACATTTTTTGAACAAGACTATGCAACTAAAAATATGAACCATAACGATCCTTTACATCTAGAAGTCCTTGTTGATGATACCAAAGTTAGACGAGTTTTGGTAGATGGAGGAGCAATGTTAAATATTTTCACTTTAAAACTAATTAAGGCTTTGGGTATCTCAGAAGCATGTGTAGACATGACCAAAAGTATTGTCATTAAAGCTTATGATGATGAGGAAAGAAAATCAAAGGGAGTGGTAACACTTATCAAAATTGGTCCTACGGTGATGGAGACAAAGTTCTAGGTCTTGGATCTCACCCTTCCTTATAACCTTCTGCTAGGCAGACCATGGATTCATGCCATGAAGGCGGTCCCTTCCACGTATCATCAATGTCTTAAATTCCCTTACAATGGCACAAAGATAACCATAGATGGTGACCCGAATCCATTCCAATATTGCACCAATCTAAAAGAGGTCCCACAATGCCAAGTGCCAGTAAACCAAGAAGCTTCATCATCCAATCCATCGTCCTATGTTGATCCATCTACGCTCACTCAAACATATATTTCTCCCTCCATACCTACCACTCCTAGGGTTGAGATCTAAGACAAATGTTGTGGAGAGTATTACATGAAGACATCCTATTGTGTTAGACATTTGATTCCTCCTAAGTCATATGGTTTATCTACATTAGATAGGAGACAATTTATGGTCACTATACACATTCCTCCCACAACTACTTTTACTAAATGGGGTGAATTAAGAAAAGAGGTCGTAGATGTAGAAGATGTCACTACTTGGTTATATAAGGAAGATAAGGAGGAACCTCTTTCACTTGCTCACATTCCTACAGATCTATATGGTAAAGGTTTCAAAATTATGCAGAGAAAGGGATACAATGGACATAGTGGGTTAGGCTTAAATTAAGATGGAAGGATTGAACTAATCTTTATTTCTCAATGGCCAAAAGGAGTGGGGCTAGGGTTTCAACCGATTCTGATTGGCGTTCCTAGTACCACATCACCCTTAATTGAGGAAGTAAGTGCTTTAGAAGATATTAACACATCTCATGAACCATTGGACCAATATCATTGTGACCCCCCTAACTCTAACAACTATGAGTGGGATTCCTTATCCTCTACCTCTTCCATGGACCTTGACAAGATATTTGGAGAACTTGACTTAATGTTAAGATCCTCCCCAAATCCATTGAATTCTTGTCCACCAAAGAAAATGACAAAGGAGGAGTGGTTTACACACTACGATTGGGAATCACTTGATCCCACCTCTTGGCAACCTGATACATCTACGCTCACTCGAACATATATTTCTCCTTCCATACCTACCACTCCTAGGGTTGAGATCTAAGACAAATATTGTGGAGAGTATTACATGAAGACATCCTATTGTGTTAGACATTTGATTCCTCCTAAGTCATACGGTTTATCTACATTAGATAGGAGACAATTTATGGTCACTATACACATTCCTCCCACAACTACTTTTACTAAATGGGGTGAATTAAGCAAAGAGGTCGTAGATGCAGAAGATGTCACTACCTGGTTATATAAGGAAGATAAGGAGGAACCTCTTTCACTTGCTCACATTCCTACAGATCTATATGGTAAAGGTTTCAAAATTATGCAGAGCAAGGGATACAATGGACATAGTGGGTTAGGCTTAAATCAAGATGGAAGGATTGAACCGATCTTTGTTTCTCAATGGCCAAAAGGAGTGGGGCTAGGGTTTCAACCGATTCTGATTGCCATTCCTAGTACCACATCACCCTTAATTGAGGAAGTAAGTGCTTCAGAAGATATTAACACATCTCATGAACCATTGGACCAATATCATTGTGACCCCCCTAACTCTAACAACTATGAGTGGGATTCCTTATCCTCTACCTCTTCCATGGACCTTGACAAGCTATTTGGAGAACTTGACTTAATGTTAAGATCCTCCCCAAATCCATTGAATTCCTGTCCACCAAAGAAAATGACAAAGGAGGAGTGGTTTACACACTACTATTGGGAATCACTTGATCCCACCTCTTGGCAACCTGATACATCTATTTCAAATAATCAAACCTTGGCATTAGGCCCACCTATCAATCAGCCTAGACCTAAACCTAAGAGCAAATGGGATTTAGTAAAAAAATTTTGTGACCATATGAATAATTCGATCCTTTGACCCCATTAAAATTTGATAACTTTGATGATGACATGCCCTTAGTCTATCCCCAACTCATTGATTGGGATCAACAAGACACACCCATCTTAGACATTTTTGAGGACGACGAAGCAATCGCTGAGTTCTTGGGATTACGAGAAGGCATACCTAATGGTGATCATAAGGCTGGTTTTACCATTGAATTGGACAATAAAGCATACTTTGGGGAATCTGTTCAACCCTCCAGCAAAAATGAGAAAAATAACAAAACAAGATAAAAAAGATGAGTCTCTAGATGAAAACCCAAAGGCACCTTTAGACAATGAAAAAGTAAAAAGAAAGGATGCATTCAAAGGTGAAAACCTCTCTGAGGCACCTAAGGATGGAGGTTTGAACATTCTCCCCATTGCATAGGAAAAGTCACCCATGCTCGTGGAAGAATTAGTAGTAGTCAATATATGTACAAAAGAGAATCCTCGACTAGTTTATTTTGTAGCGTCATTAACAACAGAAGAGCAGCCAGAGTTCCACAACTTCTTTGCACAACGACAGATAATTTTTTCTTGGTCATATGAAAACATGCCGGGGTTGGATCCTAAACTTGTTCTACATCACTTGCCTTTATAACCAGGCGTCAAGCCAGTGAAACAGAGGTTGAGAAAAATGCATCCACAGATTGCTTTATTAGTCAAGGCAGAACTTAAGAAACTGTTAGATGTTGGTTTCATAAGATCAATCAACTATGCTGATTGGATCTCCAATATTGTACCAGTCACTAAATCAACTGGGGACATCTGTATCTGCATCGATTTTAGAGATATCAACAAAGCTTGTCCTAAGGATGACTTCCCTTTGCCCAAAATAGACATGATAGTTGACATGACAACATGATATGAGATGTTGTCCCTTATGGATGGGTTTTCAGGATATAACCGGATCAGAATTGCAACTGAAGACCAACCTAAAATGACTTTCACTTGTCCTTGGGGAATGTATTGCTGGAATGTTATGCCCTTTGGACTCAAAAATGCTGGAGCAACTTATCAACGTGCCATGACCACTATCTTTCATGATCTAGTACACACTCTTATGGAGGATTATGTCGATGATTTTATTGTCAAATCCAAGACAAGGGAAAAAAATTTACAGGTTTTAGACAAGATATTTCAAAGACTAGAGAAGTATAAGGTGAGACTCAATCCTAAGAAGTGTGTGTTTGGAGTGAAGTCAGGAAAGCTATCAGGTTATATCATTTCCAGATGAGGCATTGAAGTGGATCCGGCTAAGGTGAAAGAAATCATGGACATGCATCCACCCACTAATCTTAGTCAACTAAGGACATTACAGGGAAGGCTGCAATCCATCAGAAGATTTATAGTGAAGTTATCAGATAAGACACATCCTTTTCAACATCTACTTAAGAAAGGGGTAACGTTTGCATGGAAAGCTAGGTGTGGAGAGGCCTTTCAACTGATTAAGGAATATTTACTCACACCACCAGTCTTAATGCCACCTGTTCAGGGAAGACCATTGATTCTTTATCTTACGACAACCCATTCATCACTCAGAGCATTTCTTGCATAGAATGACGATGAAGGTCATGAAAGGGAAGTCTATTATATCAGTCAGACTTTGGTAGGTTATGAGCTCAACTATAGTACCATTGAATGTGCATGTCTTGCAGTAGTATTTGCTACCCAAAAAATGAGGCATTATATGCTAAACCATTAAACAATACTGATTGCTAAAATAGGCCCTCTGAAATATCTTCTCACCAAGGCAGCATTAATAGGGCGACTGGCCAAATGGGTTATGATACTTAGTGAGTATGATATCTAGTATGTAGAAAGAAAGGCTATTAAAGGATAGGTCATTGTTGATTAGTTAGTTGACACACCAATACAGGTAGATCACCCATTAGTTGTAAACTTTCCTGATGAGTTTATATTTACAATGGATACAAACACCACATGGAAACTATACTTTGATGGCTGACATACAAATCATGGTTCAGGGGCTAGTATATTGTTTATCACACCATAGGGTGATTCCATCCCTAAGTCATTCAAGATTGCATTTCCATGCACTAACAACATGGCTGAGTATGAAGCTCTAGTGACAGGGTTATGTATGGCAGTCAAGTGGAAAATTAAGAATTTGTAGGTATATGGTGATTCCCAACTAGTAATCAGATAGGTAAATGATGATTATGAGACTAAGGACGAGAAGCTTGCTCCATACAAGTGCATGGCTGATAGATTTAAAGAGTACTTTGACAAAGTCGAATTTCATCAAATACCTCATGTTTTAAATAGGGTAGCGGACGCTATGGCTACAATTGCATCACTTCTTGACATTCCTAACAACGTGCCTAAGTTTGAGTTCTTGGTAGAACAACTTTTGGTCCTAGCCTACGATATCCCAAATTCTGAAATGGTGTGTGAAATTGTTGGTCTTGATTCCCCATGGTACAAAGAAATATATGATTACCTTCATGCTGAGGTCATACCCACTGGCCTATCAAATAACCAACGTAGGACATTCCTCTACAAGTCAGCCAAATACATCATCATTGGAGACACCCTATATAAACGCGCCTTAGATAATACCCTACTAAGATGTCTTGATTCTACTAAAGCACAAGCAACCTTGTGTGGTGTGCATGAGGGTATATGTGGTTCCCATTCTAGTGGTCCTACCTTAGCCAAAAAGATTATGAGATTGGGTTATTATTGGCCTACTATGGAAAAAGACTCATATGTCTTTGTAACAAAATGCTGCCAATGCCAAGTTCATGGAGACTTGATACATGCGCCAGCACAGGAGCTTTGTCCTATAACGTCACCATGGCCCTTTGCCCAATGGGGAATCGACCTCATAGGTAAGATCCATCCCACATCATCTAATGGACATAAATTCATTATCACAGCCATTGAGTATTTTATGAAGTGGATTGAAGCCATTCCTATGACATACATTACCTGCACACATATTTCTAAATTTATCCTAAACTATATCATCTGTCGGTATGGTGTCCCTCAGTCCATAATCATGGATAATGGCCGCCCATTTAAGAACCAAGAATTGCACCATCTATGTGAGGAATTTCACATTCACCATCACTTTTCCACTCCATACTACCCACAAGGTAACGACCAAGCAGAGGCTTCTAACAAAACCATCATTAGAATCCTCAAGAAGACTATCAATGATGCTGGTCATGACTGGCATTTACAGCTTAACCCTGCCTTATGGGCTTATCACACAAGTATTTTTACTCCCACTGGTGCTACTTCCTATTCACTAGTATTTGGTTCTAAAGTTATTTTTCCTATTGAGGTCGAGATTCCTTCCCTAAGCGTATCCTTGAAAGACCACATTGATGATGAAGAGTACCGAGTGTCGAGACTCCATGAGCTAGAATTCTTGGATGAGTGAAGACAGAAGGCACTAGACCATCTCCAAGCATATCAAAATCACCTTCGTTGTAGCTATAACAGGAAGATCTTGAACAAAAACTTTGACATTGGTGACCTAGTTTTAATGGAGAACCCAAAGAATCAAGCAAAAAGAGACAAACCAAGAAAGTTTGAACCAAACTAGTTAGGACCTTATATTGTTATAGATGCTTTTGGATCAGGAGTGTACCAACTCTCTACTCCTGAAGGAGAACCATTGTCCTCACCAATCAATAGTTTGCATCTGAAGAAGTTCTACACATAGCTTCTAAGAGCTTTGTCTTATTTATCAAAAATATAAAAAAATTAGAAAATAAAAAAATCGTTACCAAGGTGAAAACCTGGCAAACAGGTGTCTTGGTAACACCAAAAAAATTAGATAATCTAGAAAATAGTAAAGACAAATAATTCGTCCAATAGTGAAAACCACTTTGGTGGCGCTTTAGATAGGTACCGTGGTGAAAACTTGGCAAACAGGCGCCATGTGTAGTTGAATCTGCTCCTTTGTCTATTATTATTCTAATCTAGCACATCTCTATACATACTACCTACCCTACATAGTCTGCTTCCCTGTACATACTACTTATCCCTGTACATATCCCTTATCTTTCATATCCATCGCTTGTATATACCATTCATAATAAGTGGTAGTCTTTCCCATAACCTGGAACGATTGACATCGAGTGCATTTCATATCCCCCATATTACCCTATTCATAATCATTTGGTCTTATACTCAACTGGGGGCAAACTCTTGACGTGTGTCATATCGATTCTTCCATTGGCTGTGTTGACGACGTAAAACCATGGGAAAGTCCAAAACATCACAAAATGACTTGAGAAAACACAAAAACATCAAAAAACTTCAAAAAGACAAAAAAATCAAAACATTTCAAAAATCCAAAAAAAGAGTCAGAGTCAGTTGCACTTGTCAGTCTTTGTCATTTGTCGAACTACGTTGCCTCTGCGACTGGACATAGGCAAGTCCATCTATCGATGTGCCCTTGAGGCAGTAGGTCAGTCCGTTTAGGTTTGTCTATATAAATTCATGATTCAATCCAAATGTCTATATGACAAGGTCATAGGTCATGTCGAACTACGAGGTCTCTACGTGTATAACATAGGCAAGGCCATCAATCGATGAACCCCCAAGGCCACACTAGGTTAGTCCATTAGGTTTCGTTACATTCACTTTCACACACGTCTTCTATTTTGTAGTCATTCTTGTCAGTCAAAGTCAAGTCGAACTATGAGGTCTCTGCATGTATAACGTAGGAAAGGCCATCAATTGATGAGCCCCCGAGGCCACACTAGGTCAGTCCTTTAGGGTTTGTCGTCACACACAGTAAATTTTCAACACATCATATCAAGTCATGCATCAATCTGGTGAACAAGTCAGCAATGTCTCTAATTTAAATCAAACAACTTGCCAAACAAAACAATCAAAATATATTAGCAAATGTCTACTATAGGATGTGTCTTTCTTGGAAACAGACATGATGGCAACCATCTAGTATCTTATTCAGGATGAGTCCTTCCTGAATACAACTATCGGAAAAGCAATCTATGTCTTATACAGGATGAGTCCTTCCTGCATAATCGACAAGGTCAAACAATCAAACATAGCCTTACACAGGTTATCACATCAACAGTATCTGACTCAACATCTTATATGATACATGTCTTTCTAAAACCAGGCTTTGTCATGCCTTATATAGATAGTCATAACATCAAAACTAGACTCACAGTCTTATCCGGTATGTGTATTTCCTAACATTAGGCTCTATCAATCAATCCTTCTATCAATCAACACAAATCAAACAAACAAGATCAAGTTTTGGCAAATATTTTACTGGCTTTTTGACTTCCTGGCTTATTTATCTTATCTTTTCAGTTGACTTTATGATGGGAATTATGTTACTAGCTTTCTCAAGGATGTCCCATGAAGGATTTAGAGAAGCAACGATGTATCAAAATTCTATTTTCTTTGACTATTGTTTGTCGAGTGTCTTTTAAATTTGATTTTGAGTCATGTTACTAGTTTCCTCAAGGATGTCCCGTGAAGGATTTAGAGGAGCGATGACGTCTCATGACTCATCTTTTTTTTTTTTTTGTTGTCTGTGGTTTGTCTTGAAAAAAAGACTAGGGCAACTTTTTCCCTTAGTAGGCATTAATGACAATCCTTGTCTGTGACTGTCTGTTACTAGCAAGTGGCTGACCTTGCACACCTTGATCTATCTCATATCATGGTGTTTGTCTCCATTTGTATTAGTCCCGCCCAATGATGATAAAGTGTAACACCTTTTTTGATACAACAAAACATCGAAGATTGCTAATACTAACATCTATCTCATTTCTTTTCTTCTTTCTCAATCTTTCTCTCCACACTAAAATTTTTTCTTTCTTGCATTATGACAGAGTCCTGTGACACACAAAAATATTACATCATCCTACATACATATACATGTTAGAAAAATATATACATATAGGCATTTATCATATTTAGGACATCATGGAATAATAGACATTCATCATCATACAATACATATCATAAGCATTCCTTGTACATCACAAATGAAAATACATGCATCACATTACATTTGTATGGCATCACGTGTAGTATGCATTGTACACATAACATCATATTGCATCTCATAATTATAAATTGTATACATCACATAGAATCCACATTATCTCATTAGCTGCATAAACATCATAAAATACATATAATCATCCATCACATAGGCATATCATATAACCATCACATGTATAAATAAACAACTGCATAATCAATAAATAGAAATGCATATCATGAGAATCACTGCCAAAATCATATATATATATCGCTCAATCATGTCACATCACAATGTCATAATGTATCAATAATACATAGAAGCCCATAGGCTATAGAATCATAATACAATGTCTCAATGCATATCAAGAGGTGCCCCTATCCTGAACTACCACTGCTATCATGGCTGGAGTGTGCAAATGAATGATGTCAGGAACTCGATGACCTATGAGCTGAGTGAGGCCTATTATACAGACCTATTCTGTGTGGATGCTCCACACCCTCTGTACTAACTGTCCTGGTATGGGTCCTAGTCTGTGACCTGCTACTATGTGCTTGTGAGAAACTGGTAGCCCATCTCTCTGGAGGAACCTCTGCCTCATATAGATCACAATAATAAGTCTCTCTCTCCCCAGCTCTGACTAACTCTCTGGTGAAGGCAACTGAGGGTCCGGTACACAAAGCCCTGAGCTCTGTAATTCTTTGCTCAGTCTCCTATCTCCGAGCTATGGCTTGATCCCTGTACATCACTGCTCTGTCCCTCTCCATTCGATATGCATCCCTCTTAGACATAAGGACTCTCATTTGCTCCTCCAAGGATGCCACCTGTGCATGCAATGAGGCTGAGTCAGGATCCATTGCCCCTGTCTCATCATAACTGGCTCTCACTACACCATCCTCCTCCTCATCCAACTCCTCTAAGATCTGATCATGGATCTCTCTCTCATGATCATCATCCTCCTCGTCATCCTCCTGGTAGACACCCAACAAGCCCAAGGCATCAATCTCTGCCTCCTCTCTGTCTGCCTCCTCCCCTACCGGGATATTTGGAATGGCCTCCTCTGTGGGCTGCTCCTCCTCTCTGCCTATCGCAACATCCATCTCCTCCCCTACCGGGATATCTGGAATGGCCTCCTCTGTGGGTTGCTCCTCCTCTCCGCCTATCACAACATCCATCTCCTCCCCTCCTCTCCCAATGTCTGGTATGGCCACATCCTCATCCCCTCGTCCCTCCTCATGGATCGGTGACAATGGTGGCCCTTGTCCCCTCCGGCCACGTCTCCCTCTCCTGCCCCATTGTCATCCACCTCGGCCATCATCTCCTCCATCACCACGGCCTCCTCCATCTCCTCGACCTCTACCTCTACCCCGCTTGCCTTGCATACCTATCCCTCGCTGCTCTACTAGTACTGGCTGCTTTAGATCTGTCATTGGAATCGGTCTGTGTACTGCCCACCACTGATCGTACTCCACTATGGTCCTTGGGTCTGCTGAACCATCCCTCCATCCCCATGGAACTGCCTCTAGTGCATCAATTTCTACCTCGGCTATGGCCAGTGGAATCTTTGGACCCCATAGGGGGATCTCTCACGATGACCTCGCGAACTTGGTCCATCCTCTCGGCACATCCTATACCTCTCCAAAATTCTGCAGTACACGATCTAGAAAATGACGCTCTATAATGTGGACATGTGACACTATCCACCCAATCAAGAACTATACCTATGGGAAAAATGAAAAATGCTCATCCTCATTTGACCAATCTGCACAGCCCAAGTATGGTCTCCATGTAAACTGAACCATCGTGTCTATGGCATGCCTGAAATAACCTGTATCTCCTATGTGAGGCTGAGTGTTCGCCCCCACATAACAAAAGGCGTACGGAGCTCCATGTGGTACATCTACTGTCATTGGTGGCTAGAAGATCGCGATGTGTTCCCACGCCCATACCATCAGGAGCGTGGTACCACAACCCATAGACTGTGCCTCTCGATAGGAAATATCATGCAAATGAAAGTACAACATCCCAAGGAGATAGGGACCCCATGCATATACCTCTTGTCTCTCTAACATCCCTACTAACATCTCCCCCCACCCCATAGGAAAACCATGACCTCAACGGTCAGGAAACACTATACCACCTATCAAGGTACATACTAAATAGTCTAGCTGCCTATACCTCTGAGCTAACATGCGCCACCTAATCTCATAGTGGTCGAACCCTAACTGTCTGATGTCTGCATGCAGATAGTATCTTCACATCTCGGCCGCACCCCTCTGGGTATCATACCTCACTTGTGTGCCTCTAATGGGAAGTCTTAATATTCTATATACATCCTCCAATGTAACAGTGGCCTCTCCAGTCAGTAGGTGAAACGAGGATGTCTTTGAGTGCCACCGCTCGCATGGTGCTGTCAATAACCCCCGATTCGCCCAAATCTAGGGCATGTCTATAACGTGAAGGAGACCAAGGTGCCATAGGAAACGTCTCTCTACACTCCGTAAGTTGTCCTTGAACTGAAAAGTCGTCGGTCTCGACTCTCATGTATATACTGTATCCAACACAACCTGCAATGGCATTATACATACCTCATGTCAGCCTCAAACATCTCTTCTAATGCAAACTGACTATCACTAACTGCTATTCAACTGCATCATTATTTTGCAAATGCGTCATTATTTATCACATGCATCGTTCTTTCACATATGCGGTGCATAAAATACATATGCGTTATTTCATTAGACACATGCATCATTATTTTTCACATGCGGTTAACTATATCACATAGGCGGTGCACTATAACATATGCGTTGAAATAAAATTAAATGCGTTAAAGAAAATGCAAATGCATGGCATAGAAAACAAATGCGTTGCATAGAAAAAAAAATGCGGTTATTATACATGCAAATGCAGTTCATAAACCTACACATGCGTCGAAACGTGGAAAATTACATGAAGTGTTTTGCGTGAGTTTTCAAATGCGGTCTTTCACATGTAGATGCATCTTTTGTGCAGACACATGCGGTTTTTTATTAAAATGATGCATATGTAAAACTTGAATTAAATGCATAAAATTATGCGCAAATGAAAATTTTCAAATGTCAAGTTTAGGGTACATATCGAGGGGTCCGCATCGGCTGGTCTCTGGAAAGTCTAGATCCTATATGCTCGATGATGGGTGTTCGGAACAGGGGACATTGTGGTTGTGAGTGCAGAGAAAATTCTCAATTTTCAAAGCTCGGAGGGTGCAAATGAATTGGATTTTACCTCAATTTCTATATATACCTAGGGTTTTGGTGGCATTCTATCCTACTGGTCGTGTTAACTTCCTATTTCAATCAACCCGTACCCATCCCTAACATGTCCAAACTCAATTCTATCAAATCCACTACCTTTCTGACTATCCAATGGACTAATCAGGCTCATTTCCAAATTTTTTTGAATTTTTTCAAAAATTTGTCAATTTTCCCGAGGGGGCATACCTTCACCTGTTTTATATTGGGGCATGACTGGGGCATATTTCTTATCGATTTTCTTTGACACAACGCCTAAGTGACATTGTATCAAAGATGGGCAAATGTAGACACTGAAATCTGGTTTAAGCCTGTGACTTCAATATTCTTCTTAATTTGTATTCTTCATGGTCATGATTAAATAATGTCAATTATTTAATTATTCTCTATAGTCTTCATTTCTTCTATTAATTAAATAATCTTAATTATTTAATTCACACTTTTCTTTATTCTATCTAATTAATTAAATAAACGCTTTTTATTTAATTATGTTACAAATTAACCTTATCCTTCTTGTCAAATTAAATAAATTCTTATTTAATTTACTCTTTATCATACTTCAACTATAATTAAATAAATTCTTTATTTATTTAATTATTCATTTAAATCCCTTCATCACTTAATTAAATAAATCTTATTTATTTAATTATTCTCCAACTATCAAATCTTGAATTAAATGAATTATTTAATTCATGAATTCTATTTTAACGTATTTATCTATATTTAGATAAATTGTGTGAGTTATCTAAGTATTCATTTTTACTCGACTCAAAGATC
Source organism: Sequoia sempervirens (assembly GCA_007258455.2). Classification (NCBI taxonomy): domain Eukaryota; kingdom Viridiplantae; phylum Streptophyta; class Pinopsida; order Cupressales; family Cupressaceae; genus Sequoia; species Sequoia sempervirens. The sequence continues at coordinate 691,314,569 of VDFB02193867.1, forward strand.
TATTTTAATCACTCAGTTAACTCTTGATTTAATGTCTGAGTGGTGTTCTCGAGTAATCTCTTTGTCAAATAATTCGATCGTCTAGTTCTAACTCATTTGCGTGTACATGAATATTAATTAAATATTTTTATGTAATTAATTAAACCTTGTGCGTGCATTCGAACATGAGTTTCTTTAATCAATCTTTATATTTGTCATCCAAAGATAATTCTTCTGTTTTCGAATACCAAATTGGAAGATTAAATCATTTATTTAATCTTTAATTCTATTTCTAATTTGTATAACTCATGTCACTACTAACAGTTATCAGAATGCATGACTAATCAACCAATCTCAACCGTCTGTTGATTTTTCGATCTTGGCCTGTCGTTTGAATAATCAATTTTCTATAAATTGATTTGTCATTCTTCATTCCAATCTCTCTCGAAAACTCACGAAATCTTATGATTTTTGAGAGCACATATCTTGAATCTTCAATGTTTTGCAAATCTTTATCATAGGCTATACTTGCACGAACTTACGAAAAATCTGAGGGCAATTATACTACAATAGCAAAATGGAGAAGGGTAATTGAGATGAATCATGGAAATATCTAGCAATTTGGTGAGATTGTTTCAGTTTGTTTACATTTTAATTTCCTTTGTTCTTTATTGCTTAGCATCAGATTTTCATTAGATTTGTATTGCATGTTTGCTCTTAATCTTTGTCTTGTGCATTTTCTTGGAGTTACATTATATTTTTACTGTAAGTGTGAACCCAATTAATTGTATTATATTATTATTTCACTATTAATGTGAAACCGATTCATTGTATTATGTTATCATTTCACTATTAATGCAAATTGATTCACTATAATATGTTATCATTTCATTGTTAATATGGACCTGATTCATTGTCTATGTTATCAATTCGATGTTAATGTGAAATCTGATTTCATTATGTTATGTTATCATTTCATTGTTAATATGAAACCTGATTTCATTGTGATATGTAAATGCTTCATTATTAAGGTGAAACCTAATTTTATTTTGTTATGTTATTGTTTCATTGTTAATGTGAAACTTGATCTCATTGTGAGATGTTATCGTTTCATTGTTAATGTGAACTTGATTCCTTGCATTATGTTATCATTTCACTATTACTGTGAAACCCAATTTAATTCTCATGGGAAGCTTGAACCCATCAATTATATGGAACCAAATTTATTGCTTATGAAAATTATGAAAATAATTCTTATATGAAGCATGAATTATTTGTTAAGTGGAACCTAATTTCTTTGTTATAGTGAAGCCGACTTCACGTCGTTAGATATCTTTCTTTCTAAGAGTTTGAAAAATCTTCATAGGCCTATTTGAATAAACACTCCAATGGCCTCAAGGTTTTGAAACACTACAAATGCAATATTTTCCAATTGTTATATGCTTGAGTATAGTGTTATTTATGACATTTTCATATATTCAAACTATTACATTTCTATGAACTTCTCTCCTAAGGTGAATGAGTGTCTTTCCTGAATAGGTGAAATACACTTAAATTTTTCTAGATTATGATTGAATGCTCTTACATTGTCTCAAAGGGATTCTTAGACAAATGGTTAATAATTAATTGACTTTATCTTTGAAATGATTAATAGAAATTAATGGAAGAGATGAACATTTCAAAAAGATTACAAGAACAATCTTATAAATCCTCTATGCAAAATTTTATGATAATCCTATCAGTACTTTTGGAAATAGAGTAATACTTGTGGAATCCATAAAAGCTTCCTACTTGATTCGGGTTCTTTATTTTGAAAATGGTTTTTTGGTAAAGATATTGCTTCTATTCTATACTTTACTAGAAAACAAAATTTGTAACAAACTTCTTGCAAAGGAAATAAATCTTTAATTTATTTTAAAAGAATATATACGTATACTTATTACTATAAATGAAGGCCATATATGTGTATATACATAAACCAATTATTTATATACACATACATGAAATATAATTTATTTAAATAATTTATCTATTTTCTTTATTTGAATATTAAAAGTTTCATTTCATGTATTTTGATGCATGTGTGAAGAAGTATGCATAAACATATCATTTAATTGATAAATGTAGAACATGTACAATGGATTATTTTTTGATGTAAAATGTACAAAAGCAATAAATATGGATAGTTTACTTTACTTAAACTTGTTGGATCCAAAATAGCCCAAGTGAAACATACATAGATTATGAACATGGAATTTTTCTGATTTAATATCAAAAGAAGGTTAGCTAGAATAACCTATTATAAATCAAATTGTATGTTTGAAAAATTATTGATTAGAAGTGAAGGGTGTTTCCTTTTGTATGTAGAAAGTTACCTTCCAAGACAAGTGTTGAAAATAGATTAACATAGAGTATAGGTTTTTCTTTTTCCAAAATCTATCACTTTGTAGTTGTATACAACGTATGCTTGGCCAAGCATTTGTAGCCCATAACATTGAATGAACTAATTTTATGATGTAACTCTCTACCATTTCCTAACATTGATCTTGCATGTTTTAATTTTGTTTAGAAATGCTTGTAGTTATGTTAGGTATGCACCAGATTCCACCTTGCATATTGTTTTCTCTTTCTAAGTATTTTGTGCAGGGTCAGGTATTCTTCAAGTTAGGAAGAAAGTTAGAGAAGCATAGCTTTGTGGTTGGGTGGAAAAGCACTTGAACCATGTTCTCGCCCACCAGTTGTGGCAAGCTTTGGAGTGGAAACACATAGAAATCCATCTTTGATTATTTTACTTGTACTACTTGATGTAAAAATTGATTTGACTAAGTGGCAATGTTAGCCTAGTCAAACTATGTAATTTTGACAACTTGACATTTGGGAATGAATAAAATTCATTATTGTGGACATGATATGCTACAATAGAAAATAGATAATTGATTTATGTCTTGAATTTATAATTCATAATGCCATATTTATTTTATTTGGTGTTATTTAAGAATGAAACATTACAAATAGCCATCACTAGTTGATCCCACAAGTTTGACAAAGAGCATAACAAAATCATGCAATGGTCCTCATCATCAATCTTCACACGAAAAAAACCTAGTTGAGAAAAATAATATTGAATGCATTCATGTGATGTGTAATAGATCCTCCTTCCTCCATCGTTAGAGAATATAGTTTCTTTCTTAGGAATAACTTATTTACCAGGGATTTCCCTTGATAAATATCACCAAGATTCTTCCAAAGACTAGTTGCAATCTTCTCCTCATTTAGGAGCATAGAGTCATCCAAACAAAGTCTTATCAAACCCTTGAATTTCTGATCTATTATATCCCATACATCCCAGGCCATGGTTTGAGGTTTAACCCCAGATATGGCATCCCATAGATCTCTTTCTATGAGTATATCTTCCATTTTGAGTTTCCACAACTTAAAATTTCCACCATTAAATTTCTCCATCTCTATCCTTTCAAATGTGCTTGCCAACTTGCAACAAGATTATAAAAGATTTCTTTGAAAAACTCCAATTGAAACTAGATCTACACAAAAAACCCTTCAAACCCAACAAGGATAGAAAATTTGGCCAGAATCTGATACAAATTGAAAGGAAAGTAGAGTGTAGAAACAACCTTCCTAATGAAAGTATTCAGGAGAGGGTTGCAAAACTTTGTTTCAAATCTTTTAACTTTTATAGTTTCTTTTAAGATTGCACATTCATTTAATTTATTTTTTAGATTTATGCATTACACCATAAGACACAAAATTTAGTTGGGAAAAAGTTCTTTCAAGAAAAAAACCCAAACACCAAAGCACAAATTAATTTTATTACAATAAAAACTATTATAATACAAATTTCAGAGTCCATGCTCTTGTAGGTGTTACTACATTGTGATACAAGATTCTAGAGTGAATCTAGTAGCACAACAATATCTTAGATATTACAATATGTTGGTTGACAGATTTGTCCTTTAAATAATCAACTCAAAATGACTCTATATTTCCCAAAGAAGGACTAATTGATAATTTTTTTTTGGAGAGATCACCATTGCAATGTTGATCTTCCTCCAAATTTTAATTGAGGTACAACTCCCTCTTCTAATACAAATTTTGATTTTTTAAAAAATATAATGAAAGTGGGGGGTACACTTTTAACCAAAAATAAGGAAATTAAAACTAACATCTATCCATAGCCATGAAAATAGATATGATAGAAAAATTATTTAAAAGGAAAGAAAACTTTAATGTTGGAAATTGGACTGGCAAACAATCAATATCATAGCTCATAGACCAGATTATTAAGAGCTTATTGACTTGACTCACTTGCAACTTAACATTCACTATAAATAAATGAATAAAACACTATATAATAACACATCCTCATAGGGAAGGAATATTCAAATCCTCATCTAAGCTAAAAAACTTATTTATAAACATTAGAATTCTATTCACAAATCCATTGCACACAGACAATAAACATTAGCAAAATATCAAAATATAAAATTGATCCTTTGATTGTGATCGATTCTCACTCGTGTCATAGTGCAAGGGGGGTCAAAATTTTAGACCCTTTCAATATCCAACTAAGGGATATTTAAAAATTTACATCATAATGGTATGCATTTCTTGAAAATTAGTTCTTGAATGTTTACTGTCATCTAGCTGAATAAAAAGTTGGTCAAAAACCAACAAATTCTTGTCAAATTATGACAATGTAGTCATTAATGACTATTTTAAGGGTGATTATGATTACATCACCATTTCCAATTGATATGATAGAGTGAAATGACACTTGCTGTAAGAAATCCCCATGGCATACACTAGTGTGAAATGTTTTCCACCTTTCATTTCCGGTGACTATTGGCATGCCACTTAAGATTATTTTTGTGAAAATTCTTTAAATGCAGAGGATTTTGTTGATGTATGAATCTAATTTACTAAATTTTCATCACATCACCTTACTGGATTCATTGAGTTTGAGGAAATTTGGATGTACTTTCAACATTAATTTCCTTCAACAAACTCAACTAGTTTTCTCTTGCCATTCTATAAATAAGTTTCATCACTGCTCACTTTCACAATACTAGTTTCAGCATCAAGCATGTCGAGCACTTCAAGTGATGGAGATTTGGAGGTTAGGAGTGATTTTATTGTCATTGAGGGTGTTGAGTGCAACATCATGTGTAGGTTGGTTGAAGAGAAAAATAGAGAGATGTTCCTCATTTGCAATTACATGGAGAAGAAGGTGATCCAGAAGCTTATTGGTGAGAACTACATGTCTCAAGTGCACATCCATAACTCTAGTTTCCTCAAGAATTTTCTTTACAATATCATGTTTAGCTCTAGGATCTTCGAATGGGGAATGTGTGCTACTAAGCATCTATTAAGGCCAAGGTATCTATTGTGCATTGAAGATTCCCTAAGAGGTTTATCTATGCATCCACATGCGGGTTTATTTGGTGACACAATGTGCATTACTTCTATGCTGAAAAATTAGTGATTTTTTCAAGTAATCGCCCTTCTATGTTCTAGACTTGAGCACAATAATATGGAGACCTTCACCCCTTTTCCGAGTTTAATGATAACCTCTTTTCTCCCATGTAGATCGAGTGTATACAAGAAGTAATTGAGGCCATTAGGGTCCTCATCTTCACTCTCTGTGTTTAAGACCCCTTGTGATGAAAAATATCTCTTTTTGGATTTCAAACTACTATGTGTAATGTGGATGTTCTTGCAATATTCTGCTTTGCTTCATGTTCATATTTTCCTCTAATAGGCTCTTTCCCTTTTATGCTTGTAATGCCCCATCACACAAACCCCAAAGGACAACTATTAACGTGCAATTTTTTTTTAAACATATAAGGTATGTATATTAAGCTTTCCAATTTAAGAAGTTCAACTAAATGAATACAAGTTAATCACCCAAGTCCTTTGGGGTACATGAGGTAACATTATGTATAGTAACCCATAATGAAATAATAATAAATGAAATTCCAATTCACATTAATATAAACCATTCATCCACCATAACTCTAACATTAAAGCATTCACAAGTGATAAAACAAAATGAATAAGTTTAACTCAATTTAATAACCATACACACACATATTATAATCATGGGAATGCAGGAAAGATATTTCCACAGATACAACATGTTCATATGGTGGTAGCAATATCACTAGTTAAGAAGGAAATACAAGGTACAAATATGCATTACATCTGCTTCCAGTACATTATATTGATCAATTACATGAGTTAACATCATAAAATTTCCCAACACATGTGGGAGTAATACATCAATACAAGAGTATGACTAAAATACAAAATATACATCTAGAAACAAGAGAATCTCTGGATCATGTTGCATCTGGATGGCACTGCACTGTACGAATGTTGAAGGGGAACCCAACGGGGTGCGTAACACATTCCACCTGAACACATGGGTTAGAAAACCCACCCCCCGTGCTAGGAGAAGACAAGGAAGGATCCTCAACCAAGATCATCCAAACAAAAAACAACAAGACTCAACTGCAATCAAGAGTGACATGAAAATACATGAAAATCACAACATCAATAGACCACTTCCAGAGGCTTGCAAATATAACAAATCATAAAGGGTACTAGGGGAGAGTGTCATCACACAGTCCTAGCATGGGTTATCTTGGTTGCCTTCCTCTAGGCACTGGCCCCAATCTATAGTTATCCTGGATTTCACTCTAGGTGTCGGCCCCGTAGGTTGACTCATGCAGAACCGTTAACCTCTCATGGGGATGAGGTAATGAACTTTCCAACCACAGCCTTCTCAGCCCACCCTTAGTCTATGAAAGCCTTAACGGGTGGATGAGGCATCTTTACTTATCTTGTTAATGTTAATCCTACCCAAACCCACTAATTCTCTTAATTAAGTTATCACTTATTACACTAACTCTTATGTGTGTTATCCAAGCTGCCCCTTTGTGCACCGACCCCCATGAAGAGCCACTCTCCCTAGAAACCCAAACCACAACACCAAAAATTCAAGGGGTTGCACTAACATAGAGAAGAACTAAATCTCAAAACTGAAACACATGTGAGGCACAATCATCTCACCAATAGAAACATTCATAGATATTCATGAAAATAGGTACAACCCAAGCATAAACTCAAAATCACAATTACGATCAAACTTTGTCAAATACCAAATCAAATAATAAACTCAATAAACAACAAAATTATTCTCACCTTTGGAAGCCTAAAGACCAAATAACCTCAAACTCCTAACAGAGGATAACATGACCTTGAGGCTTCCCACCTGTCTATACACCAATTCAAAGTAAGTAGAAAATGACCCAAGAGGAAAAATAAGGAATAAATCCAATTTCAAAACCTCAAGAGACAATTACAAACAAGGAATCCTTAATCATCAATCACATTTTAACGAAAAATCCATGATAAGATTCTAAACTCCATTTTCAAAAAGAATTAAACTTATTTTGAGGAAAATTAATATTAAAATCATAATCACTTAATACATCATTATTTCCATAAACATACTGTCCTAACAATTATATGAATCCATTCATTCTTAATTTTAGCCAATTTGTGTTAAAATCAAGTTTCCCAAATTCTAAAATTACTTCTTTCAATTTGCAAACAAGCAAAGTATGCTTTATTCTACGAAATGTAAAAATCTAATTTATCCAACTCTCTTATATTATATTATTTTTAAATAAAAATTCTACAATATAATTATTAAATAAACTTTCTTTTTAACTCAACATATTACAACCTATAACCAAACATTGATAATTAAATATCACATGATTTACATGTATATACATCTAAGTACATATATATATACACATATAAAAATCCCTATGTATATATATTATATAATTTTAAATTTGCGTAATGAAATATAAAAAAAACAACTTATATATATACATATATACATATACATATATATATATATATTATCTATTAATAAATAAGATTAAAAAAAATAAAAATAAAATTTCAATAAGGTAGCGGCTCCCATATAGGGAGGCCACAACCTCACCTTTGCTACGCACAACAACCAAGTGGTTGTTGTGCTTATCAGACACTTGGATTGTTGTGTGCAACCCATATGAGTTGCGCACAACAACCATGTGATTGTTGCACACAACAGTCTCATGGGCTGCTGTGTGTAGCTTTCACACAGTTGCTACGCAGCCAAAATAGGGAGGCACAAAGGTGTGGGGTAAGAACATGGGGGTTGTGGTGTGGCCAAGGCTATCCCTCCCTCACCTCGTAACCTTCATAAAATATAGACATATATATATATTAAAAGGAATATAATTTTCATAAAATAAAATAAAAGCATCTTTCTTCAATAGAAAACCAATTTTCTCTAGAATAATCACAATTTTCTCTAGCACCAAAATTATAACAAGAAAATTGATCGGGAGAAGTAAATTGATACCATGATCAAATTAAAATGCAAGAAAAGAAATTTACAGGTAAAGAACTATGGAGCCAAACCAAGGCCAAACCAGAAATTATATTTCTCTCCTAGTTCCATTTAAAAGTAAAGATAGAAAAACCTAAACTCATTCTCATTTATTTGAAGGTGAAGATTTGTACTTAGCCAAACAACATAATGGATATATTTCAAATAGATTTTTAAAATGCTTATTTTTCAAATAGGAATCAATTTCCAAGAAAACATAAACCATTTTAAATACGATCACCATTTCGAGTATGGAAGCTAGACATTCAATTTCAAGCATCCATTAAAAATGGATAGCAATTAATGAACTTGGAGTCCTAGGCTCTACAAATGGAGTGATATGCATGAAAATCTCCTCTTCACTCTTTCAAAACAACCCTTCATGAATTTCTCCCTCTTTCCTCAACAACTTTTTCCAAATTTTTCCTTGAAGCTAATTTCTGTATAAATTTTTACAGAGAAAGAAAAGAGAGCCAGCAATTTTTTTTTTGCAGACAAAGTTTCTTGTTCGAAAACCACACCAAAATGAAAGTTGAGAAAAATTCTTCTTTTTCCAATAAATTAAAAGAAACTCTTTTAGTTTTTGAAACCAAAAATCAATTGAAGTAGCAAGTTTCCATTCCTTTTAGTTTTCAAATAGAAAAATGAACATGCATTCGTCCTTTTTCTTCTTTTCCTATATTTTTTTCCATTTTGATGAAATCTTTCACTTTTATTTTTATTTGATCTAAAATTCATAATTATCTCACAAAATTAATAAAAATATCTTTATTTCAAATATTTATCATTAACCCAATAATTATAATTATCAAGCTATTCATTATATCATTTTATCCCATTTTACAAAATAACTATTTATAATTATAAACAATATTATCTACCTAATTTATTTATTCATCCTTGAATTAAATAACAACATTTAATTTATCAAACTTTAAAACTTAATGAATTTAAATTTAATAATTAATTTAGCAACACTCATCTAACTATTTAATTATTTTAATTAAAAAACATTAATAATCTAACAAAGAAATATCAAACATAATCATTAACTAAAATGACACATATGCAAGAATTAAAGTAAATGAACAACACAAAACAATACCAAAATGAAGATGGGGTCATGGATGAACGACACCATTAGACACAACAACAAGGGTGACAAACTTGGATGGGGACACTTGTCAACTCCTTTTTAAAACTTCATACCCGTTGGGTTTGTGGGACACATGTAGACTTGACAATGCAGGTGGAGTTAGTGTCTAGTACCTACATCCTACATGAAGCCAACGTCAAATAACATATAAATCTCTAGTACATATACACTATGAAAGGTAGTTGTAGTGTAGCAGGGCACTCATAAACAAGTGATACTACCCCGTCCTTTCACCAAGACTCACTAGAACACGCATAATACTCCATATCCAAAATTAAGCATTAAACCATATCATCACAACATAGTACCACATAAAATAAATAACATATCCAGATAGTACAAACACCACACATCATATTTCATAAATCATCATAAACAGTATCATGTGCATCCAACCAAGCTAAACTATAAATCCACACAAGTCAAACTGGTGAAACAATCACCATCATAGTCTTGAGTACAAAACTCAACATAAAAGAATATCCAGAAAGTAACAACACGAGGGGTATTCCAATGCTCATGGTGAATGAATCTAGCATTTATGGATGTATCTCTTCATGTAAGTTTTATTTCTACAAGTATATTTTCTCCCTACAAATATATTTGTCAATAAAGCATTATTTGACATCAAATGCACTAGTTATTAGTTTCTGGGTATGGTTTTGTAGCACCCCTCCATTTTGGGCTCTTTTGTTCGGTAGTGTTCTTCTTTGTTGTGTTGTTTCTGTTTATGTTGTGACTTTGGTACTTGGTTCTATTTGATTGCAAACTGTTAAGCGATGTGTATTTTATATTTTAATGTGATGGTATTTTACTTAGATGTTATCATTATGGCATGTTTTGGATTAGCTTAGCAGATAATTGAATTAATAATGTCTTATGCTTTTGATCATATTATTGATGTTAGAATCATCAGTTAGTAATTTTGTATTGGTGAAGGGGATGGGATTGTACCACTTGCTTGTGAGTGCCCTACGATTCTGAGATTTCCTCTTCAAGTTGTGTTTGATTATATTATGTATATATGCATGTTCGATATACTCAAGATTGTTCATAGGTTGACAGGTACAGGACATGACTCCACCTAGTTCACAGGTTTGAGCATGTCCATTGGCCAACAGTATTCAATTGGGAGATAGTAGCTAGGTTTTCCATGCCAAGTCATCACCCTAGTCATAGTGTGTCATCGGGTTTTAGTCGGGTTAAGTTGCTTCTTTTTTGTGCATCTCTCTTTGATTTCATTTAAATTACAAGTTGAAAAAAGGTAAATAAATGGCTCTTTGTATTTAAGTTCTTTATTAAATTTATCTGGTTATAATGCTATAAATGTTATTTAATTTATTCATTAATTTAATTTAATTAATAAAATGATCTAATATTGGATTAGATTTATTTTATTGATTAATTAAATTAATTATGTTGAAATAAATCAAGTTATTCATTTTGGAAATTGTAATTGTTAAACTCTTTTGAATTGAAAATTTAAAAGGATAAGTCTTAAAGTTGTTTTGAAAAGAAAATTTTAAAGTTGAATGCTTTTTGAAAATGTTTAAAATCATTTAAATGTATTTGTATAGAAATTTTAAAATAGATAATAAAGTCATGTTGAAAAGAATTTTAGTTTTAAATTTTCAACTAAAAAAAATATCTCCAAAAATGCAATAACTATGGTGGATAGGATATTTTAGGGTATTTGACTAAATTTGGGGAAGAATTAGAAAGCCATTCCATTTTTGAATTTTAGGGATTTTGAAATTTCAATTTTTGGAGAAAGAAAAATTGTTGTAAAAAGAAAGAGAAAGAGGGTTTTGTTCTTATGGGATTCAATCTTGGATTGGCAAGGGGAGGCTTGGAAGGAGATCTAGATTTTTGATTTGGCAAGAAGCTCAACATCAAATTGTTTCTCCAAACTTCAAGATCACAAGTTCTTTTTTGTTTTAAATGCTTTGAAATTTTGGTTTTTCAATTTAAAAGCTTATTTTTTAAAACAAATTTGAAACCCTTTGTTGAAATTATGAATGAAAAAGAAAACAAAGAAAAATTTAAACAATAGAAAATGAAAGAGAAAACAAAAGGAAAGCATTTAAATTTCTGTGTGAAACCATGCTTGTGAATTATTTTGTTGTAGTTTAATTTGTTGAAAGTTTGCTCAACTTGGTTGTGTATTGCAATTTTTTTTATATATATACATATATTATATATATATATGATTTTTTTGCATTTTAGGAAAAATCTTGTTCTCTGGAAAATTCTGGAAATTTGCAGTAACAGTGGAAGTTACTATTTTTTTTGTTTTCTTTAAAAAAAAAGTTAAAATTTAATGTTTGTGTGGGGCTGGGACGCTACCCCACAGCCGCCCCCCACCATGGGAGGCGCTAGCTGTGAAGGCAACGACTCCACATGTTGGGGAGGGGCTGCGTGGCATTCCCCAGCAGGGGCTGCGTCCCCTGTTTTGGGGGCTACACAACAACCAATGCGTTGTTGTTTGTTTTATTTATTTTTATATAATATAAATAAATTTTATATATACTATATATTGTTTATAATATATATTATATATATATTATTTAATTATAATATATATATATATATATAATATATGTTATATAAATATATATGTATATATATTTTATATATTATTTTAAATATATATTATATATATATATATATATTTATGTGTATACTTCCTTGATTTAATTAATTATTAAATTGGAGTTGATTTAAATAATTGAGAATTTAAGTTGTTTTTTTTTTTTAAATGCATATTTAAATAATGTTTATATAATTAAATATATATGTATATAATTGTATATATACACATTGAGTATACAATTATATATATGTATGTTTAACATATATTTAGATCTAAATATATTGATCCCGTGATGGTTGTTTTATTATAAATGATGCATAAAATTGATTTTATAATCAAATGCTTTATTTAAAAATTTTATTTTGATTATTATGAATAATTAAGGAAAATGGAATTAAATTGTTAGATTTTAAATTCCTTAATGTTGCCAATGTGATTTGATTTACTTTTGAGTATGTGCAAATAAGGTTAATTATTTAATTGATTTCATGCACTATGTCATTGCTTGGATTGGATTTAGGAAATCCTAACATTAGATTATTGACTTGCCTGAAATGATTTCTAAGTGATGTTTTTGTTCATTCTCGATGTTGGGAAATTGAGTCATTTGTTTATGTAAGTCTTCCAAATGGGGCTTTTTAGTTAATTGTGTGGGTTGTCATAAAATGTTAGCCAACCTTTGGATGGTCTTGGGTAGCGTGTATAGATGTATCTTATTGTTTCACCTGGTTTTCATGAACGAGGATGGTTTGTGCCTCCTTTGGAAGGAGTGGATTATGTGTTTTGTTGTTTCCAAGTGTTTGGAGTGGGTTTTTTTTATATGTGGCCTCCTTGGATTGGAGTGGTTGTCTTACCTTGTTTACCCATTGAATTTGTGGTTTTGTACCGTGTATGTTGTCGATAGGAGAGTGGCTCTTTGTGGGGGTCCAACACACAAAGGGGCGCCAAGGTAACTCACTTAGGGTTTAAGTAAGTGATAACTTAAAAATAATTAATGAATTTTTTTTAGACTAAATAAGATAATGAATGCCTCTCTCATGACTCATGCACTTATCAAGGCTTGGGATGAGATGAGAAGCACAGTTTGTATGAGGGTCTAGCGGCTGGTAGAGGCAAGCCAGGGTAACCCAAGATGGGGGTCTGGTAGCCTAGGAAGGTTGAGCCAGGGTAACTCATAGAAAATGATGTGTGACACTCTCTCTATGCCAACCAAAAGTTAGTTTATTGTATTGCGTTAATGATCATTGTTCTCTGGAAGCATTGTAACCATTGTGTTAAGTGATATTGTGTTTGTATTTGTTTTAGTTCAGTTATGTATTATCCTGTGTCTAGAGGTATATGGTCTTGTATAGGAATTCCTTGTTACTATCTCCTAGCACAGGAGGTGAGCCTTTGGGTATCACATGGTTGGGTGGAACATGCACCTTAATTCGTTGGGTCGTCCTTTGTTCATGTGGACGAGATTTCCAGTTGGAGAGCTCGTGGGATCCAATTATTTTTCATGCTTTATTCATTTCAGTTGTTATTTTAATTTATTACCCCTCATTTGTATCGAGGTGGAAGATGTAATTTGTAACCTTGTTTATTGGATTTACCTCATGCGGGGAATGAGTGTTGTAATCGTATTGTAAATTATATTATTGGAAACATTTGGTATCTCTTATGCCTTTGATGTAATTTTATATGTATGGAATGCATTTGTATTTAATTGTTAAGTACTTAAATGTTTTGGTTTCAATTCATGTTTCTTGTTTGGGTTTAAGTAAACTCAGTCTCGTAACCTTAGGGGTTGTTGGCAATGGGTAGTGAATTTGCATGTTAATTATACTTAAACAAAAAAAAAAATTAGCACGTTTGAGTAGTAAATTACAACTTTCTCTAGGGTTGTGTGGCGGGGCATTACAAGTTTGCAAAATAACTTCAAATTCCACCCCGATTGTGAATTTTTTTTTATATTCTTCCATGTTGTATTAACCTTTGAAGTGCTTTAATCTTCTTATTAACCCCTTTATCTTTATAAATACCACCTAGAAAAAGTGACCATCATTTAACTTGAAAGCAACAATGAGAATAGTGAAGTTTTTGGAATCCTATTGAGAACCAACAAAGGTTTCCAAACTTTATAATAATCCACCAAGTCCCCTTTACTATTCAAAATTACTTTCCTTGATTCGCTTTATCGGCCATAAAAATATTTCAAGAACTAAGAGTTGACTCACAACCACTGAAAAGACCAACAAAAAAAGATATTTAGTTAAGTCCATGGAAGCTTTGGGTGGGAGAGAAGTTATAAAACTCCACCGACATCCGATGTTGGTTTGTAAACTAAATAAAAAGGTCGAAAAGATAATTTTTTTGATTTTTAAACTATTTTGAGGGTGCAATTGTTGTAAGTATGAGCTACTCTAGTGGTTTTGTCAATGATGTCAACACAGTTTAGTATGTTGTAGATTGTATAGGTATGGTTGAGATGTTGTTGAGATATTGAAGATATCTTTATGGTGTTGGTTTGATGAGTTTCCAAGTTCTTTTGAGAAAATTAATAAAGAAAAGAAGTCAAAGTGATGAAAATGTTCAAAATGTGCTCTAGTATGTGCTTTGTATTTCTCCTGTGTTGATCCTATGCTTGTGCGGATCTAAAGGCATGCTGATGGTATTCTCATGATTATATAATCTAAGTTTCAACTTCTAGTGAAATGATACATTTGAAAGTTGTGTCCACCAATTTGTGTGTTCCTTTGGTAGAGTAGGTGTTCTATGGACTGGAAGAAGTCTTTTTTCTCCATAGTCCTTTGTTTTTTTTTGTTTTAGATCGTGCACATCTAGGACATGTCTTGTGAAGGTCTTTCCTATGCTTTGGTGAAGAAGTTTGAAGTCTTGTGATCTAAAAGACATGTTTCAGTGTTTTTGTGTGTGTCTGCATAGCCTAGATAGACTGGTGAAGGAAATTCAATGTTTGAAGCTTGTTGTTTTGCTACAGATGTATTTGGAAAGTTTTGAGATGTATTCTCATGCATTGGGAAGCATGTTGTGACATCCACATGTCATCTTCTTGTTGGAAGCGTGTGGATCATTGTTCATTTATGTTTTCATTAGGTTTGGCCGACTTGATGTTTACACTTCATTCAAAGAATAAAATTTTAATTAAGGAAGCATGTGGTTGATTCAATACTTTTTGTTTTGTTCTTAGATAAATATTTTTATTGGTCCTCTCTCATTCTTTTCCACCACGGGAATGTTGAGTAGTCGACCTATTTTTGAATTTTGAAATGTTATATATGTGGCCAACCTTGGAGAAAGTTTCTAAGGTTGTGGATGGTATAAGAGTAAGTCAAATTGTGAAGAGATGTATGATAGTGGGATGCAAAGTAATGACAGTGAGCCATAAATCATAAGAGAAGAAGTGTGAGTGTGAGAGAGTTAAGTTGGCAGTTTTCAGTAAGTCAAAGGTTTTTGTAATCCCGTGAATGTGCTTTAATTGCAATGGTGGATCTTTTATTATCTTTTGTATTTGTAGGAAGCAAGCCTCCCTATTGGAAAATGAATCCTTTGTAGGCAGTGAGCCTTTGTATTTGGATAGTGAGTCTTCTTTTGGGTAGTGAGCCTCTATATTAAGTTTTATTATCTTTATATTGTGAGTTAACCCTCACTATGTTTTTTCCCTTATTAGGTTTTCCACGTAAATATTTGATGTTCATTGTGCTGATTTAATTTTTGGTATCTGTGTTTCATGCTCACATTAAACAACATAATAGTGTGGTTTAATATTTGATTAGCAATAAATTTTTAAGTATAAATTTGTGTGGCAACTGATTCACCCCCCTCTCAATTGCCCTATGGTTTTTTAACATCAATTTCTTTGTTTGAAGGGGGTAGCTAAAAGTGGTGGCAACAACTAGCTCTGATTGGGGATGAGGACTATGAAGGACGAAGACACAAATCCAGACTTAAAACCTTGCGTACCGGTCTCCTATCCATTGGGAAACAAAGTCATGATCATGAAATAGAAGGATAAAAAACACACCAAAAATGGGATGCACATTAGAAATGGACAAAATACAAAACTAAAAATAAATAGAAAAACCAAAAAAATCCATATACAAGGTAGGGAACACCTACCAACCATCAAAACCCAAAATATTTTATACATAGCCATTGATGGTCTAAGAGAAGTGTAACCCATGATGACTAAGAGGAACATGCTTTTGTCTTATTTGTGTATTCAAAAGCATTAATTGAAAATAGAAAAAACTTACATGATGAATGGTTGTTTATACCATCCCCTCATCATTGAAAGAATATTCCCTCTTGCATTTATGGATCAAATTTTTCATGAAAAGGCCCTAAGTTACATCTTTAGTTGCTTCTCCAGGTAAGTCAATCTTCAAAAGAGTCACCCTACTGATTGAAAAAAAAGAGAAGACCTACTTGGATACTGATCAACTTGTAAGGAGGAAGCATAGGCCACCTCATTCCCCTTGCTCAATGTAGGTGCATCATTACTCAGAGTAAGCTTCGAAAGGATTAGAGATTTGTGTGCACTTTTTGAATTACTCATTCCTCCTTCCAACTTGAAAACAAATGTAACTTTTTTCAGAAGTTGTTGCTTATCAGAAAACTCTGAGGTCTTTGTTGTGAAGCAAAAAGAATCTTCTAATACAGGATTCTCACCAATGTATATCTCTTCTCCTATTTTTCCTCCCTCTTGTATTTCAATTCTAGGAGTGGGATATCCTTCTTCTTTATTGTACTCCAAGGAAGGGGAACACATAACCTCATATTTATTTTCCTCATGTCCTTCAATTTTTTCACTACTCATAATCAGTTGAATAGACTGATCAATTACACTATCAACTTCACGAACTAGTATCTCACATTTAGAAGTTTCAAAATTTACTTGCATTTGGGGACAAGGTGATTTTCTAACATCTTCTTGTGTTGAGATAGTATGCTCTGAGGTAAGACTTGTGGTGCTGCAAGAAGGAACATCTTCTTTGTCTTTAGAACTATCTAATATTTTTCTTCAAGTCTAGAGAGTTCAACATATACTTCACTTTAGCTTCCCACCTTGAGCATGTTTGATAATTCTCCTTGATGTGTCACAATAAAACTTGGATAATTGGTTGTAGAAGAATCATCATTGCTTAACATTCTTAGAATTTCCTTTGGAATGAGGCTTGGGCTTGGAAAATGTTCATCTCCTAAAATTTCATGATGTCTAGATGATGACAAATCCTCTTTAATCCTTATGGCTTCAATTTTCACTGCTTTAAAATAGACTATGCCTCTTCTCCTCAAGAGGAAATGAATTCTAGGAGGTAGGGCACACATGAAATAAATTTCTAGATTAGATTGAGTAGGCCTATTGGAGCGAGGAATTCATCTCTATTGAATCTGTCAATAAATATTCTAACATCTTCACCTTCTCTTTTTTGAATATTGAAAAGGACCTCAAAAGTGCCACCACATCAACCCCTATCTTGAATCTCTCAATAAATTTGTCTCTTAGAGTATTCCAATTAGTAATAAGTCCATCATCAATCCATCTAAACCACTCCACTGCTTGACCTTCCAAAGATGCAACAAATAGGAAAACACCCACATTTTCCTTAGCAACTTTAGAAATGGCACTTGAGAAACACTAAATGCTTGTATCTGATCTTCAAGATCTCGTGCGTCTTCCCCAGTGAATGTTGGGAAATTTTCTCTTAATCCTTTGAGAAGAGGTGAATACCTTGATAATGTTAGGGATCCAAAAAAAATCCCCCATGGCCACAATGAAGTAGAATCCATCAAAATAAATCGTGAAGAAGAAGGGAAAATTCATTTTAATAGAGTCAACAATCCCTTCTCTAGAAGAGATAAATTTAATTTTGTGGTGGTGCTCTTTGGACTAGTAGCAGATTTTGATTTTGAATGGGAAAAGGAAAAGGATTTAGATAGTGCACAATTTCAATCCTCGTACATCTTTCAAGCATTGGTCTAAGGAGACATTGTGCTAGTTCTTCTTCCTCTTCAAGCACAAAACTAGCTTGCATGTAATCCTTCACACTTTTGTGGTACCTCCACGTAAGAGTAATCAACTATGAGATGATGTATTCTTGCTCAGCTGTGACCCAATCTAAATATGGCTGCAAAATAGGAAAAATATTCTCATGTGGTAACACCATCTTTAATCATGATAATGAAATTATCTAATGTTCTACACACTCCCCAGCAAAGTTGCCAAAAATATATTGGTTGACAGATTTGTCCTTTAAATAATCAACTCAAAATTACTGTGTATTTCCCAAAGAAGGACTAATTGATCAACAATAGTTGGAGAGATCACCATTGCATTGGCGATATTCCTCTAAATTTCAATTGAGGTACAACTCCCTCTTCTTATACAAATTTTTTATTTTTTTAAAATGTAATGAAAGCGGGGGTATGATTTTAACCAGAAAGAAGGAAAGGAAAACCAACATTTATCCATAACCATGGAAATAGATGCGATAGAAAAATTATTTAAAACTAAAGAAAACTTTAATGTTGGAAATTGGATTGGAAATCAATCATATCATAGCTCACAAACCAGATTATCAAGAGATCACTAACTCGACTCACTTGCAACTTAACATTCATTATAAATAAATGAATAAAACACCACAAAACAACACATTCTCATAGGGAAGGAATATTAAAATTCTCATCTAAGATCATAGAATTATTCATAAACATTAGCATTCTATTCAAAAATCTATTGCACACAGACAATAAACATTCACAATAAAATATCAAATTGTAAAATTGATCATTTGATTATTATTGATTCCAATTCATGCATCAAAATGCAAGGGGGATAAAAATTTTGAACCCTTGCAATATCCAACTAAGGTATATTTAAAATTTTACATCATAACGACCAAAATTTCTTGAAAATTGATTGTTGAATGTTAATTGTTGTTTGGCTGAATAAAAAGTTAGCTTGAAACCAACTAGTTCTTGTCGAAGATTATGACAATTTATTCATTCATGACTATTTTTAAGGGTGGTTATGATTACATCACCATTTTTGATTGATATGATGGAGTGAAATGATGCTTGCTATAAGCATCCCTATGGCATAAAATTGTGTGAAATGTCTACCACCTTCCATTTCTAGTGATTGTTGGCATGCAACCTAAGATTGTTTCTATGCAACTTCTTTCAATGAAAAGGATTTCATCAACATCTAAATCCAATTTACTAAATTCCCATCACATCACCTTTCCTAATTCATTCAATTTGAGGCAATTTAGATGTACTTCCAACATTAATTTCCTTTAGTGGAATCCACTAGCTTTCTCTCACCATTCTATAAATCAGCTTCATCATTGCTCATTTTCACAATACTAATTTTAGCTTCAATCATGTTGAGCACTTCAAGTGACGAAGCTTTGGATATCAGGTGTTATTTTCTTGTTGTTGAGGGTGTTGAGTGTAGCGTCGTGCATAGGTTGGTTGTAAACTAAATTAGAGAGATCTTCCTCATCTGCAGTGATGTGGAGGAGGAGTTGATCCAAAAGATTATTGGAGAGCACTACATGTCTCAGGTGCACATCCATAACTTTGGTCTCCTTGAGTGTTTTCTTTACAATATCATGTGCACCTCTGAGAGCTTTGAATGGAGAATGCACTCTGTTGAGCATCTAGTGAGGCCAAGGTATCTATTATGCATTGAAGATTCCCTAAGAGGTTTATTTATGCATCCAAATATAGGTTTAGTTGGTGACACAATTTGCATTGTTTATGCATTGCAAAATGAGTGAGCTAGTTAAGCAATCACCCTACTACATTATGGAATTGAGTGCAATGATATGGAGACCTTCGCCAAAGTTTAATGAAAACATCTCTCCTACACAAATTAAGCATATGCAAGAATTGATTGAGGCAATTAAGGTCCTCATCATCACTCTTTGTGTTTAAGACCCTCTATGATGAAAAGTCTATCCTTTTTTTGTGATGTAACATAAAAAATTTATGCTTATATCTATATATATATGTGGCTTTCGAATTGCTCTATGTAATATGGATATTCTTACAATCTTCTTTGCTTCATGTTCATATTTTCTTATAATAAGCTCTTTTTGTTTATGCTCATGGTGAATGAATTTGGTATTTATGGATGTATCTCTCCATGTAAATTTTATTTCTACAAGTATCTTTTCTCCCTGCAAATACATCTCTATTAATAAAGCATTATTTGGATTTGAATGCACTGGTTATCAATTTTTGGGTAGGGTTTTTAAACTAACTTCAGAGTTCACCCCAGTTATGAAAACTTGTTCATATTCCACTATGTTGTATTAAACTTTGAAGTACTTTAATCTGCTTAGTAACCCCTTTATCATTACAAATAACACTTAGAAAAAGTGACCATCATTTAGCTTGAAAGAAATAATAGGAATAATGAAGTTTTGGGAACCCTATCGGGAATTGAAAAAGGTTTCCAAACCTCGTAATAATCCACCAAGTCCCCTTTACTATTTAGAGCTACTTGTATTGATTCACTTTATCAGCCATGAAGACATTTAGGGAACCAAGAGCTAACTCAGAATCACAAAAAATACCAACACAAAAATATCTTTAGTTAAGTCCCTAGAAGCCTCAAGTGGGAGATAAGTTATAAAACTCTATCAGTGTTCGATGTTGGTTTGAAAATTGAACATAAATGCCAACAAGACATAACTTTTGGTTTTTAAACTAAGTAGACGGTGCAATTTTTTGTTTGAAGGGGGTGACTGAAAGTGATAGAAACACAATACAATCTCATATAATGCACTAATGCATTAACATAATTATACACTCATGCATGGGTGCCCAAGATTGTCATGTGTTAATCCCACAGTCTTTGCATGCATGTAAATTGAAATGAAAAATATGCATGATTCCCAAGTGACCCAAACAACAACCAAATAAACATACAATCCATGTAAGGCTTGCAACTTAAAAAATCAAGTAACCTCATATGCAAGATGTGCCATAGATAAAATCAAGTCAGCTACCAAATTTGAACTCATCTCTGACTCCTTGTCATTCCTAGTGATAACTTAGTCTATGTTAAGAAACTTTACTCTTCAAACACCAAGAAACAAGTCAAAACAATGCCACATGGAATCATGGTGCTCCTCCTTGAGGTTTTCACAATGCTCAATGCCAGAATGAGTGCCTAGGTGACAAGTGTCATGCTTCATTGCTCCTATTTTTCTAAAGAAGGAATATTCTCACAAGTGAGACCACCAAATGATAACTATCAAACTAGAAAGAAACATGTCAACATGGCACTCATTTGGAGGTATAAAAAATTTCCCTTTCCCAAAGGATCACCCATGTGACAAGTGTCACATTCTTATCCTTTTGCAACTTGCATGTAGGATGCCAACTCTCTGCTAGGTCCCACAAAGTGCCTTAGTAATTTGGAAACATATATTTTTTATTTAATAAATTAAATCAGTAACTTAGGGGAAAATAATTAATTATTTGATCATAGGACTCACTGATATTAAGACATTGTAATCCAACAAAACCTCTAAAATTTTGGGGGAGGCAAAAAAAATTCCCTAGCAACCCTATGGAATCCCTTGTGACTTTTTAAGAAAGACCAAAGAAAATAATGTCTATATTTTTTTCTAACTTCATATAGTAGGATTTTAAAGGATCCTAACATGAGGAACAATACACATTGTGACCTAGGATACAGTACATGTTAACCACACTCGATCCATGAGGATACGAAATGTAATTTAGCCACTAAACCTTAGTCCCAATAAAATCATCTAATGTAAATTAAAATAGAATCCATTAAACTAAACAAGTTAAACTATGAAAGCTTTTAGAAACCCCTAATTTAACCCATTAATACTTATTCTATTAGGGGATTGGTGTTGTGTTGATGTGGAACAACAACCCTTTCCCAATCTTGTGGGTATTGAGCTTGTTCCAATTGATTCTATTGAAAAGAATCGATGAACCTAATGCAAGATGTGTATTAAAACATGATTTATGCTAAATTGAACATGATGCAAGAGTTAATCTACCATGATTCTATGCTAAAAGATGTAGTTATGCAATTGCTAAGCTAATCTAAATGAGATTAAGCTAAAATATTCAAACCCCAATTAATAAACAAGCTAAAATGAGTGCATGGGAGCCATTAATGGAAGCTTAAATCTCTTATGCAATTAAAATGAACTAAAATATGCTAAATATGTGCAAAGTATGATTGTGAGTGTGAGTGATTTCAACAACATAAGTTTGCAATTGAAAGATGGATCCCTTTGTCTCCAAATAGTGACCTATTTATAGGAAAACAAATGAGAAATGAATGGTTGAGATAAAAAAAAGCTTAATCAATGGTCAAGGATGGAGGAAATGGGAGGCATGGATCATGGATTCTCATCAACGGGTAAGAATACAAGATGAGATTTAATCAAGGGTTATCATTCCTTCCAAAAAAGCACACTTTTGACCTATTCAAGAGATCAAAAGTTAACTTGCACAAGAAGTCACAAGTTAAAACTTGCATAAGAAGCCAAGTGAAAATATCACTTTTTCAAATGATGGAAAAATAAGAATATTCTTTGGAATATTCATGTGAGGGAAAAAGAGCTATTTAGTTAATTAAAACTAAATTAAACTGTGCAAAAGGGGAGGGTATATTCCCCTTTGAGGAATGTGAAAAGGAGGAATATTCCCTTGCAAGTGGGAGAAAGATTAGATTAATTAGATAATTGCTAATTAAACAAGGTTTAACCATGCAGTTATGAGAATTATAAGAATAAAGTGATATTCATTAAATTAAATATTTAATTAAATAACTTAAGGTTATTTTAATTAAATAAGAAGACTTAGGGAATTAAATTAAATACTTTTATTTATTTAATTTAATGAGATGAAATGTTAGCATGAAAGGGGAAATTAACCCAATTTGATGAATTAGGTTAATAGATGCAAATGATGTAATTAATTAAATAGCTAGGCTAATTTAATCAATTAAGCAAAAAGAGGATGGGTTTCAAGAGAAAATGATGTTAGTTATCCAATGTGATCCATTGAGAAATTTTTTAGTGTCTACACACATGAGTTCCCACAAGAATCTTGGAGAACCTAAAATATCTTTGTCAGAGAGAGGGTTTTTGTGATCTAGTATGTTAGTATTTTTATTTTGGTAATTATAACTTTTCAAAGCATAACTATGAAGCCTGGAAAGAAAAATGGATGTATATAAATCTAAAAACTTCTCCATGAATACTCCACTTCTAACCATAGGATTTAACCCAAGAAGGCATGGTTAGGAAGGATTATATGTAGCATTAAGTCTTATGACATTGAATGGAAAAATCATAAGCTTTACAAAAATTATCAAGGAACTTAATTGCCTATTTGATATTTTTCTCCTCTTAAATGAGAGCGAGGAATGAGTCATTCAAAAAATTACCATTAACAAGATGAGCTGAGGATCTAGGTAAATTAATTCTATTAACGAGTCCTCGAGACACAAAATGATGCAACCACGATAGGAGGGTCCTCAAAGAGAACAATCTAAACTGTGCAACAAGAGTAACACAATGAAAGTAACATAGAATATGGAGGAAAATTTAGATTAAAATATTCTCATTAACAATTATCTTAGTTACATTCAGTCAACAATATCCAAACTTATAGATTAGGCTCACATGCCTGATATACCATGTTCAATATTACAACATTCCAATATGCTCCTATAGCAAGCTGAATTCAGATCAACCTTAGTCCACTTAATCAAATAATAAATCTCCTTTTCATTCTAATGATTGATTACAAGATTTATTCTATATCCATGATTCAAGAAACATCTGTGTCGGCCAAAGATCATCACATTCTCCAAGGGAAGAAAATGTAATGTGTGCATGAATAGGTGGAACTCAAATTTGAATTACTCTTCAACATGTATGTAAGATGAAGTGTGGACCTATACTAAAGGTCGGGGACACTCCAAGGAACATTTGAAATCACACCATTAAGATCCGCAAGTCACAGGGATGGTCCACAATGATCAAACTAGCTAAAAAGTTTGAAATTATTTTGGTGTCAGTTCAAGAAACTACCAGGAATTCTAGAAGCAATAACTTTATGAAAAAAGGTTCAATCATGCTCAAATATTGGAACAAGCAAAATGAACATGTAGATGATGTAATCCAAGATCCACAAGGTTTGGTGAGAAAATATGACAAATCCACCAAGAAGAACTGAGCAAAGAACAAAAATAAGAACAAAGTTGAAAGAAAATATTTTTGGTTGATGCAAGATTGCCAAGAACCAAGCATGCTCTTGCATTAGACATTTGGGGTTATTGAAAAGTTAGTCCCTCACTTTACTAGGGATAAAGGGAAACCAAGACAGTCTACCTTAGCCTAAGAAATCCAAGAAGAATCCTTGACTAGTCTACCTTTCCATTTCATGAGATATTCTTTGTGTTGTCTTCCACAAGTGCTCCTCCCATCTCTAACCTCCAAAATCTCTTCAATCTCATATGATCTTTGTTTAGGAAACTGATTTTCCAAATCTACTTTGTTGTCTTCACTAAATTCTACTTCATGATATTGATATAGATCTGTAATGTTGAATATAGGTGATATACCCATACCTTCTGATAAATCCATTTCATAGGCATTTCCTGAATCAAATTTCTTCAAGATCTTACAAGGTCCAAACTTCCTCATCTTCAACTTATTGTATGTACCAACTGGAAATCTCTCCTTCCTCAAATATACCATTACTTCATTTCCAACTTCGAATTCCTTATGTCTCCTCTTTTCATCTATTTTCTCCTTATACTTCTAGTTCAATTCTTCCATTTGTTGTTTCACTTGAATATGCACTTTCTTCATGTGTTATGCAAATTCTTCTACTTTTGTACTCCTCTTATATTCCTTACTGATGTCTCTCAACTTTGATATACCTCCAGGATGAACTCCAATAAAAATATAAAAAGGTGTATTTCCTGTACTCTTGTTCACTGAATTATTGTAAGAAAACTCTTCTTGTTCAAGGACTAAATCCCAACTTCCAGTCTTCTCTCCAACCAAGCATCTCAACAAATTCCCTAAAATCCTATTTACTACCTCTATCTGTCCATTAGTCTGTGGGTGAAAAGTAGAGATGAACTTAAAAATTGTCTTCAACTTCTTCCAAAGTGTTCTCCAAAAGTAACCAACAAACTTTACATCTCTATCTGAAACTATACTCCTAGGTAACCCATGCAATATAACCACCTTTAAAAAAATAAATCTACTACATGTACTGCATTTGTTGTCTTCCTACAAGGTATGAAATATGCCATCTTAGAAAATCTATCTACCACCACAAATATAGAATCATTACCTCTTTGTGTCCTCGGTAAACCAAGTATGAAATCTATACTGATATCCTACCAAGGTCTCTCTAAAACTGTCAAAGGCTTATACAATCCTACAATCTAACTACTCCCTTTTGCAACTCGAAAAACTCTACAACTCTACAACTCTACACAAATTTCCTAATATCCTTATGAATCTACGGACAAAAGTAATTCTCACTCACCAAAGCCACTATCTTATCAATTCCAAAGTGTCCTAACATTCCTCCACTATGCTTCTCCTTCACCAAGTTATCCCTCATCAAACTCTGGGGTCAACTGATTACCTTTGAACAACATATCCTCCTAAATGAAATAATCCTCCAAAATAGGTTCTTTACAAGCTTTCCAAGGTTCTGCAAAATTCGGGTCTTCCTCATACAAGTTCTTCAATTCCTCAAAGCCTAATACCTCCACTCTCATCTCTGTTAGTAAATACCTTCTACTCAAAGTATCAAAAACTCTATTTGATTTCCCACTCCTATGCTTCAAAACAAAAGTATAACTCTGCAAGAATTCTACCCATCTCATGTGTCTCTGATTCAACTTACCTTGACTATTCAAATATTGCAATTCTTGATGTTCTGTATATAACAACAATTCCTTAGGCAACAAATAATGTATCCACTTATTCAAGGCTTGAACTATAGCATAAAAATCTTGATCATACACTAAATATATTCTCCTAGCATCATTCAACTTCTCACTGAAATAAGCTACAGGTCTCCCTTCTTGACTGAATACTACTCCAATTGCATTTCCACTTACATCACATTCTACTTGAAATACCTTACTAAAATCTAGTAAAGCCAACATAGGATGCTCAGTCACCTTATGCTTCAACAATTCAAAACTACGGTTTGCTCCAGATGTCCATCTAAAATCCTTCTTATCTCCTCTCATTATTTTTGTCATAAGACTACAAATAGAACTGAAATTCGTAATGAACTTTAGGTAGAAACTAGCCAATCCATGAAATGATCTTACCTCTCCAATGCTATTTGGTGTAGGTCACTCAAAAATTTCTCTTACCTTCTTAGGTTCCATCTTCAATCTGTCCACAAATATCACAAATCCTAGATAGACTAATCCTCCTTCATGAAACTATACTTCTTAATGTTTATCAACAACTGCTCTTCTTTTAACCTCTATTGTCTGATATGCAACAAATGTTCTTCTCTACTCTTACTGAAAATCAAGATGTCATCCAAGTAAACAATCACAAAATTACCAAAAAATTTCTTCAACACCTCATTCATCAATCTCATGAAGGTACTTGGTGCATTTGTCAATCCAAAATGCATAACCAACCACTCATACAATCCTTCATTTGTCTTGAATGTTGTTTTCCACTCATCTCCTTCTTCGATTTTGATTTGATGATATCCACTCTTCAAATCTATCTTTGTAAAGTACTTAGCTCCACTCAAACAATCCATAATGTCATCCATCTAAGGCAAAGGAAATATATACTTCACCGTGATCTTGTTTATGGATCTAGAATCTATACACATTCTCCATTCTCCATCCTTCTTAGGTACTAGCATAGTAGGTACTGCACATGGACTTAAGCTTTCTCTGATCAAACCCTTCTTCAACAATTCTTTCACTTGTCTATTCAATTCCTCATTCTTTGTCGGTGTCATTTGGTGTGCTACCTTATTA
Organism: Sequoia sempervirens; assembly: GCA_007258455.2. Taxonomy (NCBI): domain Eukaryota; kingdom Viridiplantae; phylum Streptophyta; class Pinopsida; order Cupressales; family Cupressaceae; genus Sequoia; species Sequoia sempervirens. Next base: position 691,341,828 of record VDFB02193867.1, read on the forward strand.
GGAAAACTAGCTCTAGGAATCAAATCCATACAATGACTAATACTCCTTACAGGTGGCAATCCATCAGGTACATTATTTGAAATGATCTCCTCATATTCTATTAGTATCCCTTTTATTTCTTCTGGGGGTTCTTCCACATGCTTCAAATCTTTAGCTTTCTTGGGCACTAAGGAATAATACACATATTCTCATGTCTCAATACATCAAGGAATCTTCTTCCATCAACCAAACAAACCCTAGCATTCGCACAAACTTCACTTGTAGGAACATCTTCGAATGGCAACAAAATCTACTTCATTCGATTAGCAACAATGGTGTATATGTTCTTCTTTCCATCATGAATAGCTTGTCTGTCATACTGCCAAGGCCTTCCCAAAAAAAATGACATATATCCATAGGCATGATATCACACAAAAATTCATCATGATAATTTCCTATCTTTAATTTCACCAAACATTGGTCACTTACCAGTATCTTATGCTCATCCTGAATCCAAGCAATCTAATAGGGATTTTGGTGTTTCAACCTTTCCAACCCCAATTTATCACCATGTCTTCAAAAACCAGGTTCTTAGAACTTCCACTATCAAAAATCACATTGCAAAATTTACCATCACCTTGCATCTAGTCTGAAACAAATTCTTTATTTGCAATGGCTCCTTTTCCAACTCACTTTGACACAATACTCTCCTGTTCACCAACACTTCTCCATCTTCAGGCTTATTAGATGATCCAACATGTTCTCCCTCAACAAAGGTTGTTTTCCTATTTTTCTCTGTCTTTCCACTTGTCTCTCCCTAATTACATTCAAAATATCTATGTCCTTCTCCACCACACTTATTCCCCTGAATATTCTTTTCTCCTTATCATCCTTTCTATAACTTTCATTCTAGTAACCACCATATCCTCCTCTTTTGTGAGAGTTTCCATCACCTCTATGGTATGAATTGTCATTCTTACTAATCTCCTTATCCTTATTCTGATCTGGAAAAGATCCTCTTCCTCCTCCAGTAAAATTTCTTCCTCTTTGAAATCTTGCACCTCTTCCTCTATGTCTTTGCTTATGTCTTTTATTCAACTTCTATTTTGCTTTTAGGGAACACTGATATTCCTCTTCCACACATTGCATCTTGATCAAACTAATTTCATCCTATATGGATGACCTCAAACCATTCACATATCTAGGTACTTGCTCAACCTCATCCTCCGAATGTCCAGATATGATATTCAACTTATAGAATTCCTCAATATACTTTGTCACACTAGATTCTTTTTGCTTCAAGTTTTACAACTTCTTGAACAAACTAATCTAATAGTTTGTAGGCATAAACTTTGACTTCAACTTATTCACCATCTGATCCCATGAATTTTTCTTTTCTTTTCCTCTTCTTTGCCTATCTGTCTGTAAATGTTCCCACCAAAGGGATGCATGTCCGCTCAACTTTGTACAAGAAAACTTCATCTTATTATCTTTAGAGGTACCTTCAAATTCAAAATACTTTTCCATCTCTGTTATCCAATCTAACAATACATCTGAATCCAACTTACCATTATAATCTGGTGGATTGAAATGTGGTCTTGTATTCACTTTAGTTAGGGCTCTTATGAACCTCTCTTCTCCTTGATCAAGGATTTTTTTCTCATCTCTTCCTCTTTCTTCCTATACTTATTCTTCATCCCTCACATCATCAACTGGTCGAACTCTCCTTTGGGTTGTTTCAACTGCATCTAATATGGCAACAATTCCTCTTAACATCTCCATCATAGTAAGGTTTGCATTTCCACACGTTCCATTTCCTCTAAAAAAAATTCTTCCCACCATCTTCACACAAGTCCTTTGCAATTATAGGTCAAATCCTCAATCTGCCACCCCACAACAAATCTTCAACAAGACTTCACAAACTCTGACAATCTCGCAGGGAATGAACCTCACTCTGATACCAATCTGATGCAGCCATGATAGGAGGGTCCCCAAAGAGAACAATCTGAACCATGCAGCAAGAGTAACACAATGAAAGCAACAAAGAATATAGAGGAAAATGCAAATGAAAATATTCTTATTAACAACTATCTCAGTTACATTTAGTTGGAAACATCCGGACTTACAAATTCGGCTCACAGGCCTGATATAACATGTTCAATATTACAACATTCCAATATGCCCCTATAGCAAGTTGAATTCAGATTAATCTTAGTTCACTTAATCAACTACTAACTCTCCTTTTCATTTTAATGATCAATTACAAGCTTTATACTATATCCACGATATAAGAAACATATGTGTTAGCCAAAGATCATCACATTCTCCAAGGGAAGAAAATGTAACATGTGCATGAGTAGGTCAGCCTCAAATTTGAATTACTCTTCAACAGGTGTGCAAGATGAAGTGTGGACCTATACTAAAGGTTGGTGACACTCCAAGGAGCATTTAAAATCACACTGTTAAGATCCACAAGTCATGAGGATGGTCCACAAAGATCAAACTAGCTGAAAATTTTGAAATTATTCCAGTGTTGGTTAAAGAAACTGATAGGAATTCTGAAAGCAATAACTTTCCAGAGAAAGGCCCAATCATGCTCAAATCTTGGAACAAGGAAAATGAACATGTAGATGATGTAATCCAAGATCCACAAGGTCTGGTGGGAAAATATAACGAATCCACTAGCAAGAACTAAGAAAAGAACAAAAATAAGAACAAAACTAAAAGAAAATATTTTTGGTTGATGCAAGATTGCCAAGAACCAAGGATGCTTCGGCATCACAAAATACACCAAGAGGTAGAAAAATCCTTCAACAAAAAGAAGATATAGGGTTGGAGCCAAGATGGAACCTTGGTAAATAGATTCAATAAGTCCAAAGGCATTAATTTTTTGTCTATTAATGGTAATGCAAGCTGAGACATCAACAAAACAATGGTAACAAGTTGAATGAAATAGGACCCAAAATCCAAAGCTCTAATTAGGATGACCAGAGTAATTGGTCATTTGTTGCGATCATAGGATTTGGCAAAGCCAATTTTTTAGGAAAATGGATTTTTTGGGAACACATGTAGCCCATTCTATACCTTCTAAGATGGAAATAATATTTTTCATGATATATCTAGGTTTAATAAATCCTATTTTCTTAGGATTCACAATTTGAGGAAGGATATGGTGCATGTTGAAGGCCAATTTTTTGGAAATTATCTTGTACAAAACATTGAGTAGGGTGATGGACCACCAATTACAAATTTCCTTTAGGTCTCTAGATTTATGTATGAATTCGATATTGAATATTTATTAATTATTTCCATAACAACTTGGAGTGGTAGACTTCAAGATAAATTTTATGTAGATCCTCACCAACACAATCCTAGAGGACCTTATAAAACTCACAAGGGAAGCCATCACACTTAGGAGCCTTTCTATTGGCCATACTGTGAAAAAATTCCTTAAGGTCAGTGATGAAGAGCGATTAATCACAAAATGATTATTTTGAGGAGGAAATCCAAGAGGAAATAACTTAGAGGAATTCTTGAAGGGCCCAATCTCTTTTAGGAGAATTTTCCTAGGTAGTGAAAACTTACTCAAAATGTTTGGAAAAGGCTTTGAAGAATTAACGAAAGCTTTATGATGAAATTTTGTTCATCATTTCATCCGTTTGATACCATGATAATTATGATGAGCTCTAAGTGCTTGAAAAAATTCTTTAGAGGCTTTATCCCTAAGTTTCAACTAATGAAGCATAGATTTGATTTGAGTGCCTCAAGTAGAATAATTATCAAATTTTTTTTTGGTGTTTAAGTTGTACCACTCTAACTTACAAAGCAAGGGAAAAAGAGTGAAACTCAAGAGTGATCATATTCTTGTGAAGATTTGTAGTTGTGGCATTGTATGCATTTTCCAAAATTTTCTAATTAGTACCCATAGATACAAAAAGTGGGATGTTCACCTAATGGCTCTATTCCACCAAGAAATACAACCAATTGGCTAAGTGGGTCGGGCTTCAAGGTTAGGGTTAGCATATTTTCCTTCAGGGAGAGAGATTATTGTCCATTTATCTTTAGATTTCAAGGTGGGAACCTCTATAAACCAAGAAACCTCAACTGACTAGGGAGGTGATTTGGCCTAGGGGGCTACCAATGCACAATCACTTATTTTTTGTTTTTTAGATTAGCATTGAAAAAATAATTGAGTAGATTGAGGTAAAGCACATGCTGGATGTGACAAAGGTTACAAATATAAATATCTATAGTTTCTTTTAGATCCTTGGCCAAGTCAATCTCAACAAAAACATGATTTTGTAGATGCGCCTAATAAAATATATTAAGCTCAACACAAATGACCTTCACTAGGGAGATGACAATAGTATGTAAAAGGTTCTAGCATGGAAGGGATGAATCATAGAACTTGAAAAAAACTAACACATGAAGTTTCTCCTCATCTGTGATAGAGAAATCTCACATCTAGGCTAAAATTCCAAGAAAGATGCACAAAAATACCAAGGGCCATGCTTAAGGATACCCATAGCATGGTTAGCCCTAGAAAATGAAAAGAAATAACCCTTCAATGAGGTTCTAGAAAACATTAAGTCAAATCGCATCTAGTTTCCTTTAATTGTTGACCCAATCTTGGATCATTTTTTCAAGGGGAGTGCATCCAAAAATACCCTATTAAAGTCAAAATTTCTAGTCATTTACAAAAAATTTCAAACTTGAAGGACAGGTGAAACAACAATAATTGGGTATTTAGAATGTGTACCTCATGAAATACCTTTGAGACAAACTTTGAGGGTTTCTTGTTCAAGAGAGCCATTGTGAAGAGCCACCAAACTATCAACACCAACATGAACTAGTTGGTTGAAGCCATTTAAGGCCATAAAAATGACTAGTTAAAAAATCAGAATAAATACAAGAGAAAAAAAAAATTCTTGCACCAAGGGTGTAGTATGACATAAATAAAGTTAAGAACTGTAGGAAAGACAAAAACCATACCGGAGCCAAGTTCCCCTCAAAATTTCAAGAAGCACAATATTACAATTCATTACATGTGGATATTCTTATTCATATTGTATATAGACATGCATATGATAGTATGGAAAATGATAGAATTTTTTTGAGGGAGTATCATTTCCATTTGAGTGATAAATATCTACTCCATCAAAGTTTGTACAACATTGTTTCAAAATATTTTTTATAAGTTTAAGAGAAAGATAATTTATATGACACAACATCTCATATAGCCAAACAACTATACATAATAATTCAAAAATCCTGAAATATTTCATTGTCTTTGAAGTCGAGGATGGTAAAAGAGACTATGATGGATTTAGAGCATGTGTGAAGAGAGATCTTGCTAGAAAGTAGCTATTTTTTTGGATACAAATAATTTAAAGATGCAAATACAATTTAGATTGGTGTAATGTAAAATTATCTACAGGGTCAAGTGAAAACTTAAAATTTTAACAATTATTTTGGTTAATTGAAGAAGAAAACATTCTTCCCTGACATGATTGTGAAATAACTATTGGCTCAACAAAATAACTTATTTTAAAAGTTCAAATGCAAACAAAAGGATTATGTGGACAACAAAACTTTCTTAATTTTTCCAATTTTATAATAAAAGTGAGTAGAAAGTGTGTGGAAATATAGAGTGGGTTGAAGAATGACAACATAGATCCTTAACACCTATACAAAAAATATGATCATCATAAAAAAAAGTTATAAAATAATAATCAATTGATATCATTAGATGACTACAATCATGTTTTAGACCTTATACAAGAAGATGCATTAGTTCAAGATCTAGTTTCATTATATATTGTTTTATAATTTATAATTATGTAAATGCATGTATTTTTATGAATTATATATTTGATTTGAACTAATTTGTTGAATTTATAAGTTTTTTAGGATGTATATGTTCTTGTTGCACCTAAGGTAAATAAAGAGGAAACAAAGAATTGGTTGGATTGATGTTTTGAGAAAAAATTAGGTGTTAGAGCCTAGAGTAGATTATAACTACGAGTATTTGAAAAGTTATATGGTTATTGTTGGCACCTAGCTATTGAAATATTTGATAAGGAATAATGGTCTGCTTGCATTTAAAGATTAGAAAACACATAAGAAAATTATGCACTACTACATATGGTTTGCAACAAATTTACAATTGGTGAAGAATGAAGAGAAACCATTTACAAAATATCTATGAACACTTTCTATTAAAGATCATGAGATAATTATAGATGTAGTAGAAGAAGAAAGGATTTAGATGGTCTAATGGAGTTATTTTTTAAATTAGTTTGTAGCTATGTATAAATATCCTTAAACTTATAATATTTATATTTTAACTTTAATGTATATACTAGTATATTTTAGTTTAAATTTTATATAATACTATTGGCAAGAAGAATGGGGAAGTACAGTTCAAAAATCTATACCAAAGGACCTCTTATGTAGTCAGTTTAAGATGAATAGATACTAGATACTATGTTAACAACATAAGAATCATTCATCCATTCATAGCAAATGCATAGATAAACCCTTATATATCCTTATATTATGTTCTAACTGTATACAAAATTCATGTCTTAGTCTCTACTCATATATATCCCTATGTATATTCATATGTATTCACATATGATTTACATTTACTTATATGCTTTCCCATTAAGGGGCATCACTCCTAATTACATCTAATGTATTTTCCTTCCTTCATGACCCCTTTTTGGTAGCTTGCGGTAGGATCTACTTTGACCCTTGACCTACAAATATCATCCCCCTTTTTAAAATGGTGTCTTGTCCTCAAGACATGATTCTTAATTAGGAAGGAGATGCTTATATGTTCCTTTGAGGTGATTCAATGTCTTGGCCCACTATATTTTTTCCCTCTATAAAGTGGAGACATGGCTCTGAATCTGAATCACTGTTTCCTCTACATCAACAAAACTATCAAGGATTTGAATAGTTTTGGCTATTCCTTTTGTTTCCCCTATTATCCCTAATAGGTGGGCCAACTCATTGTTGATAGTTTCCTTCATCTGCTTGATCTGATCCTTGATCTACTCCCTTTGGGTGTGGAGTTACTATAGTTGGTAGTGGAGAGTTTCCACTTGGGCTCTTATGGTGCCATCACTATCATGGAGAGGGTTATAGGTTTGTGCCACTTGTGCTATTTGATTCTCTAATTGGGTCATTTGATCCTTTAGACCATTTTTTATGGTAGGCCATTGTAAGCAAAATTAGTAGATCAACCCTACTTCCATGATCATATCACCCAACCCTTTGATATTTTCCTCTAATTTAGAATGTGCAATAGTGCACTTCTTGCTATATTCCTCTATTTTACTCCTTATTACCCCCTCTTATGCTTCTTTCCTTATGGTTTCATTTGTGGCAAACAAATATCCTTGTAGGGTATCCACCAATATTTTGAGTTTTTGGGGCATGGGAAGTGAAGTATCTCATGGTAGGTGGGGAATGGTTTTATATAGTGTATTTACTACATCCTATAGCTGATCCATAGTTCTCACATGGTCACTTTGTAGTTCCTCCCTTGTGGTGGCATGAAGAATGTCTCCCAATTGTATCTTCTATAGTGGGGAAATGCTAAAAAAATCCACTTATGATCCCACCATTGGTACCTATAGAAGTTGCAGTGATGGCACTGCCTGGATTTGTTAATGTTGTGCCAAAAAAAACTTGATGGTAGAGATAATGGAAGTGGGAGTGGTTTTCTCCATAGTGCTAGTATCTTCACTTTTATCATTTTCTTCTCTAGTTGGATTATTCCTTGGTGGGTGGGGCCCTTCTACCTCTTTTACATTATTATTAATCTCCTCATAGAGCTTTCTAGTGACATCCTTAGTTTCTTTCCAATTTTTTTCTATGTTCTTTGAATCCTCCTCCATGAGTTTTTACACTCTTTATTTTAGGTGGAGTTCTTGGGCTTGTTCCTACTTCTATTCTTCGGTGATATTTGGATCGATTGTGGAGATGACCTTCTCCCTTATTTCTTCTTCTTTATTGAGTTCCTTGGCCCTCTTTTCTCATATTGTTGTAATTATTTCCTCTGGAAAGTCCTTCATTGATTCATCCATCCCTTTGCTAGATTGGTTGACATGCAAGAGAAGGCATTATATATATTGCCTTTATTTTCCTCATCTTCTTCTTCATACATGTTCAATACCTATAGTAGCATCTTGAAATGGAGGATGACATTGGTATTCATCAAGATGTCAATTGGCATTTGGGGTTACTCTAAAGTTACTTGAGGAGTGTGTGTTAGAGTTTATTTCCCTTTTTTACTCCTTTTGAGAGGTTTCTTTACCTCTTCTTCACCCTCTGCAATGTATTCTACTCCTACCTCTTCTACTTCTTCACCCGTCCTAATGAATTTTCCTTTTTTCCATCTTTTTGGGCCTTGCTTACCAAGGTCTCTTTTGTGGGGTGACTTTTGGTGGTTTCCCCGATGTTGATATTTTCTATTCAAAGTTGATGGGGTCTTCCAATTTGCACAATGAATTTAACCTTCTTGCAAAGGAGGGTTCTGACCACATTGTGGTAGTAGATAATTGAGCGAACCTACCTTCCTGTATTCCCCACTATTTGTGGAGTCTATCTTTATTCTTATCCAAATTTTCTTGTGCCTCCTTATTAATTCTACTCTCCATTACCACTTTATAAGTTACAAAATGCTCTACATTAGGATCCTTAGGTTGGATTGGAAGGGAAGTGGCATAAGCATCTACCTCTTGTGTGGTGAGTTCATAGGGTAGCTGTGGTACCAAAATTGTTCATGGTTCTACTCCCTCCATATGTGTGTACTCTTTATCCACCATGAAGGTTATTATGCTTGTTAACTAGGTGGTGGACTCATGGGGAATCCTTTACCTTTCTTGTATCTATTCCTGGAAAGTCTCAAAGAATCCCTAGTATGTGGCTTTATAGGATTGTAGGTCTGGGAATTGGTGAATGTGATATTTAATCTAAGTTGCTACCATTTGGTTTTCTTTCCAAGAATTGCCTTTGAAGGTGGGTAATTATTTAATAAAATAAAACATTAAGCATATCAATAATGTACCATACCAGAAGTGGTACTTGGAGTTTTTTATTTTCTATATGTTCTCCATTAATTTATCTCACATGATCTCACATAGGTCAAAATATTTGCTCTCCACTACCATTTGGTAGGCTGTGTGAATTGTAGTGGTGGTGGTTGAGTCCTCCCAATTAGCATAGTAGCATTTGTACATAATCCCCATTACAACATAACAAACTCCATCATTTGTGTTTGTCTTTACGTTCATACTCTAGCCATCAGGGTTTACTCTGGTTAGTTTTTCCACCTCATTATTCTTGATGGCCTTCTTTGTGAGGATGTCACCTACCATTCTAAGCCATATCATCACATGAATTTCCTCATTCATTATTTATTAGGATTTTTCTAGGTGCATGAACTCATCATGTTCCTAGCTCAGTATAATTCTTACCCATGCATGTTCATCACAAAAGTTTGGGTAGTCTTTCCAGATATCCAACTTTTTATGGTCAATATCCATACATTATGCATTGTATATCTTCTCGTCATCTTGGAGGAATATTCTACAGAATTCCTCAAACTTAGTATCTAAGAGAACTCACCATTCCTATTTTTTTCTAGAGCCTTATATGGGTACTTTTGGTACTTGGGTCGAGGCTTCTTAGAGATTTCAACTACAGTTGGTGTGGTCTTTGTTTTAGCAAAGAATTTTGTAGAGTACATGGAGCTTCTAGGGTTTGGTCTTATTTAAATGAACACACAATGAAAAATGTGTAGGAGACAAGTGAGTTTTTGGAGTGAGGTGTGAGATGTTAAATAGGTGAATGGGTGACAGTTTATTTAATGTTGTTTCTCGTTATGTGGGTTTTTCTATCCATTTTATTTTTTTGATGTGATCGGTTAATTTTTGGGTTTTTAACTTTTTTTGTTTGTTTTTATGGTTTTAAACTATAGTACACAATATACACTAGTATTTGGTTTCCTTTATTTAATATTTTTAGTCTGTTGACAAGTGGTAATGTTTGAGGCATGCACCATGTGTATATTCAGTCATAAGGGTGTCATTCATTTGTCTAAGTTTCACTACTCTAGAGTCATTTATATCATGGATGTAGTATGGTCCTAGTCATATAATCTTCAATTTGTAAGGAAGATAAGGTATCAGAACAACTTCCTACACTAATCTTGAGGGGAGAATAATACAAAAATTTATAAATCTTTTCAACAGTTACAAAAACTTAAACAAAAATAAATATAAATATCATGCATACCACAACACAGTGATTTATGTGGGGAAAACCCTTTTGGGAGAAAAAACCCACACTCCAAAATTCACCTAATATATTATTTAGACATCACAAAGATTACAATATACTTGTAGAGAAAGCTTCATAGGAGTATCACCACTAGAGATCTAGAGACAACACAACTGTTATCAAACTCCTAGAATACATCACCATCTATAGTCATAGTACAACACTCTCATAAAATAGGGCTACATTATAGGAAAGGGCAAGCTGAAAAATTATCTACCATTGGATCTGAGACCTAATAATGAATGGTCTAAATTTAAAATATAACATTACTTAATGTATATTGACCATTTAAGAGTTTTTGTTAACAAAAAAATGTTAACATTAACATGCATCCCACTCCTCCCCTCCACCCTGTACTCCCACTGTCTATTACACTTATCGGTGTATCTAGGATATATATATGTATATATATATACACATATATATACATATATATATATATGTGTGTGTGTGTGTGTGTGTGTGTGTATGTATATATATACATACACACACACATATATATACATACATATATATACATATATATATTAAATACATACCATCAACAATAAACCTTATACAATTGCAAGGTTGAGACACATTTTCCCAACAAATCTCCCACTTGTTGAAAACCTTGCAAGAGAAATGAGAGGGAGTAAACATCATCTCTTAATTGCTAGGGGTTGAAAGGCCCATAGTCTCTGAACACCATCTGAAAATCTTTGTGCTCACAGGCTTAGTTAAAGAATCAACAACATTCATCAAATTCTCTTAACCAACTTCACCTTGCCATCTTTGACCATATATCTAACAAAATGATATAGTACATCAATGTGCTTGGTCCTAGCATGAAATGTTAGGTTCTTAGCTAGACATATCACATTGTGACTGTCGCAAAAAATTGTCACTACACCTTGTTTTATTCCAATACTTGAAAACAATCTCTTAAGCCAAATGGATTATTTACAAGCATGAGTAGCTACCATAGAATCAAATTTAGAAGTGTACAAAGAAACCACATCCTATCACTTACACATCCAACTAATTGCTCCACCAAATAAAGTAAACACATAAGCACTGGTGGATTATTTGCTATCAACACCACTTTCCTAGTTTGACTCCACATAACCATGAATATCAATGGAAATCTTGTCTTTAGTCAAATTACTATGATAACACAAGGAATACTCTAAGGTACCATGCAAATATTTGAAGACTCTTTAAACTACATCTCAATGAACTCTACCAGGATTAGACATATATCTAGAAAGAACTCCCACTGCTTGGGCAATGTATGGTTTAGTAATAACCATAACATACATCAAACTTCCAACTACACTTTGGTAACCTTTCACAACCAACCTTGATTTGTACTTCTTAATACCTCCATCTTAACCAATATTTTTCTTGAATACCAATTTGCAACTAATAGGTTTTCGTCCTTCATGAAATGGTACAAGATCCCATGTATCATTCTTTTTCAAAGATGTCATTTCTTCATCCATAGAAATCTTCCAAGATTTTGCATCATTCATACCTAATGCCTCTTCTACCGATCTGGGTTCATTCATGTTATTATTCAAAGAAAAAATGCATCTCCAATCATCAGGTGAATACCCTTTAGGTGGTTATCTATGCCTTGTAGACCTATGAACAGGTTGAGTTGGAGGTTCTTCCTCCTCTTCTAAAGATTCAAAGCTAGATGAGCTCTACTCAAATTCTTGTCTATCAATGAACCTCAATTCAACTTTCTTAGGTGTAGAAAGAAATTGAATCACATCTTCTTGTTTACTTTGTTCTAGTTGTAATGTAATAGAAGAAGGCTTAGTTTCTCTAAAATAACACTTCTATTATATATTACCTTATGTGCAATAGGATCCCAAAGCTCTTATCCTTTCACACCACAACTATATCTAATGAAGATACATTTCACAACCTTGTTCTCCAATTTTTTTCTCTTATCCTTTGGAACATGTGCATATGCCTCGCAACTAAAAACTCTAAGATTTCTTAATGAAGGCTTGCAACCTGACCTTTCCTCTATAGGCATCTTATCAACAAGATTTGATGTAGGAGACCTGTTAATCAGGTAACAGACAGTGGAAACAACTTCAACCCAAAACCTTTATTCTAGACTAGCACCTCTCAACATACTCCTAGCCTTCTCCATTAGTGTCCTTTTCATTCTTTCTACAAATCAATCCTTTTTTGGAGAATATGGAGTTGTATTTTTTCTATGAATACCACAATTTTTACAAATTCTATCAAAATCATTAGAGAAAAATTCACTGCCATTATCAATCCTCAAACATTTTATTTTCTTTCCAGTCTACAACCCAGCCATTGCTTTAAATTCTTTAAATCAACTTAAAACTTTATATTTATTCTTTAGAAAGTATACCATGTCATTCTACTATAATCATCAATAAATGAAACAAAATATATGGATTTTCCAATTGCAGGAATTGTTGTCAACATGATTGCACCCATGACGCAAATATGTAAAGCTCTGCAATCCTATGAAAAATTGGAGTATCCTCAAGTTGTGAGTACCCTATAATGAGGAAAAACCTTCGAGTTATGGGTTGGCTCCCTTATGATTTTTCTATAAAGCTAATGATTATGTAAGAAAAGGGATAGAAGGATCTTTGGAATAAAATGTAAAACTGTAATGAAACAATGGTGATGCACCTAAAATATGGTAAACTTGTGAACTGATTCACAAGGACCTTTCAAAGTATTTATCTACACAACTAGATATGAACAATTTGATCACATAAATATTTCATACAAAGGCTTTAATGAAATTATCCTTTTCGAAGGAAAACAATGTTTTCACAACATAGATGATAACTTTGAATTATATGCTCAATGTATAACCTATGAAATTGAACTTAATTGCATTCATACACTTATGAGTGAGATAGAAAAATAAATGTTTCAAGATTGAAACACAATAAATTTCTTATCAAATCAAGCATAAGGACGACACCTAAAATTTGGAAGGAAAACTTGACAATATTGAAAGATGAAAGGAAAATTTTGTAATTGACAGAATATGATAACCTGTAAAATTTGTATATATTAAACTATAAAACTGAGTTACAAGATAGTCTCTTTGCAAAATGCAGAAGTAGAAAACAAGAACTGAGAAAAAGACCAAGTCTTTTCTTAATATATACAATGTATGATAACTCCAATGTGCCAATATTTGGAACTGAAAGTGAAAAATGTCTCAAGAATATCCTCTCATGAGCAAAGAAGAAAAGTCTCAAAAAGAGGGCCCACAACTAAAGCAAATTGAACTCTAAATGTTACAAACCCCTCCCCTCAATGTGCATGATCAAAAAAATTCCAAGAACTGATGTAGAACTAAGGTTATGGCACAAAAATCCTCCCATTTGCTCCACTTTGTTTTTGCATGATCAATTAACTAAAAGAGACTCAATTCTACCTTCACTTTTTGCATGAAATCAAGCTCAAATAACACTTCAGTTTACAAGGCATGTCATTTCTCCTTCATAGCGAATTTTAACAATTATTTAAGGAAACTTGAAATTGCACTTTTTCACTTAATGGAAGAAAATAAAAGGGTTTACAAAAGGTTAATATTCACCCCCTATGACTTACATATCCATAACTCAAGTCCATGGGCCCCTTTGTTCACTAGGGCGATGAATTTACAAGTCAAAACCACATCTTATCATGAACATGAAATGATTTTGATTTTAAAACATAAGTTAAAAAGCTATCATTGAATTAGGGATTTTGAGTAAAAGCTATTGAACCCTGATCCTTTTTCATTATTCACTTGTTCACTTTTGGAGAAAACTTGCTGTGCCACCAATGGATAGGGTTTGAAGCTTGAATTTCATCATTTTTTTTTGTTTCTAAGAGATTTTTTGAAGATTCCTTTAGGAGAATGTAAGGTAAGTTCTTCTCAAACAAAAATCTAGACATTTTCTCAGTATTCTTCATTTTGAAGGGCACTATTGGGCTTCTAAGCCACAATTGTATCATTCTTTTCTAATACATCTTTCTTTGTTTACTATCTCTGTTGATATTTCTCCACTTTGGGCCACCATAGATACCTCCATTTTGAGCATTTTGGAAGCCATATCTACAGGTTTTAGATGAATTTCTTCAACAACAAATGATGAGTAAGTATCTCACCATTCGATCCTTTCATTTTGATTTTAAAATATCTGCAAATACAAGCTCGATTTGAGCTCATTATTACAAATTGAATGAAAACTTTACTTCCTTCATGCATTTGTCTCTATCTTGCAGCTGTGGCTTGCATTTTTTTCTATCTAGGTATTTTATTTTCTATAAAATGAAACTTCATAGTGCCCTCATGGACATGGTTACACTGTGAGAGGATTTTGATTTTTTTTACCTTTGTATTTGAGCTTCTATGGCCATGACCTCTTTACATTCATCTGGGTTTTCCATTTTCTAAAAAATGAAACTTCATATATTTCATACCACGACTTTACTCATGATTCTGGGTATTTTCCATTTAGAAAGTTCCTAAGGGTTTCTTCATTTTTTCCTAAATATGATACTAAGGGAGACAATGTATTCACTTCTTGATAGGAATAAAAAGAAAGACCTATAATGAAAGCTCATGGCTATTTATTTTTCTGGGTATTTGCTTCTATTCCTGAAAAGAAGCATTTCATGTACTATGGAGCTATAAAGAATTGATAACATATTATTTTTTGTTTACAACCCTCCATTCCTTATACTGCATACTTTATTCATAGTCATCACACTATATTCATCATCATTGGTGACCTAGGACTCCTTATCATGTGTGTTGAAGTTTATGACATCATAACCTTGAATGATAACAAGTAGGTTTGTCTCTTTGCATTAGCACTAGATAAATAGCATAATCACCTTCAATGGTTTCCACTGTAGATGATTGTTCCTCTTTTTTTACACATGATCCTATGAACATAAACATTAGCTTCTACAACTTCATTATTTGTTGTATGCGTGTTTACAATGCTTGAATTCAAAAACTGAAAAGTATCTACAAGTATTACATTACTCATTTATTTTCCTGTAGATTTTAGTTTACTTTAGATTTTGCAAAAATGCATGAAGCATTGTCTATCTTTATGAGTACTCAAATATATAGCTGCAAAAACTCTCCATTGATTGTTTCTTTTGAAGCATGAAATCTTGTAGCAATGTTGAAACAAAAACTTGAATTTGGTGTTTTTATTCTTCTTATATTATGATGTTGTTCCACTTATACCAAACATGTTTTCTTTAAATTATTGTATACAAATCTGCTTGTATTAATCTTTGAATGGTTTCCTATTGATTCTCATTGCTGCTCCATATTTACCACTATGTGATGAATGATTTTTTCCATCATTTCACTTTAGCACTTTTGTGAACCATGCACTCCTTTTGTACTCCATATGCAAGAACTAGTTATTAGGCATCTTGATGAGCATGTTTATGAAAAATATCCATGTTTCCACCACTACTAACAACATAACAAGCAACACCTTCCTTGTTTCCCTATTTAATGAGACACTTCAAACAACACACTTGACATAAATAACACATGACATGGCAGCAATAAGCATTTGTCTCTACCTAGCAATACAAATCTCTCAATATGAAAATGATGCATTCTATCATATTCTATACTTGATTTGGGCACTCAAATGAACTCTTGTCCACTCATAATTTTCAATTCATTACACTCTAGATTGTCTGTTATGAGTGGAAAATGATCTTAAATCTCTTGTAGTTGCTTAATGATTTACTCCTTCAATGAACGTTTCCCTTGAGTAATTATGAATGTATTTCCTTCCTCAAACCCCTCTTAAAGTTAAGGGGCAACATGCTAGGCTCAACCCTTGTGGGAGCCCATTTTACACCACATGCTAAAATGTTGAACATGATGAACCAGTAATGAAACATGAACCTGTACCTACACAATGAACAAACATGTTAGATAAAAATAGTAAAATTCAATGTTCCTTCTATTGATTTGCTTTGGATATCTACATGTATCTGATGAATGCTGAATTGAATTGATGCATCATAGTTGTAGGTTTTATATTTGTTGATAAAAACATATGATGAGTTTTACATCTTAATCTCTAACAAATAAATTTCAATCAACTACAGGTGCTTCATGAAGACCCAATACGAGAGGATCTAAAGACAAGAAGACCAATCTAAAGATAGGAGGATCAACACCAACATTTCCAAGAAACGACATATATGAATTCTCTTTATGTGTTTTTCTCTTTACTTCATCTTTAGATATATAGCTTATGAATTCTCTTTATGTGTTTTTCTCTTTACTTCATCTTTAGATATATAGCTTACTTTCTATTTTGTATCAATTTAATTTAGTCATTCCCATAGCTTGTGTGGGACCTTTGAGCACCTTTTTGATCTTCAATAAACAAGACATCAATATTGTATACATTTGCATCTCAACATGAATGAAATACAACAACATTATGCAATATTTGTAATTTCCTTTTTGTTGTAAAGTACTACATAATAAAATTGAATCTCATCTGAAAACTTTATATGCAAAATGATAATAACTTGCAAAATTTTAATGTAAATACATTTCACCTTAAATGTAGACAATGGTTGCAGCTCTACCAGAATGAGTTGTAGGTGAAATTTTTGGTAACAAGAACATCTACAGGATCAAACACACCAGAATGAATAAGATCCAGTACACCACAAGATTTATGAGAACTTGAGTAAAACTGAACACGGTTTTGTTTTTCATAAATGCAATGCTCATAGAAATAAAATTCAAGATTAATTAGACAAACCTTCAACAAGGTTTTATTTTTCAAGGCCCTTAGACCCTTTTCTCAAATGTGACCAAGTATCTGGTTCCATAACATAGTTTTCTCTACAGGTAACTTTGATTTAGAAGATAGAGCAGCCTTGGAAACCCAAAATCCATGACCATCTACTAAAGGTGAAACCATCACCTCTTCCATAGACTTAAATTTCATTAAAGTACTATTTCACTCAATAATGCATGCATCAAGATTATATAATGTACCATATATAACACCTATAGTAATCACCATAGCACCTCTAACCATCTTGCATCTTGCATTAAAAAATACCACCTACACACCTACATCTATTAGTTTTCTCACAAATAACAAATTTTGTGCTAATCCAGGGATATGAAACACATCATTAATCCTTTTTTATTCTACCATCAGGAAACTTGATTTTAACTTTACCATGACCAACAATATTTAAATAAGAATCATAATCTAAGTACAACTTACCTCCATCAAATTATTCATATTCAAAAAACCAATATCTATTAAAAGTCGTATGGAAAGATGCACTTAATTCAATTAACACCGCATCATTACTTCCACGAGTTGCCAAAGCTACAATTAATCTGACACCATATTCCTTCTCATACTACAAATCAGAATCAAATCTCTTTTGTTTTTTCTTCTTTTATTCTTTGCAGTCCTTATGAATATGTATAAGCTTACTGCAATTCCAACAAATAACTTTGGACTTTCTAGGAGATTTAGATCTCCCCTTGGACTTGGATTTGTCATGCTCATCATGATTCTTTCATTTTTTCCTTAGGTCTTCCATGAACATTTAGGGACTCCTTCACATTGATGGATACCTTTCTCCTCATCTCTTCAGAAAGAAAAGAACCCACCACATCTTTAGTCTTCAAAATAATAGAAGTACTCCCAATAGCCATAACAAGAGAATACCATGAATCAGGTAAAGAACAAAGTAAGATCTAATATTTCTCCTCCTTATCCATTTTGACACCAAATGATGCCAATTGAGCCACCAACATATTGAATACTTCTAGGTGGTATATGATTCATCCACCCTCTTCCATTCTCAAGGAATACAATTTCTTCCTTAAGAAAATTTTGTTCACTAAAAATTTGGCTTGATACATCTCACCAAGCTTCTTCCATAGTTTCTTTGTAGAGGCCTCTTCATGGACACTAATTAAAATAGTCTTCCAAGAAAAATTTGATTAGACCCTTGGCTTTACGGTCCATAACATCATATTGGGCAACCAAAGTAGGATCTTTAGGCCTTGAAACTTTCTCATCAACAACATCTCATAGATCTCGATCTATCGACAAATCCTCCATATTCAACTTCCACATCTTAAAATCATTTCCAAAAAACTATCCACCTCTATTATCCTTGATGAACTTTCCATTTAAAAATTATTTCAACAACATCACAAAGTTCCTTCTAAACAAGCTCCCACTCAAATTTGGATTAGTTAAAAAAACCCAACAACCCACAATTGTAACGAAAGGTGATCAAACTTTGATACCACTTGTAAGGAAGCTAAGGTAGTAGAACAACTTCCTACACTAATCTTGAGGGGAGAATAATGTAAAAATTTATTGATATTTTCAATAGTTACAAAAACCTAAACAAAAATAAACATAAATATCATGCATACCACAACTCAGTGGTTTATGTGGGGAAAACCCTTTCAGAAGAAAAACCCCAATCCAAAAGCTGCCCAATATATTATAATTTAAAAATAAAAAAGATTATAATATACTTGTAGAGCAAGATTCTTATTGGAGTATCACCACCATAGATCTAGAGACAACACAAGCACTATCAAACTCTCAAAATACATCACAACACCACAGTCGTAATACAATGCCCTCATAAAATAGGGTTACATTCTAGGGCAAGAAAATCCAACAGTTAAGAGTTTTTGTTAACATTAACACACATCCCACTCACCCCTCCACCCCATGTTCCCATTGTATTATTACCCATTTTTCACCTATGGGCTCAATCAGGCAAGGTAACCCATGTTTATAGAGGTTCTCGTAGACCAAATGGAGGAACACTTGCATCAGGATCATAATTTTTTAACTTATTTGCTTCTTGTGCAGAGGCGGGGGGAGAATAATGTTTTAATTAGGCACGTGGATTAAATGTGGCTCCCAAGAGGGTTGAGCCCAGCGTGTAGGCCTTCAGTTTAGGGGTGGGTTTTCATTTTTATTTTTTCCTTATCTTTCCCTCTTTCCTTTTTGCTTTCTTCTTGCCTTTACCTTGTTTTGTCGGGGGCGGAACCAGGTCGGGATCTGAACTTGAAACTTTTCCAAGGTTTCGGTTCCTGTTTCTGATCCGGTTCCGACCCCATTTCTGCTGTTTCTTTCTTTGTCGGGCCCCTTTTGCTTTGTTTCCGTCAGAGGCGGAGTCGGACCGAAACCAAACTTGGAACTTTTCTGAAGTTCTAGTTTCTGTTTTCATTCCGGTTCCGATTCCGGTTCTGTGCTCGTGTGCGTCTCGTTCTCTTCTTTGACCTTGTGTTTTGACCGTGGGGTAGTTTTTCCTTTTTTTTTCTTCCTTGTCCTTTTTCCTCTCTTCCTTGCCTTTGTCGGAGGTGGGTTCGGGACGGAATCCGAACTTGAAAATTCATGAAAGTTTCAGTTTCGGGTTTGTTTCCACTCCTCACCCCCACTATGTTTTTCCTAGGATCACTTTTAGTTCTGGTCCCGCCTTGTCTCCTGTTTTGTGTATTTTCTTTCTTTTGACAGGCCTGGGACCGGGACTAGGTCAGAACCCGAACTTGGAACTTTTCCAAAGTTCCTGTTCCTATTTCTGTTCTGGTTCTGACCCTGGTCCCACTCTTTCTTCTTTCTTTTCTTCATGGCCTATGCTCGAAGGATGTCTCCTCCTTGGTTTCCCCTTATGTTTTCCTTTTCTTCCTTCATCCTTCGTGTTTTTTCGGGAGTGGGATCAGAACAAAATCTGAACTTGAAACTTTGGGGAAGTTTCAGGTCCAGTTTTGGTTCCAGTTCTGGTTCTAGTTTCGTCTTGACCCTGCCCTTCCAGTTTTGAAGGAGTTTGGTTGAAATGCCGACCTCAGTCAAGTTTGACATAATTTTCCTTTAAGGAGAAACTTGACAAGACCTTTCAGATGTCTTGCCAACTAGCAAGGGTTCCATCAAGTCTGAATGCTTCACCTACAGATTCCTATCGGTGAGACAAAATCATTGTCCCAACGACTAAGAGTTTCCCCATCGGCATGAGGATCTCCTTCGGACTAAGGTCTCGGCGAGATCTTTATGTCTCACTAACCGATGAAAAAAGGGAATACATACTATCATGACTACAGAGAGGTCTTCATGAAGTGCTCAAGGCTTGGTGAAAGAAGGCTCAATCGGTGGAAAAGGTCTCACCGAGGTAATATCAGCATAAGTCTTGCCGATCCATCAGAGTGTCAACGAATGAGACCTTTGCCAAAGCAAAGAACCTTCAGTATGATGTCTCATCGACTGCTTTTGGTCTCGCCGATAGCAAAAAGGAGCTTGCAGTAGGATGGGGAATTTGGCATAAGGTCTTAGTGATGCCAAGGGTCCTGCTGACTGGGGAGTTGTCTTCGATGTAACATTTTGAAGTCAGGGTTAGGTCTTTCCGACCCGGTAAGGTCTCACCGAAGGGGATTGACTTTGGTATAATGTTATGTATTTAGCATGATGTCTCACTGACTAGTAGGAGGTCTCCCTGACATAAATGACATCGGTGTAGTGCTCGACCATCAGAGTGATGTCTTACAGACATGGTGAGGTCTTAGTGATGGAAAGCAATATCAACATGACTAATGAAGCCACTATGACCTCTTGCCGAAGGAAAATGAAATGAGCTCTCGGGGGAGCTAAGAGCCCTCACTGAGAGTCTTGCCGACCCGATAGGGTCTTAACGAAGGACTGGAGCTCAGTAGAGTGGAGTGCATTTGAGGTGACATCAATATACTTTTGACGATAGAAGATGAGAAGAGTTCACCATGTTGTATGGCTAAACATGATTGTCCTGGCGACCACAAAGGCTATATCGGTATGATTTTTAGGCTCGACAGGAGCTCTCATCAATGGTTTCAAGCTATGCCAATAACCACAGGAAGATTTAATTGCATAGGGGAGACATGATTAGTGTCTCACCGACATGTGATTCTATAGAAGGAGCTTTTGATCACTCAAAGAATCTGTG
This sequence comes from Sequoia sempervirens, assembly GCA_007258455.2. Taxonomy (NCBI): domain Eukaryota; kingdom Viridiplantae; phylum Streptophyta; class Pinopsida; order Cupressales; family Cupressaceae; genus Sequoia; species Sequoia sempervirens. The sequence continues at coordinate 691,363,176 of VDFB02193867.1, forward strand.
TGGACTATATTCAACCAATTAGAGAGAGCTACGAGTGAATCGTTGGTAGCTAAATCAGATGAAGAAAATCAACAGGATGAAAAGCAACGTGTATCTATTATGAGCACAAGAGCATTCAAAGCGCTCAACAAGGAAGTTCAAAGGTGGACATAAGGATCAAAAATGAATGCGGTAGCTGTGAAAGTTTTGAAGGCTTCTCCGAGAGTGTTTCTTCACTGACATAGGTGACATGGACACGCAGGGTGCAACATTAAATTCAATCAAAAGATCTAAGGAAAGATCTATTCCAGGAGATATTTTTGTAAGCCCTAAGGAGCCGACACTCTTTTGTATATAGGGCATTTTTTTGCCCTTTTGTAGTTAGTTCAGACTTGGTGCTTTTCCTGCTTCTGTAACTTGTAGAGTTCTTTGCATGAAGAGAGGCTATGTTATTTAACTCATGACAGACATATATATCAATGTTCACCATTGAAATCAATGAGTGTAAGTACTTAACCTTTTCAATCTCTCTATTAAATCATGTGCATTTGTATAATTGATGAAACTACTTGTGAAACTGTATGATTCCTTGTGGTTATGTCTTATTTCAGCACCTTTCTATAGAGCAATATGTATTTTGCAGGTTGTGAGATGTGTTATAGTGTAGCCATATGAACTTTTTCATGAAATATTTATGTAGAAAACGTATGTGATTGACTTGTGTAAGACAATACTTTTTTCATTGACTGAAATTGTGTGTCTAAACTATGTTATGTGTCTCCTGAACAAATTTGGTGTATCACAATAGGAGTAATTTCTAATTTACGTATTCTTTCTCCCTTTACCTCACAAAGATTAGTAGTTTAGGTGATAGCACAAAGGAAGCCGACCTTCTTCAGAGGTTCATTTCAACTTTAGGTGACCCACAACCTTGAAATAATCCCATGTTTCATTAGAAAGCTCAGTTTCCATCACTGTGCATAGGGTGCATTTCTACCCATTTTTCACCTATGGGCTCAATTAGGTAGGGTAACCCATGTTTATAGAGGTTCTCATAGGTCAAATGGAGGAACACTTGCATCAAGATCACAATTTTTTAACTTTTTTGCTTCTTGTGTAGAGGTGGGGGGAGAATAATGTTTTAATTCAGCACGTGGATTAAATGTGGCTCCCAAGAGGGTTGAGCCCAACATGCAGGTCTTAAGTTTAGGGGTGGGTTTTCATTTTTATTTTTGCCTTGTATTTACCTCTTTCCTTTTTGCTTTCTTCTTGCCTTTTCCTTGTTCTGCTGGGGGCAAAACCAGGTTGGGATCTGAACTTGGAACTTTTCCAAGGTTCCAGTTCCTATTTCTGATCCAGTTTTGACCCCGTTTCTGCCATTTATTTCTTTGTCGGGCCCATTTTTCTTTATTTCTATCAGAGGAAAAGTTGGACCAAAACCAAACTTGGAACTTTTCCAAAGTTCCAGTTTCCGTTTTCATTCCAGTTCCAGTTCCGGTTCCATGCTTGTGTGTGTTTCATTCTCTTCTTTGACCTTGTGTTTTGACCGTGGGGTAGTTTTTCCCTTTCTTTTCTTCCTTGTCCTTTTTCCTCTCTTCCTTGCCTTTGTCAGAAGCGGGTTCGGGACGGAATCCAAACTTTAAACTTGATGAAAGTTTCAGTTTCGAGTTTGTTTTCACCCTTGCCCCCGCTGTGTTTTGCCTGGGATCGATTTTAGTTCTGATCCCACCTTGTCTCCTGTTTTGTGTATTTTCTTTCTTTTGACAGGCCTGGGACCGGGACCGGGTCGGAACCCGAACTTGGAACTTTTCCAAAGTTCCGGTTCCTATTTTCGTTCTGGTTCTGACCTCGGTCCCACTCTTTCTTCTTTCTTTTCTTCATGGCCTATGCTTGAAGGATGTCTCCTCCTTAGTTTCCCCTTATTTTTTCCTTTTCTTCATTCATCCCTCATGTTTTGATCAGAACGAAATCCGAACTTGAAACTTTTGGGAAGTTTTAGGTTCGATTTTGGTTCTAGTCCTGGTTCCAATTTCATCTTGACCCCGCCCCACTAGTTTTGAATGAGTTCAGTTGAAAGGTCAACATCAATCAATTTTGACATAATTTTCCTTTAAGGAGAAAGTCGAGAAGACATTCTGAATGTCTTGCTGACTAGCAAGGGTTCCATCAAGTCTGAATGCTTCACCTACAGATTCCTATCGGCAAGACAAAATCATTGTCCCGGTGACTAAGAGTTTCCCCATCAGCATGAGGATCTCCTTCAGAGAAAGGTCTCAGTGAGATCTTTATGTCTCACTGACTGGAAACAAAAGGGAATACATATCAACGTGACTACAGAGAGGTCTTCCTGAAGTGCTCAGGGCTTGGTGAAAGAAGGCTCAGTCAGTGGAAGGTCTCACCGACCGAAAAGGTCTCGTTGACATGAGGTAATATCGACATAAGTCTTGCCGATCCATCAGAGTCTCAACGAATGAAACCCTCATCAAAGCAAAGCGCCTTCGACATGATGTTTCACTGACTGCTTTTGGTCTCACAAACAACAAAAAGGAGCTCACGGTAGGATGGGGAATTCGGCATAAGGTCTTAGCGATGCCGAGGGTCCTGCCAACCGTGGGGATGTCTTTGATGTAACATTTTGAGGTCGAGGTGAGGTCTTGCCGACTTGGTAAAGTCTCACTGAAAACAAGCTGAGCTTGCCAAAAGTTCAAGATTTCGCCATGAGGTCCTAGCGACTTTTTGAAGTCTTGCCAAAGGGGATTGACTTTGGTATAATGTTATGTATTTGGCATGATGTCTCACCGACTAGCAGGAGGTCTCCCCAACATAAATGATGTCGATGTAGCACCCAACCATCAAAGTGATGTCTGATCAACATGGTGAGGTCTCAGCGATGGAAAGCGATATCGGCATGACTAAAGAAGCCTCTATGACCTCTTGTCGATGAATGTTTCTCTTGCCGAAGCAAAATTAAATGAGCTCTCACCAGAGCTAGGAGCCCTTGTTGAGAGTCTTGCCAACCTGATAGGGCCTTAACGAAGGACTGGAGCTCATTAGAGTGGAGTGCATTCGAGGTGACATCAATATACTTTTACCAATAGAAGATGAGAAGAGTTTTCCATGTTGTCTGGCCGAACGCGATTGTCCTGGCAACCACAAAGGCTATATCGGTATGATTTTTGGGCTTGACAGGAGCTCTCATCGATGGTTTCAAGCTATGATGATAACCACGGGAAGATTTAATCGCATCGGGGAGACACGATTAGTGTCTCATCAACATGCAATTCTATAGAAGGAGATTTTGACCACCCCAAGAATCTACGTGGACTATATTCGACCAATCAGAGAGAGCTACGAGTGAATTGTTGGTAGCTGAACTAGATGAAGAAAATCAACAAGATGAAAAGAAACGTGTATCTGTTCTAAGCTCAAGAGCATTCAAATCACTCAACATGTAGGTTCAAAGGTGGACACGAGGATTATAAATGAATGTGGTAGCTGTGATAGATCTGAAGGCTTCTCTGAGAGTGTTTCTTCACCAACATAGGCGACATGGACATGCAGGGTGTAGCATTAAATTCAATCAAAAAATCAAAGGAAAGATCTATTCTGGGAGATATTTTTGTAAGCCCTAAGGGGCCAACACTCTTTTGTATATAGGGCATTTTTCTGCCCTTTTGTAGTTAGTTCAGACTTGGTGCTTTTCCTGCTTCTGTAACTTGTAGAGTTCTTTGCATGAAGAGAGGCTATGTTTTGTAACTCATGATAGACATATTTATCAATGTTCACCATTGAAATCAATGAGTGTAAGTACTTAACCTTTTCAATCTCTCTATTAAATCATGTGCATTTGTATAATTGATGAAACTACTTGTGAAACTGTATGATTCCTTGTGGTTATGTCTTATTTCAGCACCTTTCTGTAGAGCAATATGTATTTTGCAGGTTGTGAGATGTGTTATAGTGCAGTATTCTCTAGTTGTGAAGTTGTTTCTTCCTTCTATGGGTGTAGCCATATGAACTTTTTCATGAAATATTTATGCAAAAAATGTATGCGATTGACTTGTGTATGCCAATACTTTTGTCATTGACTAAAATTTTGTGTCTAAACTATGTTATATGTCTCCAGAACAAATTTGGTGTATCACCATAGGAGTAATTTCTAATTTACATATTCTTTCTTCCTTTACCTCACAAAGATTAGTAGTTTAGGTGATAGCACAAAGGAATCCTACCTTCTCTGGAGGTTCATTTCAACTTTAGGTGACCCACAGCCTTGAAATGATCCCATGTTTCACTAGAAAGCTCAGTTTCCATCATTGTACATAGGGTGTATTTCTAGGTGACAATAGTTTCTAGCATGCCCAGTGGGACCATTTCCACGTGATATTGTTGGTTTGGTATGCAGCCAACAATTTTCAGACTTTACATAAGTCATTTGGCATACTTGGCGACTCCGTAAAGAGGAAGAACTCCAGAAAATAGTGCCTTCTATAGTTTATGAGAAGAGTTCAGACAAGGAGCAGCTTAGCTCCTTTCGAATATTTGTAGCTGTCACCACCAAGACGATAAGGCAGAGCAATAGAAAGGCGAGGAAAAACAATTATCTATTCTAGAAGAACTAAATCCACTCCTCCATCTATGGGATCACATATTGCTACCTCGTCTTTGATTTTATCTAGAGTACCAGTAAATCCACCTTAGCCACCTCAAATGGCCGCTTCAAGGAATCAACCTTGTTGCTTTTAATGGAGGGAGCCCCTTGAATTTGGCACAACACAATGACATTCCAATGACAACCTTGAAGATTCTACCAACTTTCACGGGAGAAGATCAAACTACCTCGATAGAACACATGTGAGATGTGGCTTCATTATGTGGAGTCCATCACATAACCCAAAAGGATGTTGATGTGAGATTATTAGCTGCTTCATTGAAAGGAAGAGTTGTGCAATGGTATAGGAGCTTAGTTGTCGGTTCAATTGCAACTTGGGACGAATTTGGAGATAAGTTGCATAAACAATTTCAGGATAGGTCTGATAACTTGTCTTTATTAGAACAACTAACTACAATTAAGAGGGCTCCACAAGAGCAAATGAATGATTTCAATTTCAGATTTCAAAGAACCTGGGATAGAATCACTGCAACAGTGAGGCCACCTCTAGAATATGCATTTTTGTACTTTTTGAGGGCTCTTAACAATGATATTGTTGTTATGATTCAATCAATGGGAGGGGTTTCTCTATCAGATTCTTTTGAAATAGCAATCAGAGTTGAAAATAGCCTAATACAAGCTAGTAAACTGGCTCCTAGGCCACCAATGCCTATATTCCTAGAGATCCATGCAAATATCCCTCTGTAGATACCACATTTTGCACCTCTGCCACCTGTTTCAGCTGCTGCAACACAAGGAAATGTTGTTTTAGGTTCTCCAAATGAGTTACAGGAAATCAAAAGTCTATTCCAGTCTTTTGGTAACAAGCTTGTAAGCTTAGAGAAGCAACAATCATATAGTAGGCCCTATCAATAGCAGAATTCAGGACAACAACAAGGCTATCAAGGTAATAGAAAAAATTACCAAGGCAATTATCAGGGTCCAAGATAGAATGTGAACACAAGGCCTTTTCAGGCCTATGCTCCAACACCTGTTAGTGTAGTCAAAGACTTGGTTCCTATTCAAAATAACTTGGCAGCAGATTATGAGTGGTGTTACCCTTGCAACCAGCCCCATAATCAAGCCACTTGCTCAAATGGACTTATTAATCAAGAACTAATGGTATAGAATGCCTCAAGTTCACAACACAATGAATTCAATAATGCACCTCCACCATGCCAAGATCAGCCTACTAATGACACTACTCTACTTAACTGGCAAGGTGAGGAATTTTGTGGATTGAATGTGGACAACTCTTCAGTTGCAGCTAATACAAGAGCAAAGAAAAGAGCTTTGGAGCTTGACCAAGCAGCTAATAAAGGAGGAGCAGTGGCTACAGAACCATCTACATCTCAAGTGACTCCTATTTGGTGAAAAGGTCAACAACTCCTGATCAAGGAGCAACCACACTTGCAAGCTGATCATGTTGTCATAAAGGTACATCATAAAGTAAACCCAGTTGTACCCTTTAATATTCTTGATAGTATGAAAAAGACAAATGTAACAATGTCTATGTGGGATTCATTAGTCATCCCTAGTCAAAAGGATATTCTACGCTCAGCTTTGTCAAACATTAAAATGTCTAATGAAGTTGAGTCTCCAATAAGTCAAGTTAGAGTTGTGTTAACAAATAATCCCCAGGGAAGTGATCAACAGCCTAGCAAAGAGACAGGAAAAGGAGTTAAACCACCCCCCTTCTATGTGTCAGTGATCATTGGTGATAAGTTAGTTCATAACTGTATGGTAGACAGCGGGGCTAGTAGTTCTGTGATGCTAAAGCAGATTGCTGACAAGCTTGGGCTAAAATATTAGCCTTTAGATAAAGGAGTAATCCAATTGGATGGTACCTTTGTTAATACACTAGGCAACATTAAAGATTTGAGTCTTACCCTTCATGCTTGTCCTAATTTTTTAGTTCCTCAAGACATATGTGTCATAGACCTTCCACCTTTCTTTTCCTTGTGCTTATCAAGAGACTTTACAGCCAAGATAGGTGGTTATGTGTCAATTGATTGGTCACATATGCTATTTAGAACAAGTTATGGAACCAAGGTTACCATTAAATCTAAAAGGTTAGCTAAGGATCACATTGAGCCATATAACTCAAGTCCCATCAATGCTGCTCCTATTGCTATAGACACAAATTGTGTGGTTTTCACCAACAGTGAGCTGGCTGCTACTCAAGAACTTCAAGCAAAAGTTGTTCCTGATGTGCTTCTACATGAATGGGCAATTGAAAATGTGTTGGACAGTCTTGAAGACCTCATTCAAGATGTTGGTATGGGTAACTATGTCATACTTGAACCTGATGCAGAGATTCCAAACCTTGAAAAGGACTTAGGCTAGCTACTGCAATAGCAAGGTGAACTTTGAGAAATGTTATTTGATGGTTCCAGAAGTAAAAATGGAGCAGGTGAAGGTGCAATGTTGATTTCTCCATAAGGTGATAAGTATTTTTCAACTTTTCATTTTGCTTTTACATGTTCTAATAATACTACTGAGTATGAGGGCCTTGTGCAAGGCCTTGAGTGGGCAAGGAAGAGAGGAATAACCCACTTGAAATTTTATGGAGATAGTGAGTTAATTGTCAATCAAATAAGAGGCATGAATGTTGCTAAAAATGACACACTAAAGTCTTATAGAAATAGAGTGTGGAATATGCTTGAGGATTTTGATGCCTTTAACCTAGTGTCTATTCCAAGGAACCAGAACAAACATGCTGATGGGCTTGCAGCCATTGGGGCACAGTTTGATATTCCAGGTGACATTAGAAAGGAGAAAGTACAGTAGTATGTGAAGGTTGTAGTTAGGCCATCAATTTCTGATAACAACATTCACTAGCAAGTCTTTGATAGTGATAAACAGATTCATTCTTTTTTGCTTGAAGAAGATCAGTTCTCCATGGTGAATCAAGCAAAACTTAAGCAACAATATGATGATCAAGTCATACAGCTGAGGAAAAATAAGTTACCCAAAGGCCTTGTCTCTTTAGAGTTAATTTTCAGTACTGATGATTAGCTTAAAAAGGGTAAAGCTGGCTTGCAAATCAAAGAAGAGCATTATGAGGAACTGGAGATTTTCAAAGGTAAACTCTTTAAGATAGGCAAAATTTGTTCACATGAAGATAAACAATCTTTTGTTTCTTTAATCCAAGAATTTCATGATGTATTTGCTTGGAAATACTCAAATTTGAAAGGGTTTGATCCCCATATTGCTCAACACACAATTGAGTTAGAACCTAATGCTATGCTAGTAAGACAGAAACAAAGGCCCTTGAATCCTAAGCTTGAGCCCTTAATGATTATAGAGCTGACTAAACTATTTGAGGGGGGTGGCGTCTTTCCTATCAAACACACTTCATGGGTTTCTAACCTTGTGTCGGTTAGGAAGAAAAATGGTGAAATAAGGCTTTGTGTAGACTTTAGGGATCTTAACCGAGCATCTTTGAAAGATCACTACCTACTGCCGTCCATGGAACAAATCTTGCAAGTAGTTGCTAGTTCTGAAAGATTTTCTCTATTAGATGGTTTTTCAGGGTATAATCAGGTACTAGTTAAAGAGGAAGATCAGTTCAAAACTACTTTTACCACTAAGTGGGGCACCATGGCATACAAAAGGATGCCTTTTGGTTTATCTAATGTTGGCCCCACATTTCAGAGGGCCATGGACATGGCGTTTCAAAGTTTGATCAATAAGATTATGCTAATTTATTTAGATGACATTATAGTTTATTCTAAGAATGTTGATGAACATTTGTCAAACCTTAAGCAAGTTTTTGAAAAATATAGAGAGTTTGGTATCTCTCTCAATCCAAAAAAAAGTATCTTTGTTGTTCATGAAGGGAAATTATTAGGACATATAGTGTCAAAGCAAGGAATTACTATTGATCCTGAAAGAATCAAAGCTATACTTGAGTTGCCACTACCCAATCACAAGGAGGGTCTACAGAGCTTTTTGGGCCAGATAAACTTTCTAAGAAGATTTATTCCTAATGTTGCAAATTTTCTATAGCCCTTGACTGCCATGCTTAAAAAGAGTGCAATATTCAGTTGGACTAGAGAAGAAAAACACAGTTTTGAAGAAGTCAAGGAAGCTTTAGCATCAGCTCCAACACTGGTAAATCCAGATTTCTCTAAAGATTTCTTGTATGCTTTTGGCAGCATTAGTTCAATCTCTGCAATGCTAGTTCAAAAAAATAATGATGATTTAGAACAACCCATAGCCTTCTTTAGGAAAATACTCATTGATTATGAAGAGAGGTATACTTTTGTTGAGAAACATGTTCTCGCTATAATTAGAGGCCTAAAGAAGTTTAAGCCTCTAGTGTCAAACAATAAGATTCATATTCTGGTTGCCCACTCAAGTGTGAAGGAGTTTATGTTGAACAAAGATTTGAATGAAAAAAGAGTAGGGTGGGTCACTAAGGTTATGGAATATGATGTGGATATCAAGATTACCAAATTGGTAAGAGGTAAAGGTCTTTGTGAGAAGCTTGCTACAGGGTCAAGTAGTAAAAATGAATTGGAAAAGGATGTTATTTTTGCTAATACAAATGAGTCTCAGGTTTCTCAAGATGATGTACCTATGGGAACAATTAATTGGGTTCAAGACATGACCCAATTTCTACAAACTGGTGAATGCCCATTGGGATTAAACAGAGCTAAAAGAAGATACTTCAGATTGCAGTCCATATCGTATGTGCTGGTAAACAATGTTATTTTAAAAAAGGATCTGAATGGTGTCTTATTAAGATGCATTCACAGCCATCAAATTGAGAAGGTACTTCAGGAGTTTCATGATTGAGCTACGGGAGGTCACTTTGCTCCCAGAACTACTACATGGAAAATAATGAGAGCTGGTTATTACTAGCCCAACTTATTTATAGATCTGCATATGCTTGGTCAAGAAAGTGTATCAAATGTGCCTTGTTTGTAGGAAAGGAAAAGTTGCCTGCTATGCCTCTCCATCCAATCCAAGTGGATCAACCCTTCATGAGATGGGGAATAGACTTTATTGGGCTGATTAATCCACCATCCAGTACTGGTCACAAGTGGGTGCTCACTGCCAAAGACTATTTTACACGGTGGACAAAAGCAATAGCTTTAAAAGAAGCAAAGGAGTCTTCAGTGTTGAGCTTTTATGCAGATATAGTAACCAGATTTGGGGTTCCTTACTCCATATCTGATAATGCTCTTGCATTTGTGGGACTAAGATTAACTAATTGGGTTGTGAAACATGGCATTCATTTGAATACATCCTCAAATTATTACCCTCAGGGTAATGGTTTAGCTGAAAGCACAAATAAGAATCTCATGGGGATTATCAAAAGAACAATGGAGGATAATCAAAAGACCTAGCACACTAAATTAAAGAATGCACTTTGGGCCGATAGAGTGACTCCTAAGAGGTCTATTGGTAATTCACCATACATGTTGGTTTATGGCAAAGAGGCAAGATTGCCTTTGTCTATAGAGCTTCCAGCTCTTGACATTGTTCGCTAGTTGGAGATGTTTGAGGAACAAGACCCCATGTCCATGAGATATGTAGAGCTCGTGGAGCTCAAAGAATCAAGAGACAAAGCAATGAAAGCTTTGGAGTATCATCAGCTCCAAACAAAGAGAATGTTTGACAAGAAAGCTACAACCAAGAATTTTAAAGAGGGCGACATTGTTCTCAAATGGAATGTTCTAAAAAGCAGGTCGGGCCATCACACAAAGTTTGACAACATGTGGATAGGCCTATTCATTATCAGAGACTATAAGGAGCACAATGCTTATCAACTGGCTACAACAGAGGGGGAAGTAATCTCTATCCTAATCAATGGGATACACCTCAAACCCTATTTTCAAGTTTGACAGGCTCCTCTATTGTACATATTAGGTTAGGTTTTATGTTTTCCATAAGTGCTATTCCAGCATACTAAATATTTTTGGCAACCTGTTGTGTTCTATGGGTCTCATGTGAATTGCATCCATGTGCAAAGCTGATGTTTTTGTTACCTGAGCTTCCTAATGACTCCATGCCTGATGGATAGGCCTAGGCTACTAGTTTCCATGTTTAGCAAGCAAACATCCAATAAAGGTCACTAGAAATGTTACCCATTTTTCACCTATGGGATCAATTAGGTAGGGTAACCCATGTTTACAGAGGTTCTCGTAGACCAAATGGAGGAACACTTGCATCAGGATCACAATTTTTTAACTTGTTTGCTTCTTGTGCAGAGACGGGGGGAGAATAATGTTTTAATTCGACACGTGGATTAAATATGGGTCCCAAGAGGGTTGAGCCCAGCGTGTAGGTCTTCAGTTTAGGGGTGGGTTTTCATTTTTATTTTTGCCTTGTATTTACCTCTTTCCTTTTTGCTTTCTTCTTGCCTTTTCCTTGTTCTGTTGGGGGTGAAACCAGGTTGGGATCTGAACTTGGAACTTTTCCAAGGTTCTGGTTCCTATTTCTTATCTGGTTTTGACCCTGTTTCTGCCATTTCTTTCTTTGTCGGGCCCCTTTTTCTTTGTTTCCATCAGAGTCGAAGTCGGATTGAAACCAAACTTGGAACTTTTCCAAAGTTCCAGTTTCTATTTTTGTTTCAGTTCTGATTCTGGTTCCATGCTCATGTGCGTCTCGATCTCTTCTTTGACCTTGTGTTTTGACCATGGGGTAGTTTTTCCCTTTCTTTTCTTCCTTGTCCTTTTTCCTCTCTTCCTTGCCTTTGTTGGAGGTGGGTTCGGGATGGAATCTGAACTTGAAACTTGATGAAAGTTTTAGTTTTGGGTTTGTTTCCACCGCCGCCCCCACTATGTTTTGCCTAGGATCGGTTTTAGTTCTGATCCCACCTTGTCTCCTGTTTTGTGTATTTTCTTTCTTTTGACAGGCCCAGGACCAGGACTGGGTCGAAACCTAAACTTGGAACTTTTCCAAAGTTCTGGTTCCTGTTTCTATTCTGATTCCAACCCCAGTCCCACTCTTTCTTATTTCTTTTCTTTGTGGCCTATGCTTGAAGGATGTCTCCTCCTTGGTTTCCCCTTATGTTTTCCTTTTCTTCCTTCATCCCTCATGTTTTTTCAAGAGCGAGATCATAATGGAATCTAAACTTGAAACTTCAGGGAAGTTTTAGGTCCAGTTTTGGTTCTGGTTCTGGTTCCAGTTTCGTCTTGACCCCGCCCCGCCAGTTTTGAAGGAGTTCAGTTGAAAGGTCGACCTCAGTCAAGTTTGACATAATTTTCCTTTAAGGAGAAATTCGGCAAGACCTTTCGGATGTCTTTCCGACTAGCAAGGGTTCCATCAAGTCAGAATGCTTCACCTACATATTCCTATCGGTGAGACAAAATCATTGTCCCAGTGACTAAGAGTTTCCCCATCAGCATGAGGATCTCCTTCAGAGAAAGGTCTCACCAAGATCTTTATGTCTCACTGACCAGTGACAAAAGGGAATACATATCAGCGTGACTACAGAGAGGTCTTCCCAAAGTGCTCAGAGCTCGGTGAAAGAAGGCTCGGTCGGTGGAAAGTCTCATCGACATGAGGTAATATCAACATAAGTCTTGCCAATCCATCAGAGTCTCAAAGAATGAAACCCTCGGCAAAGCAAAGCGCCTTTGGCATGATGTCTCATCAACTGCTTTTGGTCTCGCCAACAGCAAAAAGGAGCTCGCAGTAGGATGGGGAATTCAACATAAGGTCTTAGCGATGCCGATGGTCCTGCCGACCGAGGGGATGTCTTTGATGTAACATTTTGAGGTCGGGGTGAGGTCTTGCTGACCTGGTAAGGTCTCACCGAAAACAAGCTGAGCTCGCCAAAAGTTCAAGATTTCGCCATGAGGTTCTAGTGACTTTTTGAAGTCTTGCCAAAGGGGATTGACTTCAGTATAATGTTATGTATTCGCCATGATGTCTCACTGACTAGCAGGAGGTCTCCCCAACCTAAATGACATCGGTGTAGCGCCCGACCATCGGAGCGATGTCTTACCAACATGGTGAGGTCTCAACAATGGAAAGCGATATTGGCATGACTAATGAAACTACTATGACCTCTTGTCGATGAATGTTTCTCTTGCTGAAGTAAAATGAAATGAGCTCTCACCAGAGCTAGGAGCCCTCACTGAGAGTCTTGCCAACCCGATAGGGTCTTAACAAAGGACTGGAGATCAGTAGAGTGGAGTGCGTTCGGGGTGACATCAATATACTTTTATTACTAGAAGATGAGAAGAGTTAGCCATGTTGTCTAGCCGAACATGATTGTCCTGTCGACCACAGAGGCTATATCGATATGATTTTTGGGCTCGACAGGAACTCTCATCGATGGTTTCAAGCTATGCTGATAACCACGAGAAGATTTAATCACATCGGGGAGACACAATTAGTGTCTCACTGACATGCGATTCTACAAAAGGAGCTTTTGACTACCTGAAGAATATGTGTGGACTATATTTGACCAATCAAAGAGAGCTACGAGTGAATCATTGGTAGTTGAACCAGATGAAGAAAATCAACAGGATGAAAAGCAACGTATATCTATTCTGAGCTCAAGAGAATTCAAAGCACTCGATAGGGAGGTTCAAAGGTGGACATGAGGATAAAAAATGAATGCAGTAGCTACAAAAGATCTGAAGGCTTCTTCGGGAGTGTTTCTTCACCGACATAGGCGACATGGACACGTAGGGTGCAACATTAAAATCAATCAAAAGATCTAAGGAAAGATCTATTCCGGGAGATATTTTTGTAAGCCCTAAGAGGCCGACACTCTTTTGTATATAGGGCTTTTTTCTGCCCTTTTGTAGTTAGTTCGGACTTGGTGCTTTTCCTGCTTCTGTAACTTGTAGAGTTCTTTGCATGAAGAGAGGCTATGTTTTGTAACTCATGATAGACATATATATCAGTGTTCACCATTTAAATCAATGAGTGTAAGTACTTTACCTTTTCAATCTCTCTATTAAATCATGTGCATTTGTATAATTGATGAAACTACTCGTGAAACTATATGATTCCTTGTGGTTATGTCTTATTTCAGCACCTTTTTGTAGAGCAATATGTATTTTGCAGGTTGTGAGATGTGTTATAGTGCAGTATTCTCTAGTTGTGAAGTTGTTTCTTCCTTCTATGGGTGTAGCGATATGAAATTTTTCATGAAATATTTATGTAGAAAACATATGTGATTGACTTGTGTAAGACACTACTCTTTTTATTTCTAAAATTGTGTGTCTAAACTATGTTATATGTCTCCCGAACAAACTTGGTGTATCACCATAGGAGTAATTTCTAATTTATGTATTCTTTCTCCCTTTACCTCACAAAGATTAGTAGTTTAGGTGATAGCACAAAGGAATCCGGCCTTCTCTAGAGGTTCATTTCAACTTTAGGTGACCCACAACCTTGAAATGATCCCATGTTTCACTAGAAAGCTCAGTTTCCATCACTATGCATAGGGTGCATTTCTAGGTGACAAATGTATTTTACACCTATTGGTGTAACCAATATATATATATATATATTAAATACATCCTCTCAATAATAAATGTTATATAATTGCAAGGTTGAGACACATTTTCCCAATAGTCACCTTGTGTATAAGTGATGTATTCTCAAGCCAATCATTATGTGCAAACTTTGGATTATGGAATGATATGACCCATGTGCATAATTTTTGGTGTTCGTACACTAATGATTGGTATTGATTGGTATGGAACTAATACTTGATGACAAATTGTTATTATTCTAGTTTAATTGGCCTAATAAAAAGAATACACTTAATTAACAATCATGATTTAAAAGAGAGATTAGATATCTCATACAAGAGAAGAGGATGAACTCTCCCTTTATCATTGGTGTACAAAGTATGAATCCTCTGACCCAAATGGGGATATGTAGGTGAGGTCATCATGAACAAACCCTCAAGGTTTAGGCCTTGGTTTAGGGATGTAACTAATATTGGGAGATTACCAATTTCAAGTGTAAACATATGAGTGGTGCTATAGATTTATCACCACGATGATGGTTGGAGAAGTTATGAAGTTGACCCTTCTAGATTAAATGGAAGATTCTCGGTCAATTAAGGAAATGGTTTTTGTGAGATGTGCAAAAGACATAGTAGTAATTAAGGGGTGGTTGTGGTGTATACTAGGATTGCATCATGTTATCACTCCAACTTTTACTCTTTAGGGTGTTCCCTATTGGTTGGGAGATAAATGCAAGGATTAACATTTTATTTCTTGTCATAAAAGATCTCATATGTCCTATGGATTTTAAGATCTACTTCTTCAAGTTATTTTTCTTGATAAGTGGTTGGGGAAAATTGTGAGGTTTAATAAATTTTACAATTTCTTCATCCATAGATCAACCACAATGCATCATTTATGTTACAAGGGGATGTGGACATGCGGCCCCAATATAACCCACCAAATCCACACTCCTTTACCATGGGTGCTACTATTACAATTTTTTCCCTTCCAGTACAATGGGGAGTGTTAAGTATTTTGGACATATTGAAAAAATACCCCTTTATCATGATGGTTATTTACCTTCTAATATGTTGACCCATTTTAAAAAATAATATATTTTGCTTAAAATTGCCCATCCTTATAAAACCCTCAATATAGTGCTTTAAAACCTTTTTATATTATCCTTGGCATTTTTAATTAAAATATCATGCCTATTTACATATCCACAATAAATTATTTTTTTTGGCCTTTTTCATTTGACCCATTTTTTAATTTTTTATTATAAAGCAGAAAGATTACAAATAATACATCCCATAATCCTCAAAAAAGATCCATATTCAACATAAAATACCTACCAATGTGAACCATCAATGTTTACTCAATTTATTTTTATTTTTTATTATTGAATCCAAGGTGGCTTGCTTACTAGAAATTATTTTCTCAAAAGAATCTTTATTTTTTATTTCTATATATATTTTTTCTTTTGGTTTTTAATTAACAAAAAGAGGAGAGAGAGTATCCTCCTCTACCACAAAGCTATCATCCAAGGAAGATGTAAAGATTCCATCTTTACCATCTTCAAAAATGGATGTCTCCCTTCTTAGTAGTTTAGGATCATCTTGAGTTTCCTCCTCTTTTTGAATCACCAACACCTCTTCAAGAGCCATCTCATAAGAAAAAAATACCATAGAAACTCCTAAAGTTCCATAGGAGCGACCATTGAGGAAAGGGTAAAAGGGGTTGAAGGAAGAGGGTTTTTTATCAAATTTATCTTGATTTTATTTTTACATGTTTTTTTTTCTATTTGATTTTAGATGATTTTTTTTGGCCTTAGAGGGTGAGCTTCTTTGGGTAGTTTCTTTGAAAGTGATCATGCTCATGATAAAAAGTTGCATTTGAAGGGATGTGCTCATAGTTAATTTCTTAGGAGTACTCTAACTCTTTTAGCTTTATATTAATTGGTTCAAGAAATCTTTTAAGAAAATCCACCTCCACACACATGCATACCATAGAGAGGCTCCTTTCTTTAGGAAGAACCCAATTCCTATATGTTCCAATATCATTATTGCCTATTTATTTTAGCATCCTTAGTCCATAACCATAAAGGAAGAAAAGGAAGTCTTACCCAAACCAACATCTAAGAGGGTGACTCCTTTGTTGGATTGAAAATATACCAATTTTCTAGGTACAAATTTATTAAGCCCATAAACCAAGGGTTATTTTGAACTTGATTAGTTATTTCTCTTCATTGACTAAGAATGCCACCATAAAGAAACCCCTCCCATTGAGAGAAAAATTGATATCACCCTTGATTAGTGGTCTCCATTCCTTATCTAATGGGGTATTCAACAATTTGATAAAAGGGAAAAACACCTATAAGTATTCCCACTAAAGCCAAATCATGATACTTAACTAGTAGCATTATTAATTCCCTTTTTAGGATGTTAATAGATGGTTACTCATCCCCATTCTAAAGTAGATGATAGATTTTAGTGCCAAACCCCTAGAAGGGGAGATCTACATGTGAGGATGTAGAAACCAATATCCACAAGCTCATTATAGTCACCATATTATGATACAAATGAGGATTCATTAGTGATGCAACAAAATTAGCAAGAAAAATTATATCCAAAACCTACTAAGCATTCATAAACTCAAAGATAGAATTAAAAAAAATGGTAGAAATGAGAACTAAGAACCTTCACATGCAAATGGTAACCCAAACTTGAGTGAAAAATAATTTACACGAAAGATCACATGAATAATATAAAAATAATAACTTGATTAAGAGGAATTGGCTACTTGGCCAATATTAAACCCTAATAACTAATAGTAGTACACATTTCTAATCAAATCATCAGTCAATCTTTCAATATTTGTTAATTTTTTATATGTATAGTCTAGTATGTTTATTGGAAACAAGTATTTTTCTTTTAAAATTGGTAGTGTAGAAATGAAAAGTAAAAGATCACTCCCTATACACCACAATAAATTAGTTGCAAAAAAAATAAGAACAAAATTTTGGTGGATAAGGCTACAAACATTTCCAATGGTGTACGCTTAGGAAATTTGGATAAAAATAGTAACAAATAGTTTTTATTTAATCAATAGATCACCTACCTTAGATTTGTGACAAGATTCCATAGTAAGCATGGTAAGAAACCCTCTCTCAAATATTTAAAGTTTTTGGCTATGATGCTTATATGTGTATTCAAATTCAAGAGAAGAACTAGAAGCTAGACTATACATCAATGACGTGTACATATTTATAATATATAGTAAATGTGTTAAAGGATATACTTACATGTTAAAGGATATAATCTATTGAACCTAGAAAAATAAAACATGGAATGTAATTGTAATGTATGTTTAGATAAGGAAGGGTTCAACAATAAAAAATAAAACCAAAGGAATAACTTGAATGAGTTCATGTTGATTTAGATAGGGGTGAATCTATGTTGGAATTCAAGGAAATTGAAAAACATAGATTAGAGAGCATGTTGGAAGGGGAAAATGCGGAACCATAGGATGCCAAACCAACAACTCTAGTTTTGAGAAGACCAAATCAAGTAAGAAAAATACTAGAAAGGTATAGTCCTCCAAATTTCTATTCTACATTTACTTTATTGGTTAAGGCCCCAAGTTTTTAATGACGCCCTTGGGATCAAATGAAAATATGTTTTCACTAGTAGAATTTGGAAAATAAATGACTACATGACTAAAACTTTTAGTCACAAAAACTAAAAATGATTAAATTCTTGTCATTTTTTGCGACATAGCTATAAATGACTAACTTGTTCATCGTATGTGACTAATTTGACCACCGGGATAAAAAAAAAGAAGTGAAAGATTAAGTTTTTGTTTGGGAACTAAACAATGAAAAAGAGAATTTTGACTAAATTTTGTTGGGGTGCCAAACAATGAAAAAAAGAATTTTGACTAAGTTTTTTTTGGGTGCCAAACAATGAAAAAGAGAATTTTCATTCCATGTGTCTATTGAGCCATGCAAAAAGAGGAAGGTTAGGGGTTTTTTAGTTTTTTGGTTGGAAGAATTCCAAATATGTTTTGAGGGCATGGCATAGAACCAATAGTTGGTTTCCTTTGACATCTATCTACATTGTTGAGAAGATCTGGGATAAAGGCATGTTGAGTTTGATCTAAAGAAAAATTTCTTTGTTGACTTTGAATTCATCCACACTATAGATATTTACAAGGGTTTGAAGACATGTTACATGCACGAGGAGAGTGTCCAAGGTTTTGAGGACAGATCATGCCCATGTTGAGTAATATTTGAGGTTTTCCTGGAAGACTTCATCCTCACAGATCTTGCCAGGTATACTTTATGCCATTAGGGTTTTTAGTTTTGTTTGAAGTTTTGAGGAAGAGCTTGCTTGTCTCCTCGTGAAGGTTTTATCCATGTCATAAGCCCAAACTAGGAAGTCAAAGCTTTCATTAGGAAAACAACCACCTTCATAGGTGATACTTTCATATCACAATATAGATCTTTTAAGAAGATTGCAGGACATGATATGTTTAAGACATGACAATAGTCTCATTGTTGAAGTGTCAATGGGTTTTACTAGTTATGAATGGAAATATGTATGTCTTTGTAAGGAAAATAATGATGAATAAATGGCAATATGTATGTTTTACTATCTTGATATCACCAATATTGACCACCATTAAAGTTCAGCCATGACCTATGGGTGAGAACTTCTTTTTTGGCCAATAGGTTTTCGTCCTTGGCCATTTACAAACTAGTAGGGTTTTTTTCCTCTGGTTACTCACAATATGTGAGGTTTTATCCCCAATTCTATTCATTTGAAAACAAATTCTCAAGAAAAATCTCTTTAGGGTTTGATGTGGGTGTTCAAAAGTAATGTACCATTGCATGTTTTCTTTATCTAAATTATCATGACTATAGCTTCTCTCTCTTTTAATCCATACTTTTCTACCTAAATAAACAAGTTTTTTAGATCTCTCTTATCACCCATTTTCATGTGGCTATAACTATACCATGAATCCTTCATGATTGATCTTTCATGACTATCATTCATATCTAAAGATGGCAGTTTAAAAGTCTTCAAGATAATTGTGCTTTGTCCTTTCATGTCTTATAAATATTGATAACCATGACTATCCTATTGCAATGAGGTCAATCTCAATACAATTACTTGATATCCACTTATGCTAGCTTCAACTATGACTAAGGTCATATTTACTATCATGTATGAGCTAACTATCCTCATAAAAATTTATCACTATCCATTGGTTATAGTAGTTTTGTCCCCACTTCTTGGTTTTCCCTTAACTTCATGATACTTGTCCTATTTATTACAGTCATAGAGAGTATCTTTTGCATATGGATTTCCTTTATATTCATTGAAAATGACTATCATATTTGATGTCCTATAACCATCTTTTATTATCCGCAATCTTCCTTTCTATGATTTTTATACATAATTCATTTTCATTTGTTAATAAGTTGACCACTATTGAATGCTCAAGGAGACCTTCATGGTGAAAGCCTTTTCCATTTGTAACATGAATATATTTAATAGAGCACTATCCTCTTCAAAACTATGCTTTCATGTCTTCATGAACCTCTCATAATCCAAGGTATAGCTAACAGTTGTCCATGTAGCCTGCACTTGACATTGTCATGGTGATGAATCATATGTAAACTTCTTGTCCTCATTCATCACTAGACTCATTCTAAGTATTCATTGTCTTTTGGCATAAAAAAACCTTATCATTTCTATATGATCACTTCCCTTGCATATTCCTTTTAAGTAACATTCATAAGGTTTAAAAAATATTCATCACTCTCTAGAATAGCCCATTAAACATGGGTTGTGCTTGAATGCACTACATAATTGATATAAAAAAACCACTTTGCATATCAAATAGAGTTATAGGCTCTTTATTGCAACAAGAGGTAATCTCTCTTGGATCATGCTATCAATACATTGTAACCTATTAAACTCGAGTCAACCTGAATGTACCCAATGATGATTGAAACCTAATTATGAAGATGGTGATTAATTTGTACATGAATTATGATCATATGAGTGCCTCCATTTCTATCACAACATAGCCACATTAAACTTGGGTCACACAAGAATGCATCATGTATTTTTTATAGCATAATTGTGCCACATGACCAATAGAGTTATGGATCACATAATTACAGTCACAAGAATTTTTTCCTCAGTTGTGCTCTTGTGGTGATTCCATTAACATTACAACATAACCCTTTGAACTTATATTTTTTTTGATAGGTAAATATGATTTTATTGATAGGAAAAAAGAAATTTACATCATGCCCTTTCAATGGAAGAATTGTCTAGAGACGCCCATCATACACAACTACCCCAAATACAAAACCAAAACTACCATACCATCGACTAGCATCACTACCAATTCCTTTTCCAACCTTGCTAGAAACATAGAGATCCAAAACTATAATAAGGAGACCTCTTCCACCCAAGAGAACTAGAAACACCAATCACCTAGCCAAAGGAATGAAGAACACTACCCATCTCCACCAAAATTATTACCAGCCAAAAATTATCTTCTCTGCATGGGTACCCATCTATCTCCACATCGTTAGCCTCCAAGAACTCCCTAAACAGCCACCTCCAATCCACTCCACCCACAGGATCGAGAAATAGGTGATGCTTCAAAAATATTAGCCCACATTGTGCCCATTCTCAATGCCACTGCAATGCCTTTCCCTTAATATCCAATATGAATAGATACTGTTTCACCCTCACCCTAGGAAGGAGCACCCTATGCATGTCCCTTGGACGAGGTGACCCGATCACCAGTTCTGCTATGATCACAACATTTATTACACCTTCTAGTAGGATCTCCCATACTAGCTTTTGAACAATTAGAAAATTCATGGCCTTCAGGACCTCTAGATTGAGCAAAGTAGCAACAAAACAAGCTGCAATGTCCACATTAGTGTGCCACCTCTCATCCATCGTCTTAAAATCCTCGCCCAAGAGCAGTTGGATTGCCTCCAAGACCAGAATGTCCCAATCTTTGAAGACAAACTTCAATCTACTATATTCAATCTTCCCAAAAAATTCCCATAGATTCCTTGTCAATTGCAGACATACTAGTATTTCCATGGTTACTGGTGCCATCTGACCATCATAGCAAAAATTTAAAAGCCTAAGGCTCCCATAAGACATGCAACGTTCCATTAGCAATTATGCCACTTGCATCGACTAGACTCCCAACTAGTTGGGGGCTATACAAGCCATCCCATCCAAGGAAATGTACACCACATTTAACATTAAACACCAACACATCACAAGGTACCACCACCATCACCCTCCAAAACCATGCCAGCCAGGCATTATGTTGTCTACCACTAAACACCCTAAATCCTTTGGACTTATATTTCTCAAATCCTTACATTGCTTATTTTCTATTTGGATGGATGGAAATTCAATGGTAGGAATTTGTATGCAAGTCATGCTCATATAGGTGTCTTCATCACCATTACACAATAGTAAATTGGAATTTCCTTTCTTGAACCTTTACTTCATTTTTTATTGTTAGGGTTTCTTAGTGATTATTATATTTACACATGCCATATTGTTAAAAGAAACCAAGAAAAAAATCATTATATTTTTAGTTAGCTCTTGCTAACATACTTTTGGAATAAATGTTTGACTGCATTACTTTGAGTGTGAAGAATTTTGTTTTCTACTTATAATATATTCATTGAGAGTTGTAGTAGAAAGCTTCTTATGCTGAAACCCATCATATAAACTTGCTTTAAGCTACATTTAGGAGGCTTCATGGATTTTTTGTGATTTTTACAGCTTTTGTTTTGATAGTAAATGACATCGGATTCTTTCTAAAACTGAAATGATTTATTAATTATGGTTTTATGATGATAAAATGTTTTATTTAGAAGGGGTTAATATGTGGCATTTTTATGTGCAGGAAGAATATATTGTGATGCAACATTTGTGTATGGAAAGTTCATGTAAACATGGATTTCTATCACTAACATAACCAAGTTGGAGAGTACCTTGAGCCGATTTGAAACACTTCCAAGTGTTTTCACTCGGAAGCAGAACCTAAGTATAGGAATACGAAAATCTGTGGATAGAGAAAATCATAAATCTATTGGTCCAATTTCAAATCCAATTTGAGGTCATGAATATCAAATAGAGAAAGTTCATACATTTTAAAGATAAAATTATAAATCTGTTGGTCCAATTAGAGATCCAATTTAAGGTCGTGAAGCTTTGAAAAAGAAAGTTCCTACATTTTAAAGATAAAATCATAAATATGCTTGGTCCAATTTGAGGTCCAATTGTAAGGATTTGTCTTTTTAATTGTACTTTTTGACATTTGGCTTGATACACATTTTTACTTTAGAATTATGTTATTGCTTTTCTTCTAATGTTTTCAATCCTTATTTTAGGGAAGAGTCCTAAAGATGGTTCCTTCAAATGGAGACTACACTTTTCCGCTATAGGTTCCATCTAGAAAAACCATAAGCTCAAGTACTGTCATACTCAAACTATAGATAATTGTTGTAGCATAACGGATAGGCTAAATAGTTGTCCATATACCATTGTTTCAAATTCAAAATTGTTGGCTCTTTCACAATTGTTTTCTTAATTTATTTTATCTAAGAAAACCTGTTGTGTAGAAGATGCTCTCAAAATCATAGTAAAATCCTTTATTTTGGGAAGACTATTCAAAATATTCCCATCATAACAATGAACAAAAGCATCAATCATTAACCTGAAATTTGCAAGAGTTTCATCAAATCCTACTTTTCCACTCTCTTTTCCATTCTAAATTTTATTCCCAATTTCATCCATGAAGAACTTGGTCAACCTGTAGATCCTATTTTTGGCCATAACTTTACTAGGTGTCAATGATAGCTTCAAGTTTTTACCCAAGCAACAATTGAAAAAAATTGACCTTATCAAATACAATGTGTTGAAAAGATATTTGAATTTATTCTAGAAAAGAGTTCCTGAGAATATAATGTGTAGTTTTGAATTAACCTTTTTGCATGAATTCCATATCTTTGATCGACTATTTTGAGCTTGATGACTTTCATCAACAACACATTGAAAAAATTATTTTAGAGAGCACATGTATGCTCGTTCTTAATGAAGGTCATCAAGCTCAAAATAGTCAATCAAAGATATGGAATTCATGCGAAAAGGTTAATTCAAAACTATACATTATACTCTTAGGAACTCTTTTCCAGAATAAATTCAAAGAGCTTTTCAACACATTGTATCTAGTAAGGCTGAATTTTGTCATTTGCTACTTGGGGACACCTAGTAATGTTATGGCTAACAACAAGATCTATAGGCCAAGGAAGTTCTTCATGGATGAAATTGGGAATAAAATTCAAAATGGAAAAGAGAGTGTAAAAGTAGAATTTGATGAAACTCTTGCGAAGTTTAGGTTAATGAATGATGCTTTTGTTCATAGTTATGATGAGAAGATTTTGAACAGTCTTCCCGGAATAAAGTATTTTATTGTGATTTTGAGAGCATCTTCTATACAATAGGTTGTCTTAGATCAAATAAATGAAGCAAACAATTGTGAAAGAGCTAGAAATTTTGAATTTGAAATAATGGTGTTTATGTTTAGACCCCCCCTATGATTCTCTCATGGAATAAGGTATAACAATTTTGAATTTGAAGCAATGGTATATGAACAACTATTTAGACTATATGTTATGCTACAACAATTAACTATAGGTTAGAACATATCCATATCAACATAAAATAGCACATGCAATTCACCTCAAACTCTACTATGGTAATTTATTTGTAAGGAAGTCTACACTCCATGAACATTCTTTGTGCACATTAGTATGTTGGTTATTATCTTGATCTCCTTTGTGATCAAAAGAATAGTGAAGTTCATTGCATAACTCATGACCATTTTGTAGTGTTATGGTCCAATGCTCTTTTAGTTATCTTATGTATCACTATGTTCTCAATTACCATGTGCAAATGACTTAGAGAATAGATCTTTGTCACCATTTGACAGTAACTTTCATTGTTTTTAAACTGTTTGTTATGATTCAAGCATTGTTTGATACTGTTCTTCCTTTCTCGGTCCTATAGGACAAATGACAATTCACAGTTTGCAACTCTTTAACAATGGTATTCCTTTTAGTGATCTCAGTCACCTAATTCAATGTATTATCTTCTTCATTTCTCAATGCTAACAATGCCTACACAATGTTTTCTCAGTCACAATTATAGTGCTCCTTCATTTGAATATATTATGTTTCTTAGACAATAATGTTTTAGTGAATTCATATTTTGTCTTGAAAATGTCTTGTTGCACTTGTACAGTTTTTTTGTGCATAATATGTAGTCAAGATTCCTTTAAATGGAGCTCTTTATAGAGGCGGTAGGATAATGGTGTCAATAAAATAATAGTGTTAGTGAGAGGTATGATAGTAGATACTAGAAGGTATAATGTTTTGATAGTAAAAGAATCATTTATCTGCTTAGATCTTGACACAAGTTTCCCCAGTACATAAGATAGTGTATAATGTACTTTATTCCACAATATTCACCTAATTCCATACCACCCAGAGAAGCAATGATTGAGAGTACATTTTCCCTATATTTTGCAGCACAAATGTGTCTTTCTAATGGTTTTCCACAATTAGGATGAAGGTATGTCATGAAATATTTGTGCTCACCCAAAACTAAGCCTTACAAAGAATGTTTGCACTTATGCAAAATACCATAAGCTGCTTCAAAATACACATTGGAATATTAATGATTATATACACTTTTTTTTTTCCACAATTTCAAAATACACATTTATGATAATATTCACACATCAAGAACCTTGAAAGGTTGGAAACCTTTCTCTTATTATTCATAGGCCACTCCTCAAGAGCCCATATCAGTATTTGTGGGCTCTTTACAATAGCTTATCCATTGATGAGAAGGCTTCACTCATTTCCTAATGGAATAAATTGTCATTTGCTCTGCTTGAATGTGTAATGTGATGTAGCACATTCAATGTCACAAGCCATAGTTTGAGAGTACAATTTTGAGACTTGATATCCATAGAATCCAACTTCTTGCAAAAAAAAATGTAGAACCAACATCCCAACCAAAGAAACTTAGCTTTAATATGCACAAACAATGCTTTCCCACATGAATGGTGGAATTGAACTAACTTTTGGGGGTCCCTTGAATAGAAAACATACACAAACACAAAATTTTGTGTAGCTAGTAAGGAGAAAACAAATGGACGATACATGGCTCCATGATAGCCCGTTATCCTTAATATTCTCTTGGAGGGAAATCTTGCACACTCGCCACATTTATGAGCAAGATTAAGTACCATTTTCTTAGAAAAGTTTGTGTCTGAACTGAATTCCTAAATTGCACTCACATTCAAGGAAGGTGCTTTCAATAATGTTATTGCTAACTAAGAACTCGTGCTATCTCCTAGTTTTCTTCCAACTAATCGGTTATATGAGTGATTATTTCTCATTAAGGCATAATCATATTTGA
The DNA here is from genome assembly GCA_007258455.2 of Sequoia sempervirens. Lineage (NCBI taxonomy): Eukaryota > Viridiplantae > Streptophyta > Pinopsida > Cupressales > Cupressaceae > Sequoia > Sequoia sempervirens. Next base: position 691,388,786 of record VDFB02193867.1, read on the forward strand.
AAGTGTATTTTTATTAGATAATATAGTTGCAAGTTCCACTTTGGATCACCAAATCCTTCACAAAACCTTCTACACAACCACTGCAACACTACACGACCATTGTTGGGCCTTCACGGTGATGTAGGGAGGTTTCCCTACAACACCACAAAGGCCAAACAACAACCATGTGGTGTTTGGCTATTGTTTGGCCTTTGTGGTGTTGCAGGAAAAGCTCCTTGCATCACCACAAAGGCCCAACAATAGTTGTGCAGTGTTTCAGTGGTTGTGCAAAAGGTTTTGTGAAGGCTTCGGTGATCTGAAGTGCAAATTGTAACTACAATATCTAATAAAAAACCACTTCCAAATATTATTTTGATGGATATTCATATCCTCATCTAAATATCCAATTCACACATAGGTAGGAAGGACACTTTCAAAGGTTGAGGAGTCAGACTTTACATCCACTGGTTGCATTTTCTTAAAATATTCTAAGGACTTTTAAAAAAAAACCCATTTTGAATATATCCTTCAATCACGATATTCCATGATATCACATTTCTTTGAGACATTTTTGAAATAGTTCACTTTCCTTGTTTATGCTTCCACATTTTCATGTATTTCTAGAAGGGCACTTGTAACTACAACATATGACAAAAAAATCCCTATTGTTTTGCTTTGATGGATATCCCTTCATTATTACTGGATATCTGATGTAGTGCACATTATTATAGTGCAAGCCTATTTTTCAGACTGTTTCATTTAGCATCACCAATATTCTCCACAAGAACATTGTCTCTATTTAAAATGATGGAAATGGTTCACATCTCTCATAACAATTTCTCTTGCAACAATCTTGGAATTGAATTTAGATGCAATGTGAAAATCAGAACATACTCGAAGGTTCTTAACAAATCTAATAGTTGTACCAAGGGCCATGTTTAACAAACCAAATGCGATTGCTAAATTTTCACTATGGTGGCAAATAAATGATTCTTTTTTCTTCTATTCCACAACATTAAGTAAAAGTCTTGAATTTGGAAATACCCTACTGCTTTCATTTGCCAAGACAATTTCTCTAATTTTTCATAGCTCTCCCATGTTTGTGGATGTGATCCGTCTCCTAAAATTTATTAATTGATTTATCTTTCTATTGTTTTTGGACTTACTTTTGTAAACTTGCAATATACAATGCACTTTTGTTCTTTTCTAAATTAAGACTAATAGTAATTTTGTTGAATGTATTGAGGCACAACTTTATTCATGGTGGAAAAGGTAGACCTTGGTGCTCATATCAGATGGCATGTTCCATATAAAGGAGGAAAGATTTTAGTTGGGTTATTGTTGATTGTATTGAAGGAGAGAGCTTCATATATGGGACACAATCAACACTCTCCTTCTTGGATTCTACATGTTATAGCTTGCTCTAGGAAGATTTTCCATGTTGTAGAAGTTTTAAGAGATAAAAGGGGCATGTGCTCACATTGAATTGCTTCAAACATGTGTTTCCATCATTGCAAATTTTTTTTGGAGAAGTTTCTTTCTTGCAGTCATTTTTGTGCAATATTGTAACTCAGATTTTTAGTCTTGTGACTGAAAATAAAAATTGTAGTACTCTATTTCTAAGTTGTAACTAGAACACCTTTCTTTTATTAATAAAGTTCAATGACTTTTCCTTCTCAATGGTTGTCTTATTGTGTGCAATTAATGATTGATGTGTATTTCTGTGTTTTATGTTTGAATCCTCAAATATTAGTCAATTAAAATGACTAAATATATTACTAATTGACGTCAATTAATAATTAAATTGACCAAATATACTACCAATTGATAGAAATCAGTGAACAGTGAATAAATATGACTAAATATATGACCTGTGAAATAAAAATGACTAAATATACTACCAAATTGATCAAAATGATGATTAAAATTAATGAATAAATACACTACCAATGGACAGAATCACTGAATAAAAATGACTAAATAAGTGACCAGATTACAACAATCAATGACTAAATCAATGACTAAATATACTACGTAATCGATCAATCAAAACAACCAATAAATTACTAAAACTGGTTTAGTCATCAATCTGGCCACGTTATAAATGGCTGGCAATAAACTACTAATGGTCACGTGACCATTTTCAGTCATTTATAAGTAGTTTTTAGTAGTTTTTTCAGTCATATATTATTGTTTATGTACTAGTGTTTGGATGAAGAAATCAAGTCCTTAGATAAGAATCAAACATGGGACTTTGTAAAATTACCTACTAGAAGAAATAAGTGTTTCATACAAAGAGGTGTTTAAGAAGTAAAATATAGAGGGAAAATAAATAAGTACAAGGCTTCCTTAATAGAAAAAGGACTCTTAGGCAAAGGGAATTGATTTTGGTGAATTTTTTCTTCGAGTATAAAAATAACTTCAATAATATTTTTTGTTGGCTATCACTACTACTTTTGATCTTGAATTGGAATAGATGAATGTAAAGACAACATTTCTTCATGGTAAGCTTGAAAAAAAAGTACATGACATATTATTTTTTAAGGTTATGTCTAAGGAGGGATTAATGTGAAGGATTAAAAATGTCCTTTATGGATTGAAGAAACCACCAAGGATGTGGAATTAAGAATTCAACATGTATGTTTTGGGACATTGGATTAATCATAACAAAGTTGATCCCAGTGTGTATTTAACATGAAAATTTTGTTGTAAATTTATCTTGGGTATAGAAATTAAAAGGGAACATGTTAATAGCAACTTTTAGTTAAATTAAAGGAAACATAAACTAGTTCAAAATTTAGTTTGAAGGGGAATTGAAAGAGATATTTTTGTGCCATTCCCTTCCTTTTGATGCAGAGAAAGGAATTATCCTAAATACACTTGACTATTCTAACGCCCTTCACACAAAGATTCATTGCAAATAAAGATTAAGAGTATTGAGATTCAACTTAGGCATATTGCTTTTGAATATAAATGAGCACAAGTAGCAAGAAAAACAACAAAGGACATGAGATATTAGTTTTTTCAAACCCAACACAACACATCTCATAGGTTTCCCAAATCACGATGACCAAATAAGGCATTGGCTTTATCAAACCCTCAACCAAGCAGGCTTTATTCCTTTTTTGATAGTATTTTCTCTAAGACAGTCATCCATAACTCCCTATGGCCAACGATCTTAGCCTAAGAGCTTGAAAAAAAATAGAAGATATCAAAATAGAGATGTATTGAAAATTTGAGCTTTTTTCACCAAGCCAAATGGGAGATAATAATTTTTTAGTGTTGCTGGAAACCCTAGTTAGGGTACATGACTGTCATCACTAAAAATGCAATAACTTATGCAAAAATTAATGAAATGACTCAAAAAAAAAACCAAAATTTTTGTATTTAATATCTTTATCATCCTCATGCCTACCCTTGACCGTATCAGGTTGTACAAAACCTTACCAAGCAAGTTTCTTGCTATTTAACAGTAAAAATCTAAAATTGTGAACACTAAAACGACCATAACTTCTGCATAACTAAAATGAAAATTCATGAAACAAAAACCATCCAAAAGAGGAAAGGTTACTTCAAATTCTCCAATTGATTTCTAGGATGTACCAACCCATAAAAATTTGTACCATGAAGATTATAGACTGTTTACACAGGAAAACACAAGGAAAAATGTGCCAAAAATGAGTTTCTTTCATTCCCACACTTCTCTAACCTTTTTGGCATGAAATTATGTCATATTTAACCAATTACATGCATTCATATCACCCAAAACTAATTCCTAACTTCCCAAACCAAAATTACAACTTTCAAGTGACAACAATGACAACTTTTTGCAACTTTTTGTAACTTTTTACAAGTTTGTACCTAAACATAAAAAATAATCCAATATGAACCCAAATGGTATTAAATGGTCCAAATTGACCTTATTGACCCAAAACAAATCAAAATTCAAAGTTTTTCAATATGACACAAAAGTGCATCAAAGATGCCCCTGCTTCATTTTTTATGTTCTTTGTATTTCATGTGATTTTAATGCTACTTGTTACACTTTTAGGCCTAGATGCGTAAAAATTATTTTCTACACATATTATACTCAAGACTATGGAAGTGTTATACTACATATTTCATCCTAATGCTTCCATGTTTCATATTTTTAGCAACTGGTTACATATTTAGTTTCCTATCTAGCTATTTGAATAGAAAACATATGCACATATTAGTAAGATATAACATATACTATTTTAGACATTCTTGGATGCTTTTGTATGGAAATAAACCTTGTATAGTATATCCAAAGTCTTCTTTAGTAAATATATTTATGGAAGAAGAATTTTTATTTATTGGATTCATAACTCTCCTTGATCTTGATAAGATTTGGAGGACTCTTGATCTTTATTTGGTCAAAGGCACTTTAAGTCTAAAATTATATTTATTCTTTGTGCAATAGTTACAAATTATTTGTGTGGATTCTTTAATGACCTCAAGTTGTTCATATGAACCTCTATTTGGACTCATCTTTATGAGCATCTTTTAATTTTTTAGATATTGTTTTCCACAAATTTTCTCCTTTTTCTTTATTTATGAGATAATTTTTGGTACATTGGTACCTAATATGGCCTAATTTTTGGGATCCATAATCGTCACTACCTACCTAAGTTGTGATTATGGTGGGTATTAGAGTGTATTATATTTATGCATATTTACTTCATTAACCTAGGTTTATTATGCACATAGGATAATATTGATTAGGTTTCCTCTCACACATAGGTGTCATCTTGTTGAGAGCATATTCTATATTTAATAAATTATAGCTTATTTGGTGTCCTCATGTAATTATCATTGGTTGTGACTCTACTCTTGAGTATTTCTAAATATGCTCAGCTATACCTTACAATATTGTAGAAAGGATTGTTATCTAGATATATTTAGGTGAAACAAAGACTACTTCTTGATCCTTTGTGTTATTGTGTAACTATTTTCTGTCATGTTCCTTCATTGTATATTTCTCATTTCTATAATACATTAACTATCATTGAATCTTATTTTTCAAGCACATGCTTATGAATTGTTCTTTGGATTTTGATATTTCTTGGGTTTTATCTTGTGAATGCACTCTTGGTCTACCTTCATATAATAATTTGCATGCATATTTCCAACATCGAGTATTATATGAAACTCACTCTTACTTTTCCCATGCCCATGGTGTTATCAATGGAACTCAAATTCTTGCAATATTCTAAAGAAAAAAACTCATTTAGACATACTGGGGTAGCTATAAAACATCCCTATGAAATCGTGTAATTTCATCGTTACAAAATCTTGACCAAAATACATGCCCCTTATATTAGAGCTTTTCAAATTTTCTTTATTGTCATGTAAAATAATTTAGGGGTTATTTCCATTGGTATACATAATGGCATGACTCATGAAACCTCCTACAAAATAATAGTATAAATATTTCCTAGTAAGGATGGGTGTCCACACTATCAAAAGATTAATGAAATTTTCCTTAGAGTTATTTTTCAACTTCAAATCCATATGCCTATAACACTTAGGATTGTGGTTTTTATCTAGTGTTTTTCCCTATTACTTTGTGTATTGTTGGAGTTTCATAGGTTTGGGGTTTTCCATACCTAAATCCCCTCCCAACTGATCCGAACAAACCACTTGATTCATTGCTAAATTTTTCTAAGTGTTGTTTCATTAGAGTATTAGAGTTGTTTGTCCCTCGATAGCATTCCCTTTACCTTATGAAGCCTTGAAGTTTGAAATTATTGATAATATTTTAATTCCTTTCCACCATTTTGGATTTTCAAACCTCCTCATCCATCCATCCATTTTTACTAGTTCCCATTCATCTCAACTCCCTAATTTTTGATTGATTATTTTCAAAAATTCTATAACTTTCATGACCAAAATTTTAGCATTACCGTTAATTGAGTACCACATTTCACCAATCCCTGAAAGTATAAAACTATGTCAATCCCCTCTATATTTCTTATTAGAGTTAAAATTTGGCCATTCCCATCCCTTGGTACCAATTCATGTCCTACCTCAAACTCTGATCTCTTAAACCTTGACAATCAAGCAAGTCAAGATTGGTAAGTTCAATGGTTAACTTGCAAAATTTTGTTAAGTTTATAAATGTTGCAAGTTTTATGAGTTTGAAAACCCTACAAAATTATAATGAAAGGAAGTTGAAGGAGTTCAGGTTTCCAAGTTCGCGATATTGCAAAGTTTACAAGTTTACGAAATCTACAAAAAATAATTTGATTGACCATGTTAGAAAATGTGCAAAATATTGAAGAAAATAAATAAATTTGTGATGTTCTTGTTAGTAAATTCATAAGTTCGTGAACTTTTCAATTCATCAACATGGTTTACAAGTTCTTCACTTCAATGAAAGTGTGAAAAATTGAAGTGAAAGAGGATATAGTATATATTAGAGTTATAGAAAGGATGTCCACCCATCCAAGTACAACATATGGTGGAAAGTTCAATAATATTCAAAAGTATATCATGCTTAAGTGGAGAGCATAGTATATGTTGGAGGTGTGAGATTTTAATGGTTGAACCATCTAAAGGATTAATAAAGGGAAAATGTTTTAAAGGTTGCAATGGCCCAATGAGTATCCATAATTCTAAATGGTCAATACTTCAATATTTATTCAAGTTGTAGGAACCAAATAAAATGGTGTGCTTCCTTTGTTCATCCATGCCTGTCAACAAAAAGTGTTTTGTCCACCTTGCATAATTTTATAATGCAATATTTATTTATTATGTGGTGCACCTAGGGAATCTAGGGATGCATGCATCACATGGGTCTAAAATCCTTGGGGCCACTTTATGTGTTGTATGTAACATATGATTAAATATTTAATGTAGAGAAAACTTAGTACCAAAATTAAATTTGGGGGTTAATGGTTTTGTAAGCTCATGGTATGTTCACATGGTTTTATGTAATACCACTTGGTGGTTTTGTGTGATCTTTTTTCTATAAAATCAAACACATGGGTAGTTGTCTAAGGTTGGCTAGCTTAGTTATTTGGCTAAGGGGTTGTGAGAATATTTTGTAGGTATTTGTGAGGGTTGAAGCATGGCATGAAATGTGTGGTTACATGCTTGTTCTCATTGAGTGCTTGTAGAGGGCTTGATGTTTCAAAGGTATTCATGGAAGACTCTAAAGATGTATTGTAATGTTTATTGTTAAATAATAGATGAGTGATGGATTCTTTTAGAGGCTAGGTTTTTCCCTCTTGATGGTTTTCCTTGGGTATATCTTGTGTCATCTTTGATGGTATGATGTCTATTTTTTTGCATATGGATTTTGAATACTTGTTTGCATAAATTTCTCTATTTAGGTTATGTGGAAATTATTTTGGGTGGATGCATATTTCCTTTCATTTGGTATCAAAGGCATGGTTGTTATTTTTGTAACCCTTGTTGGATTAGATATGGAGTACAATTGAATCTAGGGCTTGCAGGGAAAGAATGAAGATATTGTAAGATATGAGGGTTTTGTGCATGTTGTTTTTGTATATTTGAGATTTTGGGGTTGTAGATTTATGGTTATTTGTTGTAGATCCGAGCTTATGAACCTTTGTTGGAAAAAGGATTTTTTATGGATGTTCACTATGAGGATTTTGTATGACCATATGACATCTACAAAAGGCATCAATTTAAATTATTTTTTTTTCTTGTGGATTAAAAATTAAATACCCTGTCAAGGTTTTTTTAAAAGAACAAAAAATCAAAATTTAATGTTGTGGGGGGTCTGCAAACCCCCTTGCATATCTGGGTATTGTGCAATGTACCCTATGATATTGCTACTAACAGTACCATTAGTGTACTGTTAGAAGTTCCCCCTATCAAATGATGACTAATGGTTGGGCTAGTGGGGCTTAGACCCCTGATTATTAGGCTCCAGTTCACTAGAAAATAGGTGGGGCTGAGAATAAGCCCCCCTGTGTGGTTTAAAAGAAATAATTTTCCAAACAATATTAAAAATAATTCCACTCAAATTTTAATTAAACCTAATTGAATATTCTTGTCAGGTTTAGTTTCCCTATTGGTGAAACTTCCCAGGTGGTACCACCATCATTGACAGACTATCCCACCACCATGTTTGGCCTAATAGCCTAATTATGCAATTTTTTTCCAAGGGGCATATCTTTCACCTAGGGTGTTCATTTTTCAACTTCTTATAGTCGTTGGAAAGGTGGTCCACACTCTATGCTATGGTATCAATGGTTTTTCTAGATTTTACTATTTTAATAGTGAAATGCTTGTTGAAAGTTGGATGCTCCTTTTAGGATTGGAGAGGTCATAACTTGTGCATATGGAGTTAGATTTTGGACTTATTATATTCGACAAAAATATTTTTCAAAGTAGTACACAATTGATTAAGTTTGGAGATGTTTTGGTATGATTTATTTATTGTTATTTCCATCTGAGTTGTTTATGGGTTATTTTGACTATGGTGATTTTGTGAGTTTATGGCTATTCAGACCATGGTGATTTGGTGTTTGAATCATTGTATACTCACATGCACATCTCTGATTACTCTCATTTGATATGGATATCAATAGATTATTGAGTTTGTATGTTGCATTATTGCATCTATGAGTTGTGTAGTGTTGTAGGTTGCCTATGCTTACAAGTTACATTTATGACTTGGATGTGGGTAGTTGATGCCCATAGATGCTTCAATGTTGTTATAGATAAAGATGTGTGGCTTGGTTCAGTCACTTTTTTTTTATTTGGTTGTCAGTTGAGGAGGAGAGATGGTATTACTAGGCATAGTCATGATGTGGGACCTATGTAGTTGACTATGTGATGTAGACATGTGTGACAGGGTTGGAGTTTGTTGCTAGTACATTTGATGGTGAGCATGGTGTCATGGATGTTCCTTTTGCTTTAGGGGATTTTTCATGACATGATTGTTTATGCAGGTGCTTTTATGGTGGTATTGGATTGATTCCAATTTGGTTTTTTGTGACATATCTTCTTGGATTGAGGATCATGGTTTTACTTTACCTCTTGGGATCTCATGTTACATTTTATTTCTTTGATTGTGTGAGGTCCTTTAGTTGATATTCATTGAAGAGATTGTTATCATGATGTCATGGATATCTTTTTTACATGACTCAATGGGAGCTTGTGATAGTGATGGTTTGGTGGTGTTGTATCTTCTTGGTTTGGAGATTATGGTTTGTACGAGTCTTCCCTTGAGGATCTTGGTGTTGAGTTCTTTGATAATGTTGGGGCTATGAAGGATCTTTATTTAGAGGATTGTTTTCACAATGCCATGGAGAGCTCAATATCATGGTTTAGTGGAAGCTTGTGGTGATGATATGGATTCACCATTTGATGGTATATGATCTTCTTTGTAGGATATGGTTATCTTCATGTGGTATGAAGATGTTGACATCTTGGTTAGCCATGGAGGACTCTTTTACTATTTGGTTGAGGTGTCATGATTTATCATTTGACATGTGATCCTTGTTTTGATAGGATGGTTATGTTATTATATCATGATACACTCTTGTTTGTGCACATTAGAATTTTGAAATGATACAAGAACATGATATGTTCATTGGAGCATATGAGCTTCTTTTGAGGAGATATGAGATCATGATGTCATGACTGAATTCCTGATTCTACAGTTGGGATTTGACATTGATCTTGGTTGGTTCTCTTGGTATTAACTACAACGATCATTTTCTTAAGAGCTTCATGGTGGTGTTATGTTATCTTTAGATTTTGGCATGGATTTATCGGCTACATGTGCTCATGTTACTTGGAGACATAGGTGAGGCTAGGAGATATCTTGGGATTAGAGACATGTGTTGAGATGGCTACTCATTGACAAGGTTTAAGTTGGAAGTCTAAGGAGCATATACCTTGGTTGGACATGAGTTCAACAAGGACATATGAGGATATTTTTCTTAGATGAGTCATGATTACTTGGACATCTTGGAGGAGCATTCTCATTCCCCACTCTTGGTCTACTCAGTGGTTTATCATCGAAGAGGTTTGCACATTATTATTTTCAAATGCATTATATTTTATGATTTATCTTCTCATGCATATGGATCTTGGGCTATGGTTTTCTAGTTTTGGATGGTTCATTTGAGGGATGTTAGCATGTTTATCTCCTTATGCATTGTGAGATTATTCATTGATGTTGAGTTTAGGAGATGTTATTGGGATTATTCCCTTGGTTTGGGAATTGATTTGGTTTGATCTTCCTTTGGTTTGAGATCCATACATCTTGGTTATGGTTAGATGTGGATAGTGCTATTATCTTTGGGGTTTTATAAAGGATATCATACTAGTCATAACAAAACATTTAAAAGTGTGTGTATATAATGACATGCTACATGTTTTTATTTGCATGTTCTCTCGTTGGTCTTTCTCTACTTCTTGGATGTTTGTATTCACATGACATTGAGTTTGAGATCTTGTGTGGAGTGATGATGGTCACTATTTTTGTGGTCATGTGTTACTACTTGTAATTTTTTTTTTTGGTGATGACATGGAGATTCCTTTATCTCCTTCCTTTGTTGAGAGTGGAGAACTTGGGAGAGCTATGGAGACATGTGGTGAGATTTGTATTGCAACATATTGGTTTGTAGGATTTGCATATCATTGTGGATGTTCCTTGGTACTACATGATATTGATTACACTTCTATGTGATGTTATTTGTGGATCTTTAGATGCCTTGATCATTTTTAGATTTGAAATTACCTATGTAGTGGGAGCTCTTGGATGTGTATGTTCATTATATGATAGGTTTGGAACTTGGAGCTTGTGATTGCATGTTCTGGTTTGTATATGTTGATGGCATGTGGTTCACTTGTTATGATTTGTATACCTTTGAGGTATAGATAGTTCGATGTGTTAACATTTTCTATGGGTACTATATTCAGCTATGGTTATTATATCTTGACAGCTATTGATACATACTTGTTACTTTTGGATTGATTTTTTCTGTATTGGGATATTGATTGGAGACAACACTTATGCTTCTTTGTGATAGTTAGTGTGGGATCACTTTGGATGTGTTCTTATCTTTGTGCATTGACATGATAGAGGATGAGATAATTCATGATTGAGATGGTGGTTACCTTGATTCTTGTTGTAGGTATCTTTATGGAGCACATGGGGCACTTTGATTCCTTGATGGTATATGTCGCTATGGGGATTTTTCCCCTTTTCATGTTTGATTTTACTTTTTTACACCTTATGAAATGTATACAACAAGTGGGATAATGTTAGGAAAAGGTTTTTTGTCCATCTTGCATAATGCTATAATGCAATATTTTTTTATTAGGTGGTGCACTAGGAAATCTAGGGATGTGTGCATCACTTGGGTCTAGCATTCTTGGGGCCACTTTATGTGTTGCATGTAACATTAGATTAAATATAAATAATGTTGGGTTACACATGGGAAAAATATTTAACGTTTTGATTATATGGGAAAAATAGGTTTTGAAGGGACCCAAAACCCTTTACAACAAAAGACACAAAATGCTACTAGAAAATATTTTCAAGAAGCTACCTGTAGTAGCCCAACAACCAAAAAACACAACAAAATAGGTGCTAAACAAAGATATAAAAACTAACTAACAACAACACCCAACAATCACAAAACAAAAAAAAAATCTAAAAGAAACCTACAACCAACAAGAAACAAAAAGAAACAAAGAAGAAGACCAACCGCTAGTCCAAGCTACTCAGGGTCTTGGCCACTCCAATCTGCTAGTTCCTATGTCTTTCGACCATATCCAACAACTCCTTCTCAACATCAAAGGATCTCTTCCAATAAGCCGACCCTCTAACATCAAGTCCTTTTTCATCATCATTAGTAGTTTTTTTACCTTTTCCCTTAGTCGTGTGCTCTTTCTCCATTAGCTTAGAGAAATAAACCTGATCCTCCTTGAGCTCACTAATCTTTCTGAAAAGGACTTCCAAAGAGTCCGCATTGTTCTTCATAGAGATATGACAAGCCTGCATTAGTTTTTTTATATCAACATTTGTACCCAAATCCTTGGTTTCCAGAGCTGCCAACTTTTCCTCACACAAGGATTTTAAGTCATGATAGGAACTTTCAAGGTCCACTATTCTATCAATAATAATGTTAGGAATTGAACCCTTGGGAACATTCTTCAGATTCTCCTTCAAACCTCTAATTTTAGTATTAATCTTAATGAACTCTTGCAAAGTCCACTTAGAAAACTTAAAGGTACTAGTGGCCTTAGCCCTAGCCATATCCAACAAATCATACATGGAGGTAGTGTCATCATCAAGGTAAGAAAAATCCTCAAAAAGAGGATTTATCTTCAAGGGATCCTGTTTAGATTTTTTCTTCTTTGCATCCTCCTCATTCAAACCCCTTATCTCCTTGTCTTGATCCATCTTGGGCATATCCTAAATTGGGGAATCCTTAATGGCCACCGTCTTATCACCAAACACATTTGGGTCCTTAGCCAAAACATCTGAGGCCTTGTTCTTTAGGTTAGTGATGCACTTCGACAACCTCTATGGCTTGTCCACCAAACCCATAGCAATATACTATGTCCCCACCTCAAGACCAGCACCAACAACATCCTTACCAATAGCCACTTCCACAGTTTTGGGAGAGGAATTATCCAACCCCACTTTTGTGTTTTCACTCTCAAAAAGGGCAAGTCATTTAGCAGCCTTTTTACTCTTAGAACCACCCACCTTCCTCTTCTTTGAAGAAGTAGCCACAACCATCGGAGATAAGTCCTCCTCCTCATTTGAAGTGGGCTCGAAGCCCAACAACACATCACTTAAATTTTTCTCCTTACCCTTGATGGTAGGAGCAAGGGTAAGAGACTTAACATGCTCCATAATCAATAAAATAATCCCTTCATGGAGGATGGGAGCCCTCCTATTCTTTAGATAATTTTAGTACCAAAATTAAATGTTGGTAATTAATGTTGGCAACAACTAGTACCAAAATTAAATGTGGGGGTTAATGGTTTTTTAAGCTCATGGTATTAGTCACATAATTTTATGTAATACCATTTGGTGGTTTTGTGTGAGTTTATTTCTATAAAATCAAACACATGGGTAGTTGTCTAAGGTTTTCTATCTTGGCTATTTCACTAAGGGTTTGTGAGCATCTCTTGTAGGAATTTGTGAGGGTTGAAGCATGGAATGGGATGTGTAGTTATATGATTGTTCACATAGAGTGCTTGTAGAGGGCTTTATATTTCAAAGGTATTCATGGAAGACTCTGAAGATGTATTGTGATGTTTATTTCTGAATAATACATGAGTGATGGATGCTTTTGGAGGCTTGGTTTTTCCCTCTGTAGGGTTTTCCTAGGGTATATCCTGTGTTATCTTTGATGGTATTTTGTGTATTCTTTTGCATATATGTTGGCATATATTTCTCTATTTGGGTTATGTAGAAATTATCTTGGGTGGATGCATATTTCCTTTGAATTCCATCTACTTGTTATTATTGTAAGAGATCTCCCAACTACTTTGCATCCTCCTTTAGTTACCTACATTAGATTGATTATATATCTCTTCATCTTGGGTGTTCATTATGGAGGGAATTCATTTGGGTAGTTGATTTCAACTTTTTGCAATGTTTTCTTTTAGGGAACACACCTAGTTGGGTTAAAGAGGTTTTGAATTTTATTTTGAAGAATATAACGACAATGGATTGGAAGGGAGAAGTTGTGAAACCAACAAAATAATGATATTCATAGGAAGCCTTAGAGTTTCATTTTGATTTCTAAATAAAGATATTTTGGTATTGTAACAATCTAGGTTTATCCAAAATTTGTAATAACATTTGTACCCTTTGTAGATTAAGTGATTAAAGGAAAAATAAACCTTAACTAAGTATCTCTTTGTGTATGTCATGCATTTTTAGATGTGTTTCTAATTTTAGTTGACCAACTAGATGACTATAAAATCCTTGTAAATATTTTTCAAGGTATATTCTCAAAATAATAAAGGAAATGTATGTTTATGCTCATAAATTACTAAGTAGACTCATTTAATTATGAAACTATCCATTTTCATTCTAAACATTGTGTAGAGCTTAGCTTATGTGTGTATTTTGAAAGGTATAGTCTTGTGTGGTATCTTGATTAAGGTATCAACTTAGTTTTAGTTATCACATATTTTGTATGGAATCATAAATTGTATTAATGGCCAACTAGATAAAGGCATTAGTGTGTTATTGGATTCTTCTCCCCATCAATCCCAAACACACTCAATATAAATTAATATAATAATTTTTTTTTAGTTTTATCTATTCTAGAGTGTGTTCCAATTGCCATGTTTGAATGCATATAACATCATAAGGGGTTATCATAAAAATATTCATAAAAAATTATGTGGTATATTATTTTCTCTAATAAGGTGCTTAACCTTGAATATTTCAAATCAACATGGAGGCATGAAGTGACAATTGACGTAGGGGTGTGCCATGTAGTGAGTATGATTTGTGTCAAGGTAAGTGTTTTTCTTCTATGGTGATATCTATTGCAACACCTTAGGGAAGACCCCTTGGTTTAGTAGAGCCAAAAGTGAAAGATGTTTGATCTACACCTGTAATTGATCTTGAGTTTCCCAACCCAAATATATGTTTTACGGTATTCTTCCTAGGCTCAACACTCATAGCACCTAGGAAACCATCCAACCTTGGGGATTTGGGATTTACAACTTTGAGCTTGAGAAATAATGACATGGATTCACATGAAAATTTAGAGAAAGGAAATGACTTATGCAACCATTATTGTAGCATGGTCTTCATGAATTTTTTTCTAATAGATCTTGCAATACTTTTCTTGGAAATTGGCATGAGAGGTTGGTCATTTTTATAGTGTTTCATATTGTGACAAGTTTCACCCATATGTGGGGACTATCTCTATAATATTTTTTACATAAGGGATGAAAGATTTAATTTTAGGATGGTGGAAGATTGAAATAAAATAAAAAAAAAGGAATAGAAAGAGAAAAGACTATGATAGCAAGTCCTAGGATCTTTATCTCTAGCAAAGGGAGAGGTATTTTGTATTTTGATGATTTTGCTTAGCCAAAATGTATATTGAACATTTGTAACTTTTGAAGAAAGAGTGTAACCAGTAGATTTGAAATTGTTTGAGTATTTCTAAGAGTATTTTGTGCATTTTTTAGATGTGTTCTTGACTAGTTAGTCAACTCCAAAAGATTGTAAAATCATTTCAATGATTTTATAATATATCTTTTAAATACAAGTAAATAAATGCACAAGTTTTTTTTTGGATTACCAAGTAGAATATTATAAATTTTTGCAACTTATTTATTTATTCATTTGCATGTGTAGAACCTAGTTTATGTCTATATTTGGATAAGTTTTGTCTTTAGGCATATCTTCATTACAATATCGTATTTGGTTTAGTTATTAAATGTTCTAAAAGAATCTTGGACTTTATTGCATAGCTCAGACATGCACCAATATGCATAGACTAAATCATCCCCATCACCCCAACACACCTCTAGACAATCAAAATAAAACATCATTTAATATTTTGTTTTCAATTAGTTTTTTTGTCTATTATGTTCAAATACATGAAATAGATTTAGAGGCTATCTTTTATCACATTTTAAATAGTTAGTGTGGTAATCTATCTTCTTAATTAGATGCTAAACCTTAAGTTCCTCAAACTAGCATATAGGCATGAAATGAAAACTAATAGTCCAATGCATTATATGTGGTTTATCAAGATAAGTGTTTAGTTTTTGTCATAATGCCTTTTATAGCACCTTAAGTAATCCCTTTTTGGTATAGTATGGCTTGAAGCGAATTAGGAGGTTTTACATACCTTAACAATTGGTTCTTGGTTTCCTATGCTTGATTGTAAGTGTGGTATTTTCTCCAAATTTGATGTACCTTGGCATTTGGGGGAGATTCAAATTTAAATACTCTGGGTTTACAACTCAGGTCACCAACATGTAGTACATAAATTAATTCTTATAATGAAGTTTAAACTAAAAATGATACTTTATAAGGAGATAATTATTTGTTTCTCACAAAAAATGTGATGAAAAATCTATGGAGGTGGCTTGAAAGTGTGACTTACCATGGATTAATTAGGATGAGTGAGAGATAACTATAAAATAACTTGTGACAACTTTTCACCGATCATCTGGAACTCAGGTTGAAATAGGGATAGTGCGCTTTTGGAACCAACTTGGATAGAATGGGACTAGCACACACTAGTAGAATTTCACAAATATATGACTACATGACTAAAAATTTTAGTCACAACAACTAAAAATGACTAAATTCTACTAATTTTTTGCAACTCAACTTTAAATGAGTAAATAAATGACTAATTTGGTTGTGGACTAAAAATTATTTAGTCACACAAATAAAAATGATTAAATAGTTAAAGTCATTTATTTAGTCACAATCCATTTGAATAAATAAATAGAAAATCAATAGTACTATTCCTAATTTTCATTTCAATAAGCATACTCTCAAACTTTTGTTGAAACCTTATTTTCACGTAGCCTGCCAAAATGGAGAAGTGGAATGACTCCCAGTAAATAATTGAAGCTAGTTGGGTTCAATATTTTCAGTAAAGAATGAGAGAGAATGGTAAGGAGATGTGTGTGATAGGAGGCATAGGATTCATTGTTGCTTATCTCATTCCTGCTTTGCTCAACAAGGGTTACATTGTTCACGCTATTGTTTGTAATCCTGGCATATATTTCCATAATTTCAAATTCCTTCAAATGCTTTTGAAGTATCAATGTATCCTATATAGGGTTTAGAATTATTTTTTTAATTTTAAAAAATAAATAAATGATGTATTTTTGTATGATTATATAATGTGAAGAAGATAGGGTATGTATGGGATCTTCCTAGTGCAAAGCAAGGCTTAAAATAATGAAAGCATACCTGTTAGAAGAAGGAAACTGTAATGAAGTGATAAATGGAGTGGATGGGGTGTTTCATACTGCTTTCCCTATCGCAGTACCAAATTATCACAACATCATGGTAGGTTGTCCTCAATTGGAATTATTTTTAGTTGTGATGCATAAATTGGTTTAGTTTTACTCTTTGTGAAATATATTTCCAGGCAGGAGGCCTTCATTGATCCTAGTGTGAATGGAACTCTCAATGTCCTCAAGTCTTGTTCAAGATAACCCTCTATAAAGAGATTCGTTCTTACATCCTCCTTCTCAGCTATTAGATATAACTACAATACTCAAGAGCTTTCTCTTTTAGATGAGTCCCATTGGAGCAATCAAGAATGTACTGAAGATAGTATAATGTAAGTATAAATACCCTCCTTTGAAGATTATATTTCACCAATTAGAAGCATTGAATTGCTTGTACAAGAGTAATTAATAGGCACTACTTGTTGTGATTATAAGAGTAAACTTGATCATCTTGGAATAAACAATAAAAATCCCAAAAATGTCTCCATAAACTTATCCATGAAAGCTTTTACTTCTTAGGATCAATTCACATCTACATATTTTTAAATTTAGGGTATGTTTTACTTGCAAATTTGGTATGCATATGCAAAAACTCTTGCTGTGAAAGAGGCCTAAAAGTATGCAAGGGAGCAAGGCCTTGATCTAGTTGTGGTAAACCCATCATTTGTTGTTGGGCCCCTTCTTGCACCTGAACCTACCAACATTCTTGCCTCAGTCTTAAACATAATGATGTTAGGTTCAAAACTTGCATGTGGTGGGAAATTATTTCAACAAATTTGGGGCAATGTATGTGAATTTATGAGATTGTATAGGACACTGATAGTGAAATATTATGGATAACTACTACAAGCTTCAATTTTAGGTTGAGAAAAATTAGAAACATGCAGGTTATTGGACTCTATCCTCATTGTTTTAGTAGTTTTACTTTTCTTTCACACTTGTAACTCTAAAACCTATATAATGCTTGTCAAAATTTATATTTTATAACCTAATATGTTAATACTGTTATCTATAGGAATAACTTGTGTTTGCTTTGTTGATTTTGATTTTGTAAAGAATATTGATTTATTTTCTCTAAAGCAACATATTCTCTCTACTAACATGGTGCTATACATTTTTCTGTGATTACAAAGTCAATTTTTGGTGACAAGACTATTTCATTTTTATTAATGGACAAGGAAATGGGTATGTGTAGGATCGTCATGGAAAAAATAGGCCCTTAAGTGGTGAAAAATTTAGAAAAATAAGAGTTAGGCAACTTGACATAAAAATTTGAATAAGTTATCTATATTATTTCAAAAATATGTAAGAATAGAATTTGTAGCAAATTGAATGTCATTTCTAAACTACTAGGTTTATTTTTAAAAGAAAATCTATTTGGTGAAAATTTGAAATTTCAATGTAGTAGTAGTTAAATTTCAGGGAAAAAATAAGCTGTGTTTGTTTGACCACCATAACCATAATAAAATGATAATATTTTTTATAAGATTTTAGATATAAGTAGAGGCCTCATGTACGGATGTGATGCATATTTTTTTGTAATTTTTTTGCAAGAAAATAGTTAATTATGAATTTTTTTATTACAACTTTTAAAAAATATGAAAACTCGTATGTTTGACCACCTTAACTTGGCCAAAACTTCATGAAATTCATTTCTTTTTTTAATCCTATAGTATGTGAAGCATAGAATGTGACACATATTTTGGATTCAAAAAATGTGATACTGTTTGAAAGATATAGGTATTTTTCAATTAGCCTATCAATCAAGACTTTAGTTGTAATTAAAATAGAAAATGAATAATAATAATTTATTAAATTCAAATTAAAGCATAATTTATATTAGTGGAAAGCTAAGAATCTCCTTTAAAAACCCTTTTCGTTTCATCATTTTTGGGTAAAAAAAGTAGTCAACCACATACCCTACACATACCCATCATATTGCCATTTTTTGGCCCATCATGATCCTGCACATACCCAAATATAATTTTCCATGTCATGTTTGCAATCACCTTCCCCTATTGTTGACCAAGGGATTGCCCTGCATAAGGTTTGTAATGTTACTCTATAGCATGGTAAATGCAACTCATTTTACATCAAAAGCCTTATTTGGTGATGTAGTTGAGTTTCCACGTATTGCTTTGCTTGATTTACTTTTAATAGAATATCTCTATAAAATATTTTCATCTTTGGATTGCATATAATAAATTGATTATAACTATAGTAATATAGAAGAAAATGTAGAAGCTAGTGTCATTATATACAATTTCATGTTCAAGCATTTTTTGTTCTTATATAACTGATTTTTTTTAGAAGGCCCTTGTAAAAGTATTTTCATCATCAACTTTGGAACATACATCAACATAATTATAATGATAAATAAAACAATAAAGGCTGGTTTCAGACCATACAGTATCTTACATTGAAGCTTTTTGTTTGAATCACAAATGATACATTTCATAACAATGTCACTAGGTGGTGAGGGCTATCTAAAATTTATGGGAAATGAGGTATGTATTGAGACCTTTTCCTGCATCTTTACTATAGGGTTAGAGAAAAGCAACAAATTCTATTCTTTATACATATGATTTATGCAATACATATTAAGAGTTAGCTAGTAGCCTTGGCCAGGTGCAACATGTTTCTCCTACCTCTTGCAAGGTCCTATCATTTTATGTAAAATTCATTCTCATAAATTCTTCTACTTGGATATTAATAA
Source organism: Sequoia sempervirens (assembly GCA_007258455.2). Lineage (NCBI taxonomy): Eukaryota > Viridiplantae > Streptophyta > Pinopsida > Cupressales > Cupressaceae > Sequoia > Sequoia sempervirens. Next base: position 691,408,461 of record VDFB02193867.1, read on the forward strand.
TCTAGATTGAGAATGTGAGAAACAACTATCAAAAATATTAAATACTGTATAAATCTTGCAATAAATACTAGATATTAATGTCCTTTATTTAGCTTTGCAATGTGGTCTATCTTCTTTGTGTCATTGCTCAGTCAAAGGCCTTATAATTATCCTTCATTTTCCATCCACATGGGCTCCATTTTTTCTTGAAGGGACTACTCTATCATAAGGTTCCCTCATTTGAACTGATTGCTTATCATTTTCATGGTCAATGACAATCCTTTATGATATTCATAAAGGATGTTGACAAACTTCATTTACTATCATAAGACTATTGACAATTCTCTTAAAATAATTTCCTTGCATTCAATTTGATGACTGTCCTTTATGGAATTTTGGATTTCCTTGATCCTTTACACCATAGTCCTATTTGAAATGCCATTATAATTTCCCCTTATAAACCTTGCATTACCTATCTTTTGAACCTTCATTTATGAATGATCTTTGATTTCCATAGCATTGCATTTGGTAAGGACTGAATTTTATTTGATGTTATCAATACCACTCACTTTGTCCATTGTCAAGATCACTCTCTTTATCCACTATCAAAAGCACTTGTCAACTTGTCCATTGTGTCCTATTTTTCTTACATAAGAAATTTCTTCAATTTCAAAATTAGGGATAATATGCAATGCATTGTTTTGAGATGAGGTATTTGTAGTTCTAGAAGCAGGGTATGTTTGTGAAGTTTCTACATCATGAATACTAGTGATTCTGTGATGGCACCAAAATTTAGTGGTAGAGATACATTAAGCACACAATCTTGATGGCTATGTAATTTTGAATTTAAAGCTTCATCTATTTTCATTTACATACACATATTATCCCACACTAATTCCAACCAGAAGAGGTTGAAATGAGAATAAAAGACAGTATATGTAATCTTGAATTGTGTATACATCAAGTGAGTGAGAATATGAAAGTATAACTAGTATTCAGGTTGCATTCTTGAGTCACATCAATAAATTCCAATGAAGGATCAATTCCCAATACTTTATTATCTAACAACAAACTATTGCAAGGTGTGGCCTTTGGTATTCCTTGTAGAACTAACGCTTGGGTTTGTGACATGGTCTAACCGCCTCCTATGGTTCTTAACCGAAGCTTGTATCGGGCATTGACAGGTCGATCCTTTGGTGCAATGACAAGTCCAACAATTGGTATCAGAGCTGGTCACAGGTTCAAACCCCGTACTTGTGCTGGGGGGTATTGTTGCAAGGTGTGACCCTTGGTCTTCCTTGTAACACTAATTCTTGGGTTTGTGACATGGTCTAACCACCTCCTATGGTTCTTAACTGAAGCTTGTATTGGGCATTGACAGGTCGATCTTTTGGTGCAACAACAAGTCCAACATAGACAACATAACTTGAAAAAGTGCCTTGATGTCTACATTTAATTCAAACCATCTATGTGGCATTTCTTGAATTAAGAGCTATATTCCCAAGCCTCTATTTACAAGATCAATTTTCTCATGGATTTTCCTTAACTGAACTGCTTGCTCTCATTTCTCATGTTATTTTTATCTTAGTAGTCTCTTTCCTTGCATGGTTTGCAAATATTGGCAAGTAGGTCTTTCCTATTTTGACATGCTTCTTATTACCTTGCATCTAGAAATGTACTAGTGTTATTTTTAGTCATACCTTGACTAACTGTCCATTTGCTTGTAGGGTCTGCAAAAATTGGCAAGTAAATTAAGCCTATTTTGAGATTGCATGTTATGACTAATCATTTATAGTTTTCCTTCCATTTCTATAGATGAATGTAGAAGCTGATATGTAGAATTCCTCAGGCTTTAGACATTTTGCATCCCCACAAAGCTAAGCATACCAAAACACCTGCACAATACAAAATGAAAACATATGAGAAATGTAGAGATAACCTTGAATAGGAGCTTGGAAACCCATATAAAATCACTTCCCATGAGCCAAAAACAACTAATAATATATGTCCCAAATCCAATTTATAATCCTTCTAAATGATCCACTACTACATTTGTAGATCGATCTGCATAACCTTCCCTCAAAGAATGAGGGAAGTCAAGCTTTATCTTAAAAGGAAAATTTTCCTAGCACCACTTTTTAATTTCCAATCATGCAGCTGGTTTTTCTTCAAAACATAGACAAGCACAAGGATTTTTTCAACTTCTAAATCATTGAAACTAGATGGAACTATCAAATGATTTGATCCCTTTTAAAACTGCCAAATCTTTCGCTTTAGTGTTTAATCTATAGTGAAGACGGAATGATGTTATCTTAACATAAAATACCATTTTATAATTTAAAAGTGAACTTTGCATTGGTAGAGCTTGAATTAACTTTAAATTCTATCCAAAAAAATCTTGACATTCTCAATTATTAAAAGAATCCAATGTACTTTAGGATTTTCAAATCTTTGGGTTTGTAGCTTAATTTATAGTCAAATCCTAAAAATCCTATGCAAAACTAGTTTATGCAAACAATATGTAATGACATTGAGCAAATGCCACATTGTGTTTTATTTTTTGCATAAAACACATTGAGAAAATGATGAAATTCCTCTATCCTTCATGCTTTGATGGATCTCCATAACCTGTTCCAAAGTTCCCATTTTAGCACAAGCAAGGAGTATGCTGACAAAGGTTATCAAATTTGGCTTTACACCTGCTAATTGCATTTGGTTGAAAGTTTCTAAATCCTTTTCAACAAATACAATTTTTGCATGTCCCACAACCATTGCATTCCATGAGATGACATCTCTTTGAGGAATTCTACCAAAAAATTTACATGCCTTGTTAATGCTTCCACATTTTGCATACATGTCTACTAGGGCAGTTGTAACTACAACAAATGACAAAATTCCTCTATCCTTCATGCTTTGATGGATGTCCATACCCTATTCCAAAGTTCACATTTTGGCACAAGTAGGAAGTATGTTGGAAAAGGTTGTCGAATTTGGATTTACACTTGCTAATTGCATTTGCTTAAAATTTTCTAAATACTTTTCAACAAATCCATTTTTTACATATCCTTCAACCATTGCATTCCATGAGATGACATCTCTTTGAGGAATCCTGCCAAATTGTTCACATGCCCTGTCAATGCTTCCACATTTTGCATACATGTCTACTAGGGAAGTTGCAACTACAAAAAATGACAAAATTCCTCTATCCTTCATGCTTTGATGGATGTCCATACCCTGTTCCAAAGCTCCTATTTTGGCACAGGCAGGGAGTATGCTGGCAAAGGTTGTCAAATTTAGATTTACACCTGCTAATTACATTTGCTTGAAAGTTTCTAAAGCATTTTAAACAAATCCATTTTGTGCATATCCCGAAACCATTAAATTCCATGAGATGACATCTCTTTGAGGCACTCTACCAAACAGTTCACATGCCTTGTCAATGCTTCCACATTTTGTATACATGTCTACCAGGGAAGTTGTAACTACAAAAAATGACAAAATTTCTTTATCCTTCATGATTTGATGCATGTCCATACCCTATTCCAAAGCTCCCATTTTGGCACAGGTAGGAAGTATGCTGGAAAATGTTGTTGAATTTGGATTTACACCTACTAATTGCATTTGATTGAAAATTTCTAAAGCCTTTTAAACAAATCAATTTAGTGAATATCCCACAACCATTGCATTCCATGAGATGACATCTCTTTGAGGCATTCTGCAAAACAGTTCACATGCCTTGTCAATGCTTCCACATTTTGCATACATGTCTACTAGGGTAATTGCAACTACAACAAATGACAAAATTCCTCTATCCTTCATGCTTTGATGGATGTCCATACCCTATTCCAAAGCTCCCAACTGGGCACAGGTAGGGAGTATGTTGGCAAAGGTTGTTGAATTTGGCTTTACACCTGCTAATTGCATTTTCTTGAAAATTTATAAATCCTTTTCAACAAATCCATTTTGTGCATATATCAAAACCATTGCATTACATGAGATGACATCTCTTTGAGGAATTCTTCCAAATAGTTCACATTCCTTGTAAATTCTTCCACATTTTGCATACATGTCTATCAGGGCAATTGTAACTACAACAAATGACAAAAATTCCTCTATCCTTCATGATTTGATGGATGTCCATACCCTATTCCAAAGCTCCCATTTTGTTACAGGTAGGGAGTATGCTGGAAAAGGTTGTTGAATTTGGAGAGGTTTATCCCCTGGAAGGGTGTATCCCAACCTTCCCTGCTCTCCCACATACACTTATTGAAGTGTATATGGGAGAGCGAGGAAGGGTTTATCCTCACCAAATTCATTATTCCCAAATATGAGCAACACAAATACTCATTAAGGAAGACCCTTTCATTATTCCCTAAATGGATTAGACTTTCAAGGAGGAAAGAGGCGTGCAATCAAGTCCCTCATGTACAAATTTGATAACTATAATCAAATGATGACTAATTTGGATTTTATCAATCCTTCCAACCTTCCTCACTCTCCTGCAAACACTTCCATCCATGCTTGTGGTGATGTGAGGATTTCCTGCATCACCATGGGCATCGCTGGAGAGTGGGGAAGGCCCCAGGAAGGTTATTTTTTAGATTGTTTCATTTAGCATCCCAATATTCTCCACAAGAACATCACCCCTCTTTAAAATGATGGAAATGGTTCACATATCTTAGAAAAATTTCTCTTGCAACAATGTTGGGGATAAATTTAGATGCATTCTGAAAATCATAACATATTCAAAGGTTCTTAACAACTCTAATAGTTGTACCAGGGGCCATGTTTAAAAATTCAAATGCAATTACTAACTTTTCACTATGGTGACAGATAAATGATTCTTTTTTCTTCTATTCCACAACATTAAGTAGAAGTCTTGAATCTGGAAATACCTTGTTGCCTTCATTTTCCAAGCCAATTTCTCCAATTTTGCATAGATCTCCCATGTTTGTGGATGTGACCTGTCTCCACAAAAAATCATGTACCATTTATGCCCTTCAATATAACATGTAGGTAGATTTTTAATTCCTCTATCTTTCATTAATCTTCCTACTATTTGAACCTCACCACACCTGCCTATTTTTGTACAAATGTTTTAGACAAGAACATAAGTTGCAACATTTTTAGGATCCAACAAAAAAAGTAGTGTTGCTGGAATACTTAGCCTATATTCATATATGATCACCTAAAAAATAAGTGGATATATTGTCAGGTTAAAAATTATCCTTTTTGAATTAGTTTCTTAGTCCATAGCATCTAGAACAATGGATATATAGTCAGGTTTTGGTGAGCCCATTTTTAGTCCTCTTTTTGCTTTTATGAAAACTACATTTGCAAAATTATGATGTCTGTAGTTGTATATCAAGGTTTATGTTCATGAATTTCAATTTTCTCAAGTCAAAGACATCTTTAGAGATATTAAGTACTGAAATACTCATGTCATAGGAAACAATTTTTGGACATGATTTGGGCATGTTTATGATCCTGCTTTCATTTTCACTTTTGCTTTATGATTATTTTGAATGTTTAGAGTGAATTTTAATAAATTGAGTATTTTAGAGCTTCTACCCTCTCATTAAAGTCATCAATTTTTGTACCCGCTCTCTCGAAATCACTTCAAGTCATGTCTGTGGTGATGCAAGAAAGTCCCACATCATCGCAGGCATGACTTGAAGTTCTTGCAGGAGAGCAAGATCACATTTCTTTGAGGCATTTTTTGAAATAGTTTGCTTGCCTTGTCTATGCTTCCACATTTTCATGTATGTCTAGCAGGGCACTCCATAATCTAGTTTGTAGAGTAGGCATTACTCTATGATTTTATGCTTTGTCTTCATAAATCACAATTCTCTAAATCTATTTTTCTGTGCAATTAGTAATTTTTTAGGCTTGGCATGCTAATGATCTATGCTACTCTAGAAATTTTTTCTCTTATAGGTTCTATAAATATTCAGGTTTCTTTCCCTATTACATATTAATATGCATAAATTTTCTCTAAAAGGAAAACAAGATGGGGCATGTTTCTTTCCCTATTACATATTAATTTGCATAAATTTGCTCTAAATTTGCTATAAATATTTAGATTTCTCTTATAGGTTTTATAAATATTTTGGTATTTTTCTCTTATAAGTTTCACAATCCTTTGAGGTCAAGAACAAAGTCTAGGTAAGATTTGAGCCAAATAGTTCTCTCTCTATACACAGGTATGCAAATCTCTTGCCTAGATATTACTCATTTATAATACTAATGTAGCTTTTGGTTATAGTAGTTGTTTTATTCGTTAAGATGTGATTAATGCTCCATTTATCCTCAAAAAAGAATCTACTATGTGTGCACCATACCTGCCTTCATGGATGATAGGTTGAAGAATATTTGGAGAAAAGAGATGAGAGACTATTTCATTGAGTACATGGAAATTCAAATTTATGATCTTCATACTTTTAAACACCATTATGGTCACTTTCTTTTATGTGCAATACTTGTGTTGTTACATTGTAGTGTAAGGACACTGTAGATTTTCTCCAGGAGGTAAATATATATCCATCTACATGCTATTTTCATGATTTTGAAATCATACCAGTTATCTAAATCTATTTGTATGAAACTATAGGTTACCTCTCAAAACAATCAAGAACAATATTGGTACAATAGGGAAAATCCATATGTATACTTTATAGTAGAACAATTTTCTCAGAGATTCAAGCAATTTCATGTTGGGCATGGGCTGTCAAAAGAACTATTGAAACCTTATGATAAGTCCAAATGCCACAAGGATGCTCTATCTTTCAACAAATACACATATAGGAAATGGGAGTTGTTCAAGACATGTTTTGACCAAGAATGCAGGCTACTTATGAAACAAAACTCATTTCATTCTATGCATTATAACTCATATTTTTAGTCTTTGACTGAAAATAAAAATTGTAATACTCTATTTTTAAGTTGTAACTAGAACACCTTTCGTTTATTAATAAAGTTCACCGATTTTTCCTTCTCAATGGTTGCCTTATTGTGTGCAATTGATGATTCATTATGTGTATTTCTAGGTTTTATGTTTAAATCTTCAAATATGAATGAAAATATATGACTAAATATACTACTAGTTGACAAAAATTAGTGAACAAATATAACTAAATATAGTATCGGTTGATAGAAATCAATGAGTAAATATGACTAAATATATGACCAAATTGATCAAATGACTAAATAATATACTACCAGTTGATAGAAATCAGTGAATACAAAAATTAGTGAATAAATATGACTAAATAAATGACTAGTAATAAATTACTAATGGTCACGTGACCAAGCTCAATGAATAATATGACTAAATATATGACTAAATTAATGACTAAATATACTACCAAGTTGTTCAATCAAAACAACCAATAAATGACTAAACTTGGTTTAGTCATAAATTTGGTCACGTTATAAATGATTGGAAATAAACTACTAATGGTCATGTGACCAAGTTTAGTCATTTATAAGCAATTTTTAGTAGTCTTTTCAGTCATATATTGTTGTTTCTATACTAGTGGCACAATAAGCTCAACATTATTCCCCACTTCAAATAGGTGATGCCCTTGATGCTAGCACAACCTCCATGGCCATGTGAGAGCCTTCTCCTAATTCTATTCACTTGGTAGCTAGGGTAGAGTGCCTCTCCAAGAACTCTACCACTTTCTCTTCTCTTTGCCACAATGCCTCACCTCTTTCCTAGGTAGCTTTATCGAATGACCTATTTTTCCATACCACTAAGAAATCCTGAAACCTATGCTTCCTAAACTCCATTTCCCTCTTGTCAATTACCTCCTCAACCTCATTCTTAGGTCTATCAGTCACATTGGCAAGACCCCTTATCAGTATATTCCTCAAAAGGTCTTCCTCATTGGCATGATGGGGCCTCAACAGACTCACATGAAAAATTGTATGCACCTTCATGTGCAAGGGAAACCTCAATCTATACAAAACCTTTCAGACCTACCCTATCACTTCAAATGGTCCATTGAACCTTTGGACGAGAGCTTGGATCATACCCTTCTATGGCTTGAATTGTTGAGGATTTGTCTGTAGCAATACCTTATGACCAATCTGGAACTCAACCTACCTACACTTAGAACCTACACCTTTCTTCATTGGGTCACTTTCCTTAGTCAATTAGTACCAGCTTGCAAGGTCTACTTGATCATTCCATTCCTTCAAATAGTCACTTACATCTGTGCTACCTAAACCCTAGTAAGCACTCAACATAGTGTGTGGGGTCAAGGTCTATTATCCAGTAGCCAGTTGGAATGGTGAAAATTGACTAGAGCCAAACTTTTGTAAGTTGTAACTAAACTAAGCTACATCCAACAACATAGGCCAATTATTCTAATTTGAATTGACACAGTGCCTCAAGTAATCCTCTAAGACTACATTGATCCTCTTGATCTACCCGTCTATCTAAGGATGGTAACTGGTAAACACCAAGATCTTTGTTCCCATCAGTTTGAAGATCTCGCTCCAAAATATTCTTGTAAACCTTGGATCCCTATAAAAAAAAATGCTAAAGGGAACACCCAAATATTTGACGACATACCTGAAAAAGTAACTTGCATCATCCTTTGTAGTGCAACCATGCTGGTAGGAAACAAAGGTTCCATACTTCAAGAACCAATAAACCATAACCATGATGCTTGAAAGCTCCTCCACTTCAGCAATCTGTGTGATAAATTCCATACTCAAGCTCACCCAAGGACGTACCAGGACCGGTAAGGGTTGTAACAAACCCCCTAGCAGTTGACTCGTGGATTTTTCTTGCTGACATATCAAGCAGGTATTGACATAATCCTCCACATCCTCTTTGAGATTCTACCAAAAGAAACCTCTCTTCAAAAGAGAAATCCTCCTCCTCTAACCTGGGTGTTCAGCGCAAAGCATATCATGACACTCCCTTATCAAGTCTCTCTTGAGGTATTTCCATTTAGGAACATAGAATTGAACCCTTGCGAACATTAGGATCCCATTCTCTAAATGAAACCTTTGAGTCCTTCCTTGCTTCACTTGATTCACCAGTTGGTAGGCCTGGGAATTCATCTTGAGCCTCTCCTTAATATTATCAAGGATCTCGTCAGATAGATCCACCCTACTTTCTAAGTTACCATCACCCTATTGTAGCTGAACAGTAGCTAACCGTACCTTCCTACTCAAAGCATCAACAACCACATTGTGCTTCCCTAGATTTTGAACCAAGTCCATATCAAATTCTGCAAGAATCTCTTTCCATCTCACCTGCTTCGAAGTTATCTTGGCTTTTGTTTTAAAGTAAGTAGAGCTAATTTTATCCATCTTCAAAGTAAAAGGAACTCCCAATAGATAATGCCTCCAAACCCTTAGACAATGAACAATACCAGTCATTTCCTTCTCATGGGATGAGTAACAATGCTCTCTTTCATTCAACTTCTGAGACTCAAATGCAACCAGGTGCCCTCCTTACATGAGAACACCTCCAAAAACAAAATTTGAGGCATTTGTCTACACTTCAAAAGTCTTACCAAATTCTAGCAAAGCCAACACTGGCTCAACACAAAGCCTATCCTTTAGCTCCTCAAATTCCTTAGCTTGCTTTTAAATCAATTTCTAAGCTTTGTCCTTCTTAAGAAGATCAGTCAAGGGTGATGAAATCCTAAAATATCCTACCAAAAAATTCCTATAATAGTTAGCCAACCCAAGGAATTGTTGGACCTCATGCACTAATTACAGTTACTCCCAATCATGGATAGCTAATAAATTCTGACATACTTAAAAAAGTAACTTGCAACATCATCTATATTGCAACCAAGTTGACAGGAAACAAAGGTTCCATACTTTGAGAACTAATCAACCACAACCATGATGCTCGAAATATCTTCCACTTCAAGAAGCTATGCGATAAAGTCCATACTCAAGCTCATCCAAGGACGCACTAGGATTGGTAAGGGTTATAAAAAACCCCTTGGCAATCAACTCACATATTTTTCCTGCTGACATATGAAGTAGATCTTGACATAATCCTCCACATCCTCTTTTATCTTTGGCTAAAAGAATCCTCTCTCCAAAAGAGAAACCATCTTTCTATGACTTGGGTGTTCATCCTAAACCATATCATGACACTCCCTTATCAAGTCTCTCATAAGTTCTTTCCATTTAGGAACATAGAATCGATCGCCTATGAACATTAAGATCCCATTCTCCAAATGAAACCTTTAAGTCCTTCCTTGCTTCACTTGATTCACTAGCCGGTATGCCTATGAATCCATCTCAACCCCCTCCTTAATCTTATCAAGGATCTCATCAGATAGACCCACCCTACTTTCTGAGTTACCATCACCCTATTGTAGTTGAATAGCAACCAACTATTCCTTCCTACTCAAAGCATCAATTACTACATTTCTCTTCCCCAAATTGTGAACCAATTCCATATCAAATTCTACAAGAAACTCCTTCCATCTCACTTGCTTCAAAGTTATGTTGGCTTGTGTCTTAAAGTAAGTTGAGATAATGTTATCTATCTTCACAATAAAAGGAACCCCAATAGATAATGGCTCCAAACCCTTAGATAATGAACAATAATAGTAATTTCCTTCTCATGGGATAGGTAACAACACTCTCTTTCATTCAAATTACAAGTCTTGAATGCAATCGGGTTCCCTCCTTGCATGAGAACACCTCCAACAACAAAATCTAAGGCATATGTCTACACTTCAAAATTCTTACCAAAGTCTAGTAAATCCAGCACCGGCTCACCACAAATTCTATCTTTTAGCTCCTCAAATGCATTAGCTCGCTTCTTAATCCATTTACAAGATCAATTCTTCTTAAGAAGATTAGTCAACGACGTTGCAATCCTAGAACATCCTACCACAAACTTCCTATAATATTTACCCAACCCAAGGAATTATTGGACCTCATGTTGTCCTCCTCTAATGGTTCAATAACTAAGCCCTGAGACTTGTGACCTAGAGATTAGAAATCTACACTAAGTAGCTATCTTACTCATCATGAAGGTGCATTTCATTGTCAACCCAGGGATGTAACTTTGAAATGGGTCAACACTGTATGTGCACTAGGACTCATTGTAGTCATCCATACACTAGAAAAGAAATAGTACTGAAAATAAAATGCTAGAAAGAAACTAACATAAGCATTGTGCATGAATCAACAACTACAATGAGAATCAACAACCAGACTAGAAATGGATGACAAAAATAGTAATCTTAGCAAGCAAAAAGGGAACTACTTTGTTTTCCTTGGCTGCAAGAACAGTCACAAAACAAAATTTCAGTGGCTATAGGGATGGACAACTGTTGAAACCAAAACTAATTACTGAACACAAAATTAACTTGAAACTAAATGGGTGACATTCTCAAAAAGTGGGCCCCCTTGAGTGAGTCTTCCTTAAGCTAACTCAAATGTAGCCAATCAGAATATCATTTTATTCCTTGAAAGCATGATTACAACATATCAACAATATGACTATATTACTAAAACTAGATAATGCAAGTACAATCTCAAAAAATACAACCTTATGAAAAGGGGAATCTCACCATTATTTATAGAGGGAAAAACTTCTAATTAACCCTAACTACCTAGGCAGTTGACTCCATCAAAATAGGAGGATTCCATTTATTGAAAGCATAGAAAACAGAGGAAGTAAATTATGCATGCGCTAGATTTGGTCAAAGCATACTTGCCCCAATGAGAATCCAACACAACACACTTCCTATATTTTCTCAACTAACAAACATGGCCATTAAAAGGTAGTTACAATCTTTCATTCGAACTAGGAATTTCCCTTCATTGGAAGTTTCCCTCCATTGAGATTTTTCCCTTCTTTGACCTCTTAATGACCATCCTTTTTACTTCCTTAGAAACCAACCAACTGGTAGGAGTTTCTTCCACTTTGAAAGCTTCATTTACATCAAAATCTTAATGTGAACCTACATAATGACATTAGCACTCACAAAAAATTGCATATCCATAATTACCTTAAAGTAGCATCCATTCAACCACATGTAAAATTAACATAGATAATTCACATATCATGTTAATGTCATTAAAAGTCACAAGGATAAGTTTATGCCCAAGGTTTATAGATTTAAGGAAATAGCATGGAAAATGTCAACAACTAGGTGCCAAAGTCTATGGTAACAACAACAAATATATGATAAACCCTATCAAAATTGAACCATTAATTGGACTCATCATTCCCCCCAGCCTAATGTTCTGCTGGTCCTCTAGTAGAGGGAGCTCTATTCCTTTTCCTAGTCAATTCTTTGAAGTCACCAACTACCAACTATCCTAGATCAGTCTCTATAGTATTTGAATTGGAATCCCAATAGAATCCTTGCTTGTTTTCCAATTTTCACCATCTTTTCCTTTTTGTAGCTATGTCATATTGATGGTATCTCTAATTTGGTATAGGCCACAATAGAGAAGGTAGATAAAATATCAATGGAAGAAAATACTGTTGTCTCATCTTTCCAATTTGTATGTACCTAGGACACCGTTTACATGCTGCAGCATAATTTTGCAAAGAATGGGGTTCAACTTGTTTCAGCTACTTTGTCAAACTATTCCATCTCTATGATAGGTACACCATTACTATTTTCCCTATAGTGCCAACTACCTTTTCATATTCCTAATATGCTTCTTCTCTAATAGGCATGATTCTATTTTTGTAGCTTGGGAAATAAAGAATCATGTGCCATTTATAATAAATATTTGAGGGGTTACTGGATTCAGCTCTGAGAGACAAATGGGTATGAAGTTCCCTTTCCCTATAAGTTCTAAACTGCTACCCCCACCTAATTTCATTTTGGATCCATGACATAAATGTCCTTAAATGGATATCTCCAATGTATAGTAACGGGTTCCAATCAAGATCATTAGACACAACATAATTATGCAGGTACAGTTCATACAATATATTTTTAACTTTAGAAGGGGAAGATTGGTAGGCTTGGAAAAAATCATGTGGAGTTTCAATATAAGGGCTTAAACCTGAAATAACCCTTGACAGCTTGAAGGAAAGATGTTGCTCCTTCAAATGTAGTGCATATACTCTGGGAGGAGTTTTTCATGTCATCATATGTGGTACTAAAGCTACCACATTATCTACCTTATCCTTCAAGGCAACAATCTCTACATTCTTTTCTTCAATTTCTGCATTTTTCTTTTTAACTTCTTCTAGTGGCTTGTGGTTTTCCTTTTTCCACTCTTCCTCTTTCCTTTGCATCTCACTCCATAGATTCAAAGCTACAAGATTCTATGAAAAAGTGGGAGGTTTATGTGTTCCTACCAAAATATTTCCTCGCACCGATTCTTGTTGTTCAAATGGCACCAGTTGCAGTGATTTTGGTTGTTCATCTTGCTATGATTGCATTGGTTCTTGGTTTTCAACCTAATATGCAATAGTAGCAAGCTCTACTAATCTTATGTTTACTTGTTCCTCAAAAATATATTTTTCTTCAACATTTACCTACCCCATAGGGGATTTTTTCTCCTTCCTAGGTGTTCTTGTGAATCTAGGGCTTCTCTTTGGAGGCATATCAACAACTATCCCATATGGTTTTGATTTCTTAGGAGGGATTTTATGTTTTTCTTTGGTTGTAGGAAGACCAGTGTCATCAGCCTTCCATTTCCTAGGGCTTGGTGTTACTTTCATTGGCATTTGCTTCTTGGCCTTCCCCTTCCTATTTTTTGCCTCTCTCATTTGTGCTTCATCTTTTCTAATGGAAGCCCTAGTTCGAATTGGGGTTTTGGGAAGAAAATTAACATTAGGGTTTGAGGATGAACTTTCTTCATCTGAATATTTTGACTCAGAGGATCCAATTTCTATTGTTGCTTCAGCTGTAGGAGGGTTTGTGCTAGGGTTTGAACTAGAGGTTGAAGCTCTAGGAGTGTTTTTAACAACCCTCTCACCCATAATAACCCTATGAGCTTGAGGATGACCTCTAGGATGCACATTTCCTAGTCTGAACTAGACAATGTTTACAAATTCCTCCCATGTCATACCAGACACTTCTTGTAAAGATTTCTCTATTAATAATTTTATCAAGTAGTGATGAGAAACAAAATTGTCCCTACCTTTGTGTGTTTCAACTATCATGATTGCAAGGAGGTTGTACAACACATTGGGAACACTCATCCCTCTTCCATGTCTCATATGGTTTAGGAGTTTAAAATGCACAACATGGAGGCATGACTAGCAGCCCTCACAAGTAATATACTTGACAATGTAGATGGCTACTTGCTTCCACTTTTCTAGTAGATAAGTTCTCCTCATTCCTTGCTTATCTACAACCAATAGAGGATCACTAGGTTCGGTGAATTTTTCCCTAGCTGACCTCAGATCCCTAGAAGCAGGGTATGGCTCTCCTTTGGCAAGAAAACCCATCACTTCTTCAATTCTATCCTTAGTGGCTATTGCTTCTAGCCCTTTTACCATTTCCTTCCCATCAAAGAGTGTTTGTGCAAATTCCAGAGCAATATATTCATTGAAACTATCAAGTTTCAAAAAGTAGTCCAACCACCCACAATTCCTGAATTTGGCTAGAGAAAGTGTATCCTGCAGTATCACGTCATGAACTGTAGGTTCATTCCTAATCATCTTACCACCCATTGTTTCTACCTACAATCAAGCATTTACACTTATGTGAAATTTCCTTTCCTGTAATCCTTCTCTAAAACCCCAATTTCTTCTTCTTCTTCCTGCAACTCCTTTGTAGTGCTAACACCAATTTCATATGAAATTTACCCTTTTGGAAACATTTAAGATTATGACTAAGTCAATAAAGAAATATAAATGAAGGGTATCATCAAGAAAAATGCAACAGTTTAGTGTCATATCACACATGCAAGACATCATTTCAACTATTCCATTCAAATTGGCTTATTTCAAATTTGCTGACATGTATGACATGTGGACATATGGGTTCACACTCCCCCCCAACCTAAATTAGAGCATGTGTCTGCACAGGTTGGGTAGTAATTATGATGTGACATGATAGAGTACAAATATATGCTATGTGAAATATCAACATTAATATACAATAATTAAATGAATGCACTTAAGATAATTAAGATATAACAGATTGTCACACACGTACCTAAAAATTTGGAGTATCTTTTGCAAGGAATGTGGAGGAAAGTAATAGTTACCTTTAAAAGTACAGTTTAGAAATTAAATGAAGTGGTGATGGAATGAAGTGATGGTGGAGTTATGGAAGAGAGAGAAAAGATGGAGATGGATAGGCGGATGGATTTATTGATGGAGAAGTGGATTCTCACAAAAGTGGAAATATTTATTATGATGTGAGTGCATGCATACCTTGATTAGTTAGAAGGGGGGACACTAGGTCTACTTCTTTTGGCTGCAAGAAGTTTAGAGGTTTGGTGTTGAATAAATTGTTGCATGAATTCTTGTTTGGAAGCTGGCTTATGATATAACTTGAGATGGTTTCCATTGACCAAGAGCTTGAATCTGATAGGGTCAATGGTTGTGAGTTGAACACACCATTGGAGAAGACTTCTGCAACTTCATACCATCCCAACCACCTAGTCTAGAGTTTTCCTACATTATCTTGATACCTGGAGTCATAAAGGATTGCTCAGTCACCTAGCTGGAACTTCTTTTCCATTATGTATTTGTCATGCCATTTGACTCTCTGATTTTGCACTATCTTAGTATGATTAAGGACTACTTTCTCATCTCATCCAAATCATTCAATTGCATGATTATGTCCTTTTGTGCCTCAGATATTTCTATCCAAAGATCTAGTGCAACTCTAAGAGTTTTATGCTCAAACTCAATAAGCATCATGGTTGTTTTCCCATACAACAATTCAAAAGGTGTAAAACTAGTGGTTGTCTTTCAAGTGGTCCTATAAGCTCAGACAACTTCTAGCAACCTATTTTCCCAACATTTCCCATGAATAGCCACTATTTTGGTCAAGATAGCATCTATTTCCCTATTGATCACCTCAGACTAGCCATTGGCCTGAGGATGATAAGGGGAAAATTTCTTATTCCTTACATTATATTCATTAAGCAAAGTTGTGACAAGGGTTGATGTAAACTGAGCCCCTTGATCTATCACTATCTCTCTTGGAACCCCATAATGTGTGAAGATTTCCTCATAGAGTAATTTTGCAACTTTATTAGCTCTAACATTTTTCATAGCTTTAACCTCAATCCACTTGGTCACATAGTTAGTGCAAACCAAGATGTAGGATTTTCAATTTGATGGAGGATCAATGGGACCTACAAAATCAAGTCCCTTTATCAAATGGAGTGATGAATACCTAGGGGTATAGAGGCATATCATCAAATTTGGTTGGTCGGCCCATCCTCTGACATCTATCACACTTCCTATTATACTTTCCTACATCCTTATGAAGTGTGGGCCAGTAATATCTTGTATTAAGAATCTTCATTGCTATCCTCTTAGCTACAAAATGTCCTCCACAAGGTTCATTGTGACATGCATGTAGTCTATCATATGTTACATCTTCCCTTACACATCTCCTCATTACATGATCTAGTCTAGTGTAGAATAAACATCATGCAATCCAGGAGAAAGGAGAAGTTTTCACAATAAGAACCCTTTTCTCTTTTGGAGAGAAATGAGGGGGAACTCTCCCTATAACCAAATAATTAACTATATCTGCATACCAAAGTGTGTGCACGCTGATGGAAAAAAAATGTTCATTAGGGAAGGATTCATCAATGACTTGAGTGTCCTATGATGTAGTCAATCTGGAGAGAAAGTCCGCTACAACATTTTCCTTACCCGGTTTGTCAAAAATGGTGATATCAAATTCTTGCATCAATAACAACCACCTCGCTAGCCTTCCTAAAATCAAGGGCTTATTCATGAGGTATCTTATGGCTGCATGGTTTGTATGGAAAAACATATGATATCCTGTTATGTAATGCCTGAACTTGTTAAGGGTGTAGATGACTACCAACATTTCCTTTTATGTCACTGTGTAATTAAACTCAGCTCCTTGTAGGTTTTTGTTGACAAAGTAGATTGCATTCTCAACTTCTCCCTCTTTTTGTCCCAAAACAACTCCTATAACATTTAAATGAATCTATATGAATATGGAAAGGGAGTTCCCAATTAGGGCCTTTGAGTACAAGAGCATGGGTTAAGGCTACTTTCAAATCAAATAATTCTTTGTCACACTCCTTTTCCACTAGAACTCAACATCTTTAGTTAAAAGATTGTACAGTGGTGTTTCCATCTTATTGAAATATTTGATGAAGCACCTATAGTATCTTGCATGTCACAGGAAACTTCTAACATCTTTTTGTTTGACAGGAATAGGAAGATTGGTAATCACCTCAATCTTGTCTGGGTCCACTTTAATTCCTTTTTGAGAGATGTAGTGGCCAAGGACTACTCATTCCTACATCATCATGAAGAATTTCTCACTGTTCAAGGATAGATTATGGTCTTCACATCTCTACAAAAAATTTCTTAGATTTTCCAATGCTTCTGCAAAATCAGCACCATAAGTAGTAAAATCATCCATATAGATCTCCATACAATCATGTGAGATATCTAAAAATATACTAATGACTGCTCTTTGAAATTTTGTAGGTGCATTACATAAACCAAATGGAAGTACTGAATAGGCATAAGTCCTCCAAGGATAGGTAAAATTTGTCTTCTCTTGATCTTCAAGTGCAATCTATATCTAATTATAACTAAAATCCATCTAGAAAAGAAAAATACTGCTTACCTACAAGTGAATCCAGTTCTCTATAGTCGACAAAAACTTTCCATTTACCTCCCTTTTTAGGCACAATTACCAATGGGGACACCCATTGGCTATTTGAAATAGGGTAGATAAATCCCGCATCCAATAATTTTTGTAGTTTCCCTTATACAATCTCCCTCAATGCAAGGTTGATTCTCCTTTGTGGATGCCTTACTAGTGTGCAATCATCTCTAATATATATCCTATGAGTATACAGCATGGGGTCCAATCCTTTCATGTCATGGTAATCCCATGCAAATGCATGTTGATGGGTCTTCAACGGGTTTGTCAGGGACAATTGTTGCTCTTGATTTGACTTGCTATTAATATTCAGATGTTTCCCTTCTGACACTTGCACTTGTGTGGTTAACTAAATCATGGTTGTTTCACTAATATTTGGAATTTTTAACTCATTTGGAAACAATGTATGAACCATATATGTTGTTGTAGGAAGTTTAGTTGCAGAAGGAGCAGACATAAGTGTCTTTACTGGACCTACAGAACTAGATTCATGAGTGGATTATTCTTCATGCACCTCATAATGGTTTTAAATTATGTGGGACACTACTTCATCTTCTTCCTAAAGCTACATAAAAGGGATTTTTCCTATCATCATGAGTTATGCCATTGAATTGAATTCCTTGGCCTCTTCTCCAACATGTGGCCATATGGGGTTATCCATATCATGGGATGGTTTATTAGAAGTGTAGAGAACAAGATTTTGGTGCTTCTTCCATAAAAAATAGTCATGTCCCCTCATCAACATATAATCTAAGCATCTGTTGTGGCTAACCATGACCTACCTAGAATAATGGGATATCCTCCTAGTGTAGCTTTAGGGGAGAGGATCATGAAATCTACTGGGTACTCCCAAGAGTCTAGAGTTACAACAAGGTCTTCTACTATAGCATCTAGTTTGAAAATGGAACTATCAACAAGCTGTAGGACAGTAGGAGTAGGTCCCATATTTGCAACATTTAATTGTTGCAAGATAATATCCTTAGTCATCATATTTTTTGCTGCTCCCAAGTCAATTAAAGCATTCTTTACTTGGATTCCATTTATAACAACTCCTACCATAGGATTACCTAGGTCAGTGTATTTAGGAACAATAACTTTCCTCCCTGGATTTTTGAGACTTGCTTCCTTGATTTCTTTGCTATATATGGGAACATATTTTATGTCCTAGAATAAAGGTATCTTAACACATATGTGTTTTAGCTAATCCAAAATGTCAAAGATTGTTTCCTCATTTTCTTCCTTTTGTTTAACCACTTCTAACCTTTGAGGAAATGGTGGGTCTTGATAAGACTACTGAATTGGTTCAATATTTTTAGGTACACTTGGCTTAATAGGACATTCTGATGCTCCTTTTCTTCCACAGGAAGCTCAGTGATGATAGGAGTGGAAGGGGCTGGCAAAGTGGTTCCTGAACATAGATGGATGTCACTCACACTCACAACATATGTAGGGAATCAATTAGGATCTCCAAAGTAGATTGGTTGATGTTGTGGTTTGTTATTTGGGTTAGGTGTGAGTTGAGCTGGTAACTGAGTAGGTCTAGGTGTGCTAGAACTTAATCTAGTAGGAGGCATTATGACAAGCTGTTGAGGCTATGGAGTGGCTACATGTAACTAGTTGTCTAGTTTGGCCATTGTTGTCCTCCCCTCCATTGGGATGTTTGTTGCTAGTTTCCTGGAGGTGGCTGCCAATTCCCTTGGGATTTTTGCCACTGAGGTGGAGAGTTTTGATGATTGGGTCAGGTGTTTGGAGGGTTGTTCCAAGGATGAGGTGGATATCCTCTATAGTTGGATGGGTATGGGGGTTGCCATTGATTACCAGATGCATAAGAATTGAAATAAGGCCCAATAAAAGATAATGGATTTGGTGGCATACCTTGTATTGGGGCCCATGGTTTCCTTTGTGCAATGTAGTAGATTTGATCATCATCACCCTAGATTGGCTTGAACTCGGGTAGGATATGCTTGTTGTCAATGTTGGCTACCATTTTGCATCTATAGTCCTTCTTTTGTCTGCAATGAGGGTAATATTTTGCCAACATTACCTTTGCCTCCTCATGTTTCTTTGCTTGAAGTGTATCTACCTAAGTAGTCAGATTGTTTATGATGTCTTGCTTGAAATATTCCAACAAGTGAGTAATCTCCATCCTTGAAACTCCATTGGTGGAAGATTTACCCATAGAGGATTAGTATCCTCTTCCTTTCTTTGAAGTTTTCCTAGAATATTTTTGACATATCTTCTTAATATCATCCCTCAAAACTTGGGTGATATCTCCTCCTCCCATCAGTTCCAAAGCATCAATGTAGCTTTTGAGACTCTTCATTGAGTGTATTATGTGGAGATTTCTACAAGAAAAATAAAAACCTTGAAATATAGTCCTCCAAACTCTCATCTTCTTTTTGTTGCATCCTAAATAAATCATCTCCTCTCATATCACTGCACCTACAATATTATTTGTACTTATCAAGAAACTTTGTTTTCATATCATCCCAAGTCTCTATAGTACTCCTACCTAAGCTCATAAACCATCTTAATGTAACTTCTTTCAAGGTGGTAGGAAACAACTTAAGCCTATGAGCATCAGTGGTATATTCATAGCTTCTACAGAGGATATCAAACTCAAACAAGAAATTGTCAGGGTCTTTTGTGACAAGCCCATAGAACTTAGGAAGAACTGAAGCAATAATGTGCTTGAGATTATCAACTTCATACTGATGAGTGATAGGAAATGGGAAATATGGTTGTTTGGTTCTGTTTCGATTTGCATCATCCATACCTGCTTGATGAAGTCCCAAAGAAAATGGATTCTCAATCTGGTTTTGGGAAGCTTGGTCTTAATAGGAAGTTTTAGAGCTGGTGAAATTGGGAAATGAATCAACAAAAGGATGTGCCTCTTCTTCCTCTTCGTCTCTTGGCATATTTTGAATCTCAACTAGTTGGTTATCAAGATGAGGATCATTAGGAAAGAATCTCCCATTATCATCTCTTCTCCTACCTCTATGCATGTGGTATTAACTCAGTATCAGCCAACTCACACAAAGAATTGGTGAAAGAATAGCAAATCATTACTTTCCTAGATGAGGGGTATGCTAAGAAAAAACTTCAAAGATACTAAAGCAAGAAAGAAACTATAAATGACTCCAAAGAACTTCCTAGTTTGACACCATCCTTGACAACACCAAAAATGTTGGCCTCCTCTAATGGTTCAATAAGTAATCCCTGAGAGTTGTGACTTAGAGATTAGACATCTACACTAAGTAGCTATCTTACTCATCATGAAGATGCATTTCATTATCAACCCAGGGATGTAAACTTGAAATGGGTCAGCATTGCATGTGCACTAGGAATCCACTATAGTCATCCATAAACTAGAAAAGAAATAGTATTGAAAATAAAATGCTAGAAAGAAACTAACACAAGCACTAAGCATGAATCAAAAACTAGACTGAGCATCAACAACTGGACTAGAAAGGAATGACAGAAATAGAAATATCAGCAAACAAACACAAAACTACTTTGTCTACCTTGGCTGTAGGAACAGTCATAAAAAATAATTATAGTGGCTGCAAGAATAGACAACTATTGAAACCAAAACTAATTACTAAACATAAAAATAAATTTGAAACTAAATGGGTGGAATTATCACCAAGTGGGCCCCCTTGAGTGAGTCTTCCTTAAGCTAACTCAGATGTATCCAATTAGAATATCATTGTATTCCTTGAAAGCATGATTACAACATATCAACAATATGATTATATTACTAAAACTAGAAAATGAAAGGACAATCTCAGAACATCCAGCCTTATGAAAAGGGGCACTTGACAATTATTTATAGAGGTAAAAACTTCTAATTAACTCTAACTACCTAGGCAGCCGATTCCATCAAAATAGGAGGATGCCATTTATTGAAATCATAAAAAAGAGAGGGAGGAAGTTATGCATGTGCCAGATTTGGTTAAAGAAAAATTGCCCCAACGATAATCCAACACAACACACTCCCTATATTTTCTCAACTAACAAACATGACCATTAAAAGGTAGTTACAATCTTTCATTCGAACTAGGAATTTCCCTCCATTGGAATTTTCCCTCCATTGATATTTTTCCCTTCTTTTACCTCTTAATGACCATCCTTTTGGTTTCCTTAGCAATTGACCAGCTGGTAGGAGTTTCTTCCACTTTGCAAGCTCCATTTACATCAACATCTTAATGTGAACCTACATAATGACATTAGCACACACAAACAATTGCATATCCATAATTACCTTAAACTAGCATCCATTCAACCACATGTAAAATTAACATAGATAATTCACATAGCATGTTAATGTCATTAAAAGTCACAAGAATAAGTTTATGCCCAAGGTTTATGGATTTAAGGAAATAACATGGAAAATGTCAACAACTAGGTGCCAAAGTCTATGGTAACAACAACAAATATATGATAAATCCTATCAAAATTGAGCCATTAATTGGACTCATCACCTCATCCACTGATTGTAGTGGCTCCCAATCATGAATAGCCAATAAATTTTTAGGATTAGGTTTTATAAACCCTTCTCCTATCACATGCCCTAAGAACTAAACTTCGGTCTAGGAAAAAGAACACTTCTCCTTCTTCATAAAAAGATTGTGCTCTCAAAACAGCTGAAACACCTCATCCAAGTGCTAATCACAATGCTCTCAAGGGTCTTGTTGTATATTAGTATATCATCTAAAAACACTAATTCACACTTATCCAAAGGTTGCTTAAAGACACCATTCAAAAGAGTGTAAAACATGTTTGGGGCACTACAAAACCCAAAAGGAATCACTAGGAATTCAAATGGCCTATAATTGGTGGTGATCATAGTCTTATCCTCATCACCAAAAACAATTATTACTTGGTAGTAACCTACTTTAGATTAAACTTGGTGAAGTATCTTACCCCTTCCAGTCAGTAAAAATAATCTACAATCAAGGGGAGTAGGTACTTATTCTTGATGGTGAGCTTGTTTAGAGCTCTATAGTCCACACAGAATCTTAGAATCCATATTTCTTCTTTTGAAAGAGGGTTGGGGATGCATAGGGAGACCTCAAGGGATGAATGTATCTGAATTCAACAACCTCAACCAATTGTTTTCTTAGCTCATCCATCTCTGGGCTGGACAGTTGGTATGGTGCATGAGCCGATGGTCTAGCTCCAAATTCCAACTAATTCGATGATCCACTACTCGTCGAGGTGGAAATTATGAGGGAAGCTTATCTAACATCACATCAAATTATTTTGCAAGCACTTTAGCCACAACTTTAGGATATGTGAGAGAAGAAACTTCACTCTCATCATAGTCACCTATTAGGGTGGCTAAGTATGCAAAATATCTATCCTTTTGGACTACTCTACCAAAACTTAGAGTTGACAAAGCCCTAGAAGATTCTATATATTTTACTATCTTCACCATACAAGTATGGTATGCATCTAGGAAAATCAAGAAGTAAAGGTGTTAAATAACCACAACCCTAGCCCTTCTAAAAAACTCCTACCCTAGTATCAAATCAAAATCCTCTATCTTAATTTCCACAAGGTTCATAGAACCCTACCATCCCCCAACTCGCATCTTCACATCCTTAACATTCCCAATGCACTTCTGACTTTTGAGCAACCAAGTTCACTGCCTTAAAAGATGATGTTGCATCTTGAATTTCCATACCAATACTCTTGGATTTCTTGTGCGAGATGTAGTTGTGACTGGCACCAATATCTATCATGGGGTAAAAGTACAAAGTTGTGTCACACTTTTGACCAACTTATCAGCACAAGTGAATTTTAGTAGTTATACCTACAAATAAATTTTGGTCAAACATATGATCTAGTAAGACTCATTCTAGATAAGTTAAATATGTCTACAAATTTTCCAACTAAAATTGTTGGCTAAATGCATATGTAGCACCACTTCGAGGCCAATTTACTAAAAACATGAAATTATTCAAAAAAATTATTGTTTCAACAACTCCTACTCATATAAATAATTTTTTTTTTGTAAACATAAAAATACCCTTTTGTAGATCCATAAGTGTAGTTTTCAAATATATATTTATTTTACTAGTTCAATTATTATTTATATTTTACTTTTATCTTTTACTAAAAGTAGGTTATCAACCCAAAAATATTAGGTTGATTACAATGCCAAGAAAAATACTAAAACTTATTACAAAAATATAAAAAAATATGTTGTCGTAGATAAAAGAATCTAGATTAAGATAGTATAATTTGTTTTCTATTTTAAATAAATATTTAATATAAAATTTGACATCGAGTGGAAACAATCATGTTTTAATACACATACATTTAAATATTTATTTAAAAATATATATTTATTAAAATTTCAAAAACAAATATGGATAAAAAAATTATGGATAAAAAAAAATATGCAAAAGAAATATATCCATACCCTAAAGTTTCAAGTTATAAATATGCACAAAAAAATTGAAGGAAAAAAAAAGAAAATTTTCTATATAAAGCTTGATGTCTCATGTAACGTTATTTTTTCAGCATTTTATCAGTGTTGGTCATTTCCTTTATAAAAGTGTAAAACAAATTTCTACTTTTACCCCATGGCCATCACTCTCTTTGCATCAAAGTACACCTTGACAAAGCATAACTCATGATCCTGCTCCAAATTGGTCAAAGTAGCACCCTCTTCATTTTGTATAGAAGACAACATCTGTAACACTCCCATCTCATGAACACCCCCCTTAATAGACTCAACCTTGGTAGCATTCAGACTCTTCTTTTCTGGACAATCTCGAGCTCAATGATAAGAATTTCTACACACAAATAAGGTCTTATCCTTTCTTCTGGCTATAGTAGACTCTACATCCTTAGAACCCTGATCGATCTTCTTATTGTTAGACTTCTTAGATGAGGGTTGATTCCCATTCTTCACCTTGTCCTCATGTGGTTGAAATTTCTTCTTTAAAAGAGCCCCAAAACTCCCACCTTGTGGTTTCGAGGACTCGCCTTTAAAATCAAGGAGCCGGTTGGTGACAACAATAGTGATAGCCAAGGTCTACACATGTTGATGCCTTAGGTCAGATTATGCCCAAGGTTGCAAAACCTTCATATAAAAGAACAATCAGTCCATTTCACTCATATCCTTTATCTCAATCATGAGTGCAAAGAAAGCTTTGATGTAATCTCAGATTTTATCAAAGTGCTTCAATTCCATAAGCCTAGTCCTACATAGCCATGTCAAATTTCTTGGGTGAAGCTATTCCCTCAAGGATTCTTTGAACTCATCCCACGTATTGATATCTACAACTAGATGCCCATCCTTGAGATCCTCAGCCTAGGAGTTCCACCACAGCTTAGCACTACCGGTGAGAAAAGTTGCAATAGATTTCATCTTACCCTTCTTAGACAAGTTCAGGATGCTAGAAAAGTACTCATCCATGCCCTAGAAAAAGTTCTCTAAGAGATTATCATCTCTTTGGCCATCATACGTCTCAGTTTCTCTTAGATTCAACACTCGGCCTCTACTTGATTGGGCTAGATTAGCCTTTATTATATCCACATCATCAGCCATCTATTTCCTTTTATCTTTGGCTTCTCGAGCTTCCACCTCCAAAAGCTCAAATCGAGCCTCAACCTCCATCACCTCAAGAGCTATATAACTCTGTGTTGAGTTGATCAACCCAAACTCGAGTTCTAGAGTGGTGCCTCCCTCTAGTCATACATACACCATCAAAGCTTTCATCTTGATGCTTTGATGCAAAAGCATGCTCACTTCTATCAACCATGAATAAACCCTAAATTTCATAAAACTAGAGCGAGAATGGTTGAATCTAATACCAATTGTCAAGGGTCTAGGTTCGAACCCCCATGACACTTCCTTAATTTTTCTTAGTTTCTCAAGGATTCAACAAAAAAATTATATAGACTATGCCTTATAACAAGCCATTAGTGCATCCAAGCATATAACAAGTACTCAAGCATAATGAAATAATTGTACATAAAGAATTGCACCAACACAAAATTAGACCAAAAGCTATGCTTTCCTTATTATTCAACCATGCAATAACTGTAAAATAATTACAAAGAATAAAACCATACACATAGTTTAGATTAGACTCATTCAAAAACATTTGAGTTAAAATAGTTATTTACAAGCTATCTAGGGACAATAGGTCTATTGTCTAACCCCAAGATGGACTCGTCATGCAAAATGCTCTCAAAACCCTTCCTGCTACAAAAACTTGCAAGCAAACTCCAATTCCAACTCGAGAGCTACACAAATCTATGTACAAACAATGTATAGACCCTCACTCAAGACTCATAGGTCTAAGGGTTTCAAACACTATACAAAGTATAGCCAAACTCCTCAATTATAGAGAAACTCAAACCAATTCATCCTACTCTACAAGATATTACAAGACAAATGAACTCCGTATCTTTTCCTGAAGCACTCCTCTACTTATAGAATTGAAGCCGAGGATAAGAAATCCACTTAGACCAATCATATTGCTCCATTTGAGGTGTAATTTGGACAACCAATGAGAAGAGTTGGGATTCCAAGCTCAACCAATAGGAGCATGTTCCACAACACTTGGGTTGGGATAAGCATCGAGCTACTCACACTTTATTGCACCAAAAATATCTCAACTCATAAATATCTTGCACTAAAAATGTTGTAACACCCATGCACACTCCAAATCCTTGCACTTTTTCCTTGCACCACTTAACTGACACCGACTCACTCTAGCACAACACTAGAGCCCATTTTGCATTGCATCACTTTGGACCATAGGGACAACTTTGCACTAGTTGGACTGGAATTTAGGCCAGAACAGGGACAATGCACTTTTGGAATCAACTCGAGAACAAAATGGGACTAGCACACAAGAATCTCAACATCCTCCATTTCATTGTAATTGAACTTGAATAATAGATGTCATGGATAATTTCACTTATAATACAATTTTGATACAAAAGAGATTTAATGAAAAATGTTATTAATGACCTTACTTAGTTTCTACCCTTCTTAATGCTCTTATCCAAGGTCTTATTCCTTGCCACCTTTCATGACTCCTCCTCCCTTTCATTGTAATTTAGTGCATGATATATATGTCATGAAAAATGTCACTTATAATACAATTTTAATTGTGATTGTAGTCTTACAAGACATTCATATGTACATTGAACTCACACCACCTCCATAGTTGTAGGAAATTTTTATAGAGCTCTAATTCCTAACTACTTGCAAGAAATAATGATTAACCAAGTATACTATCTTTCTTGTAAAATACTTCTTTTTCATCAATTTTTTTAAAAATAATTATTTTATTTTTAAAAAAAATCTTATTGATTAAAATAAATACTATGACAATGATTTATGAGATACATGATCATCATGGAAAAAATAGGCCCTTAAGTGGGAAAAAATTCAAAAAAATCATAGTTAGGCAACTTGACGTAAAAATTTGAATAAGTTATCTATATTATTTTAAAAATATGTAAGAATAGAATTTGTAGCAAATTGAATGTAGTTTCTAAACTACTAGGTTTATTTTTTTTAAACAAAATCTATTTGGTGAAAATTTGAAATTTCAATGTAGTACTTAAATTTTAGGAAAAAAATAAGAAGTAGGTGTCTGTCTGACCACCTTAACCACAATAAAATGATAATATTTTTTTATAATATTTTAGATATAAGTAGAGGACTCATGTGTGGATGTGATGCATATTTTTTTGTAATTTTTTTCCAAGTAAATAATTAATTATGATTTTTTTATTACAACTTTTCAAAAATATAAAAACTCGTATGTCTAACCACCTTAACTTGGTCAAAACTTCATGATTTTTTTTTTTTAATCCTATAGTATACGAAGCATAGAATGTGACACATGTTTCAGATTCAAAAAATGTGATACCATTTGAAAGCTATAGATATTTTTCAATCAGCCTATCAATCAAGACTTTAGTCATAATTCAAATAGAAAATGAATAATAATAATTTATTAAATTCAAAGTAAAGCATAATTTATATTGATGGAAAGTTGAGAATCTCCTTTAAAAACCCTTTTCATTTCATTAATTTTGGGTAAAAAAAGTCGTCAGCCACATACCCTACAAATACCCATCATATCACCACTTTTTGGCCCATCATGATCCTGCACATACCCAATTATTTCATTTCTTAAAAATCTCTTATTGAGAAAAGTAAATACTATTGACAAATAGTTCATGAGATATATGTATTTTGAGGCAAAAGTGATCATTTATTGGGCGCACACATTTTTCAATGAGCATAGTTGAGAGGACATTAAAGTTTGAAAATTAAACTTTGAGCAAAATGTTTTTTGTTTTTTGCTTCTTTTTTAAATCACAGTTTCCAAGTTGATGTCACCTAAGTTAATTATGCTTAACAAGATAGTAAAGGGAGTGCTCAATATTTGTGGTGCTTTTATATGTGGAATTATAATAATAAATATTATAATATTAATAGTTTTTTATATTTATATTATTTTCTATTTATTTTTTATGTTTAATTTAAGATAATGTTTTGATGTATGTATATGATAATAAATGATATGATATTAATTTGTATTATATATTTCAAATTTATGTAATTTTTATTGGAAGAAGAATGCAATTTTGATTAATTATTATAGATCAATATTTCAAAAAATAAAGATTTAGAAAGTCTATGTTGAGTTGTTTTTGACAATCTATTCTTAAGATGAAAAATATAATATAGATTGTTATATTTTAAAATAAATTAATATTTGTTCAATATTCAAGAAGTTTTTTCTTTAATCCCTAGTTCAAGAAGTCAACATATGGAATCCTTCCTCATCTAAAATGACTAGGAGTCAACTTGCATATCATGCGCTATTGAATTTCTATTTAAGTGAAGCCCATATTTTTGAAGAAACTAAGAAAGAAAAGAAGTAGAGGGATGCAATTCAAGTAAAGTGTGATGTTCTAATTAAAAATAAGACTTGGGATCTTATACTTGTGCCATAGAAAAATGCCCCCTTGGCATTTTCATGGTGTTTTAGGCCTTTCTTCATGATGCTTGGTCTATTTTGCTTTGATTTAATGTTGTAATGTGGCTTGGACATTCACATTAGGTCCTTAAAATGTAAATAATGGCTTCTTGTGAAGGTGTTGTGAAGTGTTGTAAAACATTTCTACACTTTCTAGACTCTATTAATTACAATTCACCTAAAAATAACCTTTTCATCACTTATTAATTCCTATTTTGAAGTGTTGTAAAGTCTTGTAACAATATTTCACACTTTTCTAGGCATAATTTCACTATTTACACCTTTCTTATGCTTTATTTGACCCCTTTATGCCCTTATAAGGCTTAATTAAGTATATTTTTGAATGTAACCCAACAAACAACATTAAATGTGACTTAATTCTCGACACCCACTTTCAAGTCCAAGGTGGGACCCATTCACCATGGGTGGTGAATGAGTCTCTCTTGATTCCAAATTCAAAAAAAATCAAATTTCCTTTTAGGTTTTTATTCAAAATCACTTAATGTTGGCCTGTGATGAGGTATCATTGGGTTACTAAGGCACAAGTGTGTATAAATAAGTGTTTTTCCCCTCATTTTACATCTCCTAATTTCATTTTTCATTCAAGCATTCATCGAGTTCATTAATTTACTCACTCGATCAAACATTCAAGCACTTTGCATCATCTAATCAAGCATCATTCACGTATTTTAGAGCAATCATTGACATAAATTCATATTTTATTCAACAAGGGTTTGGTAAGTTGATAGAATTTGCATGTTATTTGTTTATCATTCTCTTACATTTCATTATTTCATTAAGGGTTTGATTACCAAAGTGGGGTTTGACCAAGACAAACCTTTATTCTCTAGTAACCCTCAACCATTTTCCCCCTCTTGTATGTGTATTTGTAGACTTGTATATGTAGATTTGATAATCAATTAGGTGTTGAAAGGTGGTCAATAAGTCAACAAGGTGCTTCAAGTCAAATCAACCTCATTTCAAGCTTAGAGAAGACATTCTATCTGTTTTCTATAGAATTAACTTTGTCAACCTGACAAGCAGACAACCTCAGATCTGGTGTTGTAGAATTGTCCCCTAATTTCTTAGAATTTTGGGAGAGGATTAATTTTCCATCAGTGGTGAATGAGTCCCACCTTAAGACTGGAAATCCATATTTTGTATGATTTTGGATCCTAACACTTAGAAACTAGTTTCTGACAATTTTCATCAGAAGTAGGAATAATTCACTGTCAGTGGTGAGTGAGTCCCATTGGTGATTTTTAGTGATCTCAGTCAACATTCAAAATATTATGGATTCTCCATTCTCTACCTAGGTGCACTCTGAATCAACCTTCCTCTTTTCTATGTTGCATTTATTCATATTTAGTTCATGTTTTCATATCACATTATGTTTTCCAACATTGCATAATTCTTAGGTTTTGCATTCATAATCACTCAAATAGATCATTTAGATCATCTCATTTAGTCTAAATAGCATCATACATTGCATAATTTGAGTGAACCTAGCTAGATCTTTTGAGTGGGGTTTATCTCTCCTTTTAGGTGAAACACCCTAAGAGTGCACAAGAGTAGACTATAAGCCCTACCCAAAAATCTATGGTTCAATACCTCCACATTTACAAAGAAATGTTGTTTATTGTAATTGGCTATATAAAGATAAAATGAAATCAACAAATATAAGACCAATTTAACCACTAGAAGCATCACTCAACAATATGGTTTTGGTTATAAGGAAATCTTTGGGCCCTTGTGGAAAAATGAACATTTTAAGGATGGTTATTTGTCTTAGTAGCCCAATATGGTCGAAAGATTCACCAAATTAATGTGAAATACACATTCCTAAATGGTGATGTCCAAGAAGAAATATATGTCTCAACCCAAAGTTTTCTTCTACCAAGTATCAAATCAAGGTAACTTCTTATACCATTGCAACATGGATCTCATTCATCCTACTCATATCCCCAATCCCTATCCATCCTTATCTAGCTTCTCCTTCTATCCTTCATCCTCTAGTCATCCCCTCTATTTTGAGAGCACACCCTTGTTCTTTAAACCAACCTAACCTCTCAAGGGGGCATACCAAACTCCTTCCTCATAACCCCTTCTCATCCTTCTAGTGACTAGGGCATCATGCCACTAGTTTTTGTCCCTTTCTATCCACTATTTATTCTTCTTTGATAGAATGTAACTTCTTATAGTTTTGATGACATATAAAATAGATAAAAAAATATAGACATGTAAATTTTTCCATACCCAACCATATTTGACATTACCCTATTCTATCCATTAATTAAATAAATAGTTAATATTTATACAATTAATTTAGACTTTTACCTTTTTTTTGGTTTTATTAAGAGGGGTAAACACTTTTGATATAGAGAAATAAATTTGTGAGGTCACAAATAGGGGACCTCATATCCAATATAAATTCTCAACAATTACACCCCAATAGGGTTTAAACTTTGATCATGGCAAGAATAACAACACAACAACTTAACCATCACACCATGCCACTATTGGCTTTACCTTTATCCCTCACATTTCATTAAATAAGTGTATATTTATTTAATTAAGTATAATCTTATCCCCAAAATCCTTGAACTAAATAAACAAATTAATTCCTACTTAATTAATTGGTTTAGGCTAATTAATCTTCAATAGTTCATTTCCTCCAATACTTAAATCCACATAATCCTAACCATTAAATCCATCTACATGGATCAAAATATAAAATTTTCATCATGTGCGAGCATACCTACTTACCCTACCCCTTGCTCACACATATGTAAGAATGGGACGATCAATTAGAATCCACCCTACCTCTTAGACTTACATCCCTTTCATGACCCACCCTATTCCTTACACATGGTGTGTTCACACATGTGTGAGTGCACATAACTCTTATATAGGTCTATGTTCCTCTTGTGACACTCGTCAGAAAGCTAATTCTTTAATCCATGCCTTCATTTCCTTCAAATCCTAGCCATCCATTAGATATTGCATATTGGCCCTTGATTTTCCTCATGTAAAATCTATAAATTGGAGCCCTCTCATCCCATTTGATCATTCACCTTCATCATATTGTTATTCTACCATTTTCTTGATCTATCCATCCTAATCCTAACATTATATTGCCAGTTTATTAAGCAACTGCATTCCACCCATCAACACATCACATAGATCACATCAAGTGGAGCTATTAGGTGCACTAAATTTCTACTCAGTTGGAGGAGAAAGAAGAAAAATAAGGTAAAAGTTCCATATTGCTTTGAATATTTAAGTTCATATCATGTGTTTTATTTTCATATATTTAGTATCATTGAATTGTTAGAATGATAGTATGTGCTAGCATTAGGGTATACTTTTGTTCTAAATTGAATACTCTTTGTGAACAACATGGCTTTGTGAACCATATTTCAACCATTACCATTGAAGAATTCTAAATCACACTTGTATTATTCACCTTAATAACATATAATAGGTTTCATGCCCATCAATATTAAAATAAGATTTGCTACCAAGGTAGACCTTTCCACCAAGAATCTTCTCATAGTAAAAAAGCCACCCCCTATGAGGAGTCATGTGGAAAGAGGTGAAATAGTTGATCATCCAACCATCCTTATTTGCATGTATGGCAAGGGGTGAAAAAATATATATTTGATTCATCGTAACAAGCTTTATAATTTAAATAATCATGTCTCATTCTTTTATTTCTTCTTGTCCTTGTATTTCTTATTGATGCAGTCTTTCTTACCACATTTCAAGCATATTACCTTGGATTATCTAAGATATTTAGACCTCTCTAGAGTCTTAGATATCTTCTTATTCTTTTCCTTTCCTTTTTCCTTAGATTACTCATGAGAAACTAGTGCTTCCTTGGTATATATTTAATTTTTTTATCTCATATACTCTAAGGAAGAGAATCCAATACCAAGCATCAAGTATAAAATTTGAAGTAGTGCTTCTAATGGCCATCACTTGATTATTCCATGAGTTTAGAAAATAATTTAATAGGACCATACAATGTGTGTCAAACTTCTTCCTCCATCTTTAAATGAACATACTAGATATGGATCAACAAATGAATCCACATCACCCATCCTTATAGAATATAAATTCTTTTATATAAACATCTTGGTCACCAATTTTTTTTCTTGGTACAAATTTCCTAACTATTCCTATATGGTTTTGGTAGAGGATTATTTCCTAACATTTAGGAGTAGTAAATCTACTAAATAAAGTTGAATGATACTTTTTTATTTTTGATATTATAACACAATCCAATAATCATCCTTCATGCTCGATAGTTTACTTATAGAGATTACTACCCATAGAAAATAGTATATCAACAAATCCTAGATTTTGAGTTTTCATAGCTTGAAGTTTGTACCATTGATCCAATTATCCAACCCCATTTGTGATGTAATTTTCATTTTATTGAAAAAAAAGATAGTGTATGCATGGCTCCCACTAAAACCATGATTAGTCTATTTAAATTCTCTTCAGGAAACACCCAAGAAATATAGGTGATCATGAACTAATACCAAATAAAAGGAAGGTGACAGTAGAAACACTTCTTACACTAATTGATGAGAAGAGACATGCATGTAATATTTAACACTTTCAAAAATAAAAATACATAAGAAAATGAATTCACCACAATGACACAATTCTTACCATGGGAGAATCCTTTCAAGAAGAAAGTCAACCTCTAAAACATGAACCAATGGATTCAAATTACCAAATCCAATTATAATACATTACCAAGCTCAAGCCTTTATAAGAGAAGAAAAATAACACAAGTCTTAAGAAATTTTGGTAGCATAACCCATTAGAAAATCATATCATCATACTTCTCTAAACTATGCACTAGTATTTATAGGCAAGACCAAAAACTAGAAACCACCAATGGTTTCTAGAACCATGAGAAAAAAACATTGAATAAAATTGAAACCAAAATATCCATGCAAGTCCTAATGTGCAAATTAAGAAGAGTGAACTAAAATGTAAATACAAAACTTCATCTTTCAAATAGAGTGCTCCACTTGGTCTTATTTACTATTTTGGTAACATGCACATGCAAAATAAAGACCTTCCTCAATCTTCTCTAAGTCTACACATAATTGCCCCTTTTCACATTATTTATAATTTGGAAAAAATTGTACACACCTTACAATTATGATAGTCGTATTTAGCAACTCTCATCATAACTAAGTGATAATTATAAGTTTTCAAATTACAAACTACAAGTGACAACTAGTGTCAATCGAAGTGGGACCACCATACATGTGAGTGAATAATAAACAAATACTTGATTAAATAATTAAATACAAACATTAGAAGTTCAAGGTTAGGCATCTTTTCCCAGTAGAACTAAAATTCCCAATAGTTGTCAAATGGATTACCTATATGTGATTTGCTAATTGCCATAATAGTTTGAGTTTCAATAAAAAAAGGTAGAAAAATGGGTTTCATTTAATATTTAAAATTTGATTTGGGTGAAAGTGAGCCAAAATACAATTTGGGCTAACAACCATAATTCATCAATTGACATCTAAGGCTAAACATAACAACAATTATTGTAAATAATCATATGCAACAAAATTTGCACAATCTATGGGATAAGGCTTAATTTTAAAAATCTATTGAACTATACATAGAAGATTCAAGTGGATGCTAACTACATATCCACCACGTCTACAATGAAACTCCTTAGTGGCCTTCTATCAAACTTGTAGTTGGTGACCAAGCATCGTAGCTTCCACATATCCTAGTTTGTGTTAAAAATTAAACTCCCTAGTAGGTTGTGCAAAATGGTAGTAAATGACATTAATAATATCCCTTTCAACTTATTTTAATAGATGTCTACGTGTGGGCAATCCATGAGCTTGTTAATTTGAATATACCAAAATAAATAGAGGTGAAATACAAATATTGTGAATCATTGTTTTGAGAGATTATTTAAATTTGGATGATCAAATTATAAAATATTATTTTTGATGATCTAAATTTTTGGGCTTACCAAGAAATTTCATCCTAATATATATATTAGGTAAGCACAATATTTAAGTTTGACACCATTCCCTTATAAACAAAGTGGGTTCCTTATACTCCAAGTGACCTATTTGTGCATTATACCTATGTAGTTGTATTTGTGACTTGACATCCTTCCATGTAGTCATGATTGCTCTAAAAATATTTTGTGGTTTGTCTCTTTGGCATCTTAAAAGTGTTTTACAAAATTGGGCATAACATTTGCCTTAGTTATCAAAATTTCAACCATTTTTGGCATCTTACATTTGTCTCTTAAGATTTATGCTTTGGTACAAGTTTTATCAATTTATTATAATTTCAACAAAAATCTCATTATACTATATTTTACACGTACACATTCATTTTAGACATGCACGCAACATATGATAATACAAATGATAGTAAGATCTTTTCTCATAACACATCTTGACTTTTTCACCTTAATCTTTTCTTTAAATTTATTTTGATGAAAAAATTAATAAGACACAAAAATATCAACTATCAAATAAAAATTATGGTAAGTTGATTTTTTTTTTTTGATAAAAGTGGCTGAGCCACAAACTTTTATTTATTGAAAAAGTTTTACA
Source organism: Sequoia sempervirens (assembly GCA_007258455.2). Classification (NCBI taxonomy): domain Eukaryota; kingdom Viridiplantae; phylum Streptophyta; class Pinopsida; order Cupressales; family Cupressaceae; genus Sequoia; species Sequoia sempervirens. The sequence continues at coordinate 691,443,897 of VDFB02193867.1, forward strand.
GAATCCTGGTTTAGGGAGTATATCGGAAGGAAAGAACCAGGAAGAAAACCTCCAGTTATAGCTCCAAATCGAGAAAGAACAACAGAGTACCATTACAAAAAAACAAAACCAAAGAAAGATCACCACCCCACGGTTACATAATTACAATCATAAGGCCCATTAAAACACCCTATCAACATTTGAGCTAGGACCAACAACAAAGTAGGACAACGGCCAAAGAAAATCCAGGGAGAGCTGGTAAGTTGAATTTTTTATTACAAAATAAAAATATAATTAAAAAATATTAAAAAAATCTTTTAATTTTTTATTTTATCTAAATATTAATACGAGATAATTGTGAAAATGTATTTTATTAATTTTTGACTAAGTATATGAAGCTTTTACAACTAATAAAAATATATATTAATATTTCTTCCCTTATAATATCATAGAGCCTGATCCAAATCATTAAATAAATTATATAACTTTTTTAAACGCTTCTGACTATTTATATAATGCTTAAATAATTTTTTTTATATTAATTTTTAAAAATAAATAAATTATGAAATCTAATCTGACAGATTCCGCAGGCAACCTGATCCAAAACATTAATATAAATAAATTATACATTATTTTTTAAAACGCTTCTGACTATTTACAATCCGACGTGCACATATGATGCAAGCCTCCTAAAACTCTCGCCATATAAATGGCGAAAGTGAAGTCAACCAGAGCTCAAACCACAATCTGCGCTTTGTGGGCCTACTGATGAAACCGAGTATTACACTTCTAGATTGGCTATTTTTTTGTTCAAGACCTGTAGGTAAACCGTGCCATTTTCGTCGTTTCTCAAGATACGCAGCCTAAGTTTATCTCTCTTCCCCTGCCTGGTAATGTTGGATAATAAACATTTCAGTAATCAACTTACTGTTATTTGTTAGCAAGACAACTGACGACAGTTATATGATTCCGTTTTGTGAAAACTTGTATAAATATAATTCTATATCAATGATAATGTGAATTGACGTTTCCGGTGTCAATTTCTGTGTTCTGTATTATTTTTCTAGTGTTTATAATTCTATTTGAGATTGTTGTATCCTTCATTTGGTATCAGTGCCTGTAACCTGTTGCGAAGCCGTTTATAGGAGAGTTTCATTGAAGAGATGTTAGTGTGAGCACTGCCAATGAAAAGATTGGAGATCTGTCGCCCCCAAATGTGATTGTCAAAGCCGCAAGGAGTTTGCAGAAGTAAGGAGCGGGAGAGCCCAGAAGGATCGGCAGATTTGAGATAGCCAGATTTCGCATTATTGAGAAAAGTGTAACGGTGGAAGAGGGAGACGTGATTCATCCAGGCAGATCCTTGTGAAGTTTCTCTACAATAAAAAATAAAATGGCAACATCTGCTGGGGACTGAGGACACAAATTCTTAGGGTTTTAATTCGGTTTGGCTATTTTTCTGAAGATTCACAGCCTGCAAGTGGCCAGTGGTGGTAAGCCTTTGCAGAATATTATTGGTTTTTATTAAAGCTTTCTAGTTTTCTGCAGTTTATAAATTGGTGCATGAGATTTTCATTGTCTATGAGATTTGACATCAAGGCCATTGTGATTCGATTTCTTAATAATTGGAAGATTTAAGGTTTTGTTTTTTCAAGGCGGACTAGGTTTTTGTGGGCAGGAAGGTTGGACTGTTGTGATTCATTCCATCATTTGGTGTGTTTGGTATAAAATCTGTGGAAGGAAACTTTTATATGCTGCATTGAATTTGTTGTTGATATTCTGTGTGAGAAATGACAGCAATAAACCAAGCACTGGCTGAAAAAGAAGAGAAACATCTGTTGGCTAGAAAAACAAATAGAATATAAGTAGATTAAATGGTTGTTAATGATCGCAGCTGTTAGGTTTGTTTGTTTGTTTTTTTGGTAATTTAAAGGTATCCTGTGGTCCAGCCCAGCGTCTAACCTATCTTATCTTGGGTTACATATTGTCAAGTTGACTGTCTTATCTTGGGCTTACATATTGCCAAGTTGGGGCCAGGAGGGGGTGAGCTGAGGCGAGACTAGTCCTTTGGGGATGAGTGCAGCCACTCACAAGCCACACACATCAATTGAGGCTGGACCTCAGACTCGAACCCAAGACCTCGGGGAGCAAAACCAAGACTTACGTCTCCTCTGCTACTCGTACGGGGCAAACCCCTATTTTGTTTGTTGTTATAAGGTATTTGTTTGTGATAAGGAGAAATAAGTGTCTGTAAGAATTTTTGGTATTAGTAATTAAGCTTACATTATGGGAACTACTTTGTATGAAGATGAAATTTTATCTCTAAACATTAAAATTGATAATTCCAAAGAAGCAAACCAAATAGTAAAATGTTGGAGATTATTTCAGCCTACTTTTATGCAGTTTTGTGCTCAATATATTTCACTACAACAAGAAATAGATAGGTTGCAAGAGCAAAAGCCTTATGTCTTAGCACAAAAGAAAGATGTTGAACAAGATGGTGTTTCTTATTCTAATACTTTTACACAACAAGTGAATGAAAAGTCAATTGTGAGAGTTTGGGAGTCTCAAAAACTAAACAAAAGAAAATTTGGTCTTGGTTATAAGGGTTTTGTTGGGTCTTATCTTCCAACGTATTCAAAACCCATCAAATTTGTATCTGTAGGGCTTATGAATGCATGCCAAGTTGAATCTTCCTCTATAAGTGTTAAATTGGTGCAATCAAAATTATGTTTCTATCGTGGTTGTCATGGCCATACATCAGCTACTTGTTTTGATCTACACCCCTGTTCATTATGTGGTCAACACACTCATGATTTTTCTCATTGTTTTCAAAAGAAAGAGTAGAAACTTATGTTATGTGTTACTAATCCTTTGTTTGAACTAGTTCCAGGGGAGATATTAGATGGATCTTTAGATACTCTAATCCTGACATCTTTGATAGAGGTTGTGCCCGATGCCCCAAAAAAGGCTATGTTGAATGATGTTGATAATGATGTTGGTTATGACAATAATGTTGATAATGTTGTTGGTGATGACAATGATGTTGATAATGTTGTTGGTGATGACAAGGATGTTGGTAATATTGTTGGTGACCTATTATGAGGATGTTGATGCAATTGTTGTAGTGTTTTTTTTTATAGAGAGGATATTTGTTGGTGTGTGTATGGAAGATTTGAATGGAGACTTACAGAGATGAGTGACATGTTCTTTAGATGTTTTGTCAATTTGTTGATTATGTGGCATTGTTGGTTTATCTCATATTTTGTATAAGTTGTTGGTGATAGCTTTGGACATTGTTTGGTCCTAAAAATTACTGATTTATAGTTGGGTTGTCTTTTGAGATTGCCAATTATTGGTTTTTAAACACTGCAGGATAGAGAGGAGAGGACCATGTATGGTCATGATTTGGAGTGAGCACCAGAAGAGTGTCTCACGATGGTCAGTTGTAGGATGATCATTTTTTATTGTAGAGTGAGCTGCATTAATGATTGGAGATGGTAGATTCACCGGTTTTTGGGAGGTGGCTAGGGAGAAGCCCTAAGTCAAGATAGTGTTGCAACACATATTTTGGAGATTGAGATTTTTTTCAAAATGTTCATTATGGAGGAGAGAATATTGTAATGACTATTTTTTTCTCCAATGTTTATTATGGGGGAGAATGTTGGATAATAAACATTTCCATAATCAACTTTCTATTATTTGTTAGCAAGACAGTTGACAACAGTTATATGATTTGATTTTGTGAAAACTTGTATAAATATAGTTCTATATCAATGATAATGTGAATTGAGGTTTTCAATGTCAATTTATGTGTTTTGTATTATTTTGTATTGTTTATAATTTTCTTTCACATTGTTGTATCCTTCAGGTAAAATCATGGCAGCCAAAGAATCTGCCTATATGCACCACCATCACAGCCACCACCATCACATTCACCTCTATCACCACCACCATGGCCACAAAGAAGGGGGCTACACATTTGCACCTCCACCATCATAGGCATCATGGTGATCAACAAGGGGGCTACCCACACCACCCACCACCAATAGTAGGGCCTTCTCATCCAGTAGCAGCGACTCCCTTACCAGCACCTTGCCCTCCACTAAAAGGATAGCGATCGCCTCCACCACCAGTAGGGGCTTCTCATCCAACACTAGCGACTCCTTTACCAGCACCTTACCCTTCACTGAAAAGACAACGGCCACCTCCACCACCAGTAGGGCCTTCTCATCCAGCACTAGCGACTCCTTTACCGACACCTTACCCTTCACTACAAGGACAAAAACAACTTCCACCACCAGTAGGTGCTTCTCATCTAGGAGTAGTGACTCCACCACCATTAGGGGCTAATCTTCAAGCACTAAAGACTTCATTTCCAGCACCTTACCCACCTCCACCACCAGTAGGGCCTTCTCATCCAGCACTAATGACTCCTTTACCGGCACCTTACCCTTCACTACAAAGACAACAACAACCTCCACCACCAGTAGGTGCTTCTCATCCAGCAGTAGCGACTCCACCACTACTAGGGGCTTATCTTCAGGCACAAAAGACTTCTTTTCCAGCACTTTACCCATCTCCACCACCAGTAGGGCCTTCTCATCCAGCACTAACGATTCCTTTACCGGCACCTTACCCTTCACTACAAGGACAGCAACAACCTCCACCACTAGTAGGTGCTTCTCATCCAGCAGTAGCAACTCCACCACCACCACTAGGGGCTTATCTTCAGGCACTGAAGACTTCTTTTCCAGCACTTTACCCTTCTCTAGAAGGCCAGTCACCACCACCACCACCAACAGAAGCTTATCTTCCAGCACTGGTGACTTCTACACCGGCGCCTTACCCTTCGCTAAATGGCCAGCGACCACCACCACCAGTGGCTTATCTTTCAGCACCAGCGCCTTGCCCCCACCACGACCACGAACATGGGCTGATGTTCCAGCACGGGCAACTTCTTTCCCAGCGCCTTACCCTTCGCTAAAGGGCCAGCGGTATGCAGAGGAAGAGGCAAGGAAGCAAAAGCATATGGTCGAGATGGGACTGGCTGCACACGCCTTTCCCCTTGTAAGTTTAATAACTAAAAATATAAAATTTACAGTCATGATATATATGTTTTTTGAGAATATTGTGTATACATTTTTAACATGGTTAAAATACTGTATAATCTATCAAAATTTAAAACATAGATCATCTGGAATAATTGGTAAGTATTTGTGTGTATATCTGGCAGTATAAAGGGCATGAAGCCATAGTGTATCCACATCACGCAGGGAGACATAAAAATGGATGCAGAAGTAGATGGGGCCGCATACGTTGGGGCAATGGGCAATTCTGTGTATGAACACCATGAGAGCAACAAGTCCGAGTCTGAGTCTCACCATAAACACCATGGCCATCACCACCATGGCCGCCATCATCATTGAACACAATAAAAGTGCACCCCTATTGGTAATAATTTTTTCCATATGATCCGCCAAATAGCGTGTAAAACTGGATTCCTATTTTCAACGTTTTGTTTATGAGAAGCTTGGATTGTTATGTTCATCTTCCCTATTCAATGGATCTGTGTTTTCCTTGAATTTCTACTGTTATTCAATTGGTTTTTTCTAATTTCAAACGTACTATGAAAATATATATTATATCTTTTACAGTATAGAATTTATACGAAAGTGTCTTTGATTCTCTACAAGTTTGATTATTTTAGCAAATTTTCATCACTAGTTTTTAAATAATTTCTACCCTTACATTAGCACCCACATGCATTGTAATATTTTATTGATAGCTCCAAAATCTATGATTAGATGATCAATACTTGTAGGAAAGGGATAAAATATATCAAGACTTTAAAAAATTACAAAAGAAAAAAAGAAATTTATTGTAAAGGGAAACCTGATGTGAATTCCTAAACATGTTTTCACCTTGAAAACCAAAATACCAACTGAAAATTATATGTTCTAGCATGCACACATTGTCCACATAGGTTACAAGAGTTTTAGGACCTTGAAAAATGAAAATATCATAGAGGAGTTGGTCGATTAAATTCTCTTGATTTTGAATTTTGTGAATATTGTATTTATGAAAAACATAATCTTATAAATTTATTTGAGCTCAAGCCTAAGTCTCTTGGAGTTTTTGTCTTACTCATAGCAATGTTTTTGGTCGTATAGATATGCTTTAATATGTAAAAGGCTTGTATTATGTTTCTCTAATAGGACTTGGGTCTATTTTTGTAGGCATAAAGCTAAGGTCTTTAATCACTTCAAAGAGTTTAAGGTTATTGTGGAAAAACTACTGATGATTTCTCTAAGAGGACTTGGGTCTATTTTTGTAGGCATAAAGCTAAGGGCTTTAATCACTTCAAAGAGTTTAAGGTTATTGTGGAAAATAAAACAAGCATAAAGATAAAAGTGTTGAAAATAGAAAAGGGTGGATAATATTTTTTAGCTTAGTTGAATAGATTTTATAAAAGTAATGGTATTTCATGAATTAAGACAATCCCATACACTCCTTAGAGAAATGGATTTGCAAAGCACATGAATAGATCAATTATGGATACCATGAGGAGTATGTTTAGTGGGGCTATTTTTTTATCAAAATTCTTGGCTAATGATGATTAATACTACATGGTAATTAATAGATACAATCCATTATCACTTGTGGATAAAAAAACCCTTTTAGGATTAGATGGGTACTTCTAAATCCATCACTTTAGCATATTTGAATATTTGGTTGTGATATATATGCCCATGTGCCTAAGGAAAAAATGTTAAACTTGGATTTTTATAAAATAAAGTGCATCTTCATCATTTATGGTGATAATGTGAAATGATATAATCTGTGGGATCTTGTGACTATAAGTTTATTATATAGCCAAAATGTGATCTTTAGAGAGATCATTCCTTCTTCTATAGTTGAGCAACTATATGGAAGTATGAAATCTAGAATGAAATTATAGACAAAAATTAGGTTAAATAAGAGGTTCAAAATGTATATGATTAGAAGGATAGTATATATAGTGTAATTTTTTTGGAAGAAGATCCTTCACCTCTTGACTTTGGAGGAGATCTGCTTGGTTTAAGGAGGAAACCAAAGAAGTTTCGTTTTCTTTATTTTACATGATTTTTTCCCTTCATTAATAACATTAATGAGCCTCAAACTATGGGTAAGGAAATGGAGATGAATTATAGAGAGTCTTGGAAGTTATCCTATAGATGATGAGATTGCTTCTCTAAAGAGGAATAAAATTTGGGTCTTGGTTCAACTGTTGAAGGGTGGGAAGCCTATTGGTTTCAAACTAGTTTTCATGAATAAATTTAGTTAAGATGGTAGTGGTAAAAAGTACAAGGCTAGATTGGTTGCAAAGGGATATTCCCAAGTCTAGGGAATTTATTAGATAGAGATTTCTTTCTCCAATTTCTAATCAAACATCCATGCAGTTCTTATTATCCCTCACAATAATTTTGATCTTAAGATTGAATAGATGGATGTGAAGATATGTTTTTTGCATGGTGAATTAGAAGAAGAAATATACATAGGAAAATTGCATGGAATCTACTAATTCTTGTAAGGAGTAAATTTAGCTTCAAATATTGTGTTAAAATATTGGGCTAAGTTAGAGATTCTTTTGGATTGGATGTATTAGTTAGAGTGCACTTAACCTAGCAAAGAAACTAAAGTTTCATGCACAAATAAAGTATATATATTTTTAGTGTCATTTAATTCATGAAATGGTGGAGGGTGAAAGGGTGATGGTTGAAATGTTGATATTTTGGTGAATTTTGTAGATGAATTGACAAAGCATGTGAGTGATAGATATCCCCCCCCCCTATATTCTTGTAATTTTTTTGAAATTTGAGAAAATATTCGAAAAAAGGTGACTCAACCTTATATTTGTAATATTCATAAGGTGCATAAGTGTTTCCACTTTAAAGAATGAAAAGGGAGAGTTAAGTATAGAATTGGAGAAGATCAATAAATATTTTTAGTTCACATGTTCATGTTACCAAAAGCTGAATGTGATTGGAAGTGGAGTTTTCTAGTTGAAAGATGAAGTTTCTAATTTATGTTTAAGTTAACTCTTATTCATCATTTTAGAAACCATTGGTGATTTTTAGTTTTGGGTTGTTCTGATATATACTAGTCCATAGTTTGGGATGTATGAGGGTAGGATTTTTCTATGGGTTATACTACAAAAAAATCACTAGACTTCTACATTATTTTTTTCCTCTTGTGTAGGATTGAGCTTGTTGGTGTATTGTAACCAAATTTTATACTATGAATGTATTGGTTTGAGTTTTGGAGGTTGAGTTTCTTCCCAAAAGGGTTTTCCCAAGGCAAAAACTACATCATTGTGGTGAATAATTCTATATGTGTATTTTTGTTTTTAAAATTTATATATCTTGTACGTATGTCTCTTCTCATAAATTAGTGTAGGAAGTGTTTATACTATCCTATACCTTCAATTCCTCATCGTCATTAGCTAATGATAGTGTGCAGCTACCAAGGAAAGTCTAACATAAGTTTTTGGAATCGAATTATCAAACAAACCACTTCTAAATGTATTAAGGACTTATTTTACAAACAAAGAAATGAAAAACATGACAAGTTTAAATGAATTTCCTTGTTTCTTGGTTTCCTTAACCCATAAAATTTTACAAGACTTTATTTTATATTTTATTTCTATAACATTAATAAGATTTACCTATGGGAATACACTAACTTCATTAATGATCACAATATATCAAATATACAACTTAAATATTTGTTTTGAAATTAATTCAATATAATTTTAGAACTTTCCCTTTCTGATCCAACCATAGTTTTACAACCCACTTATACATCAAAGTTAATGTTATTCATAAATTATGCAACAAAAATGTACAAGATATTGGACTTTCAAAATTCAGTCCTCTTTGGATATGGTATTTTTTTAAATTTTATTAGTGATTTATTCTAAATTTTTATAAATAAAAAATATATATTTTTGTATATAAATAGAATATGCAACCAATGGTTACATGAATTGTGGTTGTTATCACAAAATAGTTAAGGAAATTAATTTTTTAAATAGCTAGATAGGAGGACACCCATGTTTACTAGCTAATTATTCATTAGAAGGGATAACTTGCAGCCAAGATGACCCTTCTCAAGTCATTATTGTGTAAAATTATTTTCTAATCTTAATAACTTGGTGATTCTTTAGGTCATATGTATCATTTTTATTTTTTTCTAAGAATCTAGAAAACATAAACCTCAAGGGGGACATACAAACAAATATAGTATACTTAATAGCATTAATATAGATGGTAACATTTTTACATAGTAGTACACTCAGATCAGATTAAGAAGATTTGGTGAGAATTCCAAAATTATGTGTACTAGAAGCTAGACTAAACCTATGTCATTTATAAAAACTTCTGTGAAACACTTATTTTCCAAGACCTACTTTAAATCTTAGTTCACTAACTTAGAATCTAGCAATTTTATAAGACATCTTTACTTTTCTACCTTAAATAAATAAGAAAGGAATATATTTTTTCATCTTTACGAATCTTTCTAGTTTTTATGTCCATGACAAATATAATTTTAAAATAATCATCTTCTGAGAGAAATTGTGAGATCCATAGAGAAGCTCCAAATTTTAATCCAAATATACGTTTACCAACTACTCTATTTAATTTCAATCATGATAAATCTATTTTTATTCCCCAAATCACAAGATGGTAGATATGATTATTCTCAAATAAAATAG